>CM034315.1:26084162-26701842 GCA_019925795.1 Dendrobium chrysotoxum | reverse complement strand
ACCAGCGAGTTAAAACGCCGCATGGATAAAACCCAGAAAGAAATTGGGTTCCAGAAATTAGGAAGCAAAACAAAAGCTTATAATGTTAATTAGAGAATTTGTTAATCAGTAACTCACTAGCCATGCATGTACTAATGCTGAGAAGAGGACGAAGTTTTGGAATGATCCATTGATTCCTACAAAAGAAAGATAAATAATGGGATAAAGCAAAATTTTTGTATTTTTTCTAAGGTGGTTTATAATCAGTTGTTCTAGTAACACGAGATAAAAAATCTGCTAAAAATTATTGTTTCCTTTTATATGTTCGAAATTTACTTTGTACCCATTTCCTTCTATTGTAGTAATAAAGTTAGCCCATCTTTTGCTATAGATTTTCTTTTCATTTTTATTTTTATAAAAGTGGACTATAGCCTCACAATCGGTTCTTATTATGAATTCCTTTTGTAGGAAAGTTTTAAAACTATGTAATGCATTAATTACTCAAGAATTTTATAATCTAAAGATGTCAATGATTTGGGTAATTGTTTAAAACTGCCAGAAGCATATCTACATAATTTTTCGGTTGATTGAAATGTATGTGAAAGCAAGGTTTAATGAATCCATTTCTAAGTTGTGCAATCTGAAATGATTTATAGTAATTTAAAGATCTTTCTGCCAGTTCGGGATCAATTGCTTCATGTGGTGTATCATCAGTTTGTTCTGCCTTGAATTCTGGAGGTGTTTTGTGAATTTCTTTAATATGTTTTGCACTATCCATAAGATTGGTATAGATTGGTCCAACTGAGTTGATTAATAAAGTAATTGATCTTACTTTATAATCTTCAAATGGGCTCAAGATTATTCTTTTTAATTCCATATGAGCAAAACATTCTATCTGATCGCATAAATTGTCTTCTTGGCTGATAATAATTTTGCAGAGTAAACCATAGTCCATTAGCTTTTGTACTGACCATTTTTGAAATGATCTGATATGAGCAGGATTGAGAGATATATGGATAATGTAAAATTTGGGAGTACAGATTTTGTAGGAACATTTTGAGCATCCCTTTTGACCAAGAGTTGTTTCATAGCATAGGAAATTCCAGATACTGCTTCTTCTGTTAAATATGCTAAAACTATTTCTTTAAAAATAATTTTGCATGTCTAACTGAGTATCATCTTGAACTGTTCTAAATATTTTTCTTTTAATGTTATCTTCTGTTTCAGGGAAGTACATATGTTGATATTGTTTTAATAAATTATCTTGAAATATATCTAATATAATGTTAGGAAGATATTCATGATCTTTCTGATATTCTATATAGTCTTTTTCTTTTTCTACTGCTTTAGCTTTTTCTTGCATAGCTAATTTTTCTAATTATTGTATTTTTGCCTCTTGATTGGCTATAACTACCTTTTGTAAATTTGTTGGAGTTTTTGGTACTAATGAGATATTTTCTAATTTTATCTCTGATCGTAACTTTGATATTTCATTGTTTAAATATTCGATCTGACTATTTATACCATCATAATATATAGTAAGACAATTTAGAGTATGTATCATTATTTTAGTGTCTAAATGGTAAGGGGTATTTTTCTGTTAAAATATCCGGGGTGATGTAAAATTGTATTTGGCTGTTTAAAAGGCATTGGGTAAAATGTAAAGATTGATTGCCTACCAATTGAGAGGAAGTATTGGTACTATGAGAAAGGTATTTATTGGGAAGTAGATTGGTAGTAATTACTGAAGTAGTGCTACCACTATCAACTAATGCTTGTACATCAAGGGTTTGATGATTTTCAAGCATAATTTTTGCAAAAATAGATAAAAGAGAGGTTGGATTGTTTTGAGCGATTAGAGTGTCGGTGGTACTAGAAGCTAAATAATCTAGAGGGTAGATTGATCTAGGACCTGAATTGATCCTAGAGTCTAGAGTAGGTCCTAGGGCCTAAGAAGATCATATGATCTAGAATCTGGCAGAATCCCGGGGTCTAGAGTAGATCCTAAGGTTTGGAGTCTAGGAGGATCCTAGAGTTTAGATTAACTTAGAATTTAATTGAATTGAGTTTAAAATTAATATGGGATTAAGATTGAATTGAATTGAATCTGGGTTGATATTAAAGTCTAGATTGATCTAAGATCAGATTGATCATAGGGTCAAGATTATCCTAAAGATTGAAAAGATCCTAAGGCCTGGATTGGTCCCACTGACCTCATACAAAAATGAGGTCAACAAAAGGTTAGGCACTCAAACAAAAATAGAAATGTTTGTTATCATCAAAATCATAATCCTTGAATCCAGATTTACAACAATCTCCCCTTTTTTAGGATGGCAAACATTTGTTATAAAATTCTCAATTTAGTGAATAAAACACAAAACAAGGAAAGCTAAGCAATATAAATTCTATTAGCTAGGCATGCTGGATTATCCTAGCATCCTTGACTAAGAAAGAGTAGGCATTATCGTGGTATGGGGTATTAATGTTCCTAAGAAAGTGATTGGCGACACTCTAATTAAAGTTAGGGTCCGAGGACAAACGATGGAGCTTATCGCCAGTAATGGATAGTTGGAGAATATCATTAAAGTACTGGGTGGTTAATTCTACAGGGCGGCAATTAACATAAGAGTAGAGGGTGGTGGAAGCAGAATCAATGCGAGGATTTAGAAAGAAAACATAAAGAAGCTCAGTGCTAAATGGAAAAGCCAGTGTCAGAATGAAAGTGAGGGAGGTGTGAGCAAAAAGGTCCAGTACCGGATATGTGAGAATGCGTGGATTTATGATTTTTGACTGAGTAATCCCCACATCGAGATAGCGCTGAAAGGCAGCCTGATTGGCTGCATCATGAAAGTGGGGATCGACACTCCCCTGGGAGGAACTAGCACCCTGTTGCCTAAATCTCTTGCCACCAGCCATAAGAAGAGGATTATATAAGTGTACAAAGGAAAGTGTGGTGAAATAATGGCTCAAACCAGCCGTTTAAATAGAAATTACATATCATCTAGGACGATCGCAGGATCGCCCAAGATGATAGGTAGCAATAATTGCATCCAGAATGATTGGTCAAATGGTGATCGGATCATCTAGGACAATCAGATATCATCCAGTATGATTAGACACAGATGATTACCCCGAGGAGTCAGGTTGGATGACTTTTAACTAAAGGTATCATCAAGGACGATTAGGTGGATCATCCAGGCTGATATGCAATAAATGAATTGGACGGGCTAAATTTAAATTGTCCAACTACTGCCACATGGATTGTCCAGGACGATGAGGTGTATCATCCAGGATGATGACCATAATTAGTTCAGATCAGCCGTTGGATCAAGATGGATGTTTTGATCATATCATCCAGGATGATGTTAGGAATGACCAGGACGATGTGAACAAAAAGTGAAAAATGAAGGATGGAGAGGAATGAATAGGGGACCCAAAAATAAAAAACAAATCACAATCAAAGCAAAGGGAGAAAAACAAAAAAAAATTAAACACAAGGAAACAATAACAAAAGTTAAAAGGGTTTTTTTAATCAATTTTCTCCATTAAATCAAAATTTATCCTTAATTTTTAATTCAAAAGCCAATAAGATGAAAATTGTCGATGCTAAAATCTAGAAAAGTTAGAAAATCGATTTTCGTAACTCCTACCTCGGACACCTTACAGGTTCAAATTCCTTTCAAACAAAAGTCTAATTCAGAAGAAAAAAAAATTAGATTTGAAATGAGATCCTTTCAAGCCTCGTTCCAGAAAAAATATCTGATAAAATAATATTACAAAGTAAGGAATCAGAAATCATGATTTTCAATCTCAAGTTTTTGAAAGTATTAAGTGGCGCATGGATTTTTCTAAGACCTTTAAAGATCTGAAAGGGAAGAAAGCTTATTTTTTGGTGGGCTCATTTTGTGCCTCTTTTTCAATTCATTTGGCACACTTTGCACATCTTTTGGTTTTTCATAAACTTTGTGTATCTTTCCATTTTTGGCGTCATTGTGTATCTTTTCATTTTTGGACCCATTTTATACCGCTTTTTATTTCTTTTACAAGCTTGCTTCCTTTCATAATCTCTAAAGAATCTCAGTTATGAAATTACCTTCCAAACTTAAGATAAGAAAAAACTCACTCTCTATAATAAGGAGGAGTAATTCACAAAATAAAATCATACTTCATATGATAAGTATAATCACCTGATTCAAAAAAATATTACAATGATTTAATGCTTCAAAAATACTATTCATATGAGATAGATAACTGTAGGAAGATTAAATAGATTTCTATTTCAAAAACTAACTTTTTAATTTTGAAAATAATTTTTATCCAAAAGGAACAATACACCATTAAAGGAGTTAGAGGAAGAGAAATAATCATCAATATTTCTTCCCTTTAACTATTCCAAAGAAGTCAATAACTGCTTACAAGCTTCCAAATAAAAATAAGGCAAAAAATCTCAGTTAGAAATCTAGTTTATCAGTAGTAGTGAGCAGTGATCTGATTCTGAAGAGAGTAAATAATAAATCAAAAAATAAGAGGAAAGCCCATAAAAAGAAAAACCAAATTCGATAAACAAATCAAATAAATGAAAAATCAGCATGAAAATAAAAGATTAAAAAAATAGACAATTATATCAAATAAAAACTAAAAGAAAAATGAAAACCAGAAACTTTAGAAATTAGTAATCATCAAATTAATGCATTTATGTCAATCACACCCAATCTGGTCCTTAAAATATTGAATGAGTCAAAGCACAGTGGTTTAGTAAAGATGTCAGCCAGTTGATTTTCAGTTGCTACATGGTGTAGCTCAATGTCCCCTTTGGTAACATGGTCTCTAATAAAGTGATGCCTTATGTCAAAGTGTTTGGTTCTTGAATATTAGATAGGATTCTTAGAGATATAGATAGCACTAGTATTATAACATAGAACTGAAATTATGCCAATAGGTAATCCTAAATTCAGAATTTGTTACTTCAACCAAAGGACTTGGGCCACACAACTTTCTAAGGCAATGTACTCAGCTTCAGCAGTGAAAAGTGCAACAGAGTTTTGTTTTCTACAAGACCAGGAGACTAAATATTATCCTATGAATTGGCAAGTTCCATAAGTGCTCATTTTATCCACCCTACACCCTATAAAATTAGAATAAGAATATCTGATAATCTCAAAAGAAGTGCTATGTCTAGGATACCAGATTCCTAAGTTTGGAGTCCCTAGGAGATATCTAAGAATTCTCTTAACTGCAGTTAGGTGGGATTCTTTAGGATCAGCTTGAAATCTAGCATAGAGATAAACACTAAATATTATATCAGGTCGGCTAGCAGTTAAATAAAGCAGTGGATCAATTATTCCTTTATAATTCTTTTAATCAATAGATTTTCCATTTGAATCCTTATCTAACTGGACAGTGGAGCTCATGGGAGTGTTTATTAGCTTGGCTTTATCCATTTCATATTTCTTCAAGATGTCCTTAATGTACTTTGATTGATTGATAAAAGTTCCATCATCCATTTGCCTTATACTAAACCCCAAAAAATAGGACAATTCTCCCATCATACTCATCTCAAACTCCTTACACATTATTTTAGAAAAATCATCACATAACTTTTGATCTGAAGATCCAAACAGTATATCATCAATATAGATCTGTACAATGAGTAAATCATCTCCTACTTTTCTCAGAAAAAGGGTGGTGTCTATGCTCCCCTTATCAAACTCTCTTTCTAGTAAGAATGTGCTAATCCTCTCATACCAAGACCTGGGTGCATGTTTCTCTCTGATACCACTTGATAGTTTGTTAGGGATGTTAAGCCCTTATGAACTAGCCCGAGGTTAACTAAGAGGGGGGTGAATTGGTAGTTTTAAAATTTTATGAGCAAAAATGATTTTGAATTTTTTTTTAAATATTTTAAAATAATTATAATTTCTCGATGATGTGAAGATGTTTAATGAAACAACATAATAACTTCAATCAGATGATTATAAATAGAAAAGTAAAGTGCAAAAAATAATCAAAAAGAACACATCAAATTTTATAGTGGTTCGGTCAACTTGACCTACGTCCACTCCCTAGAGCCTCCCCTCCAGGTATTACACTAAAACAAAGTGACTCTCATTCTACTCCCACAAAAAGGTGGAGAAGCCTTTATAAAACTCATTTTTACCAATCCGGTGAGGCAGAGAACCTAAACTCCTTTTGCTTCCTCCTGAAGTAGGCAGAGAACCTTACCTCGTTTTGCCTACTCCTAAAGCAAGCAGAGAATCTTGATCTTCTTACAGACAATCCCTCCTTTAGAGGACAAAGGGACAAGGGATGATGACTGGAGATGACGACTTGAATCCTTGCTTGGAGTAACCTTTGTGAACACCTCACAAACTCCCCCTCACCAGATTCTCTCTCTCTCCCTCCCAAGCTTTCCCTCTCTCTCAAGACTCTCTCAGGAAATGACTGCGGCAAAAGATCTGAATAGTACCAAGAAAGAGATCTTAAATAGAAGGGCTCAAAAATTACCCTAAATTTTAACTTGCCATCAAAGATCATCCATGATGATCCTTTGATCATTCGGTATGATCAGTATAAACCAGACCCTTTTGGCCCTGGACGATCTGGTCCTCTGAATGATTAGAAGACATAATTTTTTTTAGATCATCCTGGATGATTCTACGATCGTCCTGGATGATTAGCTTAAATTAGGATATCGTCTAGAGGATAGTTCGGGACATCCAGGAGAAAAGCCTGGATGATCTAAAGAAAATGACTTGATCGGCCAGGACGATATGTATATCATCCTGTACGATTAGTTCAAAAATGCCCAAAATCATCTGGCACACAGTTCGGGTCATCCAGGATAATTATGCTGGACGATTTCTAAATGACTTGATCATCCAGGATGATATCTCTATCATCCTGTATGATTAGTTTAAAAATGGCAGTATTGTCCGGCAGACAGTTTGGGTCGTCCAGGTGAAATGCACTGGACGATGAGGATTTCTAATTGATCATCCAGGAAGATCTTGCGATCGTCCAGGATGATGTAATCGATCAATCAGGTCTTAATAACTTTTCTTAATCACCTGACTAATTTATGCATGATTGTAATGAATTATCCAGGATGATACACGTATCGTCCGGGACGATTAGACCAAAATTCTAAAAATAAAAACTTGCCTAACTTAGTCTGGCCACTGAGAATTTTTTTTATTTGAGCATATCATCCTGTACGATGGGTGTATCACCCAGGATGATCTGCTTAGTCAGATTGATTTAACATGGCTATCCTAATTAGGATTTTTATTTTTAATGGATCATCCAGGATGATTTGAACAAAATCAGAACAAAACTCTAACTCACTAAACATCTCCCCCTGAGTGTGTGTGTAAGGTTACTTAGCTAGGGGATCTATTACATTATATTTGACTCAAGAAAGGTGAAAAATTACATTGACCTTGAAACAAAACAAACTAACTCGATCTTGAGCTGGCTTGAATTGCAATTGATCTTGTGAACCTGAAAAGTAGGCACTCAAATAGAAACATAAATGTTTATTATCATCAAAATCATAATTCTTAATCCAAATTTGCAACACTATTGACTAAAATAAGGTTCTCAGGAGAAGGGTCATTCATATAATTGATATCAGAACTATTGACCAAATTCTTAGACTGAGAAATATTAAAGAAAATATTTTTAAAACACACTTATTCCTCCAGTTCAATTTTTGTTTATGCCTTTTGAGCTTAAACTATAATCTTGTCATACCCCAAACATTATCAAGAGGAAATAAAGGAGCATGCCAAATATTATTAACTATATTATTAAAGGAATCATCTAAAATCCATATATTTTGAAATCTAAAAGGAGTAAAAGTGTTACTATAATGTTGGGAAATATTTAAAAGTAAAGGAGAATAATCAGATAGAGTTTTGGCTAAGTGTTAAATATAAGTCATAGGAAAAGATGAAATCCAAAAATTATTAATAAAATGCGATCTAGTATTTACCACGTAGTAGCCTTGTACCAAGTAAAAAGCATTCCTAGTAAAACCAATATCATGAAGATTGCAATTGTAAATCATGTCATTAAAATCTTCCAGGAAATTAGGAGGCTTCCCTCAATTCTTTCAGGAACATCAGTAACTGTATTAAAATTGCCACCAATCATCCAAGGAGATGAAATAATTGAGGAGAAATCACACAGCTAATTCTAGAGAATTTTTCTTTCAAATCTAGAGCAAGAGGCATAAACAAAAGAAGCATAATAAAAGAATTGAAAAATGTTAACACTAGTCTGCACAATTTAAGGATTGTCAGCAATAATATCTAAACACACAAAATTTTTTCCAAAACATCCAAATCTTGTTGAAACAATTATCACAAGCCAAATCAAACCCCAAATTGGAACACACCAAATTCAAGCAAGAGGAGAAACAAAATGTTCAATTAAAATAAACATACTAATATTATGGATCAACATAAATTTCTAACCCCATCCTTTGACAGGGTAGCCCCGACCCCCCTAATATTCCAATGAGAACCTTAACCATTAAATGAAGAAGAAACATTTGAGGCTATAGTACTCCTTGATGTGCTACCCATCACACTCATGTTATTCTTAATTTTTCTTTTTGGATACTTTTAAAAACCCATATTGATCACTCTCATCATTCTCTTTTGAGCTAGGAGGGCAACATAGAAGCACTGTTTTAAACATTTTCATCATTCTCTCTTGACCCAACTTGATTAATTATAATAGCCTCATCATTTGAACATGGATCTCACCCTCCTCAATATTATCACCTTGATCATTTGTCATTTCAGAATTCATCCCAGTAGTATAATTTAAGGTATATTAATCTTGGGAAAAAAATAGCAATTGCAACATCCTTAACTCCCACCACCTTACTTAAATCTCCATTAACATGAGGATCATTAGCATCGAACTCATCATGGATAATCTCCTTAACATTCTTACCAGTCAATAAAAAGTCAATTGAATCAATGAGAGTAGAGTTTTCCATAGGCTCTTTGGTACCAATCTGAGTATCATTTTCATTGTTGCCAACTATTGATTTACCATAATGCTCTGAATCTAAGCCTTTAAGAATAGGATGGACCATGAAATAATCATTAATTGAGTGCCCATGAACTTTGTAATGATTACAAAAATAAAGAACATTTTCAAATTCAACTTTTTGAAGATAACCAGAGTTTTCAAAACCAAGCCAAATCTTTTTTGGATATTTCTTGGTAATGTCCACAAGGATCCTAGCTACAGATGGCCTCAAACGTGAGGCAATAGCTTGATCAGATTATAGAGGCCTACCAAAGATCGAACCTAGAGCATGTAAGACATGAGAATTTAAAAAATGCAATCTTAAATTGGGAAAAGAAATCCAAATATGCACAATGGGAGAATCCTCCCAATATCATAATATGGTGTCCATTTAAACAACCTCATTTGACAATTGTTAATGTAGTAAGTTCTTCTATCAAAGACCCGACCATAATCCAAGTCATTGCTTAATTAGATCACAACATGTATAGCATCAAGTAAACCAACAGAAAAAAAACCTAGATAGTTTTAAGTTTCCAAAAAAAAGAATAAATCGCATCTTGGTTAGGTCTACGGACTAAAAATTTTCCAGCAAGAGTTAATTGATAAGGGCTTGCAAGTGTAACAAAGCCTTCTTAGTTATCAAAATTGAAGGAACACCTTTAACAGATGATTTAGTAAAAAAAAAATTGGCTCATTTGAAGAGGAAGCACCAGAAATAACATCACAAAAGGAGAGAGATTTACCAGAAATATCATAACCATTTGAATCAAAAAAATCTTTAAATGAGAGAGCCAAACCAGCAGGAGGTTTACCCCAAGGATTTGGGGATAAGGATGAAGGAATCACTGCCATCTAGAAAGAATGAAAACCTAAGGCTGAAAGGCCTTAGAGAAACTCAGCTAAGAATACACATAATCGAAAACTCATAATAATAAGCAAAAACCAAGGATATCACACCAAATGAATAGTGAAGACCACGATCGCCAGAGCCAGAGAGCGCAACAGGATAGAAAAGAGACTTTTTTTAATCATATACTTTTTTAATCTTATTTGTTTTATTAAAACCCATAGAGGGGGCCTACATGTTAAATTAAAAAGGAGATTTATAAGGTCCTTAAAGGGGACCTTTAGCTCACTAATGCTCTGACGAGCTATAAAACATATTAAAAGAATACCTAAGAGCCAAAAGTCCCCATTAATCCAAAATACAAATGTCCTAGTAACATTCTAGGGTGGTTAGAAGCGAGCACCAAAAAAAAAGATACAATGAATAAAATTCAGCTCAATCTTTCTACAAAATTTGAAGGCCACAACCACAAAACAAACCACCTGTCCAACAAAATGGCTACAAAATAAAATAACATTTTACAATATACTATAAAGAAAGAAAAATAACAAATAAAGTTTAGAAACAAAATAACAAACAGATATAAGATAAGCACATAGCCACTGGTCTCCATTCCACTTGTAATTGAGAGAAACACAAACCCACATAATACCTCTATAGATTTAGAAGAAAATAGGCAAAGCACAACAAAGGCATAGGACCACAACATCAAAAGATGGACCTCAGCTAACGGCACCTACCTCAGACCTCCTTTTACAAACAGCCAGGTTATAAGACAACCCCCAATAGATACAAAATAAAATGTCAAGTAAAATAGAAGAACAGCTAACAGAGGACTCCAAATGCTCTAGCATAACAGTAATGTAGTAAAACCAAAAAGCACCACCTAAATTAAGATACAAGTAGCTAATAGCCAAGAAGACAAAGTAAACCAAAAAGATAAGGTATAAAGCAAGACACCTAATAATCCATCAAAACATTTCCAGTTATAATGAAAATAGAAAAACCAAAACTTATACATAGTAAAACTGAGGCTAACAGGGGAAAATAAGCTCAAAGATGTAGTTTCTAAATGGCCATCATGAAGAAACCCCAATTGCCACTCAAACCAAATCCCAAACCCACTCAAGCATAACAAAAAATCATGCACTGAAACATAGAAATGGGATTGGCCAAGGAGAAATAAGAGCTAAATTTCATGATCAACACATAACTGCAAAACCAACCCCAGCAGCCAAACAAAAAATGGAAGCCAACAACCAAGAGGAAACCCCAACACTCCAAAGAGACAAACAAGTAAAAGCAAGAGCTCTTTACAATAGATAAACCAAGCCCAAATTGCCAAAACTGACAGCAGCTAATACAAGAATGAGAGCTGACAGAGCCACAATCAATAAACCCAAAAGAAGCCTCATAGGGAAAAAAGTGAGCAACAAACTGGGATTAAATCAAAAGATTACATGTTACAATTGGAGCTTAAACCCATCCAACCACAGCATAAGAGAACATAGAACAACAATTAGCTGAACTGCAACAGAGGACCAGGACTCAACAACCACCAAAACTAAACCCAACCATGAGAGGATTAGATGAAACAACACAGTGGCAATCAGTAATTACATTAACATAAACAAGGAAAATAAATAAAAGGCATAAATCCAACTAAAAAAAGAGAAGCTAAGGAAAAATAACTTGACAAAACACTTGACAGACAAATCTAGCACTAGATTTAATGCCAAGTAAACCAGCGTGAAGGGATCAATCCAAAAGTACCAGAAAGCCCAAGCTCCCACAAGACTAAACAAATAAAAATAGAATAGATAGCAAACCCAACAAAATTACAAAAACTTAACAGAACACGAAGAGGAATGAAAACAGGCATGAAATGAAAGAACAAAAAGCAGGGAAACAACCTTCTAGGAGAAGCGGACATAAGGAAGACCATAGCGGTCCTACCTAATCAAACCTATAAGCATAGCAGGTAAAGACTACTCCGCATATTCAGTTAAACCACTAAAATTACAACCAAAATTAGGAAGGTAGTCATAATACCAAGATTTAATATTTATAATCAAATCAAAATTAGAAAGATTAGAATTGAGTTACCCTAAATAATGAATAAGGAGAATAGCTTCAACTTCAATCCAAACATTAGTGATACCAAAAGAAATGCAATGTTGAAGGCCATATGGAAGTACTTCAATCTCAGCTTTAATAGCATTGTTAACATTACTAGGACCTGCAAAGGCAACAATAACATGAACACTTAGTATCATGAATAATACCCCCACAACCAACATTAAGAGAATTAAGAGATCCATCAGTGTTAAGCTTAATGCAACCATGATGGGGCTTAAGCCATCTGACAATTTTATCCTTGGTAACATTGGGGGAACAATTATGAGACAAACCAAAATCCATCATAATATGATAAAAGCCTTTGAAAGAATTAACAGAAATTAAATTGGCCACAAAAACATGCATGATTTTATCTTTAACTTTAGAAATAATATTCATAGCATTCATCCTAATATTTTCATGCTTAGACTCATTTCTACTCCTCCAAAGAAACCAACAAAATAATAGGTAAAACATTCCTGATATGGCCATGAGACGAAATAAACTTGTCTTTTAAAAGAGGCGAAACAAAAATATATTTGGTAGTAAATTAAATATTAAAAAAGTTTTCAAAATGTAAAAAAACTTGCATCATAATAGGACCTAGAAAGAAGGCATGATTGAGGTTTTCAATATGATAAAAAATGACAAAACCTTTTTTTCAATAAAATAGAATCCAGGGGCAAATAATTATGCAGAATCCTCCATATAAGGATAGAATAAGAGCAAGGTATACTATTATGCCAAATAATTGAATAAGACAAAGATTTAGAATGATATCAGCTGATAGCATTCCAAACCTACTTAAGAGAAAATTTACCATCATTAGCAAGATTGAACATAATGCAATCTTCATTATCCAATTGAATAGGAATATTAAGAATGAGATTAATAATAAAGTCAGACACATAATCATTAAGTAAATCCACATTCCAAACCCCATCCATAATAAAACTATTGACTTTGCAAGCAGAAGTGGAGTGAGTATCAATAAATTATCAATTAATAAATTCCCTAACCATTTATCCTTCCAAAAGAAAATATTACCAACCCCAATCCCCCCATTGGATAAATTCCTCAGCCTACAATTTAATAGAACATAGCCTTCTCCAATTAAAAGAATCCCCTTGACGGAAATGATAACTGATAGGATGTTTACCAGCACAGTGCTTAGAAATCATGAAATTTGCTTATAGACTACTCTTAGATCTTAAATTATACCATAGTTTATGAGAAAAATCTTGAGACATATCTTTAAAATTTTTAAACCCTAACCTACTTTCCTCTTTAACCCCAAAATAATTACACTAAGAAGCCCACCTAATAGAAGGCTTGCCCTCCTTAGCACCCTAGAAAAATTTATTGTACAACTTATCCATTCTGCTACAAACATTTAAAGTGGGACATAAGGCATGAAATAAGTAGATAGGAATAGAGCACAAAACATGCTTGATTAACACCAACCTACCACCATACGAGAGGAAATTAAAGCCCAAGTGAAAAGTTTCTTGTGAATAGCATTAAAAATGTCATCAAACAAATGAGACCTCTTCTTGCCTTTATAAAGAGGGGTACCTAAACATTTGAAAGGTAAATTATTTCTGGAGAAGCCAAACTTATTCTCAATAAAAGAAATTTTTGTTGAGATATGCAACTACCCAAAATGAAACAACTCTTCTCATCATTAAAAATAAGGCCATTAGCATGCTGAAAATTTTTAGGAAACCTAAAAAGAATGAAGAGCATTTCATCGAGCCATTAGTAAATATAATGAAATCATTCGCAAAGCTCAAATGAGTGATATAAAAGCCACATGTAGTTCTGAACTGCAAATTCAGATGAATCCTAATTAACTCATTAAGACCTCTAGAAAGGTATTCAATAGCAATGATAAATAAGGCAGGGGATAAAGGATCCCCTTGTCTAAGGCCATGAGAGGATTTGAAATAACCATGAGACATACCATTGATAATCATAGAAAAGAAATAATTCTCAATGTTATTCTTGATTAGATTAATAAAAGTCATATTAAATCCAAAAAGCTTTAAAATTTTGTAAAGAAAAACCCAATTCAGATTTTCGTAAGCTTTGGTGATATCAACTTTGAAGATAATATTCCCACTAGAAATTTTAGCCTCCAAATCATGAACTAATTCCTGAGCAAGAAGAACATTGTGAAAAATAGAAAGGCCTTTGATAAAGCTAGTTTTCTCTAAAGAAATAATTTTAGGAAGAAATAAAGAAAGCCTTCCCATAAGTAACTTAGCATTGAGCTTATTGAAAAAAGAACACAAACTAATAGGATGAAATTCATTCCAAAAGTTAACAACATTATGTTTATGATCTAAAGCAACAGAAGTAGAAGTAAAAAAATTTGGATAAGGATTACCCAAAAAAATTCACAATCGCATTCACTAAATCACTTTTTATAATATGTCAAGCCTTCTAAAAAAAGTTAGTAGTGAAACCTTTAAGACCAGCCATAGAGTCAGAGTTCATTTCTTTAATAGTCAGCCAAATTTCCTCTTCTGAAGAAACTTTAGTAAGATACATATTATCTTCCTTAGAAATAATATTAGGAATAAAAGAAAATTCAAGATTCAAATCAGGCAAAAATCTTTATAAAAAATAGTCTAAAAATAATTAATGCCAGAATCAAAAATCAAAGAGGGATCATCAGTAGAAGAACCATCACACATCGTGATTTTATGGATATGACTAATCGCCCTCTTATGGTTAGCAATATTATGGAAGAATTTTGCATTTCTATCACCCTCTACTAGAAATTTAGATGAAAAGTCCTCTTTTCTTTCTTAGAGTTTAAACAGATTGATCTTAGCTTTATTGAGAGCTGATAAATTCTCAAAAGAAGAATCATGCATATAAATGTTATCAGCAATATCAACATTATTCTCAGCTTGCAAAATGTTGTTAAAGATATTCTTAAAAATACATTTATTCCACCAATTCAACTTTTGCTTAAGTCTCTTTAGTTTAAACCATAACTTGGTCATACCCCCAACATTATCAAAAGTAAAAAGAGGAGCATTCTAGTTACTTTGTAAAACCTCAAAAAAAGAATCATCAAGGAGCCACAAATTTTGAAATCTAAAAGGTTGATAAATATTTCTATTATTCAAAGAAATCATTAACAATAAAGGGGAATGGTCATAAAGGGTTCTAGTTAAATACTCAACATGAGTCATCTGGATAGAAGCAATCCATGCATCATTAAAAAGAAAATGATCGAGTCTTTGCCACATGATACCTTTGTTCCAAGTAAAAGCATTCTCAGAAAAATCTTTATCATGTAAATTGCAACTCAAAATTATATCATTAAAATCTTCCATACATTAAAAATTGGGGGGATTGCCCCCAATTCTTTCAAAGGAATTGGTAATAATAATAAAATCACCACTAGCATCCAAGGTGCCTTGAAGGTCCAAGAAAAGCAGAAAGTTGATTCCAAAAGGTCTTCCTTTGAAATCTAAAATAAGAAGCATAGACAAAAGACATATTGTAAGAGAACAGAAGAAAACTAACATTAGTATGCACAGTTTGAGGCAGATCCATAATAATATCTAAGCAGATAAAATGCTTCCAAAAAATCTAAATTTTAATAGAGTAGTTAGCAAAGGCCTTATCAAAGCCTAATTTAATACGAACTAAGTCAAGTTTACTAGAAGAGATTAATGGCTCAATTAAAACCTACATAAATTCCTCACCCTGTCCTAAGACAAAGAAGCACCCACGCCCCTAATATTCTAAATAAGAGCTTTAACCATTAGAAAAAGGTGAAACATTTGAAGCACGAGTGGTCCTTGGGGTCCAACTAATCGGGTTCTTACTAATCTTGTTTTTCTTCTTAGAAAATATTTGGAAACCTTCCTCATTATTCTCAGCATTTCCATTAGGAGATGACATAGAGGTACTAGTATTGCCTTCCAAGGTATCCATAGGAGAATTAGTGTCTTGAGAAACAAATTCCCCATCTTCCAAAGCATCCTCCCTTAAACCAAGAGATCTTGAATGAATCTTAGGTATATGATTTGAATCAATATTTCCCTTATCCCGATTTCTTTGGTTTAAAAAACAATTATCTTGAGGCCCTCCTCCCTCAACCATATTGTTAACCTCCTTGTCATTATCAGTCTGAACATCAATAGAATTATCCTGAGGCCCCCTCCCTCAACCATATTATTAACCTCCTTGTTATTATTAGTCAGAACATCAATTGAAGCACTAACCTCTTCAGAAGTTCCCCCAAACAAAGGCACAACCAAATTAATTAAAGCAGGACCTTCTATATATTCAACGATATAATCAAGTTTGTCAGATTCAATATTGCCCTCATTTATGTTCACTAATTCCCTAATAGATTTCTCAGAAGGAACATTCTCTATGTCATCACCACAAGCCTTAGGCTCACTAATATACACATTGTAAGAATCCTCATTATTCAAATTTTGAGCTCCCTATCAGTAGATTTATCAATATTCAATTCCACCATAATTTTGGAACTTTTTGTGGTTCTTTTAAGTTGAGGATGGACCATGAAGCATTCATTAATTGAATGTCCATGAACCTTACAATGATAACCAAAATTTGGAACATTTTCAAATTCCACTTTATGTAAATAGCCAGACTTTTCAAAACAAAGCCAAATATCTTTTGGATGTTTCTTGGTGATATCCATTTCTTCCAATATTTGAGCCACAGAAGGCCTTGATCGAGAAGTAGTAGCTTGGTCCAATTGTAAAGGCCTAGCAAAGATGGAACCCATAGCGTGTAAAACATGGGGATTAAAAAAATGTTAGTGAAGATTAGGGAAAGAAATCCATATAGAAACTATTGGGGATTCTTCCTTGATATCAAAATAAGGAGTCCATTTTAACAAACGCATTTACAATTGTTAATATAGTAGGACTTCCTAGAAAACACACGACTGTAATCTTGGTCATTAGATAACCGAATAGCAATATATCTAGGATATAATAAACTGATCGAATAAACACTACAGAGCTTTAAATTTCCAAAGAAAAATTGAATTGCATCAAGATTAGGTCTTTGACTCGAGAACTTCCCAACCAAGGTAAACTGATACGGAGAAGCAAATTTCACAATATCAGTGTTAGAAATCAATAAAGCTGAAAAACCTTTAATGGAACCTTTTTGTAAATGAAAAAGATGATTCTTTCGATGAGGAGGTATCCAAAACTACACCATGGAAGGACCGAGATTTAGAGGAAGAATTGTTACCATTCCCATCAAAGATTCCAACCTTAGGAGCATCTGACATAGAAGGAGGACTAGCCTAGGGATTTGGAAAAAAAGATGACAAAATTGACGCCATTCAGAAAGAGCAAAGAAAACTTAAGGCTAAACGGCCTTAGGAACATAAATAAAATGAAAACTAACAAAACCATGAGATTAGAAGTAGCATGCTACAAGAATGAGGCAAGTTCAACAGTGGAAACCACGAGCATGAGATCGCACAAAGGAGAGAGAAAATAGACGTTAGAATTTTTTTAACCCCAAAATAAGATTTCTCATTAAAATAAAAGTGGGGTACAAAAAAATACAAAAGGGAAAAATTCTACTATGCCTCTCTAACTCAAAAGAGAAGGCAGACAAAGAAAACCAAAGAAAGAATAACCAAAAAAAGAAAAAAGAAACGAAAAAAACCCTCATTTGAAAATGAGAGATCCCCAATGATATTATAGAAGACAATACACCCAAGAGGACCTCAATAATGATCATTTGAGGGGCCCAAATCCCCACCCAAGATCTCATCAGTTGCCTTTTTCCTCTTACGAGGGGCAGTGGTGAAAGGCCCCAGCTGCTGCAGTTCCTTCTAAAGGACTCTAGGTCTTTGCTTGGAGAGGTTCAATCTGTCATTGGAGATATACTACTGCTAAGATTTTTGAGCAGTGAAGACAATAGGCTCTGGGTTGGAATTAGTTGATGTTGGAAAGGGGCGACTCATTTCATGACCACTAGAAGGGTGTGCAAAAAGATGGCATTTCTGCTTTGGCATTCTCCTTCTAGTGATGATATTCTAAGTTCCCAATTGGTCTGAAGGTTGGGAAGAGGTAGAATTAGGCTACTGAGTATGCACAGGAATAACTAGATTTTGTAAATCCATAGCAGAAGATTGAAGAGTTCTATCAATAGGTTGCAGCTTAGTCTAGTAAGGGCAAGCCTCCACTTTATGGACAATAATTCCACAAACGAAACAAAGATGAGAGAGGCCCTCATACTCAACTTTTTGAAAAATCTTCCATTTAGGCCCTTAATCCAAAAGCCTTGGGAGAGTTTCTGTGTAAGATTAATATGAAAACACACTCTAGCAAAAGAACTTTAACCCCAAGAGGATGATTACTCATCCATCCAAAGAGGTTCTCCAATCATAGCAGCCATACAAGCAAAATTGGAAGGATCCCAATATGTCAGAGGAAGCCAAGGAAGTCAGACCCAAATAGGTGAGATGAACTCCTTCATATCCTTAAGAGAAAAGGAACATGACCACCAAACAAGGCCAATTATGCTTCCAGCCACAATCCAAGGACCACCCCTAAGGATGATATCACGAGCTTCGAGGCTTTGAAAAATATAATAAAGCAATTTGGAGCAATGGTGAACAAATGAAACTCCCCAACATGAGACCATCACCTTGATAGTTCACCTTAGAGCCAAGTTAAGGAGATCTGTTTGCCAAGAAGTTTCCCAACTAGAGCATATTCCAATTTTGAAATATTTTCTTAAACTTTATCAAAGTTAAGGCTCAAGGAAAATCCATTTTCATCAAGCACCTCTTGTTTGTGAATCTTGTCTAAAGGAGTATAAGATGGCTTCCTCCAAGCAAAATGGCCTGGACTTCGATCACCAAACACCCTATACTATTTTGGGGAATTTTGTTTGCTGAAAAGGGGCTGAAATTCTGCACCAACTGCTTCCAAGTTAAGAGAAAATAGGCTTAGAAGCATTAACACAAATAGTTGGAGTGCAATTTTTAGTTACTAGAGGATCCTGAGCTATAGCAATGGGGGATTTAACCCTACAGAAATCCAACCTTCCTTCCAAACTATTTACACATTTTAAACTAGAATCTACAATATAATAAAACATGAACATATCATTCATGACATCCACACATGGGATGTTCTGATCAGGGAAACCAACCTGATGTATGCTGTCCGACAGAAGCTAACAGACAGGGGAATATGCCCGAATAGACCTTAGTGAAGGCTGACGAAGTAAGCCAAGGCAATCTGACTCGATACGCTCTATCCTAATCACATGGATGGAAGAGTCTAGATCTTAAAAAATGGTAGAGAACTCAGATCAGACCCCAGATCTGACTTGCAAAATTGGTTCTCATCCAATGAAAGTTTCTCGTGATCAGAAGTAGTAGCTAAAAGCTAGAAATCAACATCTTGGGCGACCTTCAAAACCTACTCGCAAGCCTCTAAACCATTTCCTACCAAAACCTTCCAATAGTTTCCTTTCCTAGAAGCCTTCCGACCATCACTACCCCCACTAGAGTGTTTTCTGCCTTTCCTACCATCCATCGTTGCTAACGGGAAGAAGACACACAGTCATTGAACTTCCTATGGACTATAGTCCTTAGAAAATAGACGTTAGAATTTTTTTTTTGGGGGGGGGGGGGGGTGGAACACACAGAGGGACCAACGCATTAAATAAAATAAAAGTTACAAGGTCCTTAGAAGGGACCTCGAGCTCACTGCCAAAATAAAACCTAAGAGCTCAAGGTCCCTACTAAAAACAAGTACAAAACATCCTAATTACATTCTAGGATGGTAAGCAGCCAACACCAAAAAGTTAGAAAAGATTAAAAAATTGTCATTAGCTCCCATCTTTTCATCCAAGAAATTTGACGCCAACAAACCTGCACTAAAAGAAACCTACAAGAAACATGTCACATAATGAAAATACAAGCATAAGTAATAAATAATTTTGTTGGTTGTAATCATATCCCAATTGTCAGTCTTCTTGAAAAACATAGCCATCAGAAAATATATATAAGCAATGAGATACCATAGAACCAAACTAGTATAATCCCTTATGAAAATACCCCAAAAAAGCTTAGATATAAGCAATTCCATCAATGGCCAGCTGTAGGACCCCAACCAGCAGAAAGAAAATAACAATACAGCTGAAAGACTTAGATTATCAAAGAAATTAAAAAAATCATTATAGTACCTCTTCCAAATTATAAGATAATTCCAAACAATCAGCCAGAACAGAGTACCTCAAAATTATAAGATAATTCCAAACAATCAGCCAAAACAAGCAAGCCAAGTCAAATAGGATGCCAACATTATAACAGATATTAAAGAGCCATCTGAGCAAGCAAACCGCAATATCCAAATTAAACCCATAATTAGAGCAGCTATATAAACCACCAGCATTATATAAAAATGTCATCCAAAGCTCCAGGCAATGAAACATAAGGGAAAAACCAAACAGGAATAAGGAGCTAACAGGGAAATCTAGAATCCACCAACATCAAGTAAGACTATCTAACATCCCAGCCATACCAATAATTAGAATAAAGAGACTACAGTTACTACAAGTCGAGATATACCAAAGAACAAGAAAAGTAAAATCCAAGATGAAAATACCCAAAACCAGCCACACCCAGCTGTAGAGCCCCAACCAACAGAAGGAAAACACCCAACCTTTCTAGAAAAAGTTTTGATAAATGGTCCATATCTCTAGCCAATGAAACACTATAGAAAAACACAGTAGGAAATAACAACTAAAATGGAAAAGTAAAATCCACCAATAGCTAGAAATACTATCTAATAGCCCAGCCATAATAGGAATTAGATTATAAAGACTGTTATTGATAAACCCATAAAATGCAAAGAACAACCAAATTATGTTAACTAAAACCACATTAAAGAGAATAAAGAAAAGATCCTAGCTCAGAGGAGAAGTAAGAAGAAAGGGAGTCAACTTCCAGCTCAGGTGTTTAGTGCCATATAAATCATGAAACCAAAATACCAGCTGCCACTCAAATCTGATCCAATTCCAACCCAAATGGGAATGAAACTAGACCAAATCCCTTGATATAGATTCATATAACTATAACACCAAAAGGAAAATTGATAATCATCTACCACATTACCTACCTTACCCCCAAAAGTGCTAACATAACTCCACATGAACCTCCTGGAATATAAGAAAATACTTAACATCCAAACACTACTCGACCAGGACACCCAGAGATTAAGCCAATTAAGATAATGCCAGACTTGAATCTAAGTCTAAAACACAAAAAATAACCATCCCACCCACTCAGTAAAGGAAAAGGACAAGATGGGTAGCAGTTAATAAAAAGGCCATTATGAAAACTATGCCAATCTTTGCTAGATATAGACACATCCAAAGGACCACAATCTTAAGAAAAGATATAATCGATCTGAACATAATAAAAGGATACTACCGATATGAACAAATGAAACAACAGCTCCAAATAGAACATAGCCAATCAAAGCAATAAACCAAAAGCACTCTAGGCAAGTGGTGGATGAAAGCCAAAGCTAAGTACTAACTTCTAACATAAGGGAAACCTAGTTTATCTAATCTGATAAAGCCTTTTAAAAAGGCCAAAAAAATTGGAGTAGGAGAAATCAATAAGAAATTGCATATTGTAGCTAACCAATCAACACAAGCATTCCCTTCCCTATACACCTGCAAAATGTTAATGTTGAAAAAGATTGACAATTACTTAATTTCCCTAAGAAGATAGAAAAGCTTTGGGATGCAAATTTTATCCTCATTGTCTTTCAAATAGGAAAGACAATGCATAAAATGGACCTCAATCCAAATGTTACAAATACCAAGAGAAAGACATAATTTGAAGCCATTTAATATAGTAGAAAGTTCAGCAAAAATAACATAACATCTTGGAAGAGGACCAGCATAAGCCATAATGAAATTACCATGTAAATCTCTAATGATTCCACCACATCCATAAGCATTATCTTTGAAATAGCCATCACAATTAAGTTTAAAAGTGTTATAAGGTGATTTTAACCAATGAATAAGTTTCATGCCATCATTGTCTTGCATATCTTTAAGGACAATCCAAAAGTCTTTAGCAACAAAGGAATAACCTCTAAAATTTTTTTAAATCAAAAGATGAGCATTAAAAAGTTTAAGAATCTTATCTTTAATATTCCCAATAATATGATGATGATCCATAACAACGTTATTAAAAAGGGAATTATTTCGAGCAAACCAAAGAAACCACAGAATGAGGGAAGGAATGAGATTCCTTGTATGGCCTCTAGTACTAGTAAACCAAAGATTTAAGATGTCCTTGATACTAATATTACCACAAAAATGATTGAACTTAAAAATATCATCAAAATAAATCCAAATTTTAGAGGCAATAGGACTAGAGATAAAGACATGATGCATATTTTCCACATGATAGCAGCATTGACATTTAGAAAGTAAAATAAAGCCTCTTTTAGTTAAATTCTCATCAATAGGCACAAATTTGTGTAAAACTCTCCAAGTAAAAGAAGCAATGGTAGTCGGGATACTTTTATGCCATAACATAAAAATTTTTTTGAAACATTACTCTTAGTTCTGAAAACATTCCAAACATCCTTGAGCTTGGAGATGCCATTGCTAGCCATGTTACATAATAACATATCATCAACATCTATATTTAAAGGGATTTATAAAATGTGATTGATTAATGATTCAGGAACAACCTCAATAAGTTTAATATAATCCCAACAATTATCTGTAATAAAAGAATTCACCTTCATAGTCGCAGTAGAAAAATTATTGAGCATTTGATCAATAGAAGTACTAGCCAACCAATGGTCCTACCAAAAAAATAGGCTAGCATGACCAACACCCCATTTATTATGAGGTTTCGCTTTCCATTTAATGTTGCAAAGTCTTCTCCACCTCTAGAATCACCTTGATTGTAAGTACACAAGGTAGGGTACTTGCCCACACAATATTTAGTAATCATGTACTTAGCCCAAAGACTAGACTTAGCATGAAAATTAAACCATAATTTGATAGAAACTGCATAAGCTAAGTCAGCCATATTCTTGCACCCACCTTCATCTAAGACACCACAACAGTTATTCCAAGTAGTCCAGAGAATTTTGGAATTGGATTTGTTACATTTCCAAAAAAAATTTATTGAATAATGTTTCAAGCCTATTACAAATAGGCAGAGTAGGTTGAATGATTTAAAACATAAAGATAGGAAGAGAGCATAATACCAATGGTCCTACCAAAAAAAATAGGTTAGTACGACCAACACCCTATTTATTATGAGGTTTCGCTTTCCATTTAATGTTGCAAAGTCTTCTCCACCTCTAGAATCACCTTGATTGTAAGTACACAAGGTAGGGTACTTGCCCACACAATATTTAGCGATCATGTACTTAGCCCAAAGACTAGACTTAGCACAAAAATTAAACAATAATTTGATAGAAACTGCATAAGCTAAGTCAGCCATATTCTTGCACCCACCTTCATCTAAGACACCACAACAGTTATTCCAAGTATTCCAGAGAATTTTGGAATTGGATTTGTTACCTTTCCAAAAACATTTATTGAATAATTTTTCAAGCCTATTACAAATAGCCAGAGTAGGTTGAATAATTTAAAACATATAGATAGGAATAGAGCATAATACACTCTTGATCAAAATTAATCTCCCCCCAAAACTCAGGAAGTTGAACTCACAAGAGTTGAGTCTATTTTGCACAGAGGTAATCAGATCGTCAAAAAGGAAAGATTTTTTACAACCCTTAAACAGGGGAACACAAGATACTTTAAAGGTAAAGAACCTTTCATAAAACCATTAAGATCTCTAATAGCATTAATACAGTCAGCATGCATGTCTTTAATACCAATAAAGCAACACTTACTTTTATTCAAAGTAAGGCCACTTTTGATCACAAAATTATGCAAAAAATCTGGTAAGAATATTAATCATATTCAAGGATCCATTACAAACGAAGATGGCATCATCAGTAAAACATAAATGAGAGATAAAAAAATTACCTAATGTTCTATAATTAAGATTAGGATGCCTTTCATACAAATGGGTAAGATCCCTGGAAAGGTATTCAACAGCAATAATAAAAAGAGTAGGGGAAATAGGATCACCTTGTCTCAAACCATTGGAGGATTTAAAGAAACTATTGCTTTTACCATTGATAAAGGTAGAAAAGTAAGAGCCTTCAATACAAATTTTGATTAGCTTAATAAAACTAGAATTAAAACCAAATAATTGTAAAATGGAATAAAGGAAAGTCCAATTAATGCTAACATATGCTTTAGCAATGTCAAGCTTAAAAATAATGTTCCCACCTCTCACTCTAAGGTCACGATCATGAATGAGTTCTTGAGCAAGTAAAATATTCTCAGTAATAGCTCTACCTTTGACAAAGCCAGTTTGATTAGGAGAAATTATTCTAGAAAGCAAGGGAGTAAGTGATTCATCAAAACTTTTTATATGAGCTTACTAAAAAAGGAAAATATACTAATAGGATGAAAATCATCCCATGTATTAACAAAAACCTTTATAGGAATAACCACAATCGAAGTACTAGAGAAAAATTTAGGAATAATGTTACAGGCAAAAAAATCCAGAACAACAGCATATAAATCCTTACAAATGACATTCCAAGCTTTTTGAAAAAAATTGGTAGTATAACCATCAGGGCTAGTAACAAAATCCACATTCATAGAAAAAATAGTCTGCTTAACTTCCTCCATGGAAGGAGAGATAATCAAAGCATTATTATCATCCTCATTAATGATAGAAGGGATGAGGTTAGAATATTCAATAAGGATAGGATCAAAATTTTTATTAAAAATATTGATGAAATGATCCACAGCAGACTTAGCAATTTCCCCAGCATCCTCAGTATAACAACCATCATAAAGAAAAATTTTATTAATGAAATTTTTGGCTCTATTCTTTTTAACCAAAGCATGAAAATACTTTGTTTTGTTATCACCCTCAATGAGATGCTTGGAGGTAGCTTTTTGTTTCCATTAAACTTCCTCCTGTTCTTGAAGCTTAAAAAGAATGTTTTTCACCTCTTAGAGCTCCCTAATATTTTCAACAGAAGGGTCAAGTTGGCACCTATGCTCCATAGAGATCACTTTATCTTCATCATCTAAAATATTGGAAAATAAATTTTTAAAAATATTTATGTTCCACCAATTGATTTTATACTTGAGCCTTTTAAGCTTAAACCAAAGTCTATTCATGCCCAATATAGAATTATTAGGATGCAAGGGAGCCTGCTAATTAGCCTGGACCATTGTTAAAAAAGAATTATCTAAAAGCCACATATTTTGAAATCTAAAATAAGAGAAGTTATCATTCTGCATCAATGTTATACCAATAAGCAGAGGGGAATGATTCGAAAAGGTTTTACTAAGATGCTCCACAAAGGTGTTATTGTTAGAATTAATCAACACATCATTAAAAAGTACATGATCTAACCATTGCCACATATTACCACAATTCCAAGTAAAAGCATTTCCAGAAAAGCCAATGTCAATAAGATTACAGTCCAAAATCATATTATTAAAATCCTCCATAGCCTGATAAACATGGTTAGAACCACCAATTCTTTCAGAAGGGTTAGTGATAGTATTAGAATCACCACCAACAAACCAGGGCATGTTAATGATTTCATGAAATGTAGTATGTTGATTCCATAACTCTTTTTTAATACCACGAGAAGAGAAAGCATAGACAAATGAAGCACAACAATTAAACAGCATAAATTGAATATTACAATGTAAGACTTGAGAAAAATCTGCAATAACTTTAATAACAGTTGGATCTTTCCAAAAAACCTATATTTTGTTAGAGACATTAACTAAAATGTGGGTAAAGCCTAAATAATGAGAGGTATCATCGAACTTAGCAGTAGAAATAAGAGGCTCAAGTAGAACTAAAAGCATGAAATTATGAATACGGCATAAATTCTTAACTCTAGTTCTAGAAGAAGGGCAACCAAAGCCCCTAACATTCCAAATTATGGACTTAATCATTAAATGTGATTAGATATAAGTTTGAGAATGGGTAGTTCTAGGAGACTTTAAAATAACATCTTTTTGTTTATTATTTTTCACCATAGTGTACTCATGATCATCATACACCCTACTAGAAACATTAGCATAATCATTGACACGGTCAACATCATTAGTAAAAGTTGAGAAAATCTTACTACCAATACCATTGTCATTGTTCACTAACTCATGTTCACCTTCCTCCAAACTATCATTACCCTTTCTCAGGTCCATAGCTTCCCTGGCCAATTCATCCTAGAAAAATTCACCTTCCTCCATAGTTCCTTATGTCACTTTTTCCTGATCATTTGAAATGGTATGGGACAATTCTATATTAGCACATTCAACATTGTTAACCATGAAATCAAAATCAGATAGATTTATATTAGTAACACAAGACAAACGAGAAGTCATAGACAATATATTATGTTCATGAGTAATAGCCACCATTTGCTCATCCACATTTTTAATAACATTAGTAACTTTGCAAGTATTATCTAAAATAATATGAGAAGGATCCTGGGTCACTCTCTATAAAGAAAAATGATTGATATCCTCATTCATACTATCCTGTCCATCATTTTCACATTCTCTGGATTCAACAAGAGCTTTGTCAACATTCATAATAGAATGTGGCTCATTCTCCAAGATATCAAGTTGGGAAATCATCTGAGTTGACATGTTAACTTCCTGCACTTGGTTAGAATTACCATGAGATAAGGAATCACCCATAATATTTTTTCCCATCGAATCTTTAGTAGCTTCCTTTTGCTTACGTAACAGGGGATGCATAATAAAATATTTAGAGACACAATGACCCTGCATTTTACAATGAGTGCGAAAAATTTGCAAATTTTTAAAATCTACTTTTTAATTATTTTTCCCATTTAAAGTTTTATAATTACTCAAACATATATTAGAAGAATCTTGAAACAAGGTATGTCCAACAACAAATAAGCTCTCAATTTCTTAATCTAATATTGAATAATAAATTTCATAATAAGAATTTGCAAATTAATAAATAGAATGAAGAAAATGATGAATTAGAAAAACAACCAAACAATAGGTCTTGATCAAGCAAGATCAAGATAGAAAAAAAAATGGAATTTAGCCTCAGCCTTGACCCGACCGAAACCCGTTTGATTCATTCCAGGAGCAACTATCCATGGCCATTATGGGGAAACCTTTTATGAAGGAGATACATTAATTACATTTATATATGAAAAGTCGAGATCTGGTGACATAACGCAAGGTCTTTCAAAAGTGGAACAAATCTTAGAAATTCGTTATATTTCTATATTAGAGAACGTAATTATTTTTACTTTATTTTAGGTTTCATTAGGGATCTAATGTGACATAGCTTACCCATTTTATGATTTTTTACATTTATTTAGATATTTTTTAAACTTCTTGGTAATTTGTAAGATGATTTCCTTGGTTTGCTTTGTGACTGGCCAAACGAACTCAAATTTTTATGAAATTAAATCCATGTATCTTTGTCGACCTTAGGTGGTCGCATTAAAATTTTGGCACATTTCAATGCTTGAGAAATTTTCTAGATTTTCCCTGAGATGTCTAATATTTGTCATTAATGGATTTACTTAAGACAATTTTGGCATGAGATTGGGATGTAATCAATGGTCATCTAACCTTTTTAAATGAATATACATTCAACAAAAATTGCAAGTCCAAATCCTCTATAGATTAAAATATTTGAATTTTCAAAGTTCAAAGTCAAAAATTGACGTATAACCTTGAAAATTTCATGGAAGACAAGTGCTCAAACTTCTTTGGAAAAAAAATCAAGGATGCACATCACTTCCCTAAAATTCCTACAACCAAGTTTAATGCCTATTTAATTTGATTAAAGGGTTTAGATAAATACTTTGGGTATTTTTATAAATAAATCATCTATAGAGACACACTAAGCATCAGGCCTTACAAATAATTTTGTTGGGTAGGATTTCTTTTCTTGAATTCACAGAGGCTTTACACATGTAATTTGGTCAACTAGATCATTAGAGATTATTTTCTAAT
This sequence comes from Dendrobium chrysotoxum, assembly GCA_019925795.1. Lineage (NCBI taxonomy): Eukaryota > Viridiplantae > Streptophyta > Magnoliopsida > Asparagales > Orchidaceae > Dendrobium > Dendrobium chrysotoxum. The sequence goes on along the minus strand of CM034315.1, from coordinate 26,673,710 downwards.
GTTCTAGTAATTAAAATTTATTAAAAATGCAAAAATTAACAAAATTACATAATTACCCGCTAACTGTGCGGCACTTTACACCTTGAAGAAGTGCACTGGGAAAGTGATAAAATGGAAAGTAACATATCATATACGATTTAATTCTAGCCATCCGATCTGAGATATGACGGATGGGATTTAAATAATAGAATAGTGGGATCATCGTATCGAATTTGATATGACTAAATTTGAATCATCCCTTGAACAAAAATGAACAGATGGCTTTAATGCTACCTTCAAACTCATGTAGCCCTTCTCAGCCGTTTGTATAATTTTTCATGATCCTTAACACTTTATCGTGCAAAATTAGCCTGGAGTCCTTAATGAGTCCTTAAGTGAGTCAAGAATTGAACCAGAGAAATGAATTTTCAATTTATCAAAATTTTTCTGGGAGCATTACAATGCTGGGATGAGTGGCAGATGACATCTAGCTCTCTATATGGGAGAAGGTTTAGGGAGTCACTGTAGTGCTAGCTAGCACCACTGTAGCACTGAGTTCTCTATTTATGAGAATTGGGAAAAATTTAGAATATTTAGGTGTAGAGCTGGGGCGAGCACAATGCCAGGCTAAAGTTTATGTTTTTCAAATAATAAATATTTAAAACCATTTTACAAAATGTATTCCACCTAGCCCTTTTCAAAGAATAAGAGATGAAAAGGGGAGGAGAAGAGAGGAGGGAGAGAAAGTGAGAGGTTTCGAATGTAATAACTCGTATTATGACACATGTGAAGATTTTTTTTTGAGTCATTATAATTTCAAATCACAAACCGTCTTCGGCATAGTGTTGTTATTGTAGTAGTTTACTTGCACAAATTTTTTTGTAATTTTTGGACGCCGGTGAAAATTCTTAAGAAATTGATACCTGTCGGTACAAGTGAGAATTTAAGGATCGTCAGGTGTCCATTTTGCAAACCGATTTCACTAATATTTTTTAAATAAAATGATTTATTTTATGAATATTTTTCTATAATTTTTTAAGTCCTAAAATAATTTTTTTGAATTTATACTAAAAAATGATTAAATTAATTATATAATATTATATTATTATTATATTCAAAATTTCAAAAAGCATTATCAAAAGTTTTTTTTAAAAGCCTTTCCCTTTCTTCATTTCGGCAACAGAGCTTTTTAGGAAAATTATGAGAGAAATGAGAGGAGAAAGAAAGAAAAGCTTGAGATTTGGATATCATAGAGCTATTTTCGTTAGTTAGGCTAGTTGAAAAATTTACTCGTTTCACTGTAAGGAATCTTTATTATATTTTTTATTTCAAAGATTTTATATTTTTGATATTTTTCTAATCAAATTTGTAGTTCTGTTACAAAAAAACATGAATAATTTTGTATTGGCAAAATTTTTACAATGTAACTTTTTATATGTTATAGAGATCGAGATTATAAACGTTTTGAGTATTTATTTGAGATTTTTTACTGAGTGATTTTAAAAATACAGTAATTTTTGTCTACCCTAAAATTTATTTTGACATCTAAAAATAATGTGTAGTACAGTAAAAGTCTTAAAACATCATTTTACATAATCCTTGATAATTTGATAATTTTCTAAAAATGTGAATTTTTATCTAATAGGATTTTTATTGTCTACCGTTAGTACATTTTGAAATTTTCTGAATTATGCTCAATTATGCTTTATTTACTACAATGCATTGAAAATGGATGTGGATATATGCTTGAGTAATAGCTGGTCGCTATTACTGTTATAGTATTGTAATAATAATGTGCGTGTGTAAAACAAACAAGTAAAGATTGGTTGACCCATTGGTTGGAGATTGATTGATATATACAGGATGGTGGGCCGACAGGCTTTTATTTAAATCTTATGATTTGGTGTTATCATATACTAATTCACATGATATATTAGTTGAGAGTTATAAGGAGATTATTACTATGCCGATGGGCAAAGATTGACGACTCTATTTACTCAGCCAACGATTTACTAATACTGATACTAACACTAAAAAATATCATAATAGCTAGGACTTCTTACTTGTTTAGTGTGACTACTAAAATGCATATTTTTGAGGCATTATTCTTATTATTGTACAGATTTATTAGTTGTGCGCGAATTTACTGTTATTGTATTATTCTATTGTAATTGCCACAATTGTTACTGACATTAACATTGATAATATTTCATACTATTGATTCACTGTACTGATACTAAGCATGTGATATAGAATACCTGGATAACATATGCACATTCTTATATAATTTTACTACATTAACATGATTTCAACAGTCTTTACCAATATTTTGATTTGATGATTCATACAATTTCTGTACTGATTAATATTATTGATATGATGATTGGTTTATAGATTTGATACTCGTATTGATTTTTTTCTTTACTAGCTTTCGTACTGTAGTGTTTTACAGATTCTACTGCTACTATATTTAATTTTTTCTATTTCTACAATGATTTAATGATCATATAAATGCAACTGCTATGATTTGATCCTTAACATGCATATTACTTCTTTATCGTACTTTGAATTTAGTTGTAGGTTTTGGTGACCTACTGGGCTTTTTAAGCTCATTATATATGATTAAATAATTTCATGTCAGGGTAGGGGAACAGGAGTGTGAGGCTGGCCAAAATTCTTTAGGTTCTATTTCTTTTTATTCTAATTATTCTTTTGTACTCATAATAGAATAGTTATGATATGATTGTGTAGATCCTGAGTAGTGTATATGATTTTTAGGAATGAATATAGATGTGTATATTAATGTTTTGAATTATAGAATCTATTTTTGTTATTATTACTCATAGATGAAATTAGATAGCTCTAGTTGTTGTTTATTAAAAGATTAAAAAAATAATTCTTCCAATTTAGATTCTGGGCATCACATTTAAGGCTTAAGCTTGAGTTTTATCCATCAGGCTAGTTAGAAATTTGGTGGAGCATTAGGTAAACTTCCCAACTTCTATCCCCAATTTTAATTCCAATGATTTTATAAAAAGTTTTGAGTAAAACTATATTTTTCTTTAGTTTTATGACATTTTCACCACATAATTTTTAGTATACTATTATACGCTTTATTCTTAGTATTTTGACTATAAGAAATTAGATTTTCATTGATTAGTTTCTCTATGCAAATTTTTGGATATATAAATGATTGAGGCTTTTCTAGTATTTGTAAAGTTATTTAGAAGCCTTAAATATTAATTTGAATATTCCTGTGAGGTTAGAATTTGAATGAGAAGATTTGAATGAGTATAATTTTATACATGCAATGTGCCTTCTACTAGTATTTCTAGCAATTGAATTTATTCATTATCCAAGTAATGCATTAAAACCATAATTATTGATTTTTGTATTTACATGTGCATAATTCATAGCATAGCATTTGAGAAGTCCTGATATGTGAAAGGTGCACTCTCAGAAATGTTATTAGGCCCCAATATATTATGTTATGGCCCCATTTGTCTTGGGTGGATGTGGAAGGAATTATAGCCCCACTTGCTAAAAGTGGATGTGGGATGTTATGTTGTACTATTCTATTTAGATTCTTGCCCCACTTGTTATATAAGGATGTGGAAGGTTAAAAGGAGTTATAAGTGAAAATGGAGTTATAAACAAGCATCGGGTCATGTGTATTATATTCATGCGTTGTATATTTTGATATTTTAATAATTCAAGTAGGAAGTAACATTCTGAGCTAGATATGATAATTTCTGAAACTCTATATGAACTCTGATGAAATGGGAAAGTCAAGTATAAGGGAAACTCTGATAGTAATTGCTCTATGATTTTTATGGTAAATATGTGATAGTGAAATGTAAAAATATATTCAATAATCTTAAAGCTATGTGTACTCGGATAACCCTAACACATTTATGCCATGATAGCATTTTATTTAATCATTACAGACAACGGCAGAGCTGTGGGGGGTCCCGCGGGGGCACATGCCCTTTCTGAAAAAATAAAAAAAAACCCTATGCTTCAGTAGTTCGGACATTTGGGCAGTTCAAAGTTTTTTTGCCCTAATATTTCGGCTGCTCCTGTTCGGGTTCAGAAGCCAGAAGCACTCGCGCGCGAGAACAGGACAAAGAAGCACTCGCGGTCGTGCCGTTGCGGCTCCGCCTTAGTCCCTTCCTCCTCCGGCCTTAGAAGTTCTTGCAGCCTCAGAAGCTCTCGCTCGGGTAGTGCAGCCCGCAGCCTGTGCATTCGCAGATTCGACCTTCTTCCGTCTTCGATCGGGTAGTGCAGCTCCTGAGCACCACCGTTGGTCCTGAAGGTAAGTACTTCTACAAATCTATTGTCAGATTTAATTTTTTTTTAAGGCTTCATCAAAATTAATGAATTTTTTTAAAAATTGAGAGCTCATGACTTGTGATGTTTTGTGTGGTGTTGAATGTTTTTTCACAACTCTTAATAGCTCTACAATAGAAACCCTAGAGCTGTAGATATCTTACATTTTGGAGGTGGGGGGAGAGAGTAATTTGCATGTTTTGATTTAGTTTATTTTCAATGTGAAGTATGGGTGACGTATATTTCCTAGCTGCAATATTGTGCAAATTTTCACAAGTTATTGAGGGAATTTTCACTAGTTCCCTCTGGATTTATACTTATTATTGATGGTAGAGTGATTATGTAAAAAGTTGATTTTCTTTTTTTGCTAGGAGTTGAAATGAAATATTTTAATCGCATTATCTGGATAAAATAGAAAATTTCTCTTTTCAATGCAGAGTACTTACGCTAAGCTTGGTTGCACACAAGGGTGGTTTTATGCATCTATTTTCCACCCTTCATAAAGGTATAACTTTAAGATCCCCAGTTTTATTAATTCATTTCCCTATTTCTTTATCATCCTAATGTATAATAGTTGGTTGACACTTGGTAGATCTGTGCTAGGATTTCTACTGAAATATTGAAATTGGAATGTTGTCATAAATTTTGATATATCATAGGCTTGATAGGAAGTTGAATTAGCTTCATGTTTTTAATTTTTTTTATTTAGAACAACTTTTATTATATATTTATATGATTTTTATATGTTTTAGGTAGTTTGATTTTGCACTAAGGTTATGGAGAAGTATTTTAAGAAGTCCTCATAATCTTATGTATCAACACCAATAGAGAATTCAAAAAAGAATGATGATGAAAAGAATAAAAAAAGAAATCAAACATTTGGTAAATCATCAAACAGTGGTCTAACAGATCTAGAGAACCTTCAATCAGATCCTGGTTTACGTATACCTATTTCTGAATTTAGTTTTAATATTCGTGATCAAATTCGAAGAGCATATTTGCAAAAAGGGCTATGTCAGCCTCGCAATCATGACTTCCCTAAAAGTAAGTTTGGGATCAAAGATAGACATTTCAATCTGAGGTGATTTGATAGATACTCCAGTTGGTTGGAGTATAGTATTCAGAAGGATAGAGCATACTGTTTGTATTGCTATCTTTTTGAAGTAGAAGGAAGAGGAAAAGAAGAGGATGAAGTATTTCGTAGAAATGGATTCTCGAATTGGAAAAAATTTGACAGATTTGATCTTCATATAGGAGGACCTAGTAGTGCTCATAATAATGCAAGGTTAAATTATGAGGCTTTAATGGAACAAGATCAACATATTAAGTTTTCCTTGCAGCTGCAGTCTGATCGAGTTATAAATACATATCGAGTCCGCCTAAATTCTTCTGTTGATTGTGTGAAATTCCTTCTAAGATAAGGATTAGCATTTCGGGGGCATAATGAGAGTTCCAACTCCCAAAATCAAGGCAATTTTCTTGAACTTCTTGAATTTTTAGCAAAGCATAATGAAGATATAAATAATGTTGTGTTAAAGAATGCTCCTGAGAATTTGAAGTTAACTGCCCCTGATATTCAGAAAGATATTTGTAGAGCTTTTTCTATTGTAATTATAGACTACATAAAAGAAGAAGTTGGTGATAGTTGCTTCTCTACTCTCATTGATGAAGCTCGTGATATATCTGAGAAAGAACAAATGGCTGCCGTTATATGATATGAGAATAAGAAAGGCCTAATTATTGAACGTTTTTTTTGGGTATTGTGCATGTTCCTGAAACGTCAGCTAGACATCTCAAAGAAGGAGTTGAGCAAGTCCTCTCTAATTATTGTTTGTCACACTCAAAAATTCGTGGTCAAGGGTATGATGGAGCAAGCAATATGATAGGAGAATTTAATGGCCTAAAAGCACTTTTTCTGAATGACAATAAATCAGCACATTACATTCACTGCTTCGTACACCAGCTTCAGTTAGCCTTAGTAGCAGTTGCAAAAAATCATGTTCAAATTGCATTGTTGTTTACTATAATTTCAAACGTGATGAATAATGTTGGTGTTTCATGCAAATCTCGTGATCAACTTAGAGATAAACAACGCGAGAAAACATTAACTGTATTACAGAATGGTGAGGTTTTCATTGGAAGAGGATTAAATAAAGAAATATCTTTAAGGCGTGCTGGTGAAACAAGATGGGGTTCTCATTATGAGTCACTGATTAGATTGATTACGATGTTCTCCTCAGTTATAAATGTGCTTGAAATAGTTTTTGAGGATGGCATCAGCTCAGAACAGAGAGGAAAGGCATTTGCATTATTAGATTCCATGCAATCTTTTAACTTCTCTTTCTGTCAGCACTTAATGAAAGATATACTTGGAATCACTGCTGCACTATCAGAAGCTTTGCAAAGAAAAGATCAGGACATTGTTGAAAGTGCAAACAGGTTGTTAGACCTATTGCTCAATGTCCCTAGGATAACCAAGAGGGGGGGTGAATTGGTTCTTTTTAAAATTACTCTTGATATTTTGGAAAATTTAAAAGCTAATCGTACAGTACGATATAACTTCGTACAGTACGAACAGAGATAATTTTTGCTCTTTCTTTTAAAACAGAAATTCAACCACAACGAGAATAAACTGCAGAAAATAGAAATGCAAAAAAATAAATAGTGAACAGAAAACACCAGAATTTATAGTGGTTCGGTCAAACACGACCTACATCCACTCCATAGAGACTCATTCTCTAGGTATTGCACTAAAACCAAGTGACTCTCATTTTGCCCCCACAGCAAGGCGGAGAAGCCTTTACAAACTCTCTTCCACCAACCCCGGTGCGGTAGAGTACCGTCATCCTTTTCACCCTCCAAGTGCAGCAGAGAACCGTCATCCTTTTCACTCTCCAAGTGCGGCAGAGAACCGTCGTCCTTTTCACTCTCCAAGTGCGGCAGAGAACCGGAATCCTTTCGAACAATGCTCTTACAAAACTCTCCAATGAACTAGGAAGATGCTCGAAGAACAAGTAAAAGAAATTCTCTCAATTGGATAACCTTGTGAATCTCCTCACAATTTTCTCTTGAAAGTTCTCTCAAAACTCACTCCCAAACACTCTCCCAATCACTCTCCTCTCACTTCCCAAAAGAATTTTCACAGAAGAATTTTTCTTCAAACAGTTTTGAGTCATTTTTATACTTAGGATAGAAAAAACCGTCCAAAAACTGAATTTTCAAGTTAAGACCGTGTCGTTCGTCCCGTACGATCGACAATCGTACTGTACGAATAGTTTAAAAATTTAAACAATCCGTCCTGTACGACTCTTCAGACGAACAAATCAGAGCCGTTCGTACAAATAGTTCGTCCCTTACGAACCCTTGGACGATCAAGTCAGTAAGCTTCGTCCGAACACTTCATCCCGTACGAACACTTGGACGATCAAGTCAGTAAGCTTCGTCCGAACACTTCGTCCCGTACGAATGCTTGGACGATCAAGTCAGTAAGCTTCGTCTGAATACTTCGTCCCGTACGAACGCTTGGACGAATCGAACAGAGAGCTTCGTCCGATCTATTCGTCCCGTACGAATCTCTGGACGAACCCAATTTTGAGCTGTTCGTACAGCAAAAACTCATGTACGAATGCTATTCGTATTGTACGAACATGTCTTAGAAAAATTTTCTTGTCTGATGGGTTCTCCCTGGAGGACATATTCTTCATATCGTACTGTATGATATAAATTTGTACTGTACGATCAGTTTAAAACATTTAAATTTTTTTTACTCCCCCATTGTGTGTGTGCACAGTTATCCAACTTACAATCACACTCTCTCAGACTCAAGAAAAAAAAATTTACAGACTTCATTTATAGTTAACAAGTGAACTTGAAGTCTTCAACAGTCTTGAGTGTGAATTTCCTAAAAAATACTTTAGTACACACAGACAAAAACTCAAATATATGTTAGAAGATGAATTAGACAAACAATATACTTTTGTAATCATCAAAAACATAAACTTAGATTAGAATTCTCATGAACAAAATGATTCACTCAAATCAAAACAATTGTGAATGCCATATCTTTAGTTCAAATATCAAAAATTAAATTACAAGACATGAGGGATAACAAATGGGATGACTTCATTAGAAAGGTGTCTTTATTTTGTGTTGAACATAAAATCAACATTCCAAATCTAAATGACAAATGGGTTGCCCGTGGACGACCGCGACGTGGACTTCAAGAAATGATTAATCTACATTATTACCGAGTTGATATATTTTATACAATACTTAATATGCAACTTCAAGAGTTAAATAATAGATTCACAGAGGCTAATACTGAATTGCTTTTGTATATTGCTTGTTTGAATTCATCAAATTTGTTCTGTGCATTCAACAAAGAGAGGTTAATTAGAATGGCAAACTTATATCCAAATGATTTCACTACTTCAGATTTGATGATTCTTGATGATCAGCTAGAAACCTATATTATGGATATGCAGTTTGATGTTCAGTTTTCATTATTGAAAGATATAGGAAGTCTTGCTGAAAAAATGGTTCAAAGCAGGAAGGAAATGTTATATCCCCTTATTTTTAGGCTATTGAAGCTGGCATTAGTATTACCCGTTGCAACATCAGGAGTTGAAAGAGCATTTTCTGCAATGGCTATCATAAAAAATAGACTATGCAATCGAATTGGAGATCAATGGATGAACGATACTTTAATCACTTATATTGAAAAGGAAATTTTAGATTATATTGATAATGATGTTATTATTCAGCTTTCTCAAAATATGAAGAATAGACGCTATAAATTATAAGTGTAATTTGTCTTATATTTAGTAGTTTATGTTTTAAATAAAAAAATTTTAAAACTGTCAATGCCGGTCCCAAGCCCGGATGAAAAAAGTTGAGGGGATTTAAAAAAAAAAATTAGGCCCCCTCTACGAAATTTTTCTGGCTCCGCCACTGATTACAGATGTTCGAGTATTTATAAAGAAGTCTACTGAGCTGATTGTGCTCATTCAGTAATATTTTGTAACAATACATGCAGATTATCTTATAGGCATGTCCGAATACATACGTTGAACAAGGTTATTATTCCAAGAGGATTCGTGACATAATAGCAAGCAAGTCTTTGACCATTGATCGTTCAGAGTATGGTCGTCATATTCCAACTAGCCTTAAAAATTGCGGCATGGGGGGTGCTTGTGGGATAGTAAAATATTAGTAATTTCATTTTTTCGATAATTTGTTAAAAAAGAGAAAATTGTCAAAGTCTGTTGCTTTAGTTGTTAATGTAGTTGGAGTAGTGGGTAACTGTCAAAATTTTACTTAATATATTTGGACAAATCAGAAAGTCAATCACTAGAAAATTTAAAGCAATGAAAATTAGAGGGTTGAGACTGCTCAGCTGGCTTAGGCTTCGTTTGAGACGGCTTTTTTATTGCTTCTTAAAATAAAATTTTAGTATAAAAATTTTATTTTTTGTACTAAAATTCAGTTTTAAGAAGTAATAAAAAAGCCGTCCCAAACAAAATCTTAGGAGTTGAATGACTTCTATTCTCGTTGAAAAAGTAAAACAAATATTGGATTAAATTAATGAAATTATTATGTTGTCCATTACTTAACTTTACTGATGAAACCCATGCAACATTTTTCAAACTTCATTGCAATATGTCACTTTCTATGAACTCAAATTCGACTTGGGCTCCCAATTAATTTATGCATTGCTAACGTATAACTCCAAAGTTGTATGAAATATAAATAATGCAATTTTTTTTATTATTTTGATAAAATTTATTTTGAATCAAATAAAAAAAAATTAACATTGTTACCCAAAAATAAAATAATGCTGGCCTATGAACACACATCAGCCAATGATGCTAAAATAAAATGTTACGTGAGGCTTCGTGACCCTAACATTATCCAGCTGACCAACACTGGCCGGCCGGCATAATTAAACCCCGGAAAAGTTAGTTCAATATATTCTAGCCAAATTTTTTTTTATAAATACTAATTTGAAATTTATTAAATTTATTTTTGCTACTTCACTAAGAATCGTTTTGACTAGGCACAAATCCGATGCATATTTGTTTTAAAAACTTTCAAAATTAAATAAAGTCACATTGATTTCAACAAATTTATAGTTGGATTCAATATCTCGATAAGACGAAATCAAAGATGTCAAAAGTGATTCAATTTCAGCCCGAATGAGCTCAAATCAAGCTCTTAAATATAGGTGAAAACTTCAAGTGATAAAATGATCTTCAAATTTATATGTTTATATTTTAATCAAGCATCTCAATGAGATGAATCCAACAAACCTAAAATTGCTTAATTCTGACAACAATTAGGCCCATAATGATGAAGAAATGATATATAGATGAGGGAATCAATATAGGCTATCCGATGGAGTGCTATAAATTTTCTTCATATTTATAGGACATGTCATTCTCAAAAATTTATAAATAAACCCTCACGCCTTATAAGTGAGACTCTTGGGTAGAGATTTAAGAGAGCTTAAAGACTTGAAATTTTTTGGAGATTCACCAAAGCACCAGCACTAGTGCCAGCGAACCCTCACTGGTCAACCATCATCGTCACTGGACTTTTTATCGACTGACCCTGTCGAACCTTCATCTCCGGACAAACATATAAGGACCTTCTGCCACTTGACAATCGTTGTTGGACCTCCACTACCCCGTCGTCGTCATCTTACCTTCACTTCCTAACTGAACCTTTCACCAACTAACTGTCACTGTCAGACCTCGACTACCCAGTCGTCGCCACATCCATTGCACAACCTCCTTCATTGGACCTCCGCCCAACCGCCACAGTCAGGCCTCTGTCCACTCGTTATAGTCAAACCTTTGCTCAACTGCCGTAGTTGACTTTTTGCCAGTCAACTATCGTAACTAGACTTCCACTAGACTATCGCGCAACCGACCATGGCCATCCAAACTCAGTCATCAAATTGGCATCACTGGACTTTCCAACGTCCATATCGCTATCAAACCTTTCGCTGACTAACCGTCATCTTTAGACCTTTGTTGCTTGGTCATTATCATTGACTTTTTTTTCAACTAATCATCATCATCAAACCTTTGTCGCATAACCATCATCGTTCAACCTTTCACTAGCTGAATGCCATAGTTAGACCTCCTTCATTAGACCACTGTCAGTTGACTCATGGTCATTCAACCCTAAACATCTATATAGACTTTATCACTCTTTCTGTCAATTCTTCATCTTGTTATTTTGTCATCTCTAAGTTAAGAGACATGCCAATTTGGGTAGGTAATGCACATATAATCAGGTTCTTAAAAACCCAAATCTAATCCTTTAATCAATGACCGATTCAATCAGACCTGCGGTTTCCCGATTCAATCGGGTTCTTGACTGATTTTGACCAGTTCTTAATCCAGCCGGTTATTCCATCTAACCGGGCCGCCGGCCGAACCGATTCACGGTTGAATGGATCGAACCGGTCGAACCAACCGGTCCGATCCGATTTTAAAAACCTTAATTTTTTATTAAAAAATATTTCCAATAACACCCCTCTGTTGGGCCCACATCTCAAATCATGCACGCCTAAAAAAGGGCATCATTTGGGCGCTACCCCTAATTTCCCCCCAAAAAACAAAAAAACAAAAAAAGGTGCCATCCTCGCAGCACCTGAGAACAAGCGTCGAACCTCCGCATAGGTATTTAAGCGCGATACAATTCGGTTTAGTCCGCGGGAATGCTAGAAAGGCAAAAGATAGCGGCCAAGAAAAAAAAGCAGGAACGGCTTTGGATTCGCCGTTCAAAATCCATGGCCGGAGAATCGCGTCGGTGGATGATCTTGGTGGTGACGATATGGATTCAGGCGTTCACTGGCACCAACTTCGATTTCTCTTCCTACTCGTCGGAGCTTAAGGCAGCGATGGGAATCTCGCAGGTACAGCTTAATTACCTCGCCGTTGCTTCGGATCTTGGCAAGGCGTTTGGATGGTCCTCCGGTCTTGCTCTTCTTTATTTTCCTGTCTCTGCTGTGCTATTTCTTGCTGCTGGATTTGGATTCCTGGGTTATGGTTTGCAGTGGAGTCTCATCACTGGTCGGATCTCGATGCCCTATGCCCCGGTAATTGCGCAGAGCTAGTCTTTTTTTATTTTTCTTCGCGAATTTATTCAGTTTGATTTGAATTGATTATGTCCTTTAAATATCTTTTAAAACCGTATGAGGCCTACTACGACTCTGTTTGAAACAGAAAAACAGTTAAATAAATAATAATTTAGGTTTGAAAAACAGTTTTTTTCGTTATTTAAAATTTTTATCTTTAAAATTTTATTTTCGAAAAAATATTTTTGAAAATGACTGAAAAATAAACTCTTAAAAAAAAATTAAAACTATTTCAAATAAAATCTAAATGAAAATTAGTATTGGAGTAAGTTCATCACATATGTTGCTGAAAAAATATAGGTCAAAATTTTTATCAAGTGCATAGAACAATCATTTTTTTATTGTTATTATCAAGGCTTTGAAAATCGGATCGGTCAATGAACCGACAGAAGAAGAGGTTAGCGGTTCGATGATTCGACCGGGGTCGAACTGGGGTCGAACCGGCTGACGTAATAAATATTTATTATATTTAAATATTATAATAATGACACAATTATTTATAAATATATAACGAAAATGAATATAATATAATTATATGAAGCATAATATATATATATATAATAAGCTATAACATGGGTGATGTTTAAACAAATAAGCTGATGCAATAAGAAACAAATGTTTAAACAAACTATAACAGGGATGAGATAGATGAAACTTAATTATTTCGAATGTTAAAATATCAAAAAGAGAAGACGAGACCAACAAACGGCTGATGAGAACGTCAAGCACCTCCTGTATTGATCCCATGGAGCAATCCACAGTGGAGTAATTTATACATAAAATCATCCTCCCTAACCACAACCGTACATAAAACTGGAATTTTCTAACAGAAGGAAGAGAAAGGGGTTAGAGAATTCCACACGACTGGTCCAAAGATCCAGTCCAGAACATAATCATCCACACAGCAAGACACCAATAATTGCATCCAGCGGTCGTTCTATACCCTTATTGTATGATTAATCATCCAAACATCAAGACGGAGAAGAAGACGCCGGAGACAGGAAGAAATACACCAAACTGCCGATGAGCATACGCTTGATACGCGAGGGCTGCAAGGAGAGACGCGATACGAATAGGTTTTTTTTGTTTTGTTTTCGGCTTCGCATAACCTCCGCACTCCACTGATTGTGTAATCTCAGCCGTCCGATTTTTACTGTAGCGAACTGTCCGGTTAAAAGAAATCGGGACCGGTTCGACGGTTCGGCGGTCGAACCGCCGGTTCGAGCGGTTCTGTACCGGTTTTCTGCGAAACCGGTTATAACTTGAACCGTAGTCGGCCGGCCGGCCGGCCAGTTCGCGGTTGAACCGGCCAGTCCGATCCGATTTTAACAGCCTTGATTATTATTGACAAAATATTTATAAATATTAAATTTAAGATGTTTGGCTACGGAAAAATTGTGTTATACTAACTTGAGAAAATTTTGATACCAGTAATTTTAAAATTACTAATGAGTGTAGTATAAAGTTTTTCTTTGATAAACCTATTTTGGACCAAAGAAATTGTTAATTATATGACAGATACTATACATCATATTAATTTTAAAAAAAAATTGTTAAGGACATAATTAAATTTGTCACCGTACACCAAAAGGACGCCAATGACACAAAAAGTTTGTGTTTTGACTTTTTAAGAAGCTGATAAGCAAGTAGAATATGAATAACATTTTGAGCTTAATTCTTAAACAAGTTGAATACAAAAAGATCTTTGTCCGATTGTGCAAAGGCTCATTTTAGCTTGACATATATATATGTAAAAGATAAATTTATTAATTATTTGAAATTTCAAATAATTAGAAATTATCTTAATATTTATTTCAAGTGTAAAGAATACAGTACTCTCAATCATTGAGTTCAAATGAATGAATGAGATCATAACAAGCATAAATCCAATCAATAGAGCCCTTGCTAACAATCAGTCAACGTCCTTGCCTCAAAAGATTAAAAAAGAAAATAAATAAAAACCTTGTTATACCAACTCACTCGTTGAGGCGTACATTGTTAACCTTGATCTGTTGATTAGGAGCTTTGGCTTTCAACCAAGAGGTCTTGGGTTTGAAGCCTATGTACGTGATGTGTGTAGGCGTGTAAATGAGTCGACTCGAGTCGAGTTTTGGCACTATTGAGCTAAGCTCGTCAGTCGGAAAGCGAGCTCGAACTCGAGATCGTCCCACTATAAATGAGCTCGAGCTCGGCTCGCGAGCCTTGGGTGGAAGCTTTTGCACGAGCTCCAACAGGTTAGTCCATCGTCAAGCTCCATCGTCCCGAGCAGGGTAGCCGCCGCTAGTAGCACGCGAGCTCCATCATTTTGGTTTTCCCGCCCAGCCTTCGATTCATCCTCCTGCCCGTCCAAATCGCGATTTTGTTTTTTCGCCCTGTCACCTCTGCGAGCTGCTCGATGAGCCAATGAGTTGAGCAGAGGTTTGTTCGAGCTTGAGCTCGATAAGCTGTCGAGCTTAAAATCGTGTTCGAGCTCGACTCGCGAGCTCGATAAGCTCGACTTGTCGAGTCTGTTACCGAGTCGAGTCCAAGTCGGCTTGACTCTGTTACAACCCTGGATGTGTGTGTGAGTTTACTTTTATAAATGATCCAAAAAAAAAAAACTCGTTGAGGTGTCAAGCTGTTTCAAGTCTCAGCCTGTTGGGTTGAAGTACTCGTCTCTATCTTTTTTGTCCTTCTCTCTCTCTCTCTCTCTCTCTCTCTCTCTCTCTCTCTCAGCTTCCACGACTCAGTTTCTCACCTCTTGTAGTCTAGTTTTCACCTGAATCATCTCTCTTCCTCTCCTCTTGTTTTACTTTGGCTCATCAACAACATCCTTTATTCGTCCATCACTTCAACTTAATTATCATAGAAGACATTAAAAGTTATTCTATATTTTTCTAAATATTACTTTAAAAATAGCTTTGCCGCATTTTCTTCAAAAAATTATTATAGAATATGTGCTTCATTTAGACAACAAAAGCCCAATAACAATGGGCTAAAATTAAATTAAATTTTCAACAGTCCCTCTTAAACTTAATTTTGTAACACCAAAAAAAAAATTCATCTTGATAAAATCTTCATACTTAATTGACTTGGTATAGATATCAACAATTTGATATTGTGACTTTATGTACTCCAATTGCATTTTCTTCCTCTTGATAGATTATCTAATATAGTTATAACAAGTGTTCATGTGCTTGTTTTTATCGTGAAAAATTGGATTTTTGGCTAGTGTTATTGGAGACTTCTTATCAATATGAACCACTATTACTTCTTTCTATGGTATGCTTAATTCTCTTAACATGTTTTGAAGTCAAATTGCTTGACAAATACATAAGGTTGCAGCTACATATTATGCTTCACAAGTAGCTAGGGTGACAATTAGTTATTTCTTTGACGTCCAAGTGAAGCAATGTCTCCCATGAAGAATATATAGTTAGTGGTACTCTTTCTATCATCCATATCTCCAGCCCAATCACTTTCGCTATATCCTACAAGCTTAAAGTAGTTAAATGAGGAATAAAATAAGTCAAAGTTAATTATGCATTCGACAAAACGTAGAAATCTTTAGTGGCCTTTAAGTGAGTGGTAGTTGAAGTTTCCATATAGCGACTTACTAGTTCGATATTATAAAGAATATCAAGTCTTGTGCATGTTAATTAGCGCAAACTCCCAATTAGACTCTTTAAAATTGTTGGATTGATTATTTCTCCTTCATTATACTTTGATAGTTTGACTCCACATTCTACAGAAGTGTTTATAGGTCTACTATTATCCATCTTGAACTTCTTTAATATCTCATTTGCATAATCTTCTTGTCAGGTAAAGATTCCATCTTCCATTTGATTAACTTCAATGCTCAGGTAATAAACCATGAGCCTAATATTAGTTATTTTAAACTCTTTAGTTGTTGCTTGTTTGAATTCCTGAAATATGCTTATAAGATTATTTCTGGTGAAGGTCAAGTTATCAATGTACGGTAAATGTTCAAAACATCCTCGTTCTACTTTTTCATGTAAAGAGCATGCTCATAAAGACATTTGATAAAGCATTTCTCTCGCAAGTACTTGTCTATTCAAATATTCCATACTCTTAGTGCTTACTTCTACCCATATAGAGCCTTCTTTAGTTTTAAAACTTTGTCTTATTATTTTTTGACTTCATATCCTAGTGCCTACGGAATGTAGACTTCTTCATGGAGAATTCTATTTAGGAAGGAAAATTTTACATCAATTTGATGTATTCTTCATTTATTTTTAGGTGTCAAAGAAATGATTATGCAAATTATTTTTAATAAAGCAAATATCTCATCATCAGTTCTTTAACTGTAGTCTTTTGCCACTAAAACTGCATTGTATCTTTCAATGTCTCCTTTGACATTCTTTTTTACATTGTACACTCATTTCACACTAATTATCTTGTGTTCTTTAGAAAGTGAAGCTAGTTTTCATGTGTTATTTTTATCAATTTCCATGATTTCTTCATCCTTAGCATCTTTCCAATCATTGTTTTGTATGGCTTCTTGGAAATCTATGGGCGCATAGTTGACAAAGAAGCAAAATAGAGTAAGATTATTTTGATTCTATGCTATATCATATAGATATTGTAAGCTCTTAAAGCGTGATACTCTTTTGCTTGAATTCTCACTTGAAGTTAATGAATTTTCTTGATTATTTGTAGTTGGTGTTACTAGTACGATTTTGGAGTCTTTTCTTGCTTGTTTCATCCTTGGTTGCTCCATGTCTTCTTCTTCAAAATTATAATATTTATCATTTTATTCATAGTCCCATTTTTCTTTTTCATCAAATATGATATCAAGTTTGATAATTATCTTTACAATATTTTATTTGTATAACTTTTAATATTTTGAGTAGCAATCATAACCGATTAAAATGAACTTCTCACTTCTATTATCTAGCTTATTTCTTGTCATGATAGGCACATTTATATGAGATATGCTTCTAGAAATATTTAAATGTCCTCCATTCCATGCTTGTTGTGGGGTCTTTCCCCACACACTTCTAGTTGGTAATTGGTTGGCCAAGTAAACTACACATGAAACTACTTCAGCCCAAAATTTCATTGGTAACCTCTTACTTTTAAGTATGTCCCTCGCTATGTCAAGGATGATTCTATTATTCCTTTGTGCTACCCCTTAAAAGGATCTTGGAACATCTAAAGATCAACTTATCCCAAAGGCTTTACATAATTCTTGAAATTCTTTTGAATTGAATTCTTCTCCTTGATCAAATCATATGATTTTAATCTTGAGTCCACTTTCTTTCTCAACAGCAACCTTAAATATCTTGAGTAATCCAAAGATCTCTTATTTTTACATTAAGAAATACACCCATATTTTTATGAAATCATCAACAAAGTGAAAGAAAATAGTTACTCTTATTGAGTGAGCTTGACTATAATGGTTCACAAACATTTGTATATATGGGCTCTTGAATTTTATTCCCTCGGAATGCTTTTTTCAAAAATGCTTTCCGAGTATGCATGCTTTACATATTTTATTAGGTTGTTTAGTACAAGGCAAACTTCTCACCATCTCTTTCTTTGAAAGCAGCTCTAGTCCTCTAAAGTTGAGATACCAAAATTAAATGGCCATAACAAAAAATCATCTTTATAACAAGATTTGAGATACTTGGCAACATCATTTTGAATAGTTTGCATGAACATTCTATTTCTTGACATTGGCACCTTTATAATCAAATTTCCAATATTATCTTTTAAGAAGAGAAAATTATCTTTTAAATGAATATCATATCTTTTATCCGAAAGTTGCCATAAACTCAAGATATTACTCTTTATATCTGGTATAAAATAAACATTAGAAATGAATATCCGTCACATTATTTAAGTAAATAAGAATATTACTTTTTCTTTTTACTTTTATTTGTTATTCATCTCCGAAAAATACATTGTCGCTTATGGATTCATCAAGCTCTACAAACATGCTTTTTTCGCATATATGATTGCTTGCACCAGTGTTTGGGTACCATGTTCCATATTCACATCTTTTATTATCCTTGTAAGGTATCAATAAGATTGCATCTTATTTTCTTCTTTCTTCAATGTAGTTTTCTTTCATATATTTTATTTTTGGGCACTCTACATTCTTTAGCATAATGCCCAAATTTATTACAATTACAACACTTAACTTGAGATTTATCATACCTTGAGTTTAAGCATCCTCTGTCATATCCTCTTGTTGAGTTATCTCATATTTCATTGTTGTTGTTGTTGTAATTTCTTCTTGGTCCCTATCTTCGACCTCGTCTATAATGGTTTGTAATATTATTGAAAATTTTCTCTTTCTTAATTGATTTTATATCCATCTTGAAAAGTTGTTTGGTAATTCCTTCATATCACACTCCAAGATCTAATGGAAGAATTGAATTCCTAAATCTAAATTTTTCAAACACCATATAACACACACCAAAGCCATCTAGTAATCCAAAATAATTTAAATAACAATGATACATTCAACATTTCATTTCCAAAAGAATGATTTACAAATAATCCAATATAATTACGTTCCATATATCAGAATAAAATTTGGATAAAAAATACCTTAATAGAAAATTCTAACAGATCTGCACCCTAGGACCTCACTCTGCTTACAACATTGCTCTCCACACTCCTTTCATCTCCAAATGCTTGCTTGCTCGCTACAATATTAACTATCCACTCTAAAGTCTGTATCTTTCTCTCCTCTGGCCTCTCCTCTAAAAAAATTATCCAAAACTATAATACTCACACAATCAAAAATAGAAAAATTATTTATACTTATTACATGGTAGCTCAGGTGCTGTTGCGCTCGACAAGGTGGTGCTGTAGTATTACAATATGAACTAACACCTCAGTGTTGCTAAACGCTCTCCCTTGTGGCACTTGGGTTACCCGATGTGACTATTTATTGATCTAGCATGGTGCTTCTTTTCTTTAACTACTCCACTGCGGTGCTATGAAAGTTGGGTATTATGGCGCTCGCTTACGTTATCTGGTGTTGCAATACTTTTGAGATCGGCACTCTAGCATTGAATGCAATTTTTTTGAGACTCCAACGTTGCAATGTTAATTTATTGCACTATGATGCAGACATTTATTCTGTCGGGGCCTTAATTAATTATCATTTTTTCAAGACTCTAGTGTTGCAATGTCCTTATATTGCTCCTAGGCATTAATGGCATTGTTGTGCTGATGGTTCTGACTCCGCGATGTTGGTTCAATACTTGTGAATTTTCTCCATTTCCTAAGAAATTTCTGCATAACATCAACTAAAGATAAGCATATTCACTAGTATTTAACACAACAAAATATTACATAATTTTCACTTAACAAATTTCTCCCAGCTTAAACTCTTGTTTGTTCTCAAGCAAATGTGTTTACACTTTTGATTAACTTCATTAGTTTAAATAAAAATTTTGTAATTTAAAATTAACTAAAATATAAGATAATACTCCACAATTTAGATTTGAATTAAAATGATCAAATAATGACAATTTTAATTTAACAAATCATGAATAAGCATCCTAAGGGTTCACCTTCATTAATATCCAAATTGAACTCATCTATTATAAGTGTAAGTGTAATGTTGACTTACTAGTTTAGATTGAATAGTTTATCATTTAGGAATTGGTTGTACATTAGTTAATTTTGAAATTCAATTATAAACTTTCCTCTTTAAAATTGAGTATTAGGATTCTTTTTATATTCAACATCATCATATACCAATTTTTGAAGTTATAGTACTCATTTTTCTTTTAATTTTTTCTTTCTTTTGATTTTCTTTCCTTTCACATCTTTTCTTTTTTAATACACTTGAATATCTAATTAACTTTCTTCCTTCAAGAAACTCTAATTTCAAATTATGTAAGGATTGTGCAAGTTTATTAATTTATTATGTGAATTCATAATGAGTTTTATAAATTAATCTAAGTACTTCCTTTTTTTAAACTTACTTATCTAATCATGTCAGCAATATTCAGTACCTAATTGTTGTGGATTTAAGTTCAAAATTGAAATGCTAACTTAGATAATCTTTCTTAGATAATTTTGATGATTTTCAAATTAAAAATTATTATTTTTATTCATTTAATTGACCAGCCTATAGTTTTGTATTATTTTTACTTTTAAATAAATTTAATTACTATTTTTATTTTGGTTAATTTAGTTTCAAAGTGTAATATTTGGAGGACATTTCAATAGTTAAGTAAAATGGGAAATCTAATTCAAAATTTTACAAACATAAACAACAAACAAATAAAGTGTAAGAGTAATAAAACTAAAGAATAATAATAATAATAATAATAATAATAATAATAAAACTAAAGAAAACACAAAACTATAAACAGGAACTGATCATGCCTTTTCATTAAAAATGACAGCTAGTACAAAAGACACTAAAGTGGAATTACTACATTTACAACTACAATATCATGTGCATACATGCACCACCTAATCACTAGAAATACAACTAATATCAATCACAACCAACAGAGGTAATCAATGGGGACCTCCCCAAGCAAAGGAAAATGAAAAAATAAAGAAATAAAAGAACAACCAACCATATCATCTCTCTCTCTCTCTCTCTCTCTCTCTCTCTCTCTCTCTCTCTCAGTAAAATAATGAAAACCAAAATAAAGAAAAATAAATCATGAGGATCAATCCCAATTCTCCTCCTCCTCCTCATCATCATCTATTGTTGCTCTCGGTGGGTACCAAATAAATGGGTCATATGCTGAGGCTGGCAGGAAATAGAGCCTATCAACATTCTTTACTCTCCTCCTAAACATCCCAACTAACACTTCATTTAACTAAGAAGCATAGTTGCACTGCTTTTCCTGCATGTCCATACAATGGGCAACCCGATGAGACATCTCCTGCTGCCACTTCCTACTCTTCTTACAAAAGGTTATGATGCCCTCCATTTGCTCCCTCAAACCTGCCACCTACTCACCTAAGGATCTAATGGTTCGGGCACTCAACCAAGTACTACTAGACTGATTAGTAATATAGGGCTCACTAGGTCCAGCTTCCTCCTCTCTCTCATTCTTCATTAAATTCATCAAACAAAAAAGATGAGTAAAATCAAAATTGGTATCATTAAAAGTTTAAGATTTGAAATACAATCTTATATAAAAATTATAAAGGATAAGATGAGAGAGCTAATATAAGGGATGGTGAACTAATAAAAGTATAATTTTAACTATAAAAATATATAATTATTAAAATTACAATATTCACTTCAACATTTAAAAGTTAAATAATTAAATCTATAACCTATGCTTTAAAATTAGATAAATATAAGAATAATTGATTAAGTTTAACTATTAGCATTTTTCCAAACTACAAGTATAGTCCTAATTCATTTTTATTAATTCTAAACAGTGTTGTATTATCCTACATTTTAATAATTTTATATTGTCACTTTTTATTTTGGTTATTCAATTAATCAGAATTATAATTTTTTATTTGCTTGAGGACAAGCAAGAGTTTAAGATGGGAAAATTCGATAAGTATAAATAATATTAAGTTTTATGTGTTAATTTATTAGTGAAAATATGTTATTTTAGTTATATTTATGTAAAAAATATAAAAAATGGGAAAATTTTTTAAGTACTAGTACAGCGCCATGGTGTTGGACACAATACCACCGTGGCACTATCGTTGACACCGTCGGAGCCCCAAAATATAGACATGGCGGTGCCCAATCTTTGTCTTGACAACGTCGCAACGCCATAGGAGTTAGCATCGCAAAGTGCAGTCTCTATCTATACAGCGTCGCGGCGCCAAAGGTCAATGCCACCAAGCTAAGGAAGTGCCATGTGGGTGTTGTAGTGCTCAATCGTCAACAACATCACAGCGCTATAGTTTTAATCGTTCAGGACAAGTTCTACCAGCAAAGTGACGCATCGATTCCTTAAACAGTAAGTCCATGTCATCTAGCACCGCAGCAGAGGAAATCCTTCAGCATTGCAGCGTTAGTTTATTTTATGGGAGCCGCAGCGTAAGTGTCTCAAGCACCACGATGCTAGAATGCATTTTCTATGTTTTTCTATAAATACCACATTTATAATATTTATAAGCGAGTTCATTTACTTAGTAAAAGTCAGACTTCAGAGTTTCACTCTGAAATTTTCTTAGGAGTGACAACTAAGTAAATTCAGGGAACATTAGATCTACTTCATTAGAGTGTTTGGTCAGTATTTGTGGAAGCAATTCTGTAAGTTCAAGGAGGAGTATAGAGGAAATTGCTAAACCATTCGGTGATATCTTTTCTTCTGTATATCCTTTCTTTTATGCAATTATATTTATTCTTCATGTCTAGCTATATTTTTTAATTTTGGATCAATGATATAAATTAAATATGGAGTACTAATGATTTCTTTTAATTTTTAAAGTGATGATACGATATTTTTAATATACCAAATCTTCATTTAATGTACATAGTGGCCATATATGTAGTTAATATGAAGTATAATGTGGACCTTATAACTAGAAAAGTAGGAACAACCAAATATGTTGGATTGGTATGATGCAAACATAGGTATAATGCTTATTATCTATCAAATTTATAGAGATAAATTATCATGAGGAGATAATTAATAGTACATACTTTACTTACTTTTCTAAGATTTTTATATGGTAACAGACTATGGGAGTTTATAGTGGTATTGAGAGTGAAATAAGTTAGGTCCTTCCTTTATCTCTTCATGCTTAACTTAGTGGTCGATGATGCATACGTTCTGAATAACATCACATTAAAAAGAAAATCATTAGGAAACATATTAATTTATATTTCATCAATCCAAAATATTTTATTCATATAAGTGTATCCATTATTTTGATATTAATTTTCTCAAAAGTGATGAAATCTCCATCAACTCTTATTTTTATTAAGTAGAATAATTATTGTAATTGTAGTAGGCAGTACTAGTATTTATAAATAAATATTCTTTCTTATGGGATCGATACTCTACTCTATCACTATATTACTATATTTGATACATATACTTGCGTGTATTAAGTAAAGTTTTTATAACTTTTATATCAAAGAAAATCTAAGTATTGTTTAGGGATTGATAGAACCCTAAATCATATTCACAATTTTTCAGGTTACTCCACCTCCCCCGATTAGATGAAAGTTTGAAAATTTTGAAATTTCAATAATTATGGCCCGTTGGGGCGCTACGATGTTTAAAGGTATGGCACAGTGACGTTAAAATTTTAATTTTGATTATTCTAATTTATGCCTTGATTATTTTGACAAGAATTTCATTGATTTCCATTATTATTATTTGAACAACTAAATTTTGGGTGATTCATCCATCCTGGATTATATGTATTTGAATAGAGATTATTTTATCTTCCAATTAAATTTATATTTTTAATCCCTTAGATATCATTTTCTTCCATTGAGCTTTTATCTTCCAAATGTAAAGATAAATCAGAATTTAAGCCTGAAGTGCTCAACTTCTTTGATATTGCTGCAACTTATGCAGTCAAAATTGATAAAGAATTATTTTCATAGACTCTTGCCGCTCTCTTAGAATTCACATAATCAGCAGGCCGTTGGAAATTATTTGTTGTCATTTCTTCAATTAATTTAAAAGTATCTTTAAAAGGCTTTGACATCAAAGAACCTCCAGCTGTATCATCAATTTTGGCTCTAAGGGATCCTACCAGTTTATTGTAAAAAGTTTAAATTATCAACCAATCAGGTAAGACATAGTGAGGGTACTTTCTAAGCATCTCCTTGAATCTCTCTTAACTCTCATAAATATATTCTCCTTTTAACTGAGTAGAAGTAATGTCATTTCTAAGCTGAGTAGTCTTAGAAGATGGAAAATATTTTCCTAAAAATTTATGGGTCAACTCATTCCATGTAGTAATAGAACTTGGGAGCAAAAAAATTAATAATATTTTTTATTGCAAATCTGAATTTAAGGAGTATAGTTTTGATGATAACAAACATGTCTGTGTTCTATTTTGCATGGTTAACCATTTCAGGTCCACAAGATCAAGTACAATCCAAGTCAGCTCAAGATTGAGTCAGTCTGTATATGGTTCAGGTCTAATGTAATTTTTTCCCTTTCTTGAGTCAAATTCAATGTAATTGATCCCGTAGCTAAGTAACCTTACACACACACACTCAGGGGGAGATTTTTATGAGTTTAGAGTTTCTATTAAATTTTTATCACATCGTCCTGGACGATAGACATATCATCCTGGACGATTTATTAAAAATAGAAATCCTAACTTGGGCCGTCAAGTTAAGTCGATTCGATTAAGCCGATCATCCTAGATGATACTCCTATCGTATATGACGATATGCTCAAATCAGAAGCTCTCAGCCGCCAGAATAATTTAGGCAAGTTTTTATTTTTGGATCTTTGATCTGATTGTCCCAAACGATACGTGTATTGTCCTGGATGATCCATTATAATCATGCCTAAATTAGTCAGGTGATTAAGGAAAGTAATTAAGGTTTGATTGATTCGATCATATCATCCTGGATGATCGTAATATCGTACGGGACGATGTGTTAAAAATCCTGACCGTCTAGTGCCTTTCACCAGTACATTCAGAACTATGTACCGGACGATTAAGTCATTTTGAAATCATCCAGCATGTTATGACTAGTACATACAAAACTATATACCGGATGATTTTGGGAAAATTTGAACTAATCATACGGGACGATATCCATATCGTTCAGAACGATCAAGACATTTTGAGATTGTCCAGCATAAGTTCCCCTGGATGACCAGAGCTGTCTTCTAGACGAATTTCCTGATTTACATTAATAGTCTCGGACGATCGCATAATCGTACGGGACGATTTGAATAAATTTTGTCTACTAATCGACCAGAGGAACCAGATCATCCAGGCTGATACATGTGTTTTTGAACTGATCGTACAGAACGATTGATCGATCATCCTGGATGATCTTTGACGACCAGTTGAGATTTTGGGCAATTTTTGAGCCTTCCTATTTAAGATCTTTTTCTTCCGACAAGAAAAATCTTTTGCCACTTTTCTTTCCAGAGAAAATATTGAGAGAGAGAGAGAAAGCTTGGGAGAGAGAGAGGATCTTATGAAGGGGGAGTTTGTGAGGGATTCACAAAGGTTGCTCCAAACAAGGATCAGAGTCTTCTTCGCCATTCGTCGTCTCTTGTCTTGTCGGTGTCTTTGTGAGAGGATCGTTCGCAAGAAGATCCGGGTTCTCTACCTGTTTTAGGAGGAAGCGAAAGGAGTCCACGTTCTCTGCCTGCTTTAGGAGAAAACGAAAGGAGTCTAGGTTCTCTACCTGCTTCAGGAGGAAGCGAAAGGAGTTCAGGTTCTCTGCCTCATCGGGTTGGTGGAAATGAGTTTTGGTACAGGCTTCTCCGCCTTATTGTGGGAGCAGAAGGAGAGTCACTTAATGTTAGTGTAATACCCGGAGGGGAGGCTCCGGGGAGTGGACGTAGGTCAAGTTGATCGAACCACTATAAAATCTAGTGTGTTCTTTCTGATTATTTTCCGCACTTACTTTATTCTGTTCATGATTGTGGGATTGTGATTATTATTCTGTTATGATTGAACATCTGCAAATCACCCCATAATTGTAAACATTTTTTTTAAAACAGTTAAAAAGATTTCCTAAATCGTTGTTTGCTCATGAATTTTTAAAACAACCAATTCACCCCCCTCTTGGTTAGCCTCGGGACTAGTTCATTAGGGCTTAACATTCCTATCGAACTTTCAAGTGGTATCAGAGCGGGATTCAAAAATTAAATTTAAAAACTTTTGAATTTGATCCATGGCTAACTTTGGTAATCGTAATACTGCTGAAGGTTATTCAATTACACGACCACCTTTGTTTGATAATATACCTTTTAATTTTTTGAAACCTCACATGTCCACCTTTTTACAATCAATTAATTATTGTATGTGGATGCTTGTTAAAGATGGCTATGAAGCACCTCATAGACTTATAAATGGCATTAAAATTGAACTTCTTTTTACTGAATGAACATTTGATGATCATGATTTAGCACAATTGAATGCAAAATATTTGAAATATTTTTTCTGTGCTTTAAAATCTGAAGATTACATACGTGTTTCCACTTGTACGACTGGTAAAGAAATCTGGGATAGATTGTGCATTACTTATGAAGGTACATCTGAGGTTAAGCAATCTAGATTGAACATCTTGCTTCACGACTACGAACTCTTCCGCATGATATCTAGTGAATCGATTTCTGAAATGTATACTAGGTTCACTCAAATTATCACTTCTTTACATGCTTTAGGAAGAGAACTTACAAAATATAAAAAAGTGAACAAAATTCTAAGATGTTTACCTTCTTCTTATGATGCCAAGATAACTGTAATTACTGAATCGAAATATTTAAATAATTATTCTATTGATAACTTACTTGGATCACTTATTGCTTACGAGCAAGGGGTGAACCAGAGACAGCTTGATGCAGGTGAGAATAAGAAAGAGAAAACTGTGGCACTGAAGGCCAATGATACTGACACTGATTCTTTCAGATTTGATAGCGATGATGTTGCCTTAATCACGGGCAATTCAAAAGCTTTCTAAGGAAGAAGCACAAGAACTTTCAGAAATAGAACAAAGGTAAGAGTAGAAAAAATTTTAAAGGTTCATTTGATAGTGTTTGCTTTGAATGCAGGAAGCTTGAACATATAAAAACTTATTGTCCTACACTTAAAGCTCACCCAAGCAAGGAGAAGGGTGAGGAGAAACCCATGTTCAGGAAGGACAAGAAGCAGATTCAAAAGGTATTCTGGGCAGATTTTGCATCCAACTCCTCTGAGACTGAAGCTGAAGAGGAGATTACTAACTTGTGTTTGATGGCTGATAGTCATCCTGGTCAATCTGATCAAGAAGAGGCATGTGAGCTAACCTATAATTAATTGCTAGATGTTTCTTAGAAAATTCATTCATCGTATAGGAAACTTAAGAAAACTCATGCCAGTCTGAAATTAGATTTCTTGAATTTGCAAAAAGAGCATGATATTTTGATTAAGGATTATTCTACACTTGATAGCAATCACATGTCATTACTTGATGAATTTGATGAATTAAACAAAAAACATTCTGAACTAATTATTGAGCATGATTCATTAAAAATATTACATGTTGATTTAGAAAGAGCTTTTAAAGAATTAGACATCATAATATGTGACTTAGAGAGTAGTAAAGGTGCATTGAAATTTGAAATTACAAGTCTTAAAAAAGAGAATGAATTTCTAAGAGTAAAAATTAGTGCTTTTGAGAAAAATGAAACACCTCCTACTTTTGTATAGTTTTATGCACCTCCATCATTTGAAGAATCTAATTCAAAATCATCAAAGCATGTTTCATTTAATCCTGGAAAGAGGCACAATCACCCTTGTATATTAGTTAACCATTTTCCTGGTGTTAGATGCTTTTCTTGTGGTATGTTAGGATATATTTCCCACACATGTACTATTTATCATAGTACATATTGGGTATGGAGACCCAAATTGCATGTTTCACAGCACGGTACACATGCATTGCATTCTTCTTTTCATAAGAAGGAACCCAAACTTATTTGTGTTCCAAAATCTGACTTCTAATGATTTTGTAAGAGTGCTCTCACAAAAGGCCTTGTGAGAGCATGTGGTACCTGGACAACAGATATTCAAGAGATATGACTGGAGATAAAAATCAATTTATTTCGCTGGAGGCTAGGGCTGGAGGCAAGGTTACAGTTGGAGACAACACCACCAAGAGGGTGGTAGGAGCAAGTATAATTGGTGATCCAAAAAATTTTATTATTGATAATATTTTGCTTGTAGATGGATTGAAAAATAACTTGCTGAGCATCAGTCAACTCTGTGACAAAGGATACAACATCAAGTTCCTGCCCACTTACTGCATTATAAGCTTAAATGATAAAATTATTTTGCAGGGACAAAGGATCAATAATATCTATATGCTAGATGTAAGCTGCTTTAAAACTGATGTTTCAATTTACTTAAAAACTGCTGCTGATGAGTTTTGGTTGTGGCACAGGAAATTATGTCATGCCAGAATGATCCTTAGGAGAGTCACCCAAAAGGACTTAGTTAAAGGTGTCTCTAAGCTTAAGTTCACTAAGGATCACCTGTGTGATTCCTTTCAATTAGGGAAGCAAGTCCACTCCTCTTTTCACTCAATTAAGGACATCAACACCTCTAGAACTTTAGAAGTCCTTCACATGGATTTGTTTGGACCCATTAGCACTGCCAGCTTAGGGGAGAAAGTCTATGGATTTATGATTGTTGATGATTACTCGAGGTTCACTTGTATTAGATTTTTGTCATATAAATCTGAGTCATTTGATGAATTTAAATCTTTATCCACTTGAATTCAGAAGAAATTAGGCTGTGAGATTGTGACCATTCATAGTGATCACGGTGGGGAGTTTGAAAATGAAAAATTTGGAACCTTCTGTGAGGATCAAGGGATTAGCCATAACTTTTCAGCTACTAGGGCCCCTCAGCAGAACGAGGTAGCTAAAAGAAAGAATAGAACCTTGGTGGAAGCTGCTAGAGTCATACTTGCTGAGTATTCACTTCCAAAATACTTTTGGGCTGAAGCGGTGAACACTGCCTGTTATGTGCTGAATAGGGTGAATGTTAGATCAAATTTGAATAAGACACCTTTTGAGATCATTAAGGGTAGAACTCCAAACCTATCCCACCTCCATGTCTTTGGTTGTAAGATTTTCATTCTGAATAATGGGAAATTATCCTTAAGAAAATTTGACCCCAAATCTGATGATGGAGTGTTCTTAGGCTATTTAAGTGTGGGGAAATCCTTTAGGGTGTTTAATAATAGGACTTTTGTGGTGGAGGAGACAACTCATGTGGTGTTTGATGAATCTGATCCTAAGGAGACTAAAGTTGACTAAGAAAAAGATGTAAGAGAGATTACCCAAGGAGTTAAAAATGCAAATCTGGAGGAAAGGGTATAGCCTCGAAACACTTTGCCTAGAGAATGAAAATATTCTTTAAGTCATCCTAAAGAATTGATCTTAGGAGACTCTTCTGAAGGTGTTAGAACTAGGCATGGACTTAGGAAGGAAGTAAACCATTCTGTCTTTATTTCAATGACTGAACCCACCAACATCAATCAAGCCCTTTCTGATGAGTTTTAGATTTTAGCTATGCAAGAGGAATTGAATCAATTTGTAAGGAACGATGTTTGGGAGTTAGTATAAGGGCCTAGGAATCAAAGTGTAGTGGGAACCAAGTGGATCTTTAAGAATAAGATGAATGATTCTAGTGTGGTGGTTAGGAATAAGGCAAGATTGGTGGCTAAGGGGTACAATTAAATTGAAGGGATTAATTTTGAGGAGACCTTGCCCCTGTAGCTAGATTGGAAGCCATTAGGGTGCTACTAGTCATTGCCTGTTATAAGGGATTTAAGATGTTTCAAATGAATGTCAAGAGTGCCTTTTTAAATGGGATAATAAAAGAGGATGTCTTTGTAGAGCAACCCCCAGGTTTTAGAGTTCTCAATATCCAAATCATATTTACAAATTAAAAAAGACCTTATATGGATTGAAACTGGCACCCAGAGCTTGGTATGAGAGACTTAGCACATTCCTACTAGAAAGAGAGTTTATTAAGGGGAGCGTAGACACCACCCTTTTCTTTAGGAAAGTAGGAGATGATCTACTCATTGTCTAGATCTATGTTGATGATATACTTTTTGGATCTTCTGATAAAAATTTATGTGATGATTTTTTTAAGACAATGAGCAAGGAGTTTGAGATGAGTATGATGGAAGAATTATCCTACTTTTGGGATTTAGCATAAGATAAATGGACGATGGAACCTTTCTGAATCAATCAAAATACACTAAGGATATCTTAAAGAAATATGAAATGGATAAAGCTAAGCCAATCAATACTCTCAGGAGTTCCACTGTTCAGTTAGATAAAGATTCAAATGAAAAATCTGTTGACCAGAAGACGTTTAGGGGAATAATTGGATCACTACTTTACCTGACTGCTAGTCAACTTGATATTATGTTTAGTGTTTGTCTTTGTGCTAGGTTTCAAGCTGATTCTAAAGAGTCCCGCCTGAATACTGTTAAGAGAATTCTTAGATATCTTTTAGGGACCCCAAACCTAGGAATCTGGTACCTTAGGCACAACACTTCTTTTGATATTATTGGATATTATGATTCTGATTTTGCAAGGTGTAGGGTGGATAGAAAGAGCACTTTTAGAACTTGCCAACTCATAGGACAATCTTTAGTCTCCTGGTCCAGTAGAAAATAGAACTTAGTTGCACTTTCCACTGCTGAAGCTGAGTACATTGCCTTAGAAAGTTGTGTGGCCTAAGTCCTTTGGTTGAAGCAACAAGTTTTGGATTTAGGGTTACCTGCTGGCACAATTTCAGTTCTATGTGATAACACCAGTGTCATCTGTATTTCTAAGAATCCAATCCAACATTCTAGAACCAAACACATTGATATAAGGCATCACTTCATTAGGGACCATATTATAAAAGGAGATATTAAGCTACATCATGTAGCAATTGAAAATCAACTGGCTAACATCTTTACTAAACCATTGGCCTTAGACTCATTCAGCTTTTGGAGGACCAGATTAGGTGTGATTGACATAAATGCATAAATCTAATGGTTACTAATTTCTGATATTTTTTGTTTTCTTCATTTTGCTTTAGTTTTTATTTGATTTGTTTGTCCGTTTTACTTTAGAATTTTTTTTCTTTCCTACTGATTTTCATTGTTTGATTTGCTTATCAGATTTGATTATTTCCTGCTGATTTTCATTTGCTGATTTTCATTTACTGATTTTCACGTGTCTATTTTTCTTCCTTCTTATTTTTTATTTACTGCTTACTTCCAATTCAGATCACTGCTCACTACTGCTGATAAACTGGATTTTTGACTGAGAGTTTTGTCTTATTTTTTGTTTAAAAGCTTGTAAGCAGAGATTGACTCCTCTGAATCTGGTAAAGGAAAGAAATGTTGATGATTGTTTCTCTTCCTCTAACTCCTTTAATGGTGTATTATTTTTTTTGGATAAAAATCTTCTTCAAAATTAAAAAGTTTATTTTTGAAATAGAGATCTATTTTATCTTCCTACATTAATCTATCTCATATGAATAGTATTTTTAAAGCTTTGAATCATTGTTATATTTTTTCTTAATCAAGTGATTGCACTTATCATATGATGTGTAGTTTTTATTTTGTGAATTACTCTTCCTTATTATGGAGAGTGAGTTTGGTTGTCTCTTATACCTGGAAGGTAATTTCACAGCTGAGATTCTTTAACAATTATGAAAGGAAGCAAGCTTATAAAAGATGCGCAAAGAGCGCCAAAATAAAAAGAGGCACAAAATGAGCCCAAAGTTAAAAAGATGTGCAATATCGTCAAATTGGAAAGATACACAAAGTGTATCAAAAATTAAAAGATGTGCAAAGTGCCATACAAATTGAAAAAGATGCACAAAATGAGCCCACAAAGAAATAAGCTTTTTCATGTTCAGATCTGTAAATGTTTTAGAAAAATTCATGCACCACTCAATATTTTCAAAAGCTTGAAACAAAAAACCATATTTTCTGATTCCTTACTTTGTAATACTATTATATTAGATATTTTTCTGGAACGAGGCTTGAAAAGATCTCTTTTCGAATCTAATTTATTTTCTTCTGAATTAAACTTTTGTTTGAAAGAAATTTGAACTTGTAAGGTGTCCGAGGTAGGAGTTATGAAAGTCGATTTTTTTAATTTTTCTGGATTTCAGCATTGTCGATCTTCTTCTTATTGGCTTTTGAATTGGAAATCAGGGAAAATTTTATTTTACTGGAGCTGATCAAAAAAAAAAATTTGTTGTTTTCACTATTATTCTCATTTCTATTTTTTATTTGATGTTATTTTACATTTTCTTTTTTTCTATTATTTTTCCTTTTTGGAGATGTCAAAAGGGGGAGTAGTTATTATTATGTCTTGTTGTTGTTGTGTTCTAGTTATTATATTTCTAGATTGTTGTAATTCCTTGGCTTATCAATGTTCAGATATTTTCTTTGAAATATCAATGTTTATTTACTGAACTTGCATTTCCTAACAAATATTTGCCATCATCAAAGAGGAGGAGATTGTTGCAAATCTGAATTCAAGGAGTATAGTTTTGATGATAACAAATATGTATGTGTTCTATTTTGCTTGGCTAACCATTTTAGGTCCACATGATCAAGTATAATCCAAGTCAGCTCAAGATTGAGTCAGTCTGTATGTGGTTCATGTCTAATGTAAATTTTCCTTTTCTTGGGTCAAATTCAATGTAATTGATCCCTTAGCTAAGTAACCTTGCACACACACACTCAGGGGGAGATTTTTGTGAGTTTAGAGTTTCTCTTAAGTTTTGATCACATCGTCCTAGACGATACATATCATCCTGGACGATCCATTAAAAGCAAAAATTCTAACTTGGGCCGTCAAGTTAAGTCGATTCGATTAAGCCGATCGTCCTGGATGATACTCCTATCGTACAGGACGATATGCTCAAATCAGAAACTCTCAGTCGCCAGAATGATTTAGGCAAGTTCTTATTTTTGGATCTTTAATCTAATCGTCCCGGACGATACGTGTATTATCCTGGATGATCCATTATAATCTTGCCTAAATTAGTTAGGTGATTAAAGAAAATAATTAAGATTTGATTGATTCGATCATATCATCTTGAACGATCACAATATCGTACGGGACGATGTGTTAAAAATCCTGACTGTCCAGTGCGTTTCACCAGTACGTTCAGAACTATGTACCGGACGATTAAGTCATTTTGAAATCGTCTAGTATGTTATGACCTGTACGTCCAGAACTATGTACCGGATGATTTTGGGCAATTTTGAACTAATTATACGGGACGATACTCATATCTTCCTGGACGATTAAGTCATTTTGAGATCATCCAGCACAAGTTCCCCTGGACGACCAGAGCTGTCTTCTGGATGAAATTCTTGATTTATATTAATCGTCCCGGATGATCGTATAATCGTACGGGGCGATCTGAACAAATTTTTTCTACTAATCGTCCAAAGAAATCAGATTGTCCAGGCCGATACATGTGTTTTTCAACTGATCATATAGGATAATTGACCGATCGTCCTGGATGATCTTTGACGACCAGTTGAGATTTAGGGCAATTTTTGAGTCCTCCTGTTTAAGATTTTTTTCTTCCAATAAGAAAAATCTTTTGCATTTTTCCTCTCCAGAGAAAACCTTGAGAGAGAGAGAGAGAAAGAGCTTAGGAGAGAGAGAGAGGATCTTGTGAGGGGGAGTTTGTGAGGGATTCACAAAGGTTGCTCCAAGCAAAGATCTGAGTCATCTTCTCTGTTCGTCATCTCTTGTCTTGTCGGTGTCTTTGTGGGAGGATCATTCGTAAGAAGATTCGGGTTCTCTACCTGCTTCAGGAGGAAGCGAAAGGAGTCCAGGTTCTCTGCCTGCTTCAGGAGGAAGCAAAAGGAGTCAAGGTTCTCTTCCTGCTTCAAGAGGAAGGGAAAGAAGTTCAGGTTCTCTACCTCACCGGGTTGGTGGAAAGGAGTTTTTGTACAGGCTTCTCCGCCTTGCTGTGGGAGCAGAAGGAGAGTCACTTAGTGTTAGTGCAATACCCGGAGGGGAGGCTCCGGGGAGTGGATGTAGGTCAAGTTGACCGAACCACTATAAATCTAGTGTGTTCTTTCTAATTATTTTTTGCATTTACTTTTCTGTTGATGATTGTGTTATTGTGATAATTATTCTGTTATCATTGAACATCTACAAATCATCGCATAACTGTAAATATTTTTTTAAAATAGTCAAAAAGATTTCCTAAATCGCTATTTGCTCACGAATTTTTAAAACAACTAATTCCCCCCTCTCGGTTAGCCTCGGGACTAGTTCATAAGGGCTTAACATCCCTATCGAACTTTCATTTTTGCCTTATCTCTCAGAGAAAATGGGAATAATCTAAGTCTAATTGCTAAAATTTTGTTAGGGATGTTAATCCCTCATGAACTAGCCCGAGGCTAATTAAGACGGGGATGAATTGATAGTTTTAAAAATTCTTAGCAAAAATAATTTTAAAAACCTTTTTGAATGTTTCAAAATAATTACAATTATACGTTGATGTGGAGATGTTTAATCAAATAAAATAATAACTTTAACCACATGATCATCCACATGAAAGTAAAGTATAGAAATTAAAAAGTAGAATAATAAAAGAAAGAACACACCAAATTTTATAGTGGTTCGGTTAACTTAACCGACATCCACTCCCGGAGCCTCCCCTCTAGGTATTGCACTAAAACTCAGTGACTCTCCTTTTTCTCCCACAGCAAGACGGAGAAGCCTTTACAATAACTCCTTTTCACCAACCCCGGTGAGGCAGAGAACCCAGACTTCTTTTGCTTCCTCCTGAAGCAGGCAGAGAACCTTATCTCCTTTCGCTTCCTCTTGAAGCAGGCAGAGAACCTTACCTCCTTTTTCTCCCTCCTGAAGCAAGCAGAGAACTTCGATCTTCTTGCTAACGATCCTTCCCACAGAGCCACCAAGGGACAAGGGACGACGACTAGAGATGACGACTCAAATTCTTGTTTGGAGTAACCTTTGTGAATACCTCATAAACTCCCCCTCACAAGAACCTCTATCTCTCTCCTGAGCTTTCCCTCTTCCTCTAAAGACTCGCTCAGGTGAGGATAGTAGCAAAAGGTCCTTCTATTAACAAACAAAAGAGCTTAAATAGAAGGGCTCAAAATTTTTCTTAAATTTTAACTTGCCGTCAAAGATCGTCCAGGATGATCCTGCCATCGTCCTGTATGATTAGTATAAATCAACCATTTTTTGCCTGGATAATTTAGTTCTTCTGGATGATTAGAATGTATGATTTGTTCTAATCATCTAGGACGATCATGCGATCATCCTGCCCGATTAGTTCTAAATCAGGAATATCATCCAGCACATAGTTCGGGACATCTAGAAGAAAAGCCTGGACGATATGTAGAAAAAATCTTGATCATCCAAGTTGATATGTCTATTATCCTGTACGATTAGTCTAAAAATGACCAATATCGTCCAACACATCGGTCGAGTCATCCAGGATAACTATGCAGGATGATTTCAATATAACTGATCATCTAGGATGATAAGTCTATCATCCTGTATGATTAGTACAAATATGGCCATATCATCTAGTATATTGGTCGGGTCATCTAGAAAAGTTATATTGGATGATGAGGATTTATAACTGATCGTCTAGGACAATCGAAGGATCATTCCAGATGATGTGATCGATCAATTAACTCTCATTTGCTTTCCTTAATTACCTGGCTAATTTAGGCATGATTGTAATGCATCATCCAGGATAATACATATATCATCCTGTACGATTAGACCAAAATCCTAAAATAAAACTTGCCTAAATGGGCCTGGCAGCTGAGGAATTTGGATTTGAGCATATCGTCCTGGACAATGTGAGGATCATCCAGGATGATATGTTTAATTAATTGATAGTTTTAAAAATTCTTAGCAAAAATAATTTTAAAAATCTTTTTGAATGTTTTAAAACAATTACAATTGAACGTTGATAGGGAGATGTTCAATCAAATAAAATAATAACTTTAACCACATGATCATCCACAGGAAATTGAAGTATAGAAATTAAAAAGCAGAATAATAAAAGAAAGAACACACCATATTTTATAGTGGTTCGGTTAACTTGACCAACATCCACTCCCGGAGCCTCCCCTTTAGATATTGCACTAAAACTCAGTGACTCTCCTTTTTCGCCCATAACAAGACAGAGAAGCCTTTACAACAACTCCTTTTCACCAACCCTGATGAGGCAAAGAACCCAGACTCCTTTTGCTTCCTCCTGAAGCAGGCAGAGAACCTTATCTCCTTTCACTTCCTCCTGAAGCAGGCAGAGAACCTTACCTCCTTTTGCTTCCTCCTGAAGCAAACAGAGAACCTCGATCTTCTTGCTGACGATCCTTCCCACAGAGCCATCAAGGGATAAGGGACGATGACTGGAGATGATGACTCAAATCCTTATGTGGAGTAACCTTTGTGAATACCTCATTAACCCCCCCTCATAAGATCTTCTATCTTTCTCCCAAGCTCTCCCACTTCCTCTCAAGACTCTCTCAAGTGAGGATAGTAGCAAAAAGTCCTTCTATTAACAAACAAAAGAATTTAAATAGAAGGGCTCAAAATTTTTTTAAAATTTTAACTTGCCGTCAGAGATCGTCCAGGACGATCCTGCGATCATCCTGTATGATCAGTATAAATCAACCCCTTTTTACCTGGATAATCTAATTCTTCTAGATGATTAGAATGCATGGTTTGTTCTGATTATCTAGGACGATGATGCGATTATCCTAGCTGATTAGTTCTAAATCTAGAATATCATCCAGCACATAGTTCAGGACATCTAGAAGAAAAGTCTGGATGATATGTAGAAAAAGTTTTGATCATCCAAGATGATATGTCTATCATCCTGTACGATTAGTTCAAAAATGACCAATATCGTCCAACACATCGATCGGGTCGTCTAGGATAACTATGCAGGATGATTTCAATATAACTGATCATCTAGGACGATAAGTTTATCATCTTATATGATTAGTATAAATATGGCCATATCGTCCAGCACATTGGTTGGGTCATCCAGGAAAGTTATATTGGACGATGATGATTTATAACAGATCGTCTAGGATAATCGAAGGTTCATCCCAGACGATGTGATCGATCAATTAACCCTCATTTACTTTCCTTAATCACCTGGCTAATTTAGGCATGATTGTAATGCATCATCCAGGATGATACATATATCATCCTCTACGATTAGACCAAAATCCTAAAATAAAACTTACCTAAATGGGTCTGGTAGCTGAGGAATTTGGATTTGAGCATATTGTCCTAGACAATATGAGGATCGTCTAGGACGATCTGCTTAATCAGACCGACTTAACATGGCTGCCCTAATTAGGATTCATGTCTTCAATGGATCGTCCAGGACAATATGATCAAAACAGACCAGGAACTCTAACTCACTCAAATTCTCCCCCTGAGTGTGTGTGTGTAAGGTTACTTAGCTTGGGGACCAATTACATTACATTTGACTCAAGAAAGGGAAAAATTACATTCGAACACAAACATACCCGATCTTAAGTTGGTTTGAATTGCACTTGATCTTGTGGACCTGAAAGGTTAGGCAATCAAATAGAAATAGAAATGTTTGTTATCATTAAAATTATAATCATTGAATCCAGATTTGCAATAATAGCATCATCACTAACACTATTGTACTTAAATATTGCATAAATTTTAAGAAACTTACTAAATATAGGTTAGGATCTTCAATAGGAGTTCCCCCAAATTGAGAATTTTATACCATCTAAATAATTGTAGGTTTTAAATAAAAATTTATTTTCTTGGATGGTTGGTCTATTTATGCTTTGGTGAATTTCGTATACTAAAGGGATTACAAAATCCTTATGAGGTCTAAAATAATCTAAATTTTAGGGTCGGACATTTTAAAAATATTTTTGGCGGTTCTAATTTTAGAAAGGGTTCTCTCCATGTCAGAATCAAAATTTAAACGTGACTCCCCTCTATGTCTTGTAAGCATGTAACCATATATATGAAATCAGCAAATTATAATAAAAGAATAAATGTATATAGTAGGACTAATTATGCAACTAATTTAATAATATAATAAATTTATAAATAAAATAAATTCATCCTTGATAATGGCACCAAAAGCATAATGGGGGCGGCAGTGGAATAATCTAAGGAATTATGAAAATGATTTAGGGCTCTATGAATTTCTAAACAATACTTAGGTTTTCTTTAATATAAAAATTATAAAAATACCACTTAATATACATAAGTATATATGATAAATCAAGTAATATGGTGATAGAGTAAAGTATCGATCTCATTAGGAAGAATATTTACTTACAAATATTAGTATTATCTACTTTAACTGTAATAATTATGCTACTCAATAAAAATAAATTTGGTGGAGATTCAATCACTTAATTTAAAATTAAAAATAATTAAATAAAACATATTTAGCTAAAATTATTTTAGATCGATGGAATGTAAATACAATATGTTTCCTAATAATTCTCTTTTATATTAATTCTATTCATAGCATATACATCATCGACCGCTCAGTCAAGTGAAGAGACAAAGAATAGATTAAACCTTTCAACCTCAATACCACTTTCTACTCCTATATTTTGTCACCCTATGAGAATATTAAAAAAGTAAAGTATGTACTATTAAAACCCTCTCATGATAATTTATCTCTATAAATTTGATACATGACAAGCACTATGCATATGCTTGCATCATACCAATCTAACATATCTTATTGTGCCTACTTTCTTATACCTAGTCTCCACATTATACTTAATATTAACTATATATATGGCCACTATATACATTAAATGAAGTCTGGGTATATTGAAAATATCATGAAATTATTAATGAAGAGAATTCATTAGTACTCCATATTTTATTTACACTATAATTCGAAAACTAGAGAATTTAGCTAGACTTAAATAATAAGTGAAGCAATTTTATTTTCATTAATTGCATAAAAGAAAGAAAGTATATAAGAAAAGATATTATAATAATAGTTCAATGATCTCCTTTAAACTCCTCCTTGAACTTACATAATTACTTTCACAAACACAAGCCAAGCACTCTAATATAGTGTATCTAGTACTTCTCTGAATTCCCTTAGTTATCACTCCTAAGAAAAAGTCAGAGAAGCACTATAAAGACTAAAATTAAATAAGTGACTAACTACTATACTAACATTACAAATGGACTATTTAAAGAAAAATATAGAAAATATATTATGGTGCCGTGGCGCTCAAGACACTTGCACTGCGGCGCCCATAAAATGAACTAACGTCGCAACACTAAAGGGATTCCTCCGCTTTAGTGATTGTTGACATGGACCCATGTTAAATGAATCGACGCATTACTTAGCTGGCAAATTGTGGCCTGAACAATTACAACTGTAGCTTAGTGGCGCTGCTAACGGTTGAGCGCTGTGGTATCCACGTGCTACTCCCTTGACTTGGCGACACTGAAATTTGGCACCACGGTGCTATGCAGACAAAGATTGGGCTTTGTAGTGCTGACTCCTTTAATGCTACAGCAGTGTCAAATAGAGACTGGGTGTCGCCATGTTCATAGTTGGGCGCTCCAGCGGTGTTAATGATGGCATCGCAGTGGTATAGTGTCCGACGTCATGTCGTTGTACCATACTTGAAAATTTTATTTATTTTTTATATTTTTTTGCATAAACATAACTAAAATAAAATATTTTTATTGATAAATTAATACATAAAATATAACATTATTTACACTTATCAGGATGCGAGTTGTTTGTGCTAGTCTAAGCTTATGTGTATTCAAATATAAATCTCCACTTCAAATATAAGTGTACGTCTCGATCAAGTAATAAAAGTGTTCATGAGAGAAAGAGAGCTTTGATTCCACGAGAAAGTGTTCTGCTTCATACAAGTATTCAAGTATTATCTATTTCAAGCTACAAAAGTTATCCTACACAACTAAATCAGGATTGTATGTTCTCTAGAATGAGAATTATAGAAGAAAAGTTAAGATACAAATAGATAAAGTATTTTGGACTAATGATAGTAAAATCTCTTAAGCTTTCCTTAGTAGACTCTCCTAAATTAGTTGTGAATCAGAGCATATGCCTTCTTCGATCTCCTTCAAGCTTGCAAAAATGTAAAGAAAGGTTATGACCTTCTAATAGTTATTTTATCTCTATTAGAACCTAAAATATTAAATATTGTATGTCTAGGCATACAAGTAATCCATTCTAATTCTCCTAGTTATTCCAATATTCCTCTATCAAGGCAATATATCACACTAGGTTTTAATTCTTCATATGGCCATTGCATAGATTAAATTAAGAGTTGAGATATTAAAATTAATTATTTATATTTTAAAGCACAAGAGTCTACATTAGTAATTACTTAGATTTTCACAGTATTAGTCCAAAACTATGAGTTTAGCCGGCTATTGAATAATAACATAACAACATAATTTCCATTACTTACTCAAGAAAGATAGTATAAATATAAAGAGTAAAAAAATATCACCCATAATGAAGAATCCTAAATTGAGCTGGTAGATCAATGCTTCCCAAAGTGAATCTCCCTTTACAACTTTGCTCTCTATACTCTTTTCCTCTCCAAATGCTTGCTTACTCACTATAATATCAGCCAGCCACTCTAAAGTATGTATATTTCTCTCCTCTATCCTCTCCTCTCAACAAACTATTCAAAACTATAACACACATAATCAAAAATAGAAAAAGTATTTATACTTATTATAGAATAGCTCAGGCACTACAGTGCTCGACATGGTGGCGCCACGGCATTACAATATGAACTAGCACCTCACTGCTGCTAAAGTCTCTCTACTCCGACACTCGGCTATCCTGGCACAGTTGTTTGTTAATCTGATACGGCTGGTGACTAATCTAATGAGGCACTTCTTTTCCTTAACTGCTCTGCCACGATGTTACGAAAAGTGGGTGCCATTACACTCGCTTACATCATCTAGCACTATGTTACCTTTAGTGCTGTAATGTTGATTTCTAACAATGTGGCATTGTGAAGTGTTGCGGTGCAGATGTTGGTTTTTTCAAGGTGCTGAATTAATCATCATTTTTTGAGACTCTGGCGCTACAATGTCCTTATATGGAGATGGGGTGTTAACAACGTTGCATTGTTAATGGTTCTGGTGCTGCAGATCTAGTTCAATACTTGTGAATTTTCTCCATTTTCTGAGAAATTCCTACATAACATCAACTAAAGATAAATATATTCATTGGTATTTAACATAATAAAATATTATAGAATTTTCACTTAACAACTAGGCAAGTGATTTCAGATATTTTAATATTATATTTCAACTATTTTGACATAGCATTGCAGTGCCCAACTACCCAGTGTCGTAGCAATCCAAGAGAATCTTCAAGATTCTCACAAAATTTCCTCACCTGAGACCCTTTGCCACAACGTAAAACCTAACATATTTTTTGTCCAATAACCCAAGAGATCAATGTCGGGGCACCTACTACCCTGGTGTCATGGTGCCCACAGAGAAATTTCCATATCTTAGATTATCTCTTCTGATACACCAAATCCTGGTTACTTCCTACCCCATTCAATATTTTAAGACTCCTAATTACTAATTAACATATTAACGATTATTAAAATAAATTACCTAAATTTTGGATGCACCTCTAAGGTAAGTGCCTTGGAAGAGTATTCAAGGGCGAGTATCATGAGGATGTTTTCAGGATGCAAGTCATAGGGCAGGTTAATGTCTGTGAGTTCTTAGGTCTAAGATGCAATTCCCTATGAATGAATGTTGAGTCTCTAGCAATGAGGATTGAGTCCCCCCAAATAGGGTTGCTGTAATATAGGGATGAATTCATCTTGTACAATAAAAGTAATGAGTTACAAAGGCGTGTGCTTCCAGTAGCTTGATCAATGGTGTTAGTGGTAGATGAGTAGCCTTCGTCACTTAGAGCTATCATAAATGAGCTAGATTGGTTGGGGAGAGTGATCTTGAGGGCATGTATTGGTATTAATGAGTTGCTTTCGAGAGCTTACCAACATTGATTATCTACTTGGTCTCCTCTCCTAGGATTAGTCTGCATGCTATGATCTCCTGTAGAGTAGTGGTTTTGGACTGTGGGCTAGTTATAACTATGACCCTTGCATGACCATAATCTTCATGGGAGAGTGTCGCCTTGGCAAGGTGACCTTTCTGATCGAGCTCTTTGTTGGAACCTATATAATACTTATAGATTATTTACATAAACATGTAGGAGTATATAAATTTGAAAGCAAATACTACAAAAATAACAAAAAGAAGCCTTTATTCCACTACATGGGGTCAGTTCAAATTGATTATAAAATAAAAGAAATTATTAGTGATGATAATTTAAATTGACCAAATCAAATGTGAGATTTAACTCTTTTGGCCCAACATGATTTGATTTGTATTTACGGGCTGCTTGGTTTGAAGTAAAGTGGATGTAAAGTATTCTTTTTATAGGAATTTTGAAAATATTGGTGTTTCATTGGATGAAAAGGGATGTCGTTTAAAGTATTCTAGTTAATTTTTAAGGAAAAGTAAACTCGCCCAATTTTGAGTAAAAATCCTTTTCACCACAACCAAGTTATCTTGTCACCACCCCCCACTAATCGTTGGCCACCACTACCGAACACCCTCATCGCCGACCGCTGTTGCTTGTGGGTGACCACCACAACCATCATTGCCTCTTACTCTCGCAGGTTGTTGTTGCCCGTCTCT
The DNA here is from genome assembly GCA_019925795.1 of Dendrobium chrysotoxum. Classification (NCBI taxonomy): domain Eukaryota; kingdom Viridiplantae; phylum Streptophyta; class Magnoliopsida; order Asparagales; family Orchidaceae; genus Dendrobium; species Dendrobium chrysotoxum. The sequence continues at coordinate 26,630,846 of CM034315.1, read as the reverse complement.
GACCACCCCCATCCACCAACCACTATCACCTCTATTGCCACTATCCATTACCACCATAGGCGGCCACCACACCCACCACAGGCGGCCACCATCACCGCCGATGACTAATCGCCTTCGACCACTACAATTGCCTCTGGCCACTACAATAGCCAGCGACCAACAGAACTATTGGTCAGCAAGAATCACCATCTTTAAACTTTACACTGCATTCATTTGCTTCAAGCCAAACAAGAAAGTAATCCCATGCATTCATTTTACACTAATCCAAACAACTCCAAACATTTCAAATACGGTATATTCCTTTTATACTACATTCTTTTCAAATTGATTTATTTTGATGCACATAGGCTTTCTCCAATTAAAGAGAGAAACTCCCATTTTTTCAAATTTTCATTTTTTCGATTTTTCTTCCATCTTCGTCGTCGCACTTTAGGCGATGGCGGTAGACTACCACCGGCCATCAACGGCTGCTACTACTGCTGATCGTCAACTTTCTAGATTTAGTGATCGAGTTAGAGAAGATGGGCACCATCGACAGGTGAGTCAGGGACTGGATGCAAAAGATGCACGAGAACTGGTGGGGGAGATGGCGGCTAATGGCCGCCGACATTCTTTGGCCTCATCATCGAGATCGCCATCCTTTGTTGGCAATCTTGGTTTACAAAGGAATGGTTGTATGCTTGCGCCTTCAAATCAGAGAGATTTTGAAATTCTGAAAAGGACTTCTCAAGGTCCTTTAGTGACTAAGGATATTACTGATGCTGCTCCAAAGAAAATCTTTCAAGTGGAAGGAAAAGGTAAGGCTGTTGCAGAAGAAGATGGAACTGTGACACCTAAATCTGGTAAGGGTTTTTCGACATTGAATTCGTTTAATCCTTCTGCTTCATCCTTTGGATTGAAAATTTTTGTTAATAGATTTGTGAATTCAAATGCAATCCATGGACACAGTGTGATACATGCGAATTCTCCATTTTCCGTTAACAAAAATGTTCAAGGATTTAGTTCTGTTTTGGGTGAGAAGGATGTTTCGATTGTGGATAAGGTATCTGATGATTTACCTAAGAAAACTGGCAATGGGGTGAATGCTAACCCATGAAGTAGTAAACCATATATTTAGTTGAACTTCAAAGATGAAGATATGGTTTTGACTGAAGATGGTAAGGCTGTTAAGTTATGTGAAGAAATGGAGATTGTGAATTCAAACAAGTTGTTAAATTCCTTGGTGATTAAAGATTTTGGAAAGGAATTGCCATCATATATGGTTGCTTGGGAAATGAGGTGGCAATGGAGTCAGTTTGGAAATTTCCATTTTACTTCTCTTGGAAAGGGGTGGTTTTTATGTTCCTTTAGCTCATATGAATTGATGGAGGCAGTACTCTCAGGTGGCCCGTGGTTTGTGAATGGGCACATAATTGTCATGGAAAAATGGACGCCGGAATTTTCACCATTATCTATGAAAGGGTTGACATCTCCAATATGAATAAGAATGCCACATCTACCTCTTCATTGTTAGGATGAGAAGAATATAGCAAGGATTGGGTCTATGATTGGAAAACCACTAATATTGGATGGGAATTTGTTTCAATGGGGAAGAAGAGAGTTTGCAAGGGTTTGCGTACGGGTAAAGATTGATCAATGTCTCCCTTTAGGAGTTTGGGTGGAAAGTATTTTGGGGAGATTTTTTCAAAAAGTATAATATGAAAAAATCTCATCCTTTTGTTTTCATTGTGGGATGATTGGGCATGTGAATTCTGAATGTAAAAAGGATTGTTTTGTCCCTAAGGAGGTGAAGGGAGCTATTAATTATGGTGAATCGGGAAGTGGGAAAGAAGGTTGAGAGTATTAATACAACTTCTTATGGTCCCTGGGTCCTTGTCAACCATAAGAAAGGGAGTAGAGTAGTCCAAAGAAGCAATTTTGTTAAGCCATCTAATTTGAAGTATGTGAAGAAACAGATAAATCCTGTTCAAGAATTCCATGAGGACAGGATTGATGAGATCACTGATGTCCATAAGGACTCATTCGAGCTGGAACAGAGTAAGTTGGTTTCAGATGCTGCTCAATTGGAAGAAGGTGAATTCATTTTGGAACATGTTCAAAGTGTAGAAGTAATTCATTTAATTATAGATGAGAAGCTTATCGGCCAGGCTAACAAAGAGTTGCATAATTCTGATGGAGGAAAGGGTATGAACTTCATCACAGATTGTTCTTCTTTAACAACTTCTGTTAACAAATTTGAAGTATTAAGTATGGAAAATGATAGCATGATGGATGTTGGAGTAAAGGAGGGGAAGTTGTGTGTTGAAAGCAATAAGGAGGTAGAATTAGCAGTTGGTGTTGCTGTTCTGGAGAAGGGAGGGGTTTGTAATGAAGTTAAATGCATTAACAAACCTGAAGCTAATATGGTGAAGCAGATTGGTAATGTTGGTGAGTTAACTAAGGCTAAGCTTGCTAAAGAACTTAGGTCCTTAGGACCAATCAAAAATGTGTCCCGTGGAAGAAATTTAGAAGGTGGTAGTGTCTAAAAGAAGGATGGGGGCCCTTCCCCCAAGGTATTTTAATGAATTCCATTTCTTTTTGGAATTGTAGAGGGGTTAAGAAGAAGGAAGCCTCTGTATACCTTAGGGAGTTCATTAAAGATTTTAGTATATTGTTTGTGGGGTTGGTGAAGACTAAAATCAATGCTTTTGATAAAGTCTCCTTTGAGAAGATTATGGGACCGGATTGGGATTTTTACCTTCTTCCGTTAGAAGGGTTATCTGGAGGTATTATGATCTTATAGAGATCCGATTTGGCATCATTTTCGGTCATTAAGACGTCAGATCAATGCGTTATTAGGGATCTGAATGTCTTTAATAAGGGTGTGTGGATGATATCTATGGTGTATAGGAGTAAGGAGGTTATTAAGAGGAGGAGGTTATGGGAATGCATTCAGGAGGTTGCTCATAGGAAAGTTCCTTCGGTGGTGGGAGGGGGTTTCAACTGTATTTGTCCCAAGAAGAGAAAAGAGGTGGAAGGAAATTTGTATTTTCTCAAGGGCCGAAGGAAATGGTTAACTTTTTGAATGAGAATGACTTCCATGATGTAGGTATTGTTGGACCAAGGTTCACTTGGTGTAATAATAAGATTGGTGGGAGACGGATATTGGAGAGATTGGACAGGTGCTTGCTTAACTCTTTAGCCATTGATTGTATCCAAGTGGCAGTGGTAAGACATATTGCCAGAGTGGCTTCTGATCACAGTCCTATTATTCTAAAGATTTTTGATACTTCTACAAGGAAGAAGGATTTCTTAAGTTTGAAGATGTATGGTTATCCTACAAAGCTTCAGCTTATATTATTGCTAAGGTATGGAAGAAGGCGTTTAGTGGGGATGAGATGCAAATTTTTAACAAGAAGTGCAAAAGAGCTTTGAAAGATCTGTTCTATTGGAGTAAGACTAAGTTAAGGGAGTTCTCTATAGAAAAAGATAGGCTAAAATCTAAGATTTATCAACTTCAAGAGGAGGAAGCTAATGTTGGTATTTTGAGTGAAGAAAAAGTTTGGATACTTAAATCTGAAGTCATGGAGCTTAATGCTATTCTTGGTCGCTTGAATACTTGGTGGAAGTAGAGAGCTAAAGTAAAGTGGATTGAAGAGGGGGACTCTAATACAAAGTTTTTCCATGCTTTTTCAAATGTTAGGAAAAATGGGAATTGGATTCATCAAATTAAAAACCCAAATGGGATTATAACTAAGGAACCAAAGGAAGTGGAAGACGTGTTCTACAGTTCTTTTCAGAAGAAATGGGAAGAGAGGGTTTGCTTGCTGGCAAATTGGCCACCTCCTTGGAAGGTTTTATCAAATGAAGAAGGGCTGGATGCAGACCTCTCGGAATCACAAATCCTGAATGTGGTAAGGATGCTGGGTAATAACAGGGCACCGGGATGTGATGGAATCACTTACTCCTTTTTCAAAGCTTATTGGAGTATTGTAGGAGAGGATGTTTGTAGAGCAGTGAAGAGATTTTTTTCTTCAGGCAAGATGTGTAAAGATTGGAAAGACACATTTGTGGTCCTTATTCCCAAGATTAATAATCTGGTGACTCCATCTGGTTTTCGTCCTATTAGCCTATGTAATTCTATTTATAAAATTGTGGCTAAGCTCTTATTGAACAGATTGTTAGTGGTCATTCCGAAGATTATCTCTGAAGAACAGGTTGCTTTTGTAAGAGGTAGATCTATATCGGATCATTTATTACTTGCATAGGAGGTATTCAACAAAATAAGATTCTCTAAAGCTAACAATGGATTGTTGGCTATCAAGCTGGACATGGAGCAAGCATATGATAGTATGTGTTGGACTACTCTTAACAAGATGATGATTCTTATGGGATTTCCTGAAAGATATTTGAAGTTGGTGATGGAATGTATCGTGGAGCTGAGATTCTCTATACATATCAATGGTGGTTGTATTAAATGGATCAAGGGAAAGACTGGTTTCCGTCAAGGATGTCCACTCTCACCTTTTCTATTTATCATTTGTTCTCAATTACTTTCTAACATTTTTTTTCAATAGGGGCATGGATTTGGGTATTAATATTGCTCTTAAGGAACAAAAGAACTCTCATTTGCTCTACGTAGATGATGTGTTATTATTTTTTGATGCCAGATTGAGAAGTATAAGGAAAATGAAGGCAGTTATTAGTGACTATTGCAGCTGGACCGGCCAAAGAATCAACTATAATAAATCTACTATGATTTGTGGTAAAGTAGTTGATAGAAGGAGGAAGAAGAAAATTGCAAAGTTCTTGGGGTTCAAGTTGGTTGAAGAATTGGAGTATTTGGGAACAAATGTTGCATTAAGGAGGTTGAAGAAGACTGATTTCCAAATTCTTATGGATAAGTTTATGCAGAAGTTGAATACTTCGAGTAATAGATTTATTTCCTTGGCTGGAAGGTTGGTGTTGCTGAAATCTGTGTTTATCAATCTTCCAGTATTCCTTATGTCACACACTCTCATTCCTTTAAGTATTTTAAAGGATTTTGAGAAACTTTGCATGAATTATATTTGGAATAAAGTTGATGGTAGTCATGGGCTGCACTATATGGCTTGGGAAGTGCTTTGTAAATCGAAAGCTTTGGGAGGTTGGGGTATCCAGTCAGCATTTTCTAGCTTGGGTCCTTTAAGGCTAAGTTTGCATGCAAACTATTGGAAAGTCCTTCTTCTTTACTTAATAGAAATTTATTGGCCAAATATGGGGAAGATTGGTGGCGAAATGAAAACAGGAAGGGTGGTTCTCCTTCTTGGAAGATCATTGCTTCTAGACGGAAAGCTCTTAATAGTGCAGTTAGATGGAGAATAGTTTTGGGTAACAGCATTAATGTTTTAAAAGATGTATGGATCTTGGATAAAAGCTTGCTCAAGTGGCCCACTTTTGTTGCCAATTTTGAAGATGAGGATACAAATCTTAACTTCTTCATTCATGAGGGAAGATGGAATCTTGACAGATTGATGATATACTTTGGAAATGATTTAATTACTTTAATAAGTAATATCCAGATTTGTAGAAGTCATTATAAGGACTTCTTAGAGTTGAAAAAAAGGTATTCTGGAAAATCTATTTCAGCTTTGATTAAGGAGGAAGTCTTAAAAGATGAGCTGAATGTAGATTCTGTATCATGGATACAGAAGTTGAAGTTAAATGCTCGGGTAGAGCTATTTATGTGGAGGTTATGCAAGGCAGCAATACCTACAATAGATTTTCTTATGAAGAGGAAGTTAGCTACCATGAATTTATGTCCAAGAGGATGTGGAGAGGTTGAAGACATCAACCATGTTTCCACTTCATGCCTTAAGCTGTTAAAGGGGATTGATGTATTAAGAAGTTAGGGGTTCATGATTCCGAAATACATTTCTTTCCAGGAATGTTTGTATCAGTTGGAAGTATTGGCTGGAACTAATCGCTTGGTGGTTAGGATTTATTGTTCTTTGTTATGGTATTCTTGGAATAGCAGGAATAAGATCGAGCATGGAAAGGTGGAGACTACTGATACACTGACAGCAGCTAGTGTTCTCAGTTTTGTAAATATGCCGTCAAAGAATCTTATACTCTCGGACCACTGGGATGGCAATCAGTCTTTTAGATTGTTTTCTAATTTTTGGCATCCCCTACCTCCCGAGTGGTATAAAATAAACATTGATGCTGCCCTCAAGGAGAACTATGAAGCAGGAATTGGAGGCATTGTTCGGGACAATAAAGGTAGATTTGTTTTAGCTTTCGATTTCTATGGAGTTCACTGGGACATTGCACAATTGGAGCTGTTGGCTTTTACTTCTTTGAAGAATGTGTTGAAGGGAAGATTGCTAGATGCTAGAGGTATAATTATAGAAGGATATAATAAATATGTGATCCATTTTCTTCATGAAGTGTATAGCAAAGAGAAGAAGTTAGATGGTTGCATTGAAGATGAAGATTGTTTCTTTTTAGGTAATTGGAATAATGTTTTTTTCCATCATGTTGGTCGTGATTGTAATAAGTTAGCTCACTATTGTGCCAACTTAGCTTTTTCTTATGATTTAATTTGGGACTTGTTTTGTGAGAGTAAACTACCACCTTCTTTCGTTCAACTTGTGAAGGAAGAATGCGATAGAGTAGTTTATTCTCATTAGTTTGTATTTAGTTTCCTTGCTTTTTCTTTGTTATTATCAATGCAATTTTGCATTCCTAAAAAAAGGAATAAATTACGAATAAAAAAAATTTATGTCAAGGTATTTTGTTTTAGAAGACATTAACATTAGCTTTAAATTTATTTAATTAGGGCTAAAATTAGTGTAATTAATTATATCATATACATTGTTAATTAATAAATAATGAAAATAGTGTTAAACAAAAATTAGATTAATAATCAACCTATATGACACATTTTGTAATTTCGTTAATTTTTAAATTTTTTGTGTATTTATTGAGGATGATAAAATAATTAAAATGTTTATTCTATTAAAAATAAAAAATTTTCAATATTGTGTGAATATCCATTCTAAGCTCTTTCTACTAAAATGTTTATTCTACCAAAAATATTATTATTTTTATATTTTCTATATTAAGCTGTTTCAAAATAAAATTGATAATTGCATGGGTTTAACTTTGTCAAAAAATTATGATAATTCTTATGAAAAAATCCCAAATAATAGTGCCTATCAATAAAAATCATTAAACAATGATTGGCGTAAATATAACTACAAAAGTCAAATATCATTTGCATTTTTTTCATAGGCTTGATTTGGGACTCGTTTTCTTATTATTTCTTAAAACAAATTTTTAATACAAAAATTTTAATTTTTTACTAAAAAGTTACTTTAAAAAATAATAAAAAAAGCCATCACAAACGACAAGCGCATGATCGAAGACACGACATTTTATATTAAAAAAATAAAAATATAGTAAATATGTTAATTTGAGTCGATGTAACACCGGTATTTTCTTAATTATAATTGCAAAGATTTCACATGCAGATTTTTTTTTCTTATCGCATATTTCATTTAGGAGGAATTATTCTGTTCGCATTTCGGACATAGATCTACGTTCGGACGCCAATAAAATTGTTACACGTGGTATGCTTACGTGGACGATGCCCAACCCGACCCGGTCCAAATCATTTGTCCAGAAACCCGACCAGTCCAAACATGAAATTTAGAGTTGGCGCTTATTTTTTTTAGGATTTCAGACGCGAATCACCGCAACATATATTAGGCTTTTAGGGAAAAATAAACTAACAAGAATGCTGATGAAGATGAAGATTGAGGAGGACATTTTTCTTTACGAGCAGACAATATTCTCACAGGGTGCAGAGGCTGAAAACCGGTATGCAGACGTCCAAAAAGCGAGCTCCCAGGAAGCAAAACCGTTAAACAAAGTGCAACCAGAGAGAAAATTCAGCTTATCAGTAAAGTTCGCCACCTTCCATGTTTTCTTTACAGCAATGTAGTCATTATGCATGTTTGACCTCTTTTATTATTGTCATTATGTTGTTACATATATCTCTACTGTTGTTTGCCAGGCTTTTGGTTGAGTTGGTTGAGGTGGCTGGTTGGCTCTATCTCCTATTTCTCATAGTATTGATGGCCCTTTATTATTGTTTTGACATAATTTATTGCTTTCTTTATTACTGGTTTGACCATCTTTTATATATAAGCTTGTTCGAAGTTTACTTCTTCCCTTGCCTTGTAATGGAATGCGGTGTGGGTTTTTACAAAAACTTCAACTGTGTATGATCTGTGTATTTTCTGCATATTTGCAACTACAAAGCAAATACACAGTAATCATCACCATCTGGTGAACCAATATTTTCGCCTCTTCAAAGAATTTCAGTGCTGATGGTTTAGCAAAACTGAGTGCCTAAATCTTCAGCATAGGAATTGCCATGAAGAGGTACATTGCAATACATGGGGAGACCTGATAGTCAAGATTTGCTGCGTATTCGCTCTGTTGTTGCACTATGCAGCAAATACGTAGTTGTGAGCTAAGGTTAAATTGTAATTGACTATAGAAGAGGGAACATCGGCTCATAGGTTTTTTTTAGCTCTTTCAAGCAGTAGTGAGCTGAAGGTACCTTATGAACTTTGTAAAATATTTTTATTGCTTAAATACTACACTTTTGTTGCGTATTTTTTGCATATTTACTGTATTTTTTCTACGTATTTATTGCATTTTTTTATGTATATGTTGTATATTTATACGTATTTATTACATATTTATTACTTATTTATCAAGACATTTATACTAATGAGAAAGAGACATATGAGGCTTACTATAATTATGACCACAATCTTGGTTTTAGTGTTAGTAAGGATCATCACAATTTCTGGCCAAATTCCAAAAAAGTAAAATTCAAAGACTTTGTTTGTTCAAAAGTGAGTTTCAAGAAGATGCCTGATCTTAATATCCAAATGAAATATCAAAAATCAGACACTATAACTTGTTATCCAGCTGTGATTAAGTTTACAGTGGATGAAGCTGGATATTGAAAGGTGAAAAAATTTATTGAAAACCATAATCATGATTTGCCTAGGGCAGCAAACCAGCATCTATTTAGATCATGTAGAAATATGTGCGATGAAAAAGCTTTAGCTCTTAAATCAATGACAGAAGCCAGGATAAAAACCATTGATGCATTTTCCTTCCTTGCTAATGAAGTTGAGGTGTCCAGAATATTAAATTCACTAAGAGGGATGCGTACAACTTAATTCAAAAAATGAAAAGAGAAAAGATTGAATTTGAGGACACTAATACTTTGATTAAGTTATTTAAAGAACATCAAGTTGATGACAACATGTTCGCTTGGGATGTCCAAATTGATGAATTTGATAGATTGTTAAAAATTTTTTGGGCTGATGGGATTGATAGGATAGATTATGACTGTTTTGGTGATGTGATAATTTTTTATACAAGTTATAGGCTTAATAAGTATAATTTGGTATACGCACCATTTATCGGGGTCAATAATCATTGGCAAAATATTTTTCTTGGTGGGGCCCTCCTATTAAAAGAGACGATTGAATCATTTATGTAGCTGTTTATAACTTTTATGCAAATGATGGGTAATAAACATCCAAAAATAATATTTACAGATTAAGACCAGGCAATGGCTAGGGTCATAGAAGTTGCATTACCTCATAGTCGCCATAGACTGTGCCAATGGCATATCAGTAAAAAGGCTCCATCAAAAGTATCGTGTTTCAATAGTAACAACAAAGTCAAAGGCCTCTTCCATAAGTGTTTGAGCAAATGTGACACTGAGGAGGAGTTTGAGAATACATGGGCTGAAATGATCATAGAAGGGAACCTCCACAATCATGTTTGGTTGGTGGATCTTTATAGGATAAGGAATAAGTGGTCAACAACATTCAATAATGATTATTTTAACATAGGCATTCTATCCACACAGGGTAGCGAGTCTACTAATAATGTGTGTCATGACATTTCTAAGCCCATAATTCTATAACTGATTATTTTCTTGGTTTAGAGAAGGTGATGAGAAATTAACGCAGGAATGAACAGGATGAGGATTATAAATGCAGCCAGTCCGAAATAAAACCTATAATAAAAAGCTGCCCAATATTAAAGTAAGCTGCTCAATTTTATTAAAGAAAATTATATAGTTTTTTTTTTGAACAAGAATTTTTACAGGGTGTGGGTGCAATGAGTATAGAGTTTGCATCCTATGATTCTTCAAAAATTTTTATCTCTTGCACAGAGAAAAAGGATCATTCTAGTCCTTAGGTTGTTGATTATGATGCATAAAATGGAAATATTTAGTGCTCCTGCAGGAAGTTTGAAATGATGGGTTTACTCTGTTCTCACTGCATGAGAGTTTTGAGGCAGATGGATATTATGAAAATCCCCTAGAAGTACCTACTGAGGTGATGGTCAGCAAGAGCTCGATAAGATATATATTCATGCCAAAATTTGAAAGAATCTTCTCAGAATAATTCTGAAGCTAGTAGTGGATCATATTCAGAAATCATATCAGCATGTTTGCATATGAAATTAGCACACGACCGCAGTTGAATGAGGAGGCTGAAAATATATGTCGGTTGTGATGAAGGATATGTCTAAAAATATCGATTTGATTGTTTATGAGAAGAGAAAGAACAAGAAGTTTGCACAGGGTGGCATTGCAAAACTGAAAGATCCTCTAAAGCGTAGGCCTAAAGGCATATCGAATGCTAGGCTAAAAAGCCACTAGGAAAAGAAGACGAAGAGTATGATTTTACTTCCTAACTAATTTATTTAGTGTATATTATGACATATTATAAATAATTTTTTTAACAGGGAAACCATCCGTGAAGAAAAACACAACATAAATGTCTACACCTTCAAAGCAGTGTAATTTTATAAGCATGCCCGAATGCTTAACCGAGGAATTCATAAATGTCATACACTCCAGTCAGCCATCAGAGTGTAATTTCACAAGCATACCCCAGTGCTTCACTGAGAAATTCATATCCAGCATACCGGTCAGTCAGGGAAGAAGGTGATGCGTATGTAATGCGTATATAATGCATACCATAAGTGTACAGAAAAACAAACTTCCAAAAAACTTTTTTTGTTGCATTGTAAAATTTATATTTAATAGAAAACTATGCACAAAAATTTATCAATATATTATACATTGAACAATTACGGACCATGAAAGATAAAAACTATACAAAAAAAATTTATCAATATATTGTACATTGAAAATTAAAAGTTCATTTCAATGATGCACAGAGCAATGCGTATGTAAATTCTGCCCTATATTTTGGCATTTTAGCCTGCTAATCTTTACTAGCAGTATAGTTGGTGTTGTTTTGAAGAATAATATTTTTTATGTATTTGCAAACATACATTCCGCAATCCACATTGTTAGTCTGAGTTGGCATGCCCTTGATAGTCTGAAACCTCCATTTATTGATATCACTTTCGTCTTTCAAGTCTCTATATAAGCTTCTAATCTGAACAATATATGGAATAAAATTTAGTTCACTGTTAAATAAAAAATTTTTAATAATTGATCTGAAACTTACTATCTTTATAGCAATATTTATATGCATGGGGTTGAGCACATAATCATAAAATTCTCACTTTCTTTCATTCACAAACCCAACCAGAAGGGTCTACTGCGAACCATTAATAATTGGATGAATTAGAATTTTGCATGACTTCATAGAATTATAATTTATGTGATCGATAAATAATTTTGAATTTTGATCCTTCACCTTGTAATGTTGCAAGAATTAAATATAAGAAATAAAAAATAAAACATCTAAAAATATTATATATAAATTATACATGTATACTAATTCAATATATTGGCGAGATGTATAAAAAAAAATATTTGTGAGATGTATAGAAATTTATGGTACTTGTCGGGCCAAAGTTTACTCATTTCATGTAATAAAATGGCGAAGGCATCTACATGATCATTGTCAACATAATTATTGGATAATATTTCTTTAATGTTACGTCTAGAAATTATAATGTTCACAGCAGAAAATATTGTATCACTCCTACAAAAAAAATTAATAAACAAAATATGCAGTAAATAAGTAGTAATTATGCATAACATATGTAGCTAATAAGCAGTAATTACGCATAAAATACGCATCACATACGTAATAATTACGCATAAAATACGCAGCTCATACGCAGTATGTAAACATTCAGAAAAATACTAACAAAAAATAGAGTTAATAACATAGTGAGAATGTTTATTTGTTAGTGTACTTCATAATACTTTCAGTTAGAAAATATTTCTTCTCAGAACTCAATATCTCTATGCCAATGTAGTCTACTTTTTGACTTGCAGGGTTAGGATTTATTATAACTTGATCAACGTTTATTGATTCTTTTTGGGATGGTTCTTTTTGGGTTAGGATGGTTCTTTTTTTATGGATCTTTTTTGTATGGTTCTTTTACACCCTCTAAATTTAATTTCTGCTTCTTATACACCCTCTGAATTCTTATAATACTCCCTTCCTCTTCTAACACACATGCTTCTTTATCATTAAAAGCTTGGGTATGGATAACTGGTTTGTCATGAGTAGGATTAGACTGGTTTGGAACATTGAACTGCTATGGGGCTTTTTTTCTTGTCTGCGGCTTTGGTCTCCTCCTCGCTTGGGGATTGGGTCTTTATATGTTCGGAAGATATATTTTTTATTTTGCACTGGCTGCTTGAATGATGAGGAGGAAGGAGTAGGATGTTACTCAGGATAGAGCATGCCGGGAGTAATACTATTGAGCTTGTAATTAATTAAATCTACTCTTTGTACTAGTTCCTCAACCTTCATGCTCAGCCTATCTTCAAATTCATGGAAGAGGTTAGTGTAGGTATCCTGAACTATTTTGATTATTTTATCTTGGAGAAAATCAAATGATTAAGCTGAAAATGAAAAGTGTAGTTGCTTAGGTGATTGGGGTTGGGGTTGGTGGGGAGATTGGGGTTAGGGTTGCTGGGTAGATTAGAGGGAGAGTTGTTCGGGAGTGGAAGTGTGCTCGGGAGAATGATAGCTTGATAGATATTTCTGGATGCCCAGTTGATTAGCTTCCTCCTAGGTAACTCCCTGGAGATCATCAAAAATCTGTGAAAAATTAATTTGTTAGCAATCACTAGTCTCAACTATCTTTTGAGAGGTAATTATTGAAATTTGCTGCATGACAAATCTGCATACGTACCTATCTTTTCTTTAGATTAACAAATAACTTAGTGGTCTTCTCGATATTATATATAATGTCATCGGCCCATCGAAGGAAACGGGGCCTTTTGTCAAGATACTCAGGGGGATGAATGGAAATGTGCTCCAAGAATCAGACCTACATAAGATCAAAGTTAATTTTAGCAAATAAATTAGTAAAATTAAATATTATATTAGAATAATTTCAGCACTCATAATTAGCAGAGGCACAAAACCATTGATGTAACCAGTTGGCTTATTCTTTGAAATCTTCGTAGATACATTATTAAACTCTTCAACCAAATATTCCCTAATGGACCACGCCCAGTTAATTGATGAAAACTCATCAATATTATTTGATATTGTATGAAGAAACCTAGGGATTTTGAAGTTACTAAATTGGAAAAATAAATTTAAACATAAATATAAAATAAATATTTTGAACATAATCTTTAGAGGGCTATGTCTGTTCAACTCTAGCATTTCCAACTTTATATTCTTTAAGGTGACTCTAATTGGTGGCGCAGTAAGCCAGAAAATCTCTTCACCTCTGTTTGACAGACCAGTAAGGAGGGCCATTTTATCGGCAGAAAAAGGTATAACATGACCCTTTATAATAAAACATTATTTTGAAATATCCCACATTGTCATCAACTAGTAAATAAGTGGGGCATTTTGCTCAAATCCAAGAAATTGAAAAAATTGGTAGATATTTAATCTATTCAATTTATCCTCAACATCCGAAGGAATTATCTCAGCAAATTTGGTGCAGATTGTTCAGAATGTTGAAACATAGTAACGATAAGAGATGGGACGGACGTAGATCTGCGTAAATTAAGAAAATAAAATTGAAATAAGATATGCATAAGATATGTAGAAAGTACGCAGAAGGTATGCATAAGCATTAACAGACGATACGTATAATCATACGCAGATAATATGCATATCATATGCATAATATACGCATAATATACGCAAACGATATGAAAAATAAACATAAAAGATATGCAGAAATCACGCATTATTTACCTTAAAGATAAGCAGAAGGTAATAATATACGTAGAAGATACACAGAAATCACAAATTATTTACCCTAAAAATAAGCAGAAGGTAAGAATATACGCAGAAATTACGCATTATTTATCCTAAAAATAAGCATAAGGTAAGAATATATGCAGAAGATACACAGAAATCACAAATTATTTATCCTAAAAATGTGCATAAGGTAAGAAATAAATATTTTCTTTCTTTATCAGAATATTTTCTTTCCTTATCAGAATAAATATAATAAATAAAAACATAGTGAACAGCAAAAACCAACCTTTTTTTTTTGCAAGTGACTCCTCCATTTATTTCTCCTCCATTTGTTTCTTCTCTACCATTTGTTTCTTCTCCATTTGGGCAGAGAAGAATGTCGGAAGTTGCATGGGGAGTTTTTTGCAGGAACCTCGGAGAATTGCGAATGCCAGAAATTGAAAACTGAACAGGTGCTTAAAACATGAAAAGTTTCCGCCATTTTACCTTTTTACCTTTATTTTGGGCGGGCGGGTGTCTCCTCCACTCGGATTGGCAAGACAGTTAGATTAAAATCGGGTCGGTAGTGTAAGTGGACTATCCACGTAAGCATTCAACATGTAACAATTTCATTGGCGTCCGAATGTAGCTCTATATCCGGAATCCGAACAGAATAATTTCTCTTCATTTAGAGCTTGACGATGACAACACGTCATATAAAAAATATAATATAATATTAATTTTAGTTGATCCATCAGTGATGGTTTCTTAATTATACCTGCAATGCTTCTTTCACGAGGTAAACCTAATACATTTTGAGACGTATAAAATCAATTATTTTGTTAAATTCATTTGCAATTTGTAATTATATATTTTAATAACACGTCCAAAGCAAAAAAAATTGACAATCAAATAACAACTTAAAAAAGATTATTTGATATTGTATGAAAACTCATCAACATTATTTGATATTGTATGAAGAAACCTAGGGATTTTGAAGTTACTAAGTTGGAAAAATAAATTTGAACATAAATAAAAAATAAATATTTTGAACATAGTCTCCGGAGGGCTATGTCTGTTCAACTCTAACATTTCTAACTTTATATCCTTTGAGGTGACTCCAATTGGTGGCATAGTAAGCCAGGAAATCTCTTCACCTCTATTTGACAGACCAGCAAAGAGGATCATTTCATCGGCAGAAAAAGGTATAACATGACCCTTTATAATAAAATATTATTTTGGAATATCTCACATTGTCATCAGCTGGTAAATAAGTGGAGCATTTTTCTCAAATCCAAGAAATTGAAGAAATTGGTAGATATTTAATCTCTTCAATTTGTCCTCAACATCCGGAGGAATTATCTCAACAAACCTGTCGCAGATTGTTCAGAATGTTGAAACAAAGCAACGATAAGAGATGGGACGGACGTAGATCTGCGTAAATTAAGAAAATAAAATTGAAATAAGATATGCATAAGATACGTAGAAAGTACGCAGAAGGTATGCATAAGCATAAGCAAACGATACGCATAATCATACGCAGATAATACGCATATCATATGCATACTATACGCATAATATACGCAGATGATATGAAAAATATACGTAAAAGATATGCAGAAATCACGCATTATTTACCTTAAAAATAAGCAGAATGTAAGAATATATGTAGAAGATACACAGAAATCATAAATTATTTATCCTAAAAATAAGTAGAATGTAAGAATATACGCAGAAATTACGTATTATTTATCTTAAAAATAAGCATAAGGTAAGAATATATGTAGAAGATATGCAGAAATCACGCATTATTTATCCTAAAAATATGCATAAGGTAAGAAATAAATATTTTCTTTCTTTATCAGAATATTTTCTTTCCTTATCAGAATAAATATAATAAATAAAAACGCAATGATCAGTAAAAACCAACCTTTTTTTTGCAAGTGACTCCTCCATTTGTTTCTTCTCCACCATTTGTTTCTTCTCCATTTGAGCAGAGTAGAATGCCGGAAGTTGCAAGGGGAGTTTTTTGCAGGAACCTCGGAGAATTGCGAATGCCGGAAATTGAAAACTCAACAGGTGCTTGAAACGTGAAAAGTTTCCGTCATTTTACCTTTTTACCTTTATTTTGGGCAGGTGGGTGTCTCCTCTGCTCGGATTGATAAGACAGTTAGCTTAAAATCGGGTCGGTAGTGTAAGTGGACTATCCACGTAAGCATACCACGTGTAACAATTTCATTGGCATCCAAACGTAGCTCTATGTCCGGAATCCGAACAGAATAACTTCTCTTCATTTAGAGCTTGACGATGACAACGTGTCATATCAAAAATATAATATAATATTAATTTTAGTTGATCCATCAGTGATGGTTTCTTAATTATACCTGCAATGCTTCTTTCACGAGTTAAACCTAATACATTTTGAGACGTATAAAATCAAGGGAAAATTTTAAGAGTAAGCATGATTAGTAACTATATTAAGAGATTAAGTATGTATATAAAAAAATTTAAAAATAGGCAAAATCGCCCGTTCAATGGGCGACTTAACCTTAGCTCATATGCCGACGTGGCAAGGAAGTGCCACCTCAGAAGGATCAGGCATAAGTCGCCCATTTAAAGGGCGACTTACTGCGAGTGAAATTCCTGGCATAAGTTGCCAGTTAAATTGCTAATGAGCTGAAAATTTTTGGCTTTGTAAATATTTATATCACTGAAAGACTTTTGCTTTGCAAATTTTATTTTAATTATTGTGATTTGAACTCATATCATCAATCTTTATTTTTTAAAAAATATTAAGCAGTCTGTAATCATTTTTTGTCACACTTCTTTAATAGTTTAATTATTGACTATGTGATTAGAATACACTGTGGTTTAATGTTGCTTTTTTACTCACATATTTAGAACTTGAAATACATTTATTTATTGTACATGTAAACAAAGCTAAACACAATAATTATATATTTTACTCTTTACTATTACATATACTGCAGTAGATATCGTACACGAGTTTGAAGCTGTGTCTGGGTAGGACAACATCTGAAGCAGAGTTGAAATTCTAGTTGTATTTGCTGCCATTCTTCTCCATTAAGAAAATCCTTATCCTTACCATGTTCAGGACTTTGCAGTAACATTTTATAGCAATCTAATATGTGTTGATCTTTATCAGGAGATCAATAACAATATAGAATACAATGGTCTATATCTAGCATAGACCTTCCAATCCCTGGTTCAACTATACCTTCTTTATCAAGTCCAAGTTCCCAAATTCGACCCTTAAGGAAGTCTATTGGTACAAGGTGGCGGTCATGAACGCTAAAGCTGTGCTGTAAATAATTCCAGCCAACATCTCGAAGTTCAGGGCCAGCTCTATATTCCTTGATTTTTTTTACTTCATCATGCTTGTGCCACAGTAAGCAATCCTGATCATCATCCCAGGAATGGATAACACACCTGAATAGTTCATTTGATGTTACCTTGGCTTCAAGGATCTCATCTGTAGGAAAAGATAAACTTTCACGCAGACGCCTACTTCCATCTGTAATACGTTGTTTGGTTGGGGCAGTTCTGGTAGCATCCCAAATAGGGAAGTACATTCTTGATTAATTAACCTAAAATTATTGTTTTGGTTGATCCATTAAATTTTATAAGTCAGAGAAGGTAAAATGAGTAAAATCAATTTAATGTAAAGTAAGTCATCAAAAAAAATATATTTATATTTTTCATAGTAGAATAATTGAGAGTAAAATCTTTAAAATAAAATAAACCAATATTTTGATTAAAATTTACAAATCAGTATTTTAATTTAAAAAAAATTAATTGTTAAATATTATTAAGATATAATTAATCATAAGAACTTTCCCCTATGTGAAACCTACACCTTATACTAAAAAATCAATATTCAATTGAACATATTTGATAGGGGAACAAATTTCATCGACTAGGACATCTTAATAGAATGGTGTAGTAGAGCATAATAATAGAATAATAGTACATATGATTAGGTCTATTCTTAGTGAGAACAATCTACACAAAAATGATTAATATTGCCAGCTTTATATGATTTGCATAAAGAGATCTACATAAATTAATTATTAGTTATGGAAATTATAAATCTATTAATAATGTGAATAGGAGGCATGGAGAAATTAAATTAGATAATAAAATACTATGTTACATTATATCGCATATGTTTATAATAATCATTAAAATTTATATTCCTTCCAAAGTACTAGTATGACAATTTTTAATACTTTATAATATTTTATATTCTCTAAAGTAATTCATAGCATCTAAATCCAAATATAATTACCAAAATATGAATTCAGTTTAAAAAATCTATTTATGATTCATTTATATAATCATTTATCTTAGGTTCCTTGACCTTCTTTAACACTACATATATTATGAAATGCCTATTTATAAATTTTTAATATATTCCAATCAATATATAATTAATATAAACTTTAATGAATATGTTACACTTCTATATACATATGAAATGTTTTAATTCACAATTCACAAATCAAAAGAAAAATCATTTTCGATTAAAAAAATTATATATTAACAGATTTGATTTAAAAAAACTTTCGAGAATTGGAGTTACGCAGGTATGACGGTGCTTTATAGATGCGATTTTTCATATACCACTTAATCGTTTGCTCTTACCAGAATGAACGCGCCATAGGCAAGGAGAGGTCGGGCTATCATGCTTCGCACAACAAATAGTAAGTTTCTGTGTATTCGAAGCTATGACAATATATTGCACATTGTTCATAATTGACTAGCCTTGTAAGGCAAATTGAAGATCACTCTTGCTTGTGAAACACATACCTTCAATCATTTCATTAGGAATTGAGAATTTATCCTCGACCCTGACCTCATCGTTAAAATCATCAGATTCTATTTCGTTATCCCATTCCTCTATAATCCTATATATCTCAGCATAGTTATTATTGACCACCATTGTATCATCACTACCAAGTGATCTAGAACAATAATCTTGGATGACATTTCTTATCTCCTCGTTATCATCTGCACTTCTACCAATATCCACAGGGAAAAGGTCAACACCATCATCCTCAGAGCACTCCTCACTGGAGCCACTACTCATAGTCTCATAATTATAATGATCTGAAGGGACTGATTGTGTAGAATGTAACGGAGGTTCCTGTGTATGTTGGTTCGTTGTATCACTACATTGAAAATAGTATTGATAAATATTATCGATCATTTATTAAGCAATGTAAAATATTTCTAGTGAACTATTACTGATATGCGATATATGGAACTCACCAATGAATGAGTTCTTCTACTGCTTCTACCCTTGAAGGACCAGCAACCATATCTACCCTTTCAGCTTGGCCTGAAGTTCCATATCTTTGTGAATTAGAAGGCTCAGTATTATCTTCAGTGTTATTAATCTCTTCGATATCAACGTACAAGATGAGAAATTCTGTTTCAGCCTGACATAATAAAACTTCACAAACCTCCTCATCCTCAACATGTGATGCAACAAACTCATTTCCCACGGGCACTCGGCATACTAAGTTCACAGAATACTTTGAAGGATCATACTTCAGAGCTCGAAGTACCCTTAACTTAAGTTGTTCTAAGTTTATATCTCTCGGCACATGTAGGGGACGATTCCTACCCCTAGAATAACTTGGCGCGAATTTTTCATCCACTTGTAATACACCTCCATACACTAGCATGAAGGTTGCACCACGTCCACTCATTATTGAACACCTACGTTCCACTATGAAAGATGAATAATTCATTAAATCGTAATATTCGTCAAATCATAGAAATTTATAAGGGGATTATCACTAACTAACTAAGATTGGAAAATTAACTCTTGCACTTTAAAAATAACTAATTAACTATTACACTTAATATTGACCTAATATATAACTAATTAACTGTTGCACTTTAAAATAAAATGATGCACTTTAAAATTAACCATTGCACTTTAAAATTACCTATTGACCTAATATATAACTAATTAACTATTGCACTTTAAGAATTCATTGTTAAATCTTATATTTGTGATGATTGTAAGTTTTAAATTTGTTAAACAATAAGAACAATAAAAACTTAAAATGATTAATAGTGTATAAGATGAAAAATAATTAAAGTACAATTGCCTAAATAATAACTAATAAATTTCATTACAATTAATATTTCCTAATAATGAAAAATCCTAACAACATTTTAGCACTTTTTTATTTACCTTAACAAAAATTGATTATAAGTTCTCTAAAAAATATAGTTTTTAGATTATTTAAAAATTTTATTATAAGATTCTACAAATGGAATTTATATAATTATAGAACATAATTAAGCTCATAGTTTAACTATAATATAAATTACATGTGATAATTTTCTAAACCTAAAATCATTATTCCTAGGAAGTAAAAATTTTCCCTAACATAATTATTTCAAAATTAAAACCACACTTCAACATCATCCATTTAACTAATTTAACAAAAATCCCAAAATTGAAGAGATTTGCAATAATCCTAAAATAATACTTCAACATCAAAATGCATAGATCTATAAAATTTCTACACCATTCACATCTTAAATGCATAGATCTACAATAATCCTAAACTATTTTTTCAATTCAAACAACAAATGAAGAGATTTGCAAAAAAAAGTATACAAACTACACAATAAACATTCAATCTATACATCTCAAACATAAAACAACACTTCAACCTCATTTCTTTAACTAATTTAACAAAAAAAATTCAAAAAAAAACTAACCTTTGCTTAACCCCGGCGGCAACGGCTCGGATCACGACTGCAGCACCAAACTTCAGCGAAAGAGACGTTTGGGATCGGGAAGGGAAAGGGAAAGGATAAATAGGGGTAAGTTGCCCGGTCAACGGGCGACTTATAAGTCGCCCAGTGTTCGGGCGACTTATAAGTCGCCCAGTATTCGGGCGACTTATACCAAGCCCGGTCAACGGCGACTTCTTCCACGTCACACAGCCACGTGGTGAGGTGGGTGGACTAAAATCGCTTTTTAAACGAGCGACTTTGCCTACTTT
This sequence comes from Dendrobium chrysotoxum, assembly GCA_019925795.1. Lineage (NCBI taxonomy): Eukaryota > Viridiplantae > Streptophyta > Magnoliopsida > Asparagales > Orchidaceae > Dendrobium > Dendrobium chrysotoxum. Next base: position 26,609,584 of record CM034315.1, on the reverse strand, counting down.
TAAATTCCACTAATGATGTGCTTATTCCCTTAATTAAATCTCTAACTATGCTTATTCCTAAAATTTTCCCTAAAATCAATTATTTTGTTAAATTCATTTGCAATTTGTAATTATATATTTTAATAACACGTCCAAAGCAAAAAAAATTGACAATCAAATAACAACTTAAAAAAGATATATATATTTACAAGCAATCCAATGAGCTCTTAAAGGTATATTTGAAATTTATTGAATAAATGTTTGGGCTTGTCAAGTGCAAGAAGCTTTCCCTTCTAATTATAATGCACGCCGTTACAGGTGTTTGTGCTATGCTTGTTGGCCGGGCTAAGCATATGCTGGTTCAACACAATATGCTTCGTCCTCTGCATCCGAAACTTCACCACAGACCGCTCCCTGGCCCTCTCTCTCACCGTCAGCTTCAACGGTGTCAGCGCCTCCTTATACAGCCTCGCTGCCAACTCTATCAATGGTCCTCCTTCATCCTACCTAATCCTCAACGCTGTCCTCCCCTTCCTCATCGCTCTTCTTGCTCTCAGCCCCATCCTCCGCCACCCGCCTCCCCAATCCCCACACTCCTCCTCCGATAGTCAAATCTTCCTCATCCTACATACCGTCGCCTTCCTCACTGGCTTTTACCACCTCCTCCTCAACCCCGCCACCCCAAACCCATTCACCTCCCGCCTAATCCTCGCCGGCGCAGTGATCCTCCTAGCCTCACCGCTAGTCGTTATTGCAAGAGAATGGGCTAGTCTCTCTATTTTCTCCTGGCTGGAAGGCTCCAATGATTACGACTTGCAGAAGGAGCTGATTGCTGTAGAGGTCGTAGAAGAGGTCGATGAGAGCACCAGTCCACGGGTCAGTGACGGCGGTAATGGGTGGCTGTGCTGCTTCAACGAGGTGATGACCAAAGACAGAATAACAATGCTCGGGGAGGAGTACGGGGCGAGGAGGCTTATCCGCCGGTTGGATTTCTGGCTCTACTACATTTCTTATTTCTGCGGCGGCACTGTTGGTCTTGTGTACAGCAACAACCTGGGTCAGATCGCCCAGTCGCTGGGGCGGCAGTCGCAGACCACATTTCTCGTGAACGTCTACTCCTCGTGCTCCTTCTTCGGCCGTCTCATCTCCGCCGCACCTGACTTTTTGGCTGGGTTCGCATCATATTATAGAATTTAAGCATCTACATTTTCTTTTTGACTTTTTAGCCGATTAAAATAAAAACAAACATATCACAAATATAAATTTTGAATCTAAAATTTCTTAATCGACAATCAAAGCTCCTAATCAACATATCAAAATAAGCTTTATAGCATCTACATATTCATAAAAATTTCCTTATTACCTTCAAAGTACAAAATTATGTTCACCTCACACGGAAGCTTTACCTACCAAAGTACGCAGAAGGTATGCATAAGCATAAACAGACGATACGTATAATCATACGCAGATAATATGCATATCATATGCATAATATACGCATAATATACGCAAACGATACGAAAAATAAACATAAAAGATATGCAGAAATCACGCATTATTTACCTTAAAAATAAGCAGAAGGTAATAATATACGTAGAAGATACACAGAAATCACAAATTATTTACCCTAAAAATAAGCAGAAGGTAAGAATATACGCAGAAATTACGCATTATTTATCCTAAAAATAAGCATAAGGTGACGCAGAAGATACACAGAAATCACACATTATTTATCCTAAAAATGCGCATAAGGTAAGAAATAAATATTTTCTTTCTTTATCAGAATATTTTCTTTCCTTATCAGAATAAATATAATAAATAAAAACATAGTGAACAGCAAAAACCAACCTTTTTTTTTTGCAAGTGACTCCTCCATTTATTTCTCCTCCATTTGTTTCTTCTCTACCATTTGTTTTTTCTCCATTTGGGCAGAGTAGAATGTCGGAAGTTGCAAGGGGAGTTTTTTGCAGGAACCTCAGAGAATTGCGAATGCCGGAAATTGAAAACTGAACAGGTGCTTAAAACGTGAAAAGTTTCCGCCATTTTACCTTTTTACCTTTATTTTGGGTGGGCGGGTGTCTCCTCCACTTGGATTGACAAGACAGTTAGATTAAAATCGGGTCGGTAGTGTAAGTGGACTATCCACGTATGCATTCAACATGTAACAATTTCATTGGCGTCCGAACGTAGCTCTATATCCGGAATCCGAACAGAATAATTTCTCTTCATTTAGAGCTTGACGATGACAACACGTCATATAAAAAATATAATATAATATTAATTTTAGTTGATCCATCAGCGATGGTTTCTTAATTATACCTGCAATGCTTCTTTCACGAGGTAAACCTAATACATTTTGAGACGTATAAAATCAATTATTTTGTTAAATTCATTTGCAATTTGTAATTATATATTTTAATAACACGTCCAAAGCAAAAAAAATTGACAATCAAATAACAACTTAAAAAAGATTATTTGATATTGTATGAAAACTCATCAACATTATTTGATATTTTATGAAGAAAGCTAGGGATTTTGAAGTTACTAAGTTGGAAAAATAAATTTGAACATAAATACAAAATAAATATTTTGAACATAGTCTCCGGAGGGCTATGTCTGTTCAACTCTAACATTTCTAACTTTATATCCTTTGAGGTGACTCCAATTGGTGGCATAGTAAGCCAGGAAATCTCTTCACCTCTATTTGACAGACCAGTAAAGAGGATCATTTCATCGGCAGAAAAAGGTATAACATGACCCTTTATAATAAAATATTATTTTGAAATATCTCACATTGTCATCAGCTGGTAAATAAGTGGAGCATTTTTCTCCAATTCAAGAAATTGAAGAAATTGGTAGATATTTAATCTCTTCAATTTGTCCTCAACATCCGGAGGAATTATCTCAACAAACATGTCGCAGATTGTTCAGAATGTTGAAACAAAGCAACGATAAGAGATGGGACGGACGTAGATCTGTGTAAATTAAGAAAATAAAATTGAAATAAGATATGCATAAGATACGTAGAAAGTACGCAGAAGGTATGCATAAGCATAAGCAAACGATACGCATAATCATACACAGATAATACGCATATCATATGCATACTATACGCATAATATACGCAGATGATATGAAAAATATACGTAAAAGATATGCAGAAATCACGCATTATTTACCTTAAAAATAAGCAGAATGTAAGAATATACGTAGAAGATACACAGAAATCACAAATTATTTATCCTAAAAATAAGTAGAAGGTAAGAATATACGCAGAAATTACATATTATTTATCTTAAAAATAAGCATAAGGTAAGAATATATGTAGAAGATATGCAGAAATCACGCATTATTTATCCTAAAAATACGCATAAGGTAAGAAATAAATATTTTCTTTCCTTATCAGAATATTTTATTTCCTTATCAGAATAAATATAATAAATAAAAACGTAATGATCAGTAAAAACCAACCTTTTTTTTGCAAGTGACTCCTCCATTTGTTTCTTCTCCACCATTTGTTTCTTCTCCATTTGAGCAGAGTAGAATGCCGGAAGTTGCAAGGGGAGTTTTTTGCAGGAACCTCGGAGAATTGCGAATGCCAGAAATTGAAAACTCAACAGGTGCTTGAAACATGAAAAGTTTCCGTCATTTTACCTTTTTACCTTTATTTTGGGCAGGCGGGTGTCTCCTCTGCTCGGATTGATAAGACAGTTAGCTTAAAATCGGGTCGGTAGTGTAAGTGGACTATCCACGTAAGCATACCACGTGTAACAATTTCATTGGCATCCGAACGTAGCTCTATGTCCGGAATCCGAACAGAATAACTTCTCTTCATTTAGAGCTTGACGATGACAACGTGTCATATCAAAAATATAATATAATATTAATTTTAGTTGATCCATCAGTGATGGTTTCTTAATTATACCTGCAATGCTTCTTTCACGAGGTAAACCTAATACATTTTGAGACGTATAAAATCAAGGGAAAATTTTAAGAGTAAGCATGATTAGTAATTATATTAAGAGATTAAGTATGTATATAAAAAAATTTAAAAATAGGCAAAATTGCCCGTCCAATGGGCGACTTAACCTTAGCTCATATGCCGACGTGGCAAGAAAGTGCCACCTCATAAGGATCAGGCATAAGTCGCCCGTTTAAAGGGCGACTTACTGCCAGTGAAATTCCTGGCATAAGTTGCGAGTTAAATTGCTAATGAGCTGAAAATTTTTGGCTTTGTAAATATTTATATCACTGAAAGACTTTTGCTTTGCAAATTTTATTTTAATTATTGTGATTTGAACTCATATCATCAATCTTTATTTTTTAAAAAATATTAAGCAGTCTGTAATCATTTTTTGTCACACTTCTTTAATAGTTTAATTATTAACTATGTGATTAGAATACACTATGGTTTAATGTTGCTTTTTTACTCACATATTTAGAACTTGAAATACATTTATTTATTGTACATGTAAACAAAGCTAAACACAATAATTGTACATTTTACTCTTTACTATTACATATACTGCAATAGATATCGTACACGAGTTTGAAGCTGTGTCTGGGTAGGACAACATCTGAAGCAGAGTTGAAATTCTAGTTGTATTTGCTGCCATTCTTCTCCATTAAGAAAATCCTTATCCTTACCATGTTCAGGACTTTGCAGTAACATTTTATAGCAATCTAATATGTGTTGATCTTTATCAGGAGATCAATAACAATATAGAATACAATGGTCTATATCTAGCATAGACCTTCCAATCCCTGGTTCAACTATACCTTCTTTATCAAGTCCAAGTTCCCGAATTCGACCCTTAAGGAAGTCTATTGGTACAAGGTGGCGGTCATGAACGCTAAAGCTGTGCTGTAAATAATTCCAGCCAACATCTCGAAGTTCAGAGCCAGCTCTATATTCCTTGATTTTTTTTACTTCATCATGCTTGTGCCACAGTAAGCAATCCTGATCATCATCCCAGGAATGGATAACACACCTGAATAGTTCATTTGATGTTACCTTGGCTTCAAGGATCTCATCTGTAGGAAAAGATAAACTTTCACGCAGACGCCTACTTCCATCTGTAATACGTTGTTTGGTTGGGGCAGTTCTGGTAGCATCCCAAATAGGGAAGTACATTCTTGATTAATTAACCTGAAATTATTGTTTTGGTTGATCCATTAAATTTTGTAAGTCAGAGAAGGTAAAATGAGTAAAATCAATTTAATGTAAAGTAAGTCATCAAAAAAAATATATTTATATTTTTCATAGTAGAATAATTGAGAGTAAAATCTTTAAAATAAAATAAACCAATATTTTGATTAAAATTTACAAATCAGTATTTTAATTTAAAAAAAATTAATTGTTAAATATTATTAAGATATAATTAATCATAAGAACTTTCCCCTATGTGAAACCTACACCTTATACTAAAAAATCAATATTCAATTGAACATATTTGATAGGGGAACAAATTTTATCGACTAGGACATCTTAATAGAATGGTGTAGTAGAGCATAACAATAGAATAATAGTACATATGATTAGGTCTATTCTTAGTGAGAACAATCTACACAAAAATGATTAATATTGCCAGCTTTATATGATTTGCATAAAGAGATCTACATAAATTAATTATTAGTTATGGAAATTATAAATCTATTAATAATGTGAATAGGAGGCATGGAGAAATTAAATTAGATAATAAAATACTATGTTACATTATATCGCATATGTTTATAATAATCATTAAAATTTATATTCCTTCCAAAGTACTAGTATGACAATTTTTAATACTTTATAATATTTTATATTCTCTAAAGTAATTCATAGCATCTAAATCCAAATATAATTACCAAAATATGAATTCAGTTTAAAAAATCTATTTATGATTCATTTATATAATCATTCATCTTAGGTTCCTTGACCTTCTTTAACACTACATATATTATGAAATGCCTATTTACAAATTTTTAATATATTCCAATCAATATATAATTAATATAAACTTTAATGAATATGTTACACTTCTATATACATATGAAATGTTTTAATTCACAATTCACAAATCAAAAGAAAAATCATTTTCGATTAAAAAAATTATATATTAACAGATTTGATTTAAAAAAACTTTCGAGAATTGGAGTTACGCAGGTATGACGGTGCTTTATAGATGCGATTTTTCATATACCACTTAATCGTTTGCTCTTACCAGAATGAACGCGCCATAGGCAAGGAGAGGTCGGGCTATCATGCTTCGCACAACAAATAGTAAGTTTCTGTGTATTCGAAGCTATGACAATATATTGCACATTGTTCATAATTGACTAGCCTTGTAAGGCAAATTGAAGATCACTCTTGCTTGTGAAACACATACCTTCAATCATTTCATTAGGAATTGAGAATTTATCCTCGACCCTGACCTCATCGTTAAAATCATCAGATTCTATTTCGTTATCCCATTCCTCTATAGTCCTATATATCTCAGCATAGTTATTATTGACCACCATTGTATCATCACTACCAAGTGATCTAGAACAATAATCTTGGATGACATTTCTTATCTCCTCGTTATCATCTGCACTTCTACCAATATCCACAGGGAAAAGGTCAACACCATCATTCTCAGAGCACTCCTCACTGGAGCCACTACTCATAGTCTCATAATTATAATGATCTGAAGGGACTGATTGTGTAGAATGTAACGGAGGTTCCTGTGTATGTTGGTTCGTTGTATCACTACATTGAAAATAGTATTGATAAATATTATCGATCATTTATTAAGCAATGTAAAATATTTCTAGTGAACTATTACTGATATGCGATATATGGAACTCACCAATGAATGAGTTCTTCTACTGCTTCTACCCTTGAAGGACCAGCAACCATATCTACCCTTTCAGCTTGGCCTGAAGTTCCATATCTTTGTGAATTAGAAGGCTCAGTATTATCTTCAGTGTTATTAATCTCTTCGATATCAACGTACAAGATGAGAAATTCTGTTTCAGCCTGACATAATAAAACTTCACAAACCTCCTCATCCTCAACATGTGATGCAACAAACTCATTTCCCACGGGCACTCGGCATACTAAGTTCACAGAATACTTTGAAGGATCATACTTCAGAGCTCGAAGTACCCTTAACTTAAGTTGTTCTAAGTTTATATCTCTCGGCACATGTAGGGGACGATTCCTACCCCCAGAATAACTTGGCGCGAATTTTTCATCCACTTGTAATACACCTCCATACACTAGCATGAAGGTTGCACCACGTCCACTCATTATTGAACACCTACGTTCCACTATGAAAGATGAATAATTCATTAAATCGTAATATTCGTCAAATCATAGAAATTTCTAAGCGGATTATCACTAACTAACTAAGATTGGAAAATTAACTCTTGCACTTTAAAAATAACTAATTAACTATTACACTTAATATTGACCTAATATATAACTAATTAACTGTTGCACTTTAAAATAAAATGATGCACTTTAAAATTAACCATTGCACTTTAAAATTACCTATTGACCTAATATATAACTAATTAACTATTGCACTTTAAGAATTCATTGTTAAATCTTATATTTGTGATGATTGTAAGTTTTAAATTTGTTAAACAATAAGAACAATAAAAACTTAAAATGATTAATAGTGTATAAGATGGAAAATAATTAAAGTACAATTGCCTAAATAATAACTAATAAATTTCATTACAATTAATATTTCCTAATAATGAAAAATCCTAACAACATTTTAGCACTTTTTTATTTACCTTAACAAAAATTGATTATAAGTTCTCTAAAAAATATAGTTTTTAGATTATTTAAAAATTTTATTATAAGATTCTACAAATGGAATTTATATAATTATAGAACATAATTAAGCTCATAGTTTAACTATAATATAAATTACATATGATAATTTTCTAAACCTAAAATCATTATTCCTAGGAAGTAAAAATTTTTCCTAACATAATTATTTCAAAATTAAAACAACACTTCAACATCATCCATTTAACTAATTTAACAAAAATCCCAAAATTGAAGAGATTTGCAATAATCCTAAAACAATACTTCAACATCAAAATGCATAAATCTATAAAATTTCTACACCATTCATATCTTAAATGCATAGATCTACAATAATCCTAAACTATTTTTTCAATTCAAACAACAAATGAAGAGATTTGCAAAAAAAATTATACAAACTACACAATAAACATTCAATCTATACATCTCAAACATAAAACAACACTTCAACCTCATTTCTTTAACTAATTTAACAAAAAAAATTCAAAAAAAAACTAACCTTTGCTTAACCCCGGCGGCAATGGCTCGGATCGCGACTGCAGCACCAAACTTTAGCGAAAGAGACGTTTGGGATCGGGAAGGGAAAGGGAAAGGATAAATAGGGGTAAGTCGCCCGGTCAACGGGCGGCTTATAAGTCGCCCAGTGTTCGGGCGACTTATAAGTCGCCCAGTATTCGGGCGACTTATGCCAAGCCCGGTCAACAGCGACTTCTTCCACGTCACACAGCCACGTGGTGAGGTGGGTGGACTAAAATCGCTTTTTAAACGAGCGACTTTGCCTACTTTTAAATTCCACTAATGATGTGCTTATTCCCTTAATTAAATCTCTAACTATGCTTATTCCTAAAATTTTCCCTAAAATCAATTATTTTGTTAAATTCATTTGCAATTTGTAATTATATATTTTAATAACACGTCCAAAGCAAAAAAAATTGACAATCAAATAACAACTTAAAAAAGATATATATATTTACAAGCAATCCAATGAGCTCTTAAAGGTATATTTGAAATTTATTGAATAAATGTTTGGGCTTGTCAAGTGCAAGAAGCTTTCCCTTCTAATTATAATGCACGCCGTTACAGGTGTTTGTGCTATGCTTGTTGGCCGGGCTAAGCATATGCTGGTTCAACACAATATGCTTCGTCCTCTGCATCCGAAACTTCACCACAGACCGCTCCCTGGCCCTCTCTCTCACCGTCAGCTTCAACGGTGTCAGCGCCTCCTTATACAGCCTCGCTGCCAACTCCATCAATGGCCCTCCTTCATCCTACCTAATCCTCAACGCTGTCCTCCCCTTCCTCATCGCTCTTCTTGTTCTCAGCCCCATCCTCCGCCACCCGCCTCCCCAATCCCCACACTCCTCCTCCGATCGTCAAATCTTCCTCGTCCTACATACCGTCGCCTTCCTCACCGGCTTTTACCACCTCCTCCTCAACCCCGCCACCCCAAACCCATTCACCTCCCGCCTAATCCTCGCCGGCGCAGTGATCCTCCTAGCCTCACCGCTAGTCGTTGTTGCAAGAGAATGGGCTAGTCTCTCTATTTTCTCCTGGCTGGAAGGCTCCAATGATTACGACTTGCAGAAGGAGCTGATTGCTGTAGAGGTCGTAGAAGAGGTCGATGAGAGCACCAGTCCACGGGACAGTGACGGCGGTAATGGGTGGCTGTGCTGCTTCAACGAGGTGATGACCAAAGACAGAATAACAATGCTCGGGGAGGAGTACGGGGCGAGGAGGCTTATCCGCCGGTTGGATTTCTGGCTCTACTACATTTCTTATTTCTGCGGCGGCACCGTTGGTCTTGTGTACAGTAACAACCTGGGTCAGATCGCCCAGTCGCTGGGGCGGCAGTCGCAGACCACATTTCTCGTGAACGTCTACTCCTCGTGCTCCTTCTTCGGCCGTCTCGTCTCCGCCGCGCCTGACTTTTTGGCTGGGTTCGCATCATATTATAGAATTTAAGCATCTACATTTTCTTTTTGACTTTTTAGTCCATTAAAATAAATTCAAATACTCATCACAAAAATAAATTTTGAATCTAAAATTTCTTAACTGACAATCAAAACTCCTAATCAACAGATCAAAATAAGTTATATAACATCTACATATTCATAAAAATTTCCTTATTACTTTCAAAGTAAAAAATTATGTTCACCTCACATGGAAGCTTTACCTGCCAAATTAAGTTTCTAGGTTAGTGGATCAAGAACATTTCTAATCAACCAATAAGATTATTTAGGTTTCATTTGAAATAAATTTTTTACTATTTTTAAAAATAATTTTATAGTATAAAAATTTTGAATTCAAAAAATATTTGTACAAAAAAATTGGTTGAAAAAATAATAAGAAATCTCTTTCAAATGAAGTCTTAGGCTTAGTTGGAGATGGCTTTCTTACTACTTCTTAAAGCAAATTTTTAATATCAAAATTTTAATTTAATTTTTGTACTAAAAAGATATTTTAAGAAGTAATAAGAAAATCATCCCAAAAGAAACCTTAGTTTAGAAGAAAAGATTTATGATCGAGTCATCCAACTTTTTTTGGGTTGACCAATAAACCTTTTGCTTATCAAAACAATTTGTTTGGTGATTATGAATGGTTTTTTAGGGGTGTTAATATTTGACCCGACCTAAAAATTTGATCCGAAACGGGTCGGGTTCGGGGCTAAAAAATTGACCCCTTTGCAAAAACGGATCGGATTCGGGTTGACCTGAATAGTGTCGGGTCAGTTTCAAATTCGACCCAAACCCAACTTGTGACCGAAAATTGACACCTCTAGTTTTTATTAACCAGAAAGTAGGTTCACTAGACGTCACATTTCGCCACATTGGAAGTGGCAAAGCTCCCGCGGGGTACAAGGCATTGTTGTTATATAAAACACCCTTTAGTTTGTTATTTTTTTATGACAGAATAATAATATCAAAACTTTCTAAATATTAAGAGTGTATTATATTTTAATATATAAAATGCACATTTAACACATTTTAACATCTGTTATATTTGGTAACTATTTTATCTTTTATTATATAATTTTTTTATTAAATATATTTTTTAAAACTAGAAAGCTATTTTAAAGAATAATAAAAAGCTGTCAAAACGAAATCTTAATTTGAATTAATTGCATAAATATTAGTCCTTTGTAAACAAGAATAACTAATCCTGAAAGTATTATTTGTTTTTTCTTAAGAAAAAATATTTTTAAAGATTATCATAAGATAATAATCAGGCCAAGTTGATAAATCTTACTAGCTGTTGTCTTCATTTCTAAAAACTGATTAAAAATAAGACTAGAATTAGTTATTCTTATCTATAAAATACATTAAAATGTGATACATTATTAATAAAGCTTTAACATAAATGTCATTTTCAAGAAAAAAAAAATCCTTCATGGGACTTGAAATTTAATTCAAAATAAATAAATAACCTTATAATTTACTCAACTAGCTTTCCGCTTCATTTCATACTTGCCAAATTGGCATGAACACAAACATCTTTCCGACATACAGGAAAATAAGCTTCGCCAGAACCGGCTGGCTAGCTGCGGCCCTTGTGCCGATGCCGCTGGTCTTCTACATCATGGCTAAGACAGAAGACGGGCAGGCTCTTGTAGCTGGAACAGCGCTGATTGGTCTGAGCTCCGGATTCATCTTCGCGTCGGCCGTCTCCGTGACGTCGGAACTCTTCGGGCCTTCAAGCTTTGCAGTGAACCACAATATCGTCATAACCAACATTCCTTTGGGCTCCCTCCTCTACGGATTGCTCGCCGCGCTGGTATACGACGCCAACGGCAGCGTTGGGATGAAGCGGCTTTGCGAGGCCTTCGCGACGCTGCTGCGGGACGGCATGGTGGTTTGCACGGGTCCCCGGTGCTATGGGAAGACATTTCTCGCATGGGGATGCACTTCGGTGCTTGGTCTCACTTGCAGTGTTGCGCTTTACTTGAGGACTAGGGGGGCTTACAGATGCGCGGCTGAGAATGGTGGCCGGAGGTTTGTGCGGACCTGTTTCGGTGGTATTTGGTAGATTTATATATTTATTTCCAGATCTTAGGAAATCATGATGAACAAAGCAATAATATTAATAGTATCTCTTACTTATGGACATTAGTGGCTTCTATTTTAAAATTATTTAAGGTTCTACAGCAGATTAGTTCGATGAAACTGATGGGTTTAAATAGGCTCTTTTATAATATATTTGATGGTACTAAAAAGATTTCTTTTGCAATGGATCAGTAACGATCTAAATGATTCTAATATTAGGCAATATTTTTTTGAGGCAGGGGAAAGTTGATAATTGTCACCTACATGCATACTAGAATTTGTGTCCATAGATACAAATTTTGATTAATCTTAATTATGAATGAAAAATTCATGGATACAATCCAAAAAATAAATAAAGTGAAGAGAAAATTATAGCCAAGTTGAAATAAGTTTTACAAGGTTCATATATGAGTTGTAAAGAGCCTTCCCGGAATTAGATGAGTTAATACATAGTAGGAGAATTTCTATTATCTTTGGCGTTGATAATATAATTAAGTTGAGTATCAATTGATAGTCCTCCTTTAGAAAGTTAAACTAGCACGACTTGAAGACAATTGATAGTCCTCCTGGTGATGAAATCATCATGATTGAGATACGACAAAAGAGGGGAATAATAAGATTTTTGAGGCCATTAAAGATGATTGGATAGATTCACCGCTTGGTGATAAAGAAGACATGACCAAGAGACATATTCCACGGTAGCATTGGATGATTACAATGTCAACAAAAAATGGTGTGTGTGTACGTGCGTGCATGCGTGCGTGCGTACGTGTGTGTGTCACTACATTACTATTTAACTTTATGATTAATGTAGAATACCATCTCTTCTTTTTTTCTCTTCTATATTCTTCCAATTGCTATGGCTAACAAACTCTATAGGATCTAGCTTATCTCTTCTTCATGGTATCAGAGAACGAAAGCTTAACAGCTCATTAATCCTATTCCTATCCATTTTCCTGTACAGTCTATCAATAATGAGTCAGTTACATCATCACCTTATTTTTAACCCAAAAGAAGTACAAATATCCTCATGATGGAAGAAAACTCTATCCCACCATCATTAAAATTCTTGAAGAGCAACCTTAAAAACAAAGTTAATTTATAACACTTTGGAGACAACTTCTCAATTAGGCATCTTTATGCTCAAGACCTTCTCAACCAATGGATAAGAGGGCATACTTAAAGGCTCTTTAAGTTGTATAAATAAAAACCTAGTGAGTATCAAAAACCAAGTTTCATACAGCCTGACACCTCTGTTGACCCCTACATACCAAACCACACGCAAAGGAAGCAAACTGACGAATAAAGTGACGCACGTGTTAGCACAACACGTCACTTAAAGGGTCAAATGGCCTCCGATTGCCAAACAGACAGTGACATTGCGTCCAGAATGTTGTCAACTTCTAAAAATTACATTTTGTTTATTCAATTTGGAACATCCAGAATGATGGCACGGATCCCGAGGCAACATCATGGATTTCGAGAAAAATTAGCCTCGCCACTATCCAAATGATGTCCGTTGGTGAAACGGATTTCGCCATCGCGATCAGAATATCGCAAATACCTAAAAAATTACATTTTCTATGTTCAAATTGGATCATCTGGGTTGGTGGCATGAATTTCGAGAAAAATTAGCCTCGCCGCTATCCAAATGATGTCCGTTCGCGAAATGGATTTCACCATCGCGATCGGAATATCGCGAATACTTAAAAACTATATTTTCTATGTTCAAGTTGGATCATCCGGATAGGTGGCACGGATTTCGAGAAAAATTAGCCTCACCGCTACCCAAATGATGTCCGTTCGTGAAATGGATTTCGCCATTGCGTTCAGAAATTTGCAAATACTCAAGCCCGAATTGGTGGCACAAATATCGAGGCAAAATATGCATTTTGAAAAAAAATTAGGTTGCGGCATCGCCCAAATGATGTCCGATCTTGAAATGGACTGCGTCATTGCGACCGGAATGTCGACAATATCCTAAATTCATTGTTAATTTGTCGAATTTTGACATTCGGTGAAATTGACACGTTAAATGAGACAATCAGCACACAAACTGAGGCGATTTTGAGTAAATGATGCGTAGCTGTCATTTTAAATTTGTAATAATATTAGCAGTGATAAATCAGTAATATTATTATAATTAATTGAAAATAAAAAAATGAAAGTCAACAGGGCTCAAATCATAATTAAATGCCATTGCCTTATTAAGTCAATTAGAAAAGAGAACATCAAAGGTCAAGAAGTTAGATCCTATTCTATGCAAATCTAGGATGTTCTGCCCTGTTCTCCTGCCCAAATCCCCGATGGAATCCCCTAAATCCTACCGATTGCCTCGAACGAATGCAGAGCATTGTCTTGAAATGAGAAAGGTTTTTTTTTACTGAAGAGCTCACACACACAAAAACTTCAGCCTCCTTCTGTTTCACGAAGGTCCTTCTTCCCTTCCCTGCTTCAACGCACCGTCCAAAGCTGCATTCCCTTCCTCACAAGCTGAGCTACCTTTCTTCCTCTGCCCTTTTCCAGTCAATCAACCCTCAAACCGACTTCTGCTCGTCAAACCTATGCGTGATCCAATTTGTGCACCAGGCTAGTTTGTTCTGTTGTTGAAGAGGAGAAGAGATTGTTATTGATTTAGGAACTGGAGGAAGGTTTTTTTTTTCGCCATGCAGGAAGGAGGCTATTACAATTCGAAGAAGATGGGTGATATCTGCCAAGACATTTGTGTCCCAGCTTCTAGGGCAGCGTTGAGCATGTCCCGTTTGCATTGCATCCTTCATGGATTTGATCACAAGGCTCTTTTGCTTCTATCTGTTGGCTTACCACTCTTCATCTTTGGCATCTAGTTGCATGGCCAGAAGATCACCCTTTTCCTCTGACCGCTCTGGGAGTCTCCTCCTAAACCCTTCAATATTATTCTCACGCTACTATCATGAGAATGTTTCCATGGAAAACCTATGCAAACTACATGGTTGGGGCATTAGGGATACTCCAAGGCGTGTCTTTGATGCTGTGCTCTTCAGCAATGAAGTAGACATCCTTGAGATTCGTTGGAATGAGCTGCACCCTTTTTTGTCAGATTTTGTTCTTCTGGAATCCAATTCCACATTCATTGGACAAGTAAAGCCCTTGTTCTGTGCTCAAAACTGAGAAAAGTTCAAGTTTTTGGAGTCAAGGCTCACTTATGGTGTTGTTAGTGGAAGATTTGTCAAGGGAGAGAATCCTTTTGTTGAGGAATCGTACCAGAGAGTTGCTCTGGATCAGCTAATAAAGATAGCAGGCATCAATGAAGATGATTTGTTGATCATGTTGGATGTTGATGAGATCCCTAGTGGCCACACAATCGACCTTTTGAGATGGTGTGATGAAATGCCTTATAAATTTCAGCTGGAGCTCAGAAACTATCTTTATTCATTCCAATTCCATCTTGATAATAGGAGCTGGAGGGCCTCAGTGCATAGATACAAGCCTTGAAAGACAAGATTCCTCCTTTTAAGTGAATCTACACCTATACCATTTAAAGAGCTCTTATTTTTTTTAGGTAGTTCCCTTTATCATTAAAGCAGCTCACTCCACCAAATTAGCCCAAAACCACCTCCAAACAGCAGTTTTTATACCCAAGTCCAGTGCAAACCAAGCCCAACAGCAGCCCATAACTCCACCAATTCTTTTCCACTTCATTTCTCATCCAAACCAGCACACTCAAAGCCCACATTTCCTTACTTCAGCCCTTACAATCTTTCAGCCAGCATTCAAACAGTAAATTCCTTTTTTTAGTATGTGTTATTGTTTCATTGATCTTAGTTGTGCTGAGGGTCAATATGTTTAACATCATTAGTTTCTCCTCCAAGCGTTGTTCATATTATTACTGCTAATTCTATGTATGTATATCTGTAAAAAAAAAAAAAAAAAAGGAGAGGAAGAAGCAAGATAAAAAAAAATGATGATGGTGATGAGGAGTTTTGTGTAGTTTTGCACCTCGCCGACCGTGCAGGTATAATCTCGAAACTTAGATTCCCATTCTCGTCGTTGGCGGCGAGCTGGCAAACCCCCTACGTGCTCATGTAGCATAGTGGGGAGGGAAGCCAACGCGACGCTTACGATGAGGCGGGCAATCGCCTAAAATCGCCTTCTCGACGCTAGCGACGAGCCGACAAACCCCCTACGCGCTCACGTAGCGTAGTAGGGAGGGAAACTGATTCGATGCTTGCGACGAGGCGGGTAAGTCTCGAATTGCTCAAGTAGCATAATGGGGACAAAATAAATAAATAAATAAATAAATACCTCCAAATGCTCATGTAGTGCAAAGGGGGGAAAGAAAACTGTATTGTCTTTTGAACAGGTATTTAAAGACCCTTAAATGCTCAAGTAGCGGGCGGGGATTAAAGAAATCGCAGCCACGGTGTTATCCGACACCTACTTGAAGCGCGCACGTTGCGTCGAGGGGAAGGCTAGTCTCTCGTAGTTTCGCCTAAACGGGGGAGGCGCCGGGAGTCTACCAAAATTCCGACTGAAGACATGGGGACTTGAACAATGTTTGGACATCAAATGGACTAAAATTAAACTTGAACAAAAAAGTACAAAGAGCCTAAACTAAGCTTTAACTCAAACTAAATTCAAGCTTGAACTTGATTTATCAAGTGGACATAACTTGGACTTAATTTGAATATTAAACGAATATGTCTTGAACTAGTTGGATTCCAGTTCAAATGAACAAAGAACTTGATTCAAATTTGACTTGCATGATTTGAACACCAACAAAGACTTTCAGTTTAACGTAGGAGACTTTGATTTGGACTTGGCATCAAACAAACAAAACATAACTTGAACTTGATTGGACCAAAATGACTTAAGTGAACTCAAACTTAAAAAAGATTTCTTGGACTTGAAGCAAATGACAACAAATCACAAGGACTTGAATCAATTTTGGACAATCTAAACTCAAACAAAGGACTTGGCTTAAACCACAGGGAGCTCATATAATGGATGACGATGAATTGAACTCAAATGAATTGAACTAGAAAAGAGTGCAAAAGAATTTAAATAATTAAACTCAAATGCAAAGGAACATATGTGGAGCTTGTGGTGAAAGAGAAGACTTGCAAACACTACTCGCTTACAAGTAGTGATGAATTGTAGACAACATAACCAGACTTCTTGCTATGACATAATGCCTTTAATGGATAGCCAAATTTGCATATGAATGATGAGCAATGGAGTTTAATTAATATGCATCATGGAAATGATCACAAGTAAGTTTCAACAAACACTACAAGCAAGCACACCACATCCTGCAAATAATAACACAACATACAAATGAAGGATTTGCAAAATGTCACTTAACCCATC
The DNA here is from genome assembly GCA_019925795.1 of Dendrobium chrysotoxum. Lineage (NCBI taxonomy): Eukaryota > Viridiplantae > Streptophyta > Magnoliopsida > Asparagales > Orchidaceae > Dendrobium > Dendrobium chrysotoxum. Next base: position 26,592,409 of record CM034315.1, on the reverse strand, counting down.
TACAACTAATGATCAATAAGGATTATAGAAAATGTGGGGATCTGCTCGCAAGAAACAATGGGAAGAAAGATGATGGCAGAAAATGAAAGTTGACCCATGGCCAATGTAAGGATATGAGTATATGCATTTGGACTTGCAAATAGCACTAGAAGGAGGATAGTGGGTGCAAACACTTGCAGGTGATGAAAGTGAAGGTGATCACAATAAATGGTGTGATTTCAAATGAAGACCTACAATGCAAGTCCTCAATGAACATGATAACTTACTTACAACCATATACAAGGAATACAGTGTATTTGTAAGCAACATTAGAAGAGCCATAATGAGCAGAAACTCTTATGGCACTAAAAGATTCATGATGTATGCAACGCATCATCTACAATGTGAAGTAATAAGTTGTGATGAATGAGAATACTTGCAGACAATAGTGGGTAACCTACAATGTGCATGACAACCCACATACAAAGTGAAATAGCAAATTCATGATGAATTCCCTGTAAGCACTAAGAAGATGTTGCAACCAACTCATCAACAAATGAGAGCAAAATGATTCAATAGTGTAATAAAATCGCAAGGCATTTAAGCTCCTACAAGTCATTATAGGAGGCTTTTCATGCACACGATAACTTGTCTACAAGTTAGAAAGGGGATAACAAGTTAGAAAGGGGATAACAGAAGCTCTATTCTACCGGCGATGACAAACAACATGATAAATGTGCTAATTCATTAGAAGGATCCTAATGAATGTGGTGTATCCCTCTCCAACAAGTATGGAGTCAGCGCGCAATGAACATACAGATTGTCAATCAGTGTGCGTAAAGAGAATGAAGCTTCCGATAAATGTTGAGAACCTTCATGCCAGTCAAGATGCAATAGAACTCACGAACACTAAAGCATGTGCAAGAAAATGCAACAATTCACCAACCAAACACACTGATCCTTTGCAAGTAAAGGAAAATGACATACAACAAATGCAAACTTCTACAGGTTGTTCTAGAATAATCTTCATCTACATAATATGCTACCTACAAATAAAGACAAAAGAACTGTGGTAAGTGCAAAAGCCCTTATATAACACCAAAAGATCTGTAATACATGCGGGTTCCCCATGAATATAGATGTACGCACCACATGCCATCTGTGGCTAGATACAGAAAGACTTTAATAAGTGCAATATCCTGCAGTCAATTTCAGCCTGTGAATGAATACATCTACCTACAACAATAGTGGATGTACTGTATGGACCAAAACCACAGTGAAATGCATAAAGACTTGCAGTGAATGCAAGTATCTACGAACAAAAAAGCAGGAGACTCGTTAGGGTACAATAATCTACCTGCGTAAATCATGCAAGTAGTGCACGACAGTCTACCTGTACAAGGCAGCAAACAGTTCAATCCCCGAGTTACTGCAAAACGCCACCGGATCCACAACACTCATACAAGTGGACAGAAGGCGTGTTCAAACTCTTAAATGGGATGTTGTGCACATTCAAATGTCAGTTTCCCGCTCAACTGAAATATCTGAAATATCCCCCACACATACACTATAATATGTATACACATAGGTACACATAAGGGGATATACTATATACCCGCATGGGCCCCGACGAGCGTGTTATTGGCACACACGTGACGTCTAGGGATGCTGCACGGGTTAATATTTTTGAACCTGATCCTCCTATATAAGTATATAGGAGTCGACAATGTTCAACACATAACTATAAAATACCCCCAAAAACCCGCATGGGCTCCAGCGAGCGTGTTATTGGTACACACGTGACGTCTAGGGATGCTGCGCTGGTTAATATATTTGAACCCGATCCTCCTATGCAAGTAAATGGTGAAAGTTCGATAGGGATGTTAGGCCCTAGTGAACTAGTCCCGAGGCTAACCAAGAGGGGGGTGAATTGGTTATTTAAAAATTTCACGAACAACAGAAATATTTTTTCGATACTTTGCAGTGGAAACAAGTAAACAACAACGAAAAGATCAATCACAGAGATTCACCCAAGCAGTTAATATCAGAAAAAGTAAAGTGCAGAACTGAATCAGAAAAGTAAACCAGATTTTATAGTGGTTCGGTCAACTTGACCTACGTCCACTCCCCGGAGCCTCCCCTCTGGGTATTGCACTAAACAAAAAGTGTCTCTCCTTTTGCTCCCACAGCAAGGCGGAGAAGCCTGTACAAGACCTCCTTTTCACCACACGGTGAGGCAGAGAACCCGACCTCCTTTTGCTTCCACCTGAAGAGGGCAGAGAACCCCGGATCTTCTTGCGAATGATCCTCCCACGACGAACACCAACTAGACGAAAGACGACGAGCGGAGAAGACGACTCTGATCCGTGCTTGGAGCAACCTTAGTGAATCCCTCACTAACTCCCCCTTACAAGATCTTCTCTCTCTCTCCCAAACTCTCTCTCTCTCTGAGGTTTCTCTGGGAAGGAAGGTGGCAAAAGATTTTTCTTGTTTCAAGAAAAAGTTCTTTTATAGGAGGGCTTAAAATTTGCACTAAATCTCAACTGGTCGGCCAAGATCATCCAGGACGATCGATAGATCATCCTGTACGATCCGTTCAAAATCAGCTATTTCAGCCTGGACGATCTGGCTCTTCTAGACGATCAATAGAAAAAATTGTTCATATCATCCCGTACGATCCTGTGATCGTCCGGGATGATTAGTGCAAATCGAGGAATATCGTCCAGAAGACAGTTCGGGTCGTCCAGAGAAACTTGTGCTGGACGACCAAAAAAAGACTTGATCGTCCAGGACGATAGGGATATCGTCATGTACGATTAGTTCAAAAAGTGCCCAAATCGTCCTATACACAGTTAGGGTCGTACAGCTGAAATGCACTAGACGATCATGATCGTTTGGGATGATCCTGCGATCATCCAGGACGATATGATCGTATCAATCAAAAATAAATTGCTTTCCTTAATTACCAGATTAAATTAGGCATGATTGTACTGAATCGTCCAGGACGATACACGTATCGTCCGGGATGATCAGACCAAATAACTTAAAATAAAAACTTGCCTAACTTGATCTGGCGGCTGAGAATTTCTGATTTGAGCATATCGTCCCGTATGATCCAGAGATCGTCCAGGACGATCGGCTTAATCATACCCTCTTAACTTAGTTGCCTTAATTAGGGTTTCTATTTTTACCTAATCGTCCAAGGCGATGTGAATATCATCTAGGATGATCTGAACAAAAATGAAAAGAAACTATAATTCACTCAAGCTCTCCCCCTGAGTGTGTGTTTGCAAGGTTACTTAGCTGGGGTATCAGTTACATTACAATTGACTCAAGAAAAAGAAAAACAGTACATTGGACACACTTGGACCCGATCTTGAGTTGGCTTGAGTGGCTCGTGATCTTTTGTGCCTGAAACGGGTTAGCCAAGCAAAACACAATAGAAACATGTTTATCATCATCAAAATCGTATTTGCAACAATCTCCCCCCTTTTGATGATGGCAAACATATGTTCAGTAGTTTTACAAAAATACAAGAGCTAGGAGATCAAAAAGAAATTTTTTTTTAAATTTTTAATTTTCATTGAACAATTAAAGTAGTACAACCACAAGTACAGAACATAACAGGAACAACGCTAGTACTGACTCCCCCTTTTGACATCACAAAAAGGAGGGTAAACAAAATCAACAGAACCAGGCATGACAAAACAAAGCAGTGCAAACAAAACAGAAAAACAACAACTACACAATAAAAACTAAAATTGAGGCGGATCTACAAACCCATCTACCTTCCAAAATTTACCCCGAAACTTAATCCATTAAAACTCCCCCGAAGAAAGCAAAGCAGGTGGAGGCCAGGGCCGAATTTTCGGAGCCTACAACCTCCTTGGCCAAAACCTTGTACTTGTTTTTTTTCTTCTCCATTATAACTACATCTATACATCCATATCTCCTCAAACTCAACTCTTGTTTTGAAATAAAGACAAGCCTAGAAAAGAGTCTATAGTTGTCGAACCAATCTAAAGTCATCCAATTCAAAAATGAGCTCCCTAACATATCTATGAAGAACCAAAACATGACTCAATATTTATCACCCTAAAGATCTTTAGTTGATAATATTATTGTTGTTGGCTCCCATATAAACAATGGGTATTTTCTTTTTTTATATGTCCTCAATGAATTGTTCCCCTCATATCAAGCTTTCAAAATAGTTCTGCAAACCAAATTGACTCTTATTATCCTTGATGGCTTATAATCTCTACTATGGAGTGAAGCCAAGGAACTTATTGTCATTGAAACACACATGGCTCTAGATGTAATTCGTGGTTGTGGAAGCAATTCTAGACATGAATGAGGAAACAATTTCACTTGCAGAGATCTGGCTATCTTATTAGAAGTAGACAAATCACCAATTCACTTCTTCTTTTCCAAATCTATGGAAAATTTTGGCATATTGTTGTCACTTGTTTCCACTCTTGCAATTGAAACTACAACTCCCACTCACCTCTAACCACTCATGCAATTCTTATGATAACATCACAATTAGACATCATTGATTGGCGTCTTAAAATAAGTGTTAGAACTAGCTAACTATTAATAATAAATAATCATTATCGAGAATGGTCCTTCTATTCCACTGCACATAATCGACAAAGAATTCCTCCCTCGCCTACTTGTATGCTTTTCCTACCTAATCTTCTTCATGTTCATAAACTTCTACATAATATACTATCTATCAATAAACTTATAAGGTTACATTAGGTGACTCCACTTATATATACGCCATCAAGGACACCTTGACCAATCAAGTTCTTCTCAAGGGTTATAGGCAAAATATGCTTTACCCTATATCCATCAACATCTATTTCAATTCTTCTTTGTCTTTACAAATCTACACTTCCTAAGAATTGCTATGACACAATCATTTGGGCCTCATAGATCCATTTTTATTTCTTTTTATTACAACTCATTTAATACAACAAAGTGCCACCAATTACCATTTAGAAAGAATGCAAGACAATCCTATAAACTCTTAGAACTTATTTCATTATTAAGTGTGGAGGCCTTCCCAAATTTCATCCCCTAAAGGGTACAAATACTATGTGTTGCTTGCCCATGTCTATTCTTGCTTTTCTTGAATTTTCTTATGCATCACAAATTTGAAACTACACAGAATCTTATTAATTTAATTCTTATGTTTGAAAATTAATATAACATTCATATTAAAATATATAGATTAGATGGATGTGGTGAATACAGCAGCTATGATTTGTAGAATTTCCTACTAAATAATTGTATCATACACCAAGTTAGTTTTCCTTACACTTATAAACAATGGGTATTTTCTTTTTTTTATATGTCCTCAATGAATTGTTCCCCTCATATCAAGCTTTCAAAATAGTTCTCCAAACCAAATTGACTCTTATTATCCTTGATGGCTTATAATCTCTACTATGGAGTGAAGCCAAGGAACTTATTGTCATTGAAACACACATGGCTCTAGATGTAATTCGTGGTTGTGGAACCAATTCTAGACATGAATGAGGAAACAATTTCACTTGCAGAGATCTGGCTATCTTATTAGAAGTAGACAAATCACCAATTCACTTCTTATTTTCCAAATCTATGGAAAATTTTGGCATATTGTTGTCACTTGTTTCCACTCTTGCAATTGAAACTACAACTCCCACTCACCTCTAACCACTCATGCAACTCTTATGATAACATCACAATTAGACATCATTTATTGGCGTCTTAAAATAAGTGTTAGAACTAGCTAACTATTAATAATAAATAATCATTATCGAGAATGGTCCTTCTATTCCACTGCACATAATCGACAAAGAATTCCTCCCTCGCCTACTTGTATGCTTTTCCTACCTAATCTTCTTCATGTTCATAAACTTCTACATAATATACTATCTATCAATAAACTTATAAGGTTACATTAGGTGACTCCACTTATATATACGCCATCAAGGACACCTTGACCAATCAAGTTCTTCTCAAGGGTTATAGGCAAAATATGCTTTACCCTATATCCATCAACATCTATTTCAATTCTTCTTTGTCTTTACAAATCTACACTTCCTAAGAATTGCTATGACACAATCATTTGGGCCTCATAGATCCATTTTTATTTCTTTTTATTGCAACTCATTTAATACAACAAAGTGCCACCAATTACCATTTAGAAAGAATGCAAGACAATCCTATAAACTCTTAGAACTTATTTCATTATTAAGTGTGGAGGCCTTCCCAAATTTCATCCCCTAAAGGGTACAAATACTATGTGTTGCTTGCCCATGTCTATTCTTGCTTTTCTTGAATTTTCTTATGCATCACAAATTTGAAACTACACAGAATCTTATTAATTTAATTCTTATGTTTGAAAATTAATATAACATTCATATTAAAATATATAGATTAGATGGATGTGGTGAATACAGCAGCTATGATTTGTAGAATTTCCTACTAAATAATTGTATCATACACCAAGTTAGTTTTCCTTACACTTATGAATAAAATGGGTTTGTGAAATGAGAATGCCTCCACATAATTGTTACCACTCACACCCTACTTTATCTAACTCATTTACCTCATCATTTTTTTGGATGTGGTTCTTCTTATAGTTACTTATATACATTATCATTTGCTTACCAATTTAAACACCCAAAAAGAAGAAAGAAAACTCCATATCAAGTTCTATACAAAATGCCTTCAACCTACTTCAACCTAAAAGTATTTGGTTTCTCATTATTTCCATGGCTTTAATGGTAGATAAGATTAGAGAGAGTTTCCTTAGATGGTTTGGTCACATAAAACATCAACCTTTAAGTGACCGTATTAGGAAAGTAGATGCATTAGATCTGGCCTATGTTAAGAAAGGTAGCAATAGACCTAAAAATACATAGTTAGAGAGTATTAAAAATGACCTTTATTTATTATATTTAATTGAGAATTTGACTCTTAATAGGATGTAATGGAGAAAAATAATTCATATAGCCAACTCCATGTAGTGGGATAAAGATGTGTTGTTGTTGTTATTGCTATTATTTTTTTTCATGGCTTCATCCACATCCTTCAAACAAACTTTCACCTTGCTCCGCTCAATACTTATTCATAGGTTACTCTACATCACACATAATGTACCGTTGTTTTAATCTAAGAATAAGCAAATCCATCACTTCCCTCCAAGTCATATTAGATGAACACACTTATTTTTACTAATAGTCTATCCAATTGCACTCTATATAAATCTTTAACATTAACTACATGACTCTTTCTCTCATCCTTTATTCTAATGTATCACCTTAACCAAGCCTCTTCAAATCTTAATCCATTTTTCCATTAATAACACACTCAATCAGCCCATCACCTAATCATAATACATCTTCTTCCATTCCCACTACACCTTTTCTTAAACAATTCTTCACATCTCTATCATTACAACTGGAAAATCCACTTGTAATAAACCTACATCCATGTAAATAAGAACCAAAAATAAAAACCTCATGTCAAACAAATTCTATACTTAAATCATGTCATTCAAATTGTTCCCTCTCCTCATGTTACACTTGAGTGATGCAATTCCCACAATCAAAATGTGTTATGTTAGATAAATTCCTTGCATTGTACAATGCTAGAATTGGGCATTCAAAACAAAACTTAAACCTAATGACATAATGGGCTAATGCAAGGCTCATTTTATAGCGTAATGCTTCAATCAAACCCATGGCATCAACTTTACTTATACATTTAACCTTGCAGCTAAATTTCCCAAAATTAGAATCCTTCTATTGACCTCATTTTATCTGAGTTCAATCCTTCAATCACTTTCAATCATGGTGTCAGTCATTGAAATCCATTCAATTCAGCCATTAAACCTCCATTCAAAACTCAATGTTAAATCATGATCAAACATTAAATGATTTTCAATCATTTAGTGATTGTCAATCAATCAATCATGTCCAATCAATTTCAATCAATTAATCAATCATATTCAATCACAATAATTAAACTTTAATCAATTTATCACAATCAATCATTAACTTTCAATCATCAACCATCATTCAGTCATTCAATGATTATCAATTCTCCAATCACCTTCCAATCATTAAACTTAAGTTCAATTAATCTCAATTTAATTATGATGTTTTATCATGCTTAATGGCCCAATCACATTCAACTAAATTCAATTTTATTATTTAATGCCCTTCAATCATTCAATCACTTTCAATGTTCAAACAATTCAAAATCTAGTTCACTACAGAAAAATCACCAATTACCAGCGGTAATTTTCGGTATTGAGATAAGTTTTCTGGTGGTTTGTAAAATTTTTAGCAAATTTTTGGTGTTTTACAAACCACCAAAATAAACCGTGCAGGAAAGTAAGTCTGATGGCCATTGTCAGGCGACTAACCTTTCCGGCAGCTTTTCGGTTGCTAAAACAGCCGATAAATTCTGACGGCAAAACCATCGGGTACTACCGATTAATTACTGACGGCATACCGGCCATAGAAAATGCCAGTATATCTAGTGGCTAAGCCGTCGATTAGCCGTTGGTAATAACTGGCGGCTATATTAAAAAACTGGTGGCTAAATGAGCCATTCGATATCGAAGTTTTTGGCGGCTAAACCACCGGTTAGCCACTGAAAACCTGTAGCATTTGCCAAAAAAATTGATAACCCCCCTCTATTTATACCAATTTCTACAATTCCTGCACAGAATTTAAAATATATATAAAATAGAAACTCTAAAGGCAATAAGCCCTAATACGCAAGCATAGAAATAGAGTCCAAAATAAATAGAAAATTTCATATGAAATAATAAAACACAATCAATAAATATATTTGCATAATCCATAATAAGCAAAAATAGTTCTTTAAATAAAGAAGAATGCATATGTTCCATAATTAATATAATATATGAAATCCACGGTCAGATGTTCCAAATACACCAAAAAGTTTTTCAAAAAAATAACAACACTAATCATCCTCAATATCCTTGCTACCCTGTGATTCAGGTGTCGGCTCTTGCTCTTTCTTCTTTTGATTTTCATCTTGATATGATCACAGCTCCACCTGCATCTCATTTTGAATCTTTCTTATCTCCTCTATCTCTCTTATCAGGACAGCAACCCTCTAGCTAATAGTTTCTTCAGCTCCACTAACATCATAAAATATTGACATAGAGGAACTTCCCTCATAAGCATATTCCTGCAAACCTAAGCCATAAATCCTCCTCCTCTGCCTTCCTCCAACAACATCTGACCACATGTGATACTCAGAATACTAGATCGATCCTGAAGTTGATCCCTCACCAGTAGACTGCTAACTTTCTCGAACTAGTATAAAATCATCCTATGAGAATAAATCTATAAAATAAATTTTTATTTATTTTGTTTTATTACTCAAAAAATTATACTCACGTGAGCTTTTTTTGCCTTCTCATCAACCCACTGATGATTAGCTTGATATTGGTGAGTCCTCGTATGCAACTCTAGTGGTGTCTGCTCTTGGCCAAGAAACTCTTTCTGTAAAAAGACAATATAGTTAAAATAATATACATATATTTATTAAACTAATTGAAAGCTTTTACCAATCATCGTTTATGTTTAGTATGAGGCATTGATCCACTGTTATGAAGAGAGCTTCCTAAACCCCCACAATCAGATGCTCTATTTTGCTTATTCTGCTCTCATAATTTGGTAAATTCAAGGCTCGCCCAAGTTCTGCTCAAATCTTCCCATACTCCCTCACTAATCCATAATGGATGCTACCCGAACTTTCTAATATCAGTGAACATGTCCCTAAGATGAGTTGATCCTCTCCTCTCAAAATTTATTCTAATCCTCAAGTCATGCTCAGGCAACCACCTAAAATCTTTCTGTAAAATATAGGCATAATAAATAATATTAATATAAATGAAATCAAATATTTTAAGTAATGCTAAATAAATATACTTAAAATTCTCTAAACCATATATCCCTAACTTCCTTTGGGATCTTCTTCCATGATAAGTAAGGAGCATCATTTTTACTCCATATGATATCCTGAATCTTGTGGGTAGGCTGCCTTGAGGGATTAAAGCTACATGTTAAAATTTTTATCAATAAAATATAATAGATCAAATTATAATAAATTTACAAAATAAACTAAACTTATGTATCACCCTCAGGCTCGATGTATACATGCTTATCTGCTATAGTTGTAGGATCTCCAGTACCAACCTCTGCTCATATTGATGGTCCACCGTGTTTTGGTTGCACAGGAGGTGGGTAATAATAGGGGTGGGGGTAAGGAGGGTAAGGGTAGGTGGATGGAGTAGTTTATGATGTTGGTGGGGGGTAATATGGATAGAATTGAGCTGAATGTGTCTGATCTGGAGAGGGAAATTGAGGACTCATAGACGTAGGAGGAGAGAAGTACCCAGGAAAGGGTGGTACTCCAACTGTATGTGGATCTGGCTATCCTTGACCCTACTCAGTGGGGGACTGCTGCTGAATCCTAGGTGGTGGTGATGGTATCACTGGTGGAACTAATCTCTGCCCCTCACCTTCATCACCCTATCTAGACCTTCTTGGTCAACCGCGCAAAAGTTTTTTACAAGAAAACTTTGAAGTGAAGGATCTATAAGGAGGATCGTTACCTGATTCCATCTATAGTAAAAGAAGAAATTAGTAAATAGAAATATAGACCATTTTTTTATGACATTATTTTCCTGAGTTTGGTTTAAACTGAGGTGCATTATAGGTGCAATAATAAACTTCTATCGCATCATCCTTGTAGTATAACATACATCCATTTATATAATAATTAATTTTCATAGCAGTGAGACCTAACTTGGATACTAATTTCTTTATTCGATACAAATTTATGGGGATTAAATTTTCCATTGGATTTATTTTCTTTAGAAGACCAATGAAGTCATTAAAATAATCATGAGGAATATTAAATTTTGTTTTGATACTTAGCATCCTCACAGTATTAGATAATTCTGAATGAGTTTTACAACCATCCTAAATTAGTTTTTGAGCAACATGCAGTAATTCAAAGAATTTTTTAGTTTCTGCATTTGGTGGCTCTTCCATAATTGCCCTTAAATTAGGACCTGCTACATTAAAAATAACTTCTTGATATGGTCTACTCATTTAATCTTCATTAATTATTTGAAAAGCTGTGGATGGACCGGCATGATTATCTCTGTGTGGCTCATACTCGCCATGTGAGGTCTAAATCTAGTAGTCTGGAATAAATCCCCTATGATATAAATCAATATTTACATCATATAGCTTAAGGAATGCTTGATTTTTATGCTTCAAACATGGACATCTAAACATTCTATCAAACTTAAACAAAGGTAGTTAAGATACAACTTGAATAAAAGTCTCAACTCCATTCATAAATTTATCTTTCAATCCTCTTCAACCTAGTAATAATCTATTATACATCTAATATCTTGGATAGTCATTTGGATGTTAAAGCAACTGTTCCCTACATAATTGTGAAATGAATTATTAGAAAAGATGTAGCCTTAAATCTCATTTAAATCTAATAAAGAAATATCATTTCTGATATCTTTTTAGCCAAGTCTTCTTAGGTCTACCTCTACCTATCTTAATATAAATAAAATCTTATACCTCTACTTTCCTAACCGGGTCATCAAAAGGCCGTCGTTTTAAGCTACCAAACCATCTAAGGTTACTCATCACTACAAAACTTAACTTAGTATTATGCTTCTCTTTTAATAAAGCATTACAGGTCTCACCACCATCATATAGAATTTTCCCTTAAGTTTGAGGGGGACTTTTCTATCACACAACAACCCTGATGCATTCCTGCACTTCAACCATCCAACTTCATTTCTGTTGATAATATCCCCATTTATTTCACCTTCACTCTGAACAAGATATCCAATATATGTAAAATGTGTACTCTTATTAATGACTTTATCACCCAAATTCAGAATCCCCTCACTAAGTGTATTTCTACTAAAATTACACTCAACATATTCATGTTTTAGATCAACTCAAGTGACAACCTTTACAATCTAAGGTAGACATCCATAATTCAAACTTACCTTCAACTCCCTCACTAGTCTTATCAATAAGAATAATATCATAAGCAAAAAAATAAAAATTAGGGTATAACCTTTTGCAAATGTCTATTGAGAATATCAATGACTAAAGCAAAATAATATGGGCTTAAGGTTTTCTCAAAATTAACCTTTAGATTCAAAGGTTGATCTTCATAGTTCAATTTTACCTTCAACTCCCTCTCTAGACTTACCAACAAGAAGATTATATACAGTAAAAGTAAAAAATTAGGGTACATCCTCTTACAAATGTTTATTGAGAACATCCATGAATAAAGAAAAAAAGTAAATGTACGGAGAAGATCACCTTCGGGGTGTTCACAGGACAGAGTGAGAGCGTTAGCAGGCAGAGTGAGGGCGTCGGTGACTAGAGTTAGGGCCTCGATGGTCTGAGTTCTGCAGACACAGGTCAAAGGTGAGGGCGAGAGAAGCGTCTGGACAAAAAATTAATAACATGAAGAAATGAGGAGGAAGGGATGGGGTGGCCAATTTTAGGGCAATTTCTGGCAATTTTTTGGTGGTTTGGACTGCAAAAAAAAACTTAAAATTGGCAGCCAAACCGCCGGTAATAGTAGATGCCTAAAGAAAAAACTAGCAGTATATCCAGCGGCCAGTTTGCCGCTGGCATTTTCTGTTGCAAATCTGGATTCAAGAAGTATAGTTTTGATGATGACAAATATGTTTGTGTTCTATTTTGCTTGGCTAATCATTTCAGGTACAAACGATCAAATGCAATCGAAGCCAACTCAAGATCGGGTCTGTGTGTGTTTAATTATAATTTTTTCTTTTCTTGAGTCAAATGTAATGTAATTGATCCCCTCGCTAAGTAACCTTGCACACACACCCTCAGGGGGAGAGTTTTAGTGAGTTAGAGTTTCTATCTCAAAAATTTATTCATATGGTCCTAGACGATATTCATATCGTCTTGGACGATCCAGTGAAAATAGAAACCCTAACTAGGACAATCATGTTAAGTCAGTTTAATTAAGCTGATTGTCCCAGACGATCCCAATATCATACTAAACGATAAGCTTAAATTAGAAATTCTCAGCCGCCAGATCAAGTTAGGCAAGTTTTTATTTTAAGAGATTTGGTCTGATCGTCCCAGACAATACATGTATCGTCCTGGATGATCCACTACAATCATGCCTAAATTAGTCTGGTGATTAAGGAAAGTAATTAAGATCTAATTAATTTAATCATATCGTCTTAGACGATTGTAGGATTGTACGAGACGATGTGTTAAAATTCATGACCGTCTAGTGTTTATCACCTATACATCCAGAGCTGTGTAGAAGACGATAATCCCATTTTTGAACTAATCGTACGGGATGATACCCATATCATCCCAGATGATCAAGTCATTTTGAAATCGTCCAGCATGTTATGTCCTGTACATCCAGAGGTGTGAACCGGATGATTTTGGCACTTTTTGAATTAATCGTATCAGATGATATACATATCGTCCGGGACGATCAAGTCATTTTAAGTTCATCTAGCACAAGTTCCCCTGGACGACCAGAGCTGTCCTCTGAATGAAATTCCTGATTTACACTAATCATCCCGGATGATCGCAGAATCATCTCGGATGATCTGAACAAACATTTATTCTAATCGTCCATAGAAGCCTGATCGTCCAGACTGGAACAGGTATTTTGAACGGATCGTACAGGATGATCGACCGATCGTCCTAGACAATCTTTGACGATCAGTTGAGATTTAGGGCAATTTTTGAGCCCTCCTTTAAAAGATCTTTTTCTTCCAACAAGAAAAATATTTTGCCACTTTCCTTTTCAGAGAAAACCTTGAGAGAGAGAGAGAGCTTGGGAGAGAGAGAGAGAATCTTGTAAGGGGGAGTTTATGAGGGATTCACAAAGGTTGCTCCAAGTAAGGATCAGAGTCGTCTTCTTCGATTGTCATCTCTTATCTTGTCAGTGTCTCTTGGGAGGATCGTCAGTAAGAAGATCCGGGTTCTCTGCCCGCTTCAGGAGAAAGCAAAAGGAGTTCAGGTTCTCTGCCTGCTTCAAGAGGAAGCAAAAGGAGTCAAGGTTCTCATCCTGCTTCAGGAGGAAGCGAAAGGAGGTCAGGTTCTCTACCTCATCGGGTTGGTAGAAAGGAGTTTTATACAGGCTTCTCCGCCTTGCTGTGGGAGCAAAATGAGAGTCACTTTTGTGTTAGTGCAATACCCAGAGGGGAGGCTCCGGGAAGTGGACGTAGGTCAAGTTGATCAAACAAGTATAAAATATGGTGTATTCTTTATTATTATTTTCCGCACTTACTTTTCTGGAGATATTTGTTTGATTGTGCCTATTATTCTGTTATCACTGAACATCCATAAATCATCGCATAACTGTAATTACTTTAAAACATTCATAATGATTTTCTAAATCGTTGTTTGCTCATGAATTTTTAGAACTACTAATTCACCCCCTCTTGGTTAGCCTCGGGACTAGTTCATAAGGGCTTAACATCCCTATCGAACTTTCATTTTTGACAGTTTATTATTAAAAATTGATAGTTAAACTGCCAGTTTAACCCTCGGTAATTTCGACAGTCAATTGACTACGGGTAAACAACGAATTTTCTTTAGTGCTTAAAATTAAAACACTAAAAAGCTATCAATTTTTTCCTTTTCTAGGAAAATCTTTAGCTTGCTCAAAACCTTAGGTAAAATCTTTGAAATTGTGTTTGGTATAATAACCCAGATAAATAATTTTTCTTAGAAGTCATTATAAGTCAAATTTAAAAATCATGTTTGCCATAAGATAGGTATTATAGTATTTTCATAATTTTTTCATAATTTTTGGGCACTTATGAAAATATTTAAGAAATTGACACCTATCGATATAAGTGAGAATTTTGGGACCATCGGGTGTTCATTTTGTAAATTGATTTCACTAATATTTTCTAAATAAAATGATTTATTTTATGGATATTTTTTTATAATTTATAAATTCTCAAAAGAATTTATATGAATTTTATACTAAAAATTGATTAAATTATATATTTATTTCTATAGTATAATATTATTTTATTCAAAATATATCAATGCATTATCTTTAAATCATTAAATCCCTTTTTTCTCTTCTTAAATTCGGTAGCAGAGAATGAATTAGAAATTTTAAGAGAGAAAGAGAAGAGAGAGAAAAAATTCTTGGATTTGGAGGTCATGGAGCAATTTTTGTCAATCGAGCCTATTAGGAAATTTGCTCATCTCAGTGTAAGTAACCATTACCCTATTTCTAATTTCAATGATTTTATGTTTTTAATATTTTTTTGATCAAATGTGTGTTTTCCTTACTAAAAAATGATAATAATTTTATATTGGTAAAACTTTCATCGTATAACTTTTTATATGTTATAGAGATTGAGATTATGAACGTTTTGAGTATTTATTTGATATTTTTTACCACATGATTTTGAAAATACAACTATTTTTGCCTACATAAAAAATTATTTTGACATATAAAAATAGTGATTTAATTCAACTAAAGCTTCAAAATGTTATTTTATGTAATATTTGATAATTTGGTTGAATTCTGAAAATAAAATTTTTTGCTTAGTTTGATTTTTGTGGTCTACCGTTAAGACATTCTGGCATTTTTTAAATTAAGCTCAATTATATTTTATTTACTACAATGCATTAAAAATGAATGTGGATATGTAATTGAGTAATAGCTAGTCTCTATTACTATTATAGTACTATAATAATAATGTGTGTGTAAAAGATAAGTAAAGATTGGTTGAGTCATTGGAAGGAGATTGATTAACCCGTTTTGGATGGTGGGCCAATGAGCTTTCCTTTAAATATGATGGTTTGGTGTTATCCTCTTCTGATTTATATAATGTACTGATTGGGATTTATAAGAAGAAGTTTACTATGTTGACGGGCAAAGAGTGATGACCCTTTTTACTCAGCTAATGGTTTATTTACACTAATACGAAACTAAAAAAATTCGTGTAGCCAGAATTCTTGCTTGTTTAGTATGACTACTGAAATTAATATTATTGAGGCATTATTCATATTACTATATGGATTTATTATTAATACTATTACTGATTTATTGATACAAAAAACATGATATATTCATTTTTTTTTGAAGAAATGCAATGGCAATTTTATTATTTAAACCAAGATACAACCAACTAAGTGATAGCACCCCTATCACATTCCTCATTTAATAAAGAAATAAGTAAGGAGGAATCCTATTACAACCAATATCTTCCCAAAAGAAATCAAAAGAAAGATCATAGTTATCACAATAATCAGCTAACTTATTACAATCCCTATTTACAAAATAAAATATCACTTGGTTAAAGTCTCTAAGAAATGATAAATCTTCCAGCTTCAAGATAGCTTCCTTAACATCTTCATTATTTAGTACGCTTTGAACTTACTTAATAACACTATAGTTATCACATTCTATTATGATTCCTTTAGCCTTGTACATTCACTCTTGAAGAAATTTCCTCAAAGATAAAATAGACAATAGCTCCACTTGCGAATAATCCCAATGCAAACAACTGAAACCAAAAGTAAACACAAATCTTCCTCTATGATCTCTAATCACACCACCTATGCCTGATTTATATGAGCTCACTAAAGAAACATCAATATTGAGCTTAATCCATTTAGGGGGAGGAGGACGCCAAGAAGAAGAAGAACAGACAACTGTGACAGCTTGTTGGTATCCCATTATCCGAAAATAGATTATAGTGAAAGGAGGCAATAGCAAAGCTAACAGAATTTGCAGCTATAACAGTCCCGTGGTCCTCTGTTCCACCATGTTTGAGCTTATTTCTTCTTTTCCAAGAGAAAAAATAGCAGAACAATACAAATTCCATATAAACATATTAGATTTTTATAAAACATCCAATACCTGATAGCATTCCTCCAGAGTAGTAAGAACTAGAACATTAAATCCCCATCTATTAAGCAGATATAACACTTGAGAGAGATACACACAATTGACTGCTATATGTTTAGAATTCTCAATAGAATTGCATCCTCTCGGATATCCATTAAAGTCCGACAACCTTCTATACATCAAAAATTCATTTGAGGGGATTGCATTAATATTTAACCTCCACCATAACACTTCAACATAGGGCCATAACTTAACCTTCTTCATCAATCTCCAATTTCTGTCTTCAACAATGTTACCACATAGCTTTTTTGAAATAAGAGCAGAAATTGATTTACTTGAACATTTAGACAACAGATCCAACTTATCTTTTTGCAAATTTGAATGAATAGGGACATACATTATTACTTCTACCAGTTCTTTCCCAAAGACCTGCTTCAGCTTGGATACATCCCATTCACCTTCTATAATAAATCCCATAATGAGTTTACTCTCTTGATTTAATTCTGCAACAAACGTAGGCCACCTATTAATGCTCTTATGAAAAATCCACACATCTTCAATGGCATTGATATTACAGCCATTTGAAACCTTCCATCTAACTATTAGTTGCAGAAATTTAGCCCCATTTAACAAGATCTTCCAAGTAGGAGAGACATGGCTCCTAGCTTCAGAATTCCAAATATCCTTCCCATACTTAGCCATCAATATCCTGTTAAGAAGAGAAGAAGGCTTTGTAATAAAGTTCCATTCAAATTTAGCCCTTAAAGGACCAACTTTAGCAGCAACTGATTGCACTCCTTGGCCACCCATTCTTTTTGTTTTACATAAAAGATCCCATGCAACATAATGAAGACCTTTGCTGCCTTCTTATTTGTGCCATAACAAATCCCTACTCATTATATCTAGATCATTCAACACTCCCATAAGGACTAATGAATGAGATAAAAAGTATGAAGAGAAAGAAATGCCGACTTAATGAGAAGCAACTTTCCTGGAAGAGAAATAAAATGGTTACCCCATACATTTAATCTACTATATGCCTTCTCCAGCAGGTTCTGAAAATCTGAGAAAACCAACCTCCTTAAAGCAATATTGACACCAAGATAGATCATTTCTTTAACAAACTTAAATTCCAGAAGTCTTGAAAGAACAACAATCTCTCTGCTTTTAACTGATTTTCCAAAGAGAATAGAAGATTTCTGAACATTAACCTTCTGACCCAACCATTTTTTGTAGTCTTTTATAATCTTGATGACTTTCTTCACACTCCTATGATTAACCTAAAAAATAATAATAATGTCATCAGCATACTGTAAGTGGGAATTTTTTTCTGCATTAGGAGCCACTTCGATACCAATATTTCTTCCTCTCTGAACAAAAGCATCAGATAGCAATTGAGAGAACAAAATGAAAAGATAAGGAGATAAGGGGCAGCCTTATCTAAATCCACTTTTTTCCTCAATCCATTTAGAATTGCTACCATTAATCAAAATAGAGAACTTCAGATCTATAACACACTGTAGTAATATATTAGAAAACTTTCCTGGGAAACAAAAATTTTCTAAAACATGCTTCAAAGTAGACCAGCCCATACTATCATATGCTTATTCCATATCTATTTTGATTGCCATCAATCCTTTCTTAGCTTTGGAATATTTAAACTTATTAAATAACTCTTGGGCAAGTAAAATATGTTCAAATAAAGAATGACCTCTAACAAAGGCAGCCTGATCTTCAGAAATAATTTTAGGAATGAAATAAATCAACCTATTTAACAACATCCTTGCCACTATCTTGTAAATAGACAAACAAAGGCTAATTGGTCTATAGTTGGAAGGATTCACAGGGTTTTTCACCTTAGGAATTAAAACCACAAAAGTTCCTTCCACTCATTACACATTACACCAGAAGTTAAAAATGAATTGATAGCCTTCCAAACATCCTCTTTTATGATAGGCCAATAAGATCTAATAAAAGAGTAAGAGATTCCATCCAAACCTGGAGAAATATTAGCTTCCAAATTACTAACAACATGCTCCAGTTCATCTTTTGAGAAGTCAGCCATCAAAAAGCTTCTATCGACATCATCTAGCACATAAGAAGGAGACAGCTAGGCCCTTAATACACACTTCATTTCCTTCCACTTGCCTTTAAAGAACTAATAGAAAATTTCTTCAACTTGACTTTGATCTTTAATCAACATTCCATTACTGTCTTTAATTTGATTAATTCAGTTTCCATTACACCTAGTCAAAGCGAAAGCATGGAAAAACTTTGAGTTGGAGTCACCTTCTTCTATCCACTTTACCTTCGCCCTTTGCCTCCACCAGGTATTAAGCCGCCCAAAAGTAGATTTGAGCTCAAGAACCTTAGACTTTAGCAAACAGAGTTTAACATCAGAAAGACCACCACTTTCTTGCTCCTCTTCTTGCAATTCTAAAATTTCTTTCTGTAGTCGATCCTTCAAAACATTAAGAATAAAATGTTTAGATTTACTCCAAAAATAAAGCTTTCAATGCTCTTTTAAATTTCAGATTAAGAGAATGAACAACATCTCCTCGAACATTTTTCTCCAAAGACTTGGACACAATCATTGAAGAAGCTGGATAGGATGCCCAAACATCTTCAAACCTCAGATGTCTGTTTTTTTGAAAACCAAAAGAAAAAATTTTAACCAACATAGGACAGTGATCAGATGCTACTATTGCAAGATGTCGAACGGCTGCCAATTGGATAGTTTCTCAAGCAATTGAATTCAGAAGGCATCGGTCCAACCTCTCTAGAATTCAGGCTCCACCTTTTTTATTGTTGCACTAAGTAAATTTAGGACCTATTACCTTAATATCATGGAAGTCACCATTGTTCATATACATATTCATATCTTATGGCCGTTGAGAAAGGATAAACTTTTTCCCTCCTTTTTTCTCCTCTTCTGACAAAATACAATTAAAGTCTCCCCCCACAATATAAGGAAGCTTTCTATCCGAAAGCATTCCAAGACTTCTCCACAAGATTCTCCTCTTATAAATATCTTTGTTACCATAGACCCTACCAACCAGCCACACACCTTTGTTTAGAATACTTAACTCTCCAACTACAACTTGAGAAGAGGCTTCTATCACAGAGAAAGAAGCAACATTAGACCTCCAGCGGACCATAATACCACCAGATAAACCATCCGTAGGAAAAAGAAAAAAATCCCAACTTACTTCAATCAATTTATTGAACTCAAATCTATTAAAAGAAGAAATCTTAGTCTCAACAAGCCCAACAAAGAATATATCAAAATATTTCACAGACTCCTTCAAATAACGAGAGGCTTCACTCTTCCTAGCCCCCCTATAATTCCAAAAAGCTATTGATGACATTTAAGATTAGAATTAGGATTACTCCCACTCTTAATTCTCTTCAACACATCATATTTCCTACTCCGTAGAAGAATATTATCTTTGCCCAATGATCTAAGTTCTTTTTGAAGTTTGTATTTCACCACTCCAGAACCTTTATCCACCAAACCTATTCCAGAACAAGAAATCTTCTTATCTTCAACAGCAAATTCCCCTTCTTCTAAATCTTCAACCAACGCCTCGTGTAAATAAGGATTACCCTTATCCTCATTTTCTTCACAACATGATTCCAAAATTTTGAATCTATTCACATTTACTGGTAAAATAGGAGCAACAGGAGAAGTTACCTTACTATCCAATGCAACCATCACTAGAGGAGAAAAATCTTTAGTCTGAAGTTCTACTTCACCAACCATATCTTCAAAATTAGCACATCCTTTATCTTCTTCAGCTATAACTGATAAATCCTGGTTATGATTGATAGCTTCCACACTCTTTGAATTGGTTATACCATTATCCTCCAATTCAAAGGCCCGAGAGACTTTATTTATTGGTTGAAATTTTTTGACAAAAACTAGTCCAGCATTCGTTTGCCTTAAATTACTAAAATTCAACTGATTAGCTCTATTATTAATAGAAAAAACCTTCCTCCTTCTCCTATTATTAACATGAACCCATGAACCATAAGAAGGCCCTTTGCTCACATCATCAGGTATTGACTTATCAACCAATCTAACATCCGCATCAGACCTTGTAATACCCTCATCAGAACCAACGTTTCCATTCAGATTACAATCACTAATAAGATGTCCAATTTTCCCACATTTGAAAAGAATGTGGAAATTTTTTCATATTCTACTTTTTGAAAGAATCGACCACCTGAACCTTCCACCCAAACACCCATAGGGAATTGTTTGTCTAGTGACATGCGAACACAAACTCTAGGATACTCCCTTTTACCCCATTGGAACATATTTCCATCAATCCATAAAGGAGTTCCTAGCATTGAAGCAATTCTCGCCACATTAAATTCATCCCAACAAAGTAATGGTAAATGTGGCATCCCAACCCAGATAGGAGAAGTTAATCCTTTCAAAGAAGAAGGAGAGAATTGAGGAGTCCACTTTTCAAGGCCAACTATATGCCCATTCACATACCAAGGACCTCCCTCAAACACATTTTCTACAGCTTCCATAGAAGAAAATGAGTAAAGAACCCTGCCTAAACTAAGGGTAGTTAACTGAAATTTACCAAACTGCAGCCATTGTCATAGTTCATTAACAATCAAATGAACTGGAACCTCCTTCCCAAAAAACCTTAACCACCACAGAAAATTGAAGCTTTTTAGTATGACACTTGACTCGTGCAACTTGACAACCACTCCATCTTCAAAAAGAATAGACTCTTCCTTCAAAAAATTGATCATGATATTTGGTCATCTAAATAGCGGGTTGCTAGTAACTTTAATAGGTATAATACCCTGATCCATCGAAACTCCTGATGACAAATTATCATCAAGATTTTTCTCTTGAGAATTTAAACAAACATCAGCCTACTTATTCAAACCCACTTTGTTGAAGGAATCATCCTTCCCAAGAGAACAAGGTTTAGCAATGTTTTTACAGAACCTATTAGCAAAGAGATTCATACCCGACGATGAAAATGCCTCAAAATCATTCGAACTATTAGGAGGAGTAAAACAATCAGAAAGACGAGGAGCCTTGTTCGCCAATCCATTAATAATTCCTTTACCTTTGCCAGGAACAGGGGACGTCTTCTTAATAGGAACAATAAAGGTTCATTAACTGTCAAAGGAACATCCTTGATGAATCTACTAAGGCCATTATGATAAATGAGGGAACAAGATAAAGAGGATGAACTCTCAAAAGAATTCTAGTAACCAGAGGTGGTCTCCACCGCCTCAACCATCATGAACAAAAAAATTACCAAAATAGCAGAATAAGCATGATATATTCATTGAGCACATGATATACAAGATTTATTGAGCATGTGACTAAGATATTAATTTAATACTGATATAGAATAACTGGATAATATTTGTATATTCCTATATGTTTTTACTACATTGATTTGATTTCAACAGTCTTTACTGATGTTTTGATTTGATGCTTTAGCTAATTTCTATATTTATTGGTATTATGAATATGATGATTGCTTTATAAATTTAACACTCATACTAATTTATTGCTTTACTAGCTTCTATAATGTAGTGTTTTACTCTTTATAGATTCTATTACTACTAAATATACATTTACTATTTCTCCACTAATTCAATGACTATATGAATACAACATCTATTATTTGATCCCTGACATGCATATTGCTCCTTTATCATACTTTGAATTCAGTTGTAAGTTTTGGTGAACTGCTGGGCATTTTAGCTTATTATATATAGTTAAATGATTTCAGGTCAAGGCAGAGGATCAAGAGTGTGAGACTGGTCAATATTCTTCATGTTCTGTTTCTTTTTATTTTAGTTATTCTTTTGTACTAATAATATAGTAGTTATAACATGATTATCTAGATCTTAAGTAGTGTATATAACTTTTGGAAATTGAATACAAATGTATTTTAATATTTTGATTGATCATTTAATTTCTTCTTCTATTGATATTGATAAAAGAAATTAGGTAGATCTAGTTATTGTTTATTAAAAGATAAATAAATAATTCTTCCAAATTAGATTTTGGGGCATGACAATTGGTATCATAACATAGTTGGAAGAATTATTGTTACCAGAGTTATATGAATTGATTGAGAGTTGAGTAGAATGGATAGTTTAGGGTATATTATTTTGCATACATAATTGATTGCATATGTGTACTTTTAAGATCATACTAAACTATATAGGTAAATAATCAAAAGGGAACCTCTAGAGTCAAGTATAACTAATGAGCAATATAGTGCAGCTCCAATACCATCAGATAGTGTGATGCAGTTGGCTACTATTATAACACAGGTAATGGAGGATGAACAAAGTAAGTTAGCTAGAAGCAAAGAAGAAAAGGGAGATAAGCATTTATAGATATTTTATAAGATGAAGCATCCATTATTCAAAGGAGCTATAGGACCTCAGGCTGTAGAAGATTGGTTACTAAGGATAGAGAAATATTTTGACAACATATAGTGTCTGGAGAGCCAAAATATACCATTAATTATGTTCCAATTTGAAGGAGAGGCAGAGAGATGGTGGATTGGATAGCAGAAAGAGAAATTTCAGGAGAATACAAATGCTGAGATCACTTGGGATGAGTTCACTATAGTGTTCAGGATATGGTTTATACCTCTGTCAGCCCGATGATAGATGTAGGAAGCATTTATGAAGTTGGAGCAAGGGCACAAGATAGTGATGTAGTAAGAGGCTACGTTTACTACCCTTACTAAGTATGCTCCTTAGTTGATATCTACTATTGAGGAAATGTGTTAAAAGTTTATGTAAGGGTTGAATAGGGATCTCAGACATCCACTAGTACCTCTACAAATTCATGAGTTTTTAAAGTTGGTGGAGTAAGCTAGACTAATAGAGATTGATTTAGTAGCACTAGCATTTAGATATGAGATGGGCTCCATATATGATACCAGCAGAAGGAGGAGTAGAGATGAACTAAGTAGAGAGAAGTGATAAGAAAAGTAGGTATAGTGATTTGAGGGGATCTGTATCAATAGCATCTACTGACAGCTATGGCGAATGCATTCATTATGGTCGATGATATGTAGGCCATTGCTACTTATTAATGGGGCGATGTTTTCATTGTAGTCAGAAAGGACATAAGGTAGTAGATTATCCACAGAGAGGATATGGAGAAGAGCTGATTTCAGTGCAGGCTAGTCCAAACATATTATTGGATAGAGGACTGTAGGGTTAAGCGCATATACTTAAAGATCAACCAATATGGCAGATGATAGAGCTGTTAGTGGTAGTTAGAGGGAGACTATTGCACCATGACTGATTGTACCTACTCCAGTGATGCCACGTGTGTATAAGTTACAGTATCTAGAAGATCAACAATAACCTGAATGCTCTATTGGTAAGAAATTTATTTGAATGATTGAATGACATAGCATATCATGAATAATTGAATGATATGTGATAGAATCAACTACATGACTATATGATTTTTTATGAGTTTTGATTTAAGTTTGATTTGATTTGAGTTTTGATCATATAGATTTGATTTATATCAATTTTGTGCCTGAATCCTTAAGAAAAATATCGGGATGATATTTTTTAAGGTGGGTCGATTGTAATAACCCAGATAAATATTTTTTTCAGAAGTTATTATAAGTCAAATTTAAAAACTGTCTTCATCATAAGATAGTTATTATAGTATTTAAATTACACAATTATTTTCATAATAGTTGGGCACGGGTGAAAATCTTTAAGAAATTGACACCTATTGGTACAAATAGGGATTTTGGGACCGTTAGGTGTCTGTTTTCCAAACTAATTTCACAAATATTTTTTAAATTAATGATATATTTTATAGATATTTTTCTATAATTTTTAAAGCCCCAAAAGATTTTATTTGAATTTTCTACTAAAAATTAATTAAATTAAATATTTATATTTATATTATAATATTATTTTATTCAAAATATCTCAATGTATTACCTTTATATCATTAAATCCATATTTTCTCTTCTTAAATTCAACAACAGAGAATGAATTAGAGATTTTAAGAGAGAAAGAGAAGAGAGAGAAAGGATGTTCTTAGATTTGGAGGTCGCAGAGAAATTTTCGTCAATCGAGCCTATTAGGAGATTTGCTCGCCTATAGGTATCTCTGGTTATTTTTTATTAAAAGATAAATGAATAATTTTTTCAAATTAAATTCTATGGCATGACATTTGGTAATTCACATATTGGTTAGCCACCTCCTAAGAGTCTCCCTAGCCATTTTGGAAGCTTTCATGCCCTTCCAAACCCTAAATCCTAAAGCCTTCATCATGGTTCCAAAATCCTAAATATATACAACCCATGCCACAATACAATACATCTTGATCTAAACCACCTTGGAAATACATGGAAATGGATTGAATATATTCATAATTATCATCATAATGATTTGAATCCATTGTGACCCATGGTTGACTTAAGTTGTACTAGTTTGACCAAATGGAATCTTAAACTTTAAAACCCCTTCATATGCATGAATCATATTTTAAAACTAAATCCAATCCCTAGGTTTGCCTCTTAGGCATCATGCAATCATCCTTGATCATGTTCAAACCCAAATTGACCCTAGATTTAGCTTGGTCGACCATGATTGGTCATTTTGATCATAAAGGAGCCATTTAGCACAAAACCTTCAATCATGTATATGTCCTAAATTAAGTCATGCGAAAGTCTGCTAAACATCCTAAAGATCAACCTATATATGACTTAACCCAAATGAACCCTTGGTTGGCCATGTTTAACCAAACCCACCTTCAAACTTTAAGTTGATCTAAAAAGCTCATACATGCAATTCATGGAATGGATATCATGGCTTTACCTATAATCACTTCAAATAAGTTTCAAATATCAATTGGAACTCATTGGACCTAACCCCAAGTTCTAGTAACCCTAGTTGATCAAACTAGCCACTAAGATCTGATTTTTCAATTGAAGTGATTGAGGTCAAGCCAAGCCCTACAAACCCCTCAAATAAGTGCATTGGGTTCCCATAGGTATGCCCAAGAAAGCCCATCCCTCGGGCCAACTTGGGCTAGCCATTTGGGTTAACACAAGTGAACCCAAATGGGTTTAAATGAGCCATTTACTTCTCTTTTAAAATTAAACTATGCTAGTGCATTCAATAGGTGCATAGGGACCATAAGCATCTGCCTAAGCTAGCCTAGCCCATGGGCTGACTTGGGTTAACCAAAAATGGCTAGCCTAAGTCTATAAAATGAGGTTCCTTTGAGCCATTTTGAAACCTAAAAGTAATTTAACACAACCAGCCCAGCCCATGGGCTAACCAGAGTTATCCAAATTAGCTAACCAAGTCTCCAAAATGAGGTTCCTTTAATCCATTTTGCAACCCAAAAGCAATTTAGCCAAGCATTTTCTTCATAAATCTCCCAAAGACATGTTTTGCTTGCCTTAAGCCAGGTGGATGCCTACGGTGGCCAAAATTTCAAGAAACAACTTCATAAGTAATTAGTTTAACCATTAAAACTAGCATAACAAAGTACATTACTCCAAACTACTTAGGTAAGCTAGTAAACCATCATTAGTGAAAGTTCAAATGTGGGTTGTTAGACCTACTTGAACAACAAGTACACACCAAGAGGGGGGTAAATTAGTGTTTTAAAAAATTCCATTAAAAATTATCATTTTTCAAAAGATTATGCTTTAGTGGAAAAATAATGTGATAACATCGATCACATAAAAAACTTTATTTTGATTTTTATACATAAAAAATTTTGCAAATAAATATTATTTGTCATTTTTTATTTATATTTTTTTCTTTTCCTCTTGAGAAAAATTAAGATATATGTTTAATATAAAGCTATGCTCATAGATCACAAATTTTGCAATAAGTAAAATGTAAGAAATAAAGTGCAAAAAAGTAAAAGTTAAAACAAAAAAAGAACACACCAGAGATTTATAGTGGTTCAATCAATCTTGACCTACATCCACTCCCTGGAGTCCTCCACTACGAGAATTGCACTAAAAATTTAGTGACTCTCATTTTTTCCCATAGGAAGGCGGAGAAGCCCTTACAAATCTCTTCCGCCTCCTCGGTGAAGTAGAGAAGTTGAATCCCTTTCACCTCCTTGATACAATAGAGTAGCTGAATCCCTTTCACCTCCTCGGTGTGATGGTGTAGCCAAATCCATTTCACCTTCTCAGTGTGACATAGTAGCCAAATCCTTCCCACAAAGAGACTCTTCCCAAAGTTTCCCTCAAGCAAAGACACTGACCTTGGAGAAAGAAGGTGCACAATCACTAAGCAACCATGTGTAGAAACCCCTCTCACACACTCTCTTATTTCCATAAGAATTTTCTCCCTTTAGACCTTACCTCTCTCTCTCCCAAGAGAATGCTTCCTCATTAAACCCTTCTCACAGAAGGTATCCCTCAGAAAATGTGGCAAATGATTCCCTAAGATGGATTAGGGATGATATTTAAACAAAGGCTCAAAATAACCCTAAAATTCAAGTTTGTCGAAATTATTTGTATGGTGCGATTTATGATTATAAAGTAAGATTAATTCAAAAGTCCTTGTTCATTTTGTATAAAGAATATACTCCATTATGATTAGTTTAAGTGAACCTAAATAGATCGTATAGTACGAATCATGGATTATATAATAAGATTAATACATATTACTTAATTACATATAGTATAATCTATGGAATAATAAAAAAATTAACTCTATCGATCATTCCATATAATTTGTATCATACTATATAATTAGTTTAATAAATTAAGGTTCATCCAAGAAAATCCCTAGGATGATCAAAAATCATTTTTGTCGATCATCTACTATGATCACAATCATACAGTATGATCTTAATTTATTAATTAACCTAAGTTTGATTGACTAATTACAGGGATTAGTTTAGGCAAGATTTTATATATTATATAGTACGAACATATTTGTATAGTACGATTTATTCAAAATTCAATATTCTAAAACTTACCAAAATCTAATTGGCGGCTGGGGCTTTGATTTCAACTAATCATCCTATATAATCGAGATCATATAGTATGATTAGTTCTCTTAGATTAATCATTCAATTAATCATTTAAACTAATTTTTTAAACAACTAGTAATACAGTACGATTTGAATCTAACATTATAAACTTCAAAAATCTAAAATTCATATTTTTACTTCCTCATATGTATGTGTATGGTCGCTAAGCTAGCATATAACTTTATAAAATATTTAACTCAAGAAATAAAAAATAAATAAATAAAAATTATAGACTCTTACAAACATCAAGTTATTCTACCCAGTCTTGAGTTAATCCTTTATTAGACGGTGTATGATGTAACTGAAATATTAGTGTGTATAAAATAAATATACAATAATGGTACTAGGAGACATAAGTAAGATCCAATAATATTTATTATCATCAAAATCATTAGCTTGGGCTCTCGAATTGCAATAATTAGCCTATCCCTAATAAAATTTTCAACTTGAAAGGGACTCACCTAGCCAAAATTTGAGCATTATTTAACTCCAAATGCCCTATAAATATTCTCATTTATAGAGTAAGCGTTTCATTTTACCATTCAAAAAAACTCCCCATAAGCTTCTGAGTAGATCCCTAAAGTCCCCTAGTCCTGTAACTGATGTTGACCTCATTTTTTATGAGGTTACAGAGACCCATCTAGATCCCTACCTTATTGATTTGATGATTGATATTCATCCAAGTGTCAATCATCTAGAGCTTCAATTCAATCATAATCTAGATCTCAATCCAGTTCAAAATCCAAATTCTAGTTCAAACATTAATTCAAACCTCAAATCAATCTAGTTCTCAACCCTGACTTTAACATTTGATCCAACCTTCAATCTAGCATCAACCCTATCCCAATCATTAAAAATCATTCAAATGATTGTGAATGATCTAGATAATTCAAATTCAAACATTCAAATCTAAAATCTAGCTCAAACACCAAAATCCAGACCAAAATCTAAGGCTAAAGGCCTTGGTCCTTAAAGCCTTTTTCAATAAATTTTTAAACATTTCAAACCTCAATCAAATGACCCCCAAATCATGATCTACAAATTGCATATTGATTAGGCATATCTTCAGGGTCTACCCCCTAAATTTGAACTTATTCTGAGACCTCTAGTGCCATAAATTGAATCTATTTCTAAAGGCTATGAAACCTTTAAATATTTACGGCCTATGGCACTAGACCTGTCATCCATTGGAATTTGACCATAACGCCTTTTCCAGAACCTCTAACCATATCTTGACCATTGATCATGATATGTTGAGAAGTAAACTGTATTTTGGTGGACTCACTTTGACCCCCAGTTGATCAAGGGTCAAAATGACCAAAATGCCCCCTTAAGGGTAATTTTGGATTTTTCTATAAACTTTAACATGGCTTATTCAAATCAAGCCTCAAAAACTCTTCCAATACATCCTAATCACCATTAGGAGTACATTGGACTCAAGCTTTAATCCTGGTCAAATCTGGTTAACCTGATCAACCAATTTTGAACAAAACACCCCTTAAGGGTTTGAATACTCATTTCAAACCAAATGGCCTCATTTCTACATGAGACCTCTTCCATTCAACTCAAAACATCAAATCAAACTTGTTCGACCCAAACCTAAGTCCTGGGTCAACTTTATTGACCAAGTTAACCTAGGTTGACAAAATAGATCCTTAACGATCCAAATAGTCAATTTGACTGAAATGAATGCCTTAGAGCCTAAGTTCACCTCCAACAGTCTCAGAATACCATTTAAAATTTTTAAGCCCAAACCTAGTTACTGGGTCAACTTGGTTGACCCAATAGTCCATTAAAGCCTTAAATGGGTCATTTCAACCCATTTAACCTATCCAACCCATATCAAACTATCAAATTAACTCATAATCATAGCCTAAGCATGTCTTAATCTTTGGCCAACCAAACTCTAGTCAAGTTGACCAAGTCAACACTTTAAGACTTGGACAAACTAGTTAAAACTCCCTTTCCATGCTTTCAAACTCAATCACTAGGCATTATACCTTCTCCAAGTTATCATTCTAGCTCTCAAGACACTCTACATGGCACCACCATCCCATATGGCAAGTTGACTGGTCAAACAATCAACATGGGCATTTGGAGTGGTCAAAGATGGTCAAATCTTTCAACCCATGTAATTCTCATCAACACACATCCTCTCCATGCATTTGGATAGCCTTGGGGGGTACTTGGCAGTAATCTAAAACCTCTCTCTCCCAATCACTCCTAGCAATCATTAGGGATAAAGGATAACTGCCAACAAATCTTCCCAAAGCTCATGATACATTCCTATTTTCCTAAACTTCTATAACAGCTTCTAGCTCATCCAATTGAAGATTTATCTTATCCAGCTATAATAAAAGCTTCCGCAAGCCTTTCCCTACCTTTTGTCAAGCTCAAAACTCCATTTAGAGAAGGGAGAGAGAGACAGAAATTGAGAAAAAGAGAAATTGTAGTGGCAGATTTAAATCCAGCCATCAAGAGCTCCTGAGCCCTTTAGTAAAGTTGTAGAGGATCTCATTAGCTTTATAAAAAGCCCAAAAACTCCAAAATCCATATATAGAATTATAAGATATCTCAACTTTTAGTTTAAATTTTAATTTGAAAATATAAAAAATCTACTATACATGGAGCCTTCAAACTCCACGTATTGTAAGATTAGGTTACCCTCAATTTGTGTTTCAAATTTCCTCTAATATGGATGAGTATTTTGAGAGTTATGGGCTTCTAAATATTCAGTTAATTTTTGAACTATTGATCCTAGATTAATCTGAACCGTCTGAATGTGGCTTATGTATAGATTAGACTATCCACTGGCAGCCACGTTGCCCGATCCTAAACTATGGAAGACCGTGGGTATCAAACTCTCATGGATTCAAGCTGGGCGTCCAAGTAGCCACATCAGAGCAGTCGGATCGATCCGCGCAAATCCAAAAATGTGGATTTAATCCAATGTGGTTAAGTCATTGATCCCACACTTGACACATGTACTTGGCAGGGGGTGCGACATTACATTTCCAATTATTGCCAATGATTGGAATCAACGACGCCGACAATCGATTTGACATAAATTAAATTAAAAATTTTAATCAAATGCCGTGAACTTCAAAAATTTATAGAAATTTCAATTTTTTGCCAAATTGAGTGTTTTTTATGTTATTTGAAAGCTAATAATGTCTAGTATTTATTAAAATTATATTTAAGTTATTTTGATCACTATATTATAAGTTATTTGAGTTTGTTTAAAATCCATTTTTAAAAATTTTCTCACAATCCAGTGGTCAAAATGGGCTCAAATTTTGATGGAAAATGTTTGGGTATCTTAGGCATTTATCATAATTTTCTTAGGATCAGATACATATTGGATTACTATGACATGAATTTTTAAAGTAATCGGTTCATTTTGGACCCAAAACTTTAAAAATTCAGAACTTTCCAAATTATTAGATTTAGGTTATGAAATTTTTGTGGTATGCTTGCATTAGTATCAGGGTTAGCTGGATAGAGATTAGAACCTAATTGAACACTAGTGTCACCTAAGAAAAATAATTAAGGATAAGGTCTAGTCAACTTAGAAAATTTTTAGAAAATTATGCACACATCTAATAAGGGTGAAGCTTGACCACAATGAACTTAGCGACATTATACACCATAGGATTAAATTTCATTAAATTTGGAGTTCATTAGGTCAGAAAATTAAGCAAGTCAAAATTTAGTCTTTTTAAGAACATAGAAATTTCAAAATTTTGTAATAAATACAAATAAAATCTTAAAATACAAATAATATATCAAACTGACTATAATTTAATTCTCTAATTAGGAAAAATAAAGACACCATCACTGGACCTTTAATTTAATTTTAATTTAAGTTTTAGTGAAAATTAATATTTAATTAAATTAAATAATTTAAATTATTAAAAAATTCCATATATTTTCTAAACACTTGAAAATACTCCTATGGTTCATACCTGACCTCTAAGAGTGATTCCATGTAGTTTGGAAAGAGTTTGGATCAAAATTATAAAAACCTTCCTAATTAAATAATTTAAAAAATCCATTAATTAACCAAACTTTGAAAAATAATAAGTAATTCTAGAAAAATCCAAATTGAATAAAGTTAGTATTATTCTAATCTATTTGAGATCTAGTATTTTCTACAAATAATAAACCAATAGAAATAGGTTAAAGTCAAAAAGTTAACACTTCAGTTAATAGTAGTTCAAAATGAGGACAAAACATCAAAAATTTATAACTTAATGTAGAAAACTCTAAATTAAATAAACTTAAAGGCATTTGACTCCATATAAAATCTATCATTTATTAAAAATATCAAACCATAAAGAATTAATCAAAATTAGAAAGTCAACTTTTCAGGTAACTTTAGTTCAAATTTCAACTCAAACTTCAAAAATATATAACTAAATGTAGAAAAATCCAATTCCAGCAAACTTATTGTCTAATTACTCATCTTAAGGTCTAGTATTTAAAAAAATATATTAAATTTCCAATATTCAATCTAAATCAAAAACTTAAATTTTGACCCATTTAATTAATGATTTAAATGACTTATATAATTTAAGAAATCCAATATTTTATTTAAAAATCTAAAAAACTTTAATCTAACATTAAAACCTACATCCAATCACTTTAATTAAAATTTATCAACCTTCAAACCTTTAATCAATCAAGCTACTTAATTTATACTAGTTACAACTAGATAACCCCATGAGACTATTTACTTAGCCCTAAGGAAGGTCAAATAAACTTTATGGCCCATGTTTAACAAAGGTAGTAATCACTTAACACTTAAATACATTTTAAAATTAATTCCAAAATATTATGACTTAAACTTGAATGAAAATCCCCCTTAAACCTTTCAACCAACCAGAAAATCAAAGAACTTTAATAAATTATCCTATATAGGACATACCTAAATCACTCAGCCTACCTCACACACTTTAGGTTGTTTGCTAGGACAACCAACTCTAATCTTAGGTTAGACCAGTGTTATACTTTCTTACTATTGTGTGCCGGGCTTTTTGAATTTTCACTAAATGATGTTTGAAAATTGATTGATTGATATGATTATTTATTTAATTTCTACAATATATGAATTGATATGATGTGCATCAGAGTACCCTTAAGTTAGGGGCAATTTAAATGCTGACATAATCTTATATAGGTGACTGAGCTCATATTGGGCAGTAAAATTAAATTTAAACTAATCAAATTTTTGTGGGTTCTTTGCTATACAAAGTCCCCCCTTTAAATCAAAAGAGCATGGCCAAGTGTGGCTTATGTGAGTACTTTTAATTTCAATATATAATTACTTGAGATGTGATTTCAAATTATAACTGCATAGGATAACCCTGCAGGATGTTTGAGTCTAGATTTTTTTATTTTCAAATTTAATTTTATTTGAGTCGATAGTTGTAATATTTAAAATGATTTAAAATAAGGTAAAATTCCAATTTAGAATCAAAAGAGAAAAGAACATCCCATAGGGAAGAGTTCTTATCCATTTGGAGATCCAAATTTGAATAATTTTCAAATATCCAAAGGGAAAAGAAAATACCCCTTTTGGGCGGAAAGTTTCTTTTCATTTGGATATCCAGACTCGGTGGATTTAAGAAGCCTGTAGAAGGATGAAGAAGTAACGATCAAGAAGAATCCCATTCTCAAAATCACTTGAGTCTTAAAAATAGAATCCAGTCTGTTGTCAGTGGTACTCGATCACTTTATTTTTTTTACAGACCCTGGGTTATAATATTAAGTGGCACTTATCACATAGACTATTGAATTTATTTAATTAATTTGATTTAATTTAATTTATTATTTACTTTAACTATAATTAGGATTGCCTACTTTCTTAGTTATTTTTGGCGATTGCATGTCGTATTTTAATTTACCTTGGAAATCGAACGGAGGCTCATGAGGGAACGTTAAAAACTTTTCTACTTTAATTAAATTAAAAACTTTAAGCTCAGATAGAAACTTTAACGATTTTAAAAAGTAAGCCTAAGACCGACTAGAGAGTTTACATGCATTATATTTTAATTTTCTCTTCCTTGTTAGGCACCTTCTCGCCTACAGGTTCTGGCAGGCCACCTGGCCTATTAGGGTGTGCAATATTTACGAAAAAATTTATTTTTATGCCTTTTTAAAATTACTTCATATTTAACTTAAGATTTTTATTAAGTCAACTTGCATGTATTGCTTTAGAAACTAATTTAAAAGAGTCAAAATTTTCATTGCACTTTTATTTCGAAGCATCAAATTGCCTAACATAAGTCAAGGGGCCAATTAGGATCTGCTCTAGATGTTGGTTCCATTTCTCCAAACTTAACTAAACAAAGTCCTTATCACTCCTGTATAAAAGACCAGACTCATGGTTTTAAAATGATTTGGTGGTTAGCTGGCTCCCCAATCCAGGCAGGGGTATGTACAAATTTGTACTGTATTAGCTAGGTTTGAGCCATTAATTTTTAGTACCTAATTTAGACCTAAGTTCTGAGACAGGTTCAGATTATAAGACCTCAACCTTTGGGAATATATTCCTAACTTTCTAATAAAATTGACAACTCAAATTAAATCCCTTTTAATTCAAAATTTAAGCCCAACACTTAAGATAGTCTGGGGTGTTTCAGAAGTTTTTTAGAATCTCAAACACATCTTACTTTTCTTCCTTTGACCTCCAGAAATAAGTGTTCAATCTTGATCTAATCCTAGTTGAAATTCAAACCTTACCCCTTTGACATCAATCTTTAAAAATTCAAAACAAAATTTTTACTCTTATTTTAATTGAGAGTTTTCATAAGAAATTCAACCTCCCTATGATGTAATTAACTACGAGGGCTTGCGCTCATATGAGATTTAGAAACCTAGATTAAATTTTTAAAATCAAATTTTTTTATAACCTCAATTAATTATTTTTGGGAAATTTTAAGTCAAAATCAGCAATCATTATCATCATTTTCAAACCATCAATAATGATTGATATCTTCTTCCCTCAGGAAGATATATCATTTATTGTTGTAACTTTGATTAGGAAATTAATAATAGTTTATCCAAATTATCATAGTTAAATACTTGATTAAATAATCATTTTGACCCTCTAGGGTCATATGTAGTTCTTTCTTGAATTTAATTAGGATAATCAGAATGAATTTTTAATCCTGTAAATTGAACCCATTAGAGAATGATATGTTCGCCTCCTAAGACTATATACCGTTCATAATGATGCTTTCAATGTTTAAATTAAAATTTTAGAAATTAAACTCTCCCAAGGAAAATTAATCTTTTTAAAACTCAACTTTCAAATCAAATAACTAATAAGTGCAAATAATATTATATTTTTGTTGACCTCATTTTTGTATGAGGTCATTAAGACCCAACCCAGACTCCAGTTTAATCTTAGCCCGAGGAGCAATTTTGATCTTAGATCGACTATTATCCTAAACTTTAGGATCTATCCAGATCTTGAGATAATTCTAGACCACAGACCCTAGGACCTCTAAACTCTAGGATTCTCCTTGATTACAAACCCTAGGATCTACCTAGACCTTAGATCTATCCAGACCCTAGATTAACTCAAATTCTATGATCAATCCTGATCTCTAATTAATTTTGATCTAATCTAGACCTATCTAGGTCTTAGGACCTCTCTAGATATTAAGATCCTCTTAAAATCTAGATCTTAGGATTACTCAGGTCCTAGGTTTTCTCAAGATCCCTGACCCTAAGACATTTAGACTTTAGGATTCTCCTAAACTTTAGACCTTAGGATCAATCTAGAATCTAGATCAATCAATATTCAAATTAAAACTAAACTTCAGATTCATCCATACCTTAAGTCAATCCAGATCTCCAACCAGTCCAGATCTTAAACTAATTTAAACTATAAAGATAATCTTGACCTCCAATCAACCCAGACTTAATCATTCCAGTATCCTATCAAGCTTCAACCTCATCCATTCATTTATAATCATTTTATTGATTATGAATGATGTGGATGATTCAAATCTAACTATTTAAATCAAAAGTCCAGATCAAATCCAAACTTCTAGACTAAATCTCAAGGTTAAAGACTAAGGTCCTGAAAGCCTTTTCCAGTGAATTTTCAAACACTTCAAAACCAAATCAAATGACCTATGATTTAGAGTCTATCAATTACATATTGATAGGATATGTCTCTAGAGGTAACCTTCTAAATTTGAGCTCAGTCTGAGACTTCTAACCCTAAAAATGGAATGTATTTCCAAAGGCTGTAAAACCCTCAAATATTTACGGCCTATGCCACTAAACCTGCCACCCAGTGGATCCTGACCTTGGAGCCAACTCCAAACTCTCTGAATACATCCAGGCCCTTGATTATGACTTGTTAAGAAATAAATTTCATTTTGATGGACCCACTTTGACCCCTAGTTTCCTAGGGGTCAAAATGACCAAAATATCTCTTAAGGGAAATTTTGAAGTTTTCTCCAAACTTTAACTTGACCTTTTTAAATCAAACCTTGAAACCTCTTCCAATGCATCCCAATCATCATTAGGAGTGCAATGGACTCAAATCCCAGACCCTGGTAAAGCTTGGTTGCCTAGGTCGATCCTTTTGACCAAAATACCCCTTAGGGGTGTGAATAGACATTTCAATCTGGATGACCTCCAAATTGCATGATACCACCTCTAGCAAATTTTAAATATCATTCCAAATCTATTGAAACTAATTCCATCTCCTGGGTCAACTTGGTTGACCAAGTCAACTTAGTTTGACCCAATGACCCATTAAGGCCCTAAATAGGTGATTTGACTGAATTGACTTCTCTAATCCCAGGGATCACCTCCCACAGACTAAAAATATCATTTTAAACTCAATGAGCTCAAATCTAGGTCATGAGTCAACCTGGTTGACCAACTCAACCTAGGTTGACCCAATGATCCCTTAAAAGGTCTATATGGGTTATTCCAAACCTTTTAACCAAATTAAGCCCTTTAAACTCTCAAGCTCACTTCAATGATTGATTTTGAAATATACAAATCATTTGGAGTCAAGTCACCATGATTTTTGAGATAGTTAAACTCCAAAACATTGTTAAACCTTCAAATTACATATGCTCCTCCACTTGAATTTCAAACCCATTCATTTAAAGATTTTTAATTTTATTCCATTTAGAGCCTTGAACACCTATTAGCCCATAACAAATCATGTCATAGTCATTTTGACCAAGTCAATTCATTTTAACTTCATCAAACTTGTTCAAATTCCAAAGGCATCCCCTTACTACCACCTCATCAGTCCAAGTGGCTTTGGACTGGTCAAATATTCAAACTAATGGTTTAGGGTAGTCAAAGTTGGTCAAATGACCTCTTAAGGTTAATATACTCTTTCCCAAGCCATTCCAGCCATTTAATCAGACTCTAGAACCTTCTTAGGGTCTATCCTAACCCTTGGATCATGATCAAATGGTCCAAAACACTCCCACATGCTCTAGTAAGGATAAAAGAACCCTTTCCATATCATATGTCCTTGTGTCCTTTGCCCCCACTGCTCCTAACTTCCCTAAGCCAGTTGGCAGCCATCTAGGAGCTCCTACATTCAATCCCAGCCATCCCTTGAGCCTAAGGATGTTTGAATAGGGAAAATTAAGGAAATGAGCTCTCATTCTAACCTTAGCACCCTCTCTCTATTCAAGGCCTTCCAGAGCTTTCTCTAGTTTTGTTCGAACTCTTTAGCCTTCACTCCAGATATCTCAAGTCTAATCTAGCCATTCAAACTCGTCGGCGGCGAGCTTCCGACTACCACCATCCCATATTCCGTTCAAGGCATATAGCTCTCAATCCAAACATCTTCAGCTCGCAGTTTCTTCTATAAAATTATGTGTAGACAAATAACAAATTCAAAGAATCCAAAAAACCCGAAATCCATTGGTTAGATCTCTTGAAATCTCAAACCCTAGCTAGAATCACTAAGGCTTAATTAACTTTCGGTTAAGTAATTTTTAAACTATCCAAAACATTCCTCATGTAATCTTTTCATGCATGCTTGCTGTGTTTAAAATTCCATAAAAAATGATCTACCTGATAGAGAAAAAACTCCAAAAAAACCCCATTTAGGGTTATTCCGTAATGTGTAGCTGTTGTACATTTTTTTGGATCGTTGATCGCTTGATTAATGATCCAAATTGAGCTATTCAGTAGCTTCATTCAACCGTGGATAAAATCTTGCAGAGCAATTTCTCATCCCACAGAAGTTTAACTGTTCATTCCAAACGGTAGGAGATCAGATGGATGCGCGTTCGAGCTAACATGGTTAAGAGATCCCTGCCGGCACTTAATCATGCAGTAATGATTGTGCCGCCGCTCAATCATTGCCAATGATTAGATGCAGTTTGCAGCAGCCAATCAAGGGCCACCGCGTGTCCCTTCCTACTGTCGGTGCCGGCGTTTAAATTAAAAAAAGATTTTAAATTTATTTAAATTCATTTAAATACCAAAAAATTCAAAAAACTATTAAAAATTAATTTTAAATAATGAAAAATATATATTATAAATAAATTTTTTTATAAAATTAAATACTTTATTTTAAAATTAATAAGAATTTAAAATAATAAATTTGTTTTAAATTATTTTAAAAATTAAATATTTAATATAATTAATTAATATTTAATTAAAAATATTTGAAATATTCTCAAAATTTAATTTATATATATATATATATATATAATAATTTCTTTGATTTTCATAAAGTATCTAAAATTATATTAATTTAATTTTAAACTATATTTAATATTAATTATATTTAATTATACAAAATATATACACTTAATTATGTTAAATACATAATTAATTATTGAGATATTTAAGGAACAAATATTAAAAAACTTCAAATTTAATTAAAATTTTTAATATGTTATATTAAACTTTCAAAATTCAAAATATATTTATTCAAAATTAAAAATTATTTTAAATTATTAGATATAATTTAAATAAATATTAGATATCAAATATCGAATAATTTAATTAAGATTTAATTAAAATTAACATTAAATGTCCTTAAAGTTTTGTAAACTTTAATCTTAAATCATTTTTAATTTTTGAAAAATAGTTAAATAATATATATTTTGAATAATTTGAAATATTTAGATACTTAAATATTCAATTAATATTTGATTAAAATTAAATTCAAATAAATTTAAAAATTCAAATAAAAATTATTTTTTAAAATAATTTAAAATTTTCGAAACATTAAAATTTTAATTTAATTTAATTTAAGATTTATTTTAAATCTTAAATAGTTTGAAATTAATTTAAATACATTTTAATTAATTTAAACCTCAAAAATTTAAAACAAATTCAATTTAAATCAAAAAAATATAACTAATATCTTAAAAGTTTTAGAAAATTAAGTATTTTAATTTAAAATTAATTCCAGGAATTAAAAACGTAAAATTTTAATTAATCTTAATTATTTAATTACTATAATATTTAATTAATATTTAATTAAATATTGTATTAAATATTTTAAAATTAAAAGTCTATTTCAAATTATTTTAAATAATTAGAGGGTCTCTAAATAACATATCTAAATTATTTTGATGATATTTTATTTTAAAGCTTATATTCTTATGTATAGGTTTATGTATGCATATATTTTAAAATTATATATATTTAAATCTTTAATATTGAGAGATCCATTGAAACTTTAAACATAGATTGACTTACTTGAATAGAATTTGTAGGGAATGGTGATTAATCAATGGATAAATATTTTGATAATTGTTCATTGATTAATCCTTTAATTAATTAAGCCATATTTTATTCTTTACATGCTTAGGGTGCACACACTTGGACATAGTTTAGGCTCTCCTAGATTAAGAAATGGTTTGTGATTGTGTATCTATGCATATGTTAAGTCCAAGGGTTAGTACAACTTTGATTCAAACCTACTTAACTTAGTGACATTATTAAGGATAATAATTAAGAGCATATGTGTAGAGAACTTAGATTAAATTTAATAATTATGATACATATCCCTTTTGACTTGAAATTTTGAACATAT
Organism: Dendrobium chrysotoxum; assembly: GCA_019925795.1. Taxonomy (NCBI): domain Eukaryota; kingdom Viridiplantae; phylum Streptophyta; class Magnoliopsida; order Asparagales; family Orchidaceae; genus Dendrobium; species Dendrobium chrysotoxum. The sequence continues at coordinate 26,552,360 of CM034315.1, read as the reverse complement.
AAACTTAGTGACACATATAACATATAGAAAAATTTCCAACAAATTTAAAATTCATTAAGCCCTTTAATTAATTAACATAAGTCTAAATCTTTAATTAAGCATTTAAACTTCTAAAAAATACAATAAATCAAATTTAAGTCCAAAACTACACATAATACCTCTAACTGACAAAAATTCAATTCTTAATCTATGAAAAATAAAATCCCTTTGAATGGACTTTAAAATCAAGCTTAATTTAATTTTAATTAAAAATTAATATTTAATTAATTTAATAAATTAAATATAATTAAAAATTCTAGAAAATTCCCAAACACTTGGTAATCTCTCCTTAGGTCATTCATGACCTTTGGAGCTGATTTCAAGGAGCTTAGAGCTCATTTGGAGCAAAGTCATTAAAACCCCTCTATTTAAATAATTTCAATAAATACCCTAAACTTAAAAATCATAACTAATTCCAAAAAATTCTAAATTGAGCAAACACAAAGGCATTAACTCATATGAAAATCTAATATTTATTAAAAATATTAACTTCCAGAAATTATTCCAATTAAAAAAAGTCAACTTTTGGTCAAATCTAAGTCAAAATTAAGTCAAAACTTCAAACCTTCATTATAAAATGTAAAAAAAAAATCCAAATCCAGCATACTTATAATCTAACTGATCAGCTTAAGGTCTAATATTTTATAAAAATACTAACATTTTAGAAAACATCCTTAAGCTAAATGTCAATTTATGACCCTTAATTAATACATTAAAATAACCCCAAAAATTCCAAAATTTGATAATTTATTTTAAATTCTAGAAAATATTAAATCAATGTTGAAATCATTAAAACAACCCTTTAATACAGAATAAATTCTCCAAAGATGAAGTTTTTAGGATGGACTACTCCGGGCTGCGGGGCTACGTGTCCTAAGGAGGCATGGTTCCCGAGCTTGGTGGCACAATGCCACGAACAGATTAATTGTAGTGTAAAACTTTAATTATAATTGATTAATAAATATTTAACTAAATTTAAAATCCTTAATTCAAATACATTAACCTAGTTTTTTGGCTGGACTACTCCGGGCTGTGGGGCTACATGTCCTAAGGAAGCTTTGTTCCTCGAGCCTGGTGGCACAATACCACGAACTGGTTAATGGTAAACTTAAACAAATTAAATCTTAAAATTAGCAACCCATCAACCTTAATAAAATTTTTTTATTAACTTTCAAACCTTAATCAAATTAAATCACTAAATCATACCGGGTACCACTAAGTAACCTAAGCCTACGAGGCTATTATCTTAGCCCCAAGGAAGGTGAAATAAACTTAATGGCCTCGGTGAGAAATAAAGGTGGTATCCAACAAATAATTTAAAATTAATCTTAAAAATTAATTTCAAATCATAAAGACTTAAACTCTAACCAAAACTTTCTCTTAAGCCTTCCAACCAATTAAAATTTCCAACAACTTTAATTAATTGCCCTGTATAGGATATATCCAAACCATATAGCCTACCTCACACACTTTAGATGGTTTGCTAGGATAACCAACTCTAGTACTAGCCGAGGCTGGTGTTTACTTTTCTGTTACTTGTGTGTGTCGGGTTTTTCATGGTTTTCATGGCATGTTAGTTGTTAGAATTAAGTAATTGATTGATGTGTTTATTTATTTAATTTTATGCACTTTGTCATATGATTAATTATAAGCTAGATCTACCCTTAGATTGGGGATAATTTATACTAATTCAATCTTATGTATGTGGCCATACTCATACAGGGCATGAACATTAAAGGGGGCATAAAATTAAGCTTTAAAATTAACAATAGTTTTTACAAGCACTTCAGAATGCATAAGCCCCCCTTTGAATTAAAAGAGTATGGCCAAGCATGGCTGTGAATTTGAGTATTCAACTTTTAATATATATTAATTGCTTGGGATGTTTATTCAAATATTAATTTATTAGGATAACCCTACAGGTGTTGAGTCTAGATTTTAATTTCTATTTAAATGTAATTTAATTTAAATTTGAGTTGTAATTCTAAGTACTTTGAGAATGGGATATTAAATATCCAATCTGAAATCCAAAGAGAAGGGTGACATCCCCTAGGGGAGAGTCCCTCTTCATTTGGATATCTAGATTATGATATTTTGAGTATCCAAGGAGAAAAGAAAACACCCCTTCGGGGAGGAGTTTCTTTCACTTGGATATTCAGACCCAACAGATTCAAAGAGCTCCACATAAGGACAAAGAAATGGATAATGAGAAGAATCTCAATTCTCAAAGTCACTTGAGTTTAGGAGTAGAATTTGGGTTGTAGTCAGTGGTACCTAGCAACTTTAATTTTCCTATAAACCCTAGGTTATATAATTAAGTATAATTTTCCATATGTACTTTTAGTTTGTGTATTAATTTAATTAATTTAATTATTAGATTGATTAATGATTGTGACATTAGGATTTGCCTACTTTTCTTAGTTTTTTGGTGGTCTTATATATCGTATTTTGATTTAGCCTGGAACTCGTTTGGAGGCTCGTGAGGGTACAAATAAAATAATTTCTACTTAAATAAAATTAAAAGATTAAGCTCACATAAAAACTCTAACACTTATAAGAACTAAGCCCAGGACCGCCAGGAGTTCTCATTACATAATTATTACATTTTCTTTTCATTTATTAGGCACCTCCTTGCCTATGGGTTCTAGCAGACCACTTGACTTATGAGGGTGTAGATCTGTCAAGGGGAGTCTGTAAAATTTAGGATAAAATCTATTTTATGAGCCTAATTTTAAAACTGCTTCATTTTGATTTAAGCATTCAATCGAGTCAACTAGTATGCATCGCATTAGTAATAAATTAAATTGAGTCTAAAACTTAATTGCATTTTTATTTCAAGTTTCAAATATCCAACATATGTTAAAGGGCCAATTAGAAATTTACTTTAGATGTCAGCCTAGCTTTCCTTAAACTTAACTTAATACAACATCCTTACCCACTCTTTTATAAGTGACAGAAAATATGCTTTTAAAGCATTTAGGTGGTTTAGTTGGCTCCCCAATCTAGGCCGGGGTATGTCCAGATTGCATAGCATTAGCTAGATTTGGGTCACTGATTTTTAGTACCTAATTTAGACTTAGGATCTGAGGCAGGCCCAGGCTATAAGACCTCAACGTCTGGGAATTAAATCCCAACTTTCTAATAAAATTGACCATTTACACTTAAATCTCTCTCAATCAAATTCAAGCCTAATATTTAGGATAGTTTGAGGTGTTTTTGAATTATTTTAGAATCCCAAGCACCTCTTACTTTTCTTCCCTTGACTCTAGAAAGAACTGCTCAACCTTGAACTAATCTCATTTAAAAATTCCAATCCTTACTCTCCTTTGACATCAATCTTTGAAAATCTTAAATAAAATTTGTATCTCTATTTTAATCAAGAGTATTCATAAGAAATTTCTGGTTTCCTACAATGTAATTAACTACGAGGGCTTGCGCTCATAGGAGATTTAGAAACCCAGATCAAATTTTCAAAATCAAGCTTTTCAAAACTCTAATTAATGACCTTTGGGAAAATCAAACTCGATGATCATTATCATCATCTTTAAATGATCAATAGTGATTGATAACTTCATTCCCTAGAGAGATATATTAATTACTATTATAATTTTGATTATGAAATCAATGATCCTCTTATCCAAATTATTGTAGTTAAATATCTGATTTAACAATCATTTTGACCCTTCGGGGTCATATGTAGTTCTTTCTCAAATTCAAATTCTAAAATCTAAACCTATCAGGGAAAGATATCTTTACCTCCCAAGGTAATATATTATTCATGATAACGTGTTTAACTTCAAATTAAACTTTTCCAAAATAAACTAAATCTTTTTCAAAACTATACTTTTCAATCAAATAATTTTATGTGTTAATTTATCAATGAAAATATATTATTTTTGTTGTGTTTGTGTCGAAAAATAAAAAAAATGGGCAAAAATTTTAAGTATGGCACAGTACCATGGCATCATATATTATACTGCCGCGGTGCCATAATTTACACCAACAGAGCACTTAAATATAAACATAGCAGTGCCTAGTCTATGTGTGACAGTGCCGCAACATTGGACGAGTCAACACTACAAAGCCTAGTCTTTATCTGTACAGAGCCATAATGCCAAATTCCAATACCGCCAAGTCAAGGGAGTGCTACGTGGATGTCATAGTGCTTAACCGTCAATAGCGTCATAGCGCTACAGTTGTAACCATTTAGGCTATGATCTACCAGTAAAGTGATACATAGATTCATTAAATAGTGGGTCCATATAAGGGTGCACCATAATAGAGGAAATCCTTTTAATACTGTGGCATTAGCCCATTTTATGGGCGCCACAACATAAGTGTCTCGAGTGCCACGGTGCAAGAATCTATTTTATGTGTTTTTCTATAAATAGTCTATTTGTAATGTTAGTAGAGGAGTTTAGTCACTTATTTAATTTCAGTCATTATAGTGCTTCTCTGATTTTTTTTCTTAGGAGTGACAACTAAGGGAATTTAGAGAAGTACTAAATATATTCCATTAGAGTGCTTATCTTGTGTTTGTAGAAGTATATTTATAAGTACAAGGTGGAGTGTAGAGGAGATCATTGAACCCATCTATTGACCTCATTTTTATATGAGGTCATCAGGACCTTCCAAATTCCTAATTAAATATCTAGTGATTGACAGACCCCAAATGTCAATCATTTAGTACTCTATCAATTATATGTTCAACCTTCAATCATATAGCCTACATTCATTTAACATATAAATCATTATCCATCAATGATATACAGTTAATGCTTTAATCAACCACCATTCAAAATCCTAGTCTTCAAACACCTAATCAATCACTCAAATTCAAGTCAATCTTCAATCACATAGATATCCTACAACCATACACTGTCACCTCTTGACCTAGTGTGTTACTTGGCATAATGTACTGACCTTTTGGCCTCAGTCAGGGTCTAGACTACTTCACTAGGGGCTTCATACATCAAATCCTGCATCACTAGTTCTCTGAATCAGTGGTTGACCAGCTTGATATGGTTAAGCTAGCTCAAGCTAGTTCAACCAATCATATATATTAATTAACTTCAATTCAACACCAAATAGACTTTGAAATTTACCAAACTTCTCTAAATACCTTTCCTAGTGAAATGGACCTGATTGATCATCCTGATCCAGTCAACAGTTTATTGGGTCGACTAGACCTATAATTGGTCAAACCAGGTCAAATTAAACAACTTCAATACATACATTCACATCAAGAACCTAGAGCTCTTATAACATTTTCAACTTATGTTCTAAATCTATCTAACAATCTCATGAGTCAAACTATAATGAATTTGACTTAGTAAAGTCAATTTTCATGGTTAAACTCTATCTTGTATACATTCCTTTTCTCATATACTAGATCCATGGCTTCATACCTATTGAAAACTACACAAACAGCTACCATATGCTCTCTAAAGTTCACCTTACCCTACTTGAAAGTTCGATAGGGATGTTAAGCCCTGATGAACTATTCCCGAGGCTAACCAAGAGGGGGGGTGAATTGGTTATTTAAAAATTCATAAGCAACAGGAATAATCTTTTTGATGATTTGCAGCAGAAATAAGAAAATACATAAGCAAAAAAAGATCAACCACAGATTTCACCCAAGCAAATAATAAGAGAAATATAAAGTGTCAAAAATAATCAGAAAGAACACACCAAATTTTATAGTGATTCGGTCAACTTGACCTACGTCCACTCCCCGGAGCCTCTCCTCCGGGTATTGCACTAACACAAAAGTGACTCTCCTTTTCCTCCCACAGCAAGGCGGAGAAGCCTGTACAAAACTCCTTTCCACCAACCAGGTGAGGCAGAGAACCTGAACTCCTTTCGCTTCCTCCTGAAGCAGGCAGAGAACCCGAACTTCTTTCACTTCCTCCTGAAGCAGGCAGAGAACCCGAACTCCTTTCGCTTCCTCTTGAAGCGGGCAGAGAACCCGAATCTTCTTGCGAATGATCCTCCCACAAAAAATACTGACAAGATGAGAGACGACGAGCAGAGAAGATGACTCTGATCCTTGCTTGGAGCAACCTTTGTGAGTCCCTCATAAACTCCCCATCACAAGATCCTCTCTCTCTCTCCCAAGCTCTCTCTCTCTCTCTTAAGGTTTCTCTGGAAAGGAAAGTGGCAAAAGTTTTTTCTTGTTGGAAAAAAAAGATCGTTTATAGGAGGGCTCAAAATTTGCACTAAATCTCAACTGGTCAGCCAATATCATCCAGGATGATTTATAAATCATCTTGTATGATCAGTTCAAAATCACCAGTTTCAGCCTGGACGATCTAGCTCTTCTGGATGATTAGTAGAAAAAGTTGTTCAAATCATCCCGTACAATTCTGCGATCATCTAGGACGATTAGTGTAAATTCAGGAATTTCGTCCAGAAGACCGCTCTGGTCGTCTAGAGGAACTTGTGCTGGATGATCCAAAAATGACTTGATCGTCCAGGATGATAAGTATATCGTCCTATACGATTAGTTCAAAAAGTGTCAAAATCATCCTGAGCACCGCTCTGACGTACAGGTGAAACACACTGGACGATCATGATTGTCCTAGACGATCTTACGATCGTCTCAGACGATATGATCATATAAATTAAATATTAATTGCTTTTCTTAATCACTAAACTAATTTAGGCATGATTATACTGGATCGTCCAGGATGATATACGTATCATCTGGGATGATCAGATCAAATCTCTAAAAATAAAACTTGCCTAACTTGATCTGGCAGCTGAGAATTTCTGATTTGAGCCTATCGTACCGTACGATGGATGGATTGTCCAGGACGATCTGCTTAATCAAGCAGATTTAACTTGGTCACCCTAATTAGGGTTTCTATTTTCACTTGATCATCTAGAACGATGTGAATATCATCCAAGATGATCTGAACAAAAATTGAACAAAAACTCTAATTCACTCAAGCTCTCCCCCTAAGTGTGTGTGTACAAGGTTACTTAGATAGGGGATCAGTTACATTACATTTGACTCAAGAAAAGGAAAATATTACATTTAGACACACTTGGACCCGATCTTGAGTTGGCTTGAGTTGCTTTTGATCTTTTGTATCTGAAATGGGTTAGCCAAGCAAAACAGAATACAAATATATTTGTCATCATCAAAATTGTACTTTTTGAAACCAGATTTGCAACACTACTTTGACCAGTTGACTGTTCAAAATAGTCAACCAAGCCATTAAATGAGCTTGTTTGGTCAAAAGTTCAATTTCCCATTTTATTTCCATCCACAAGTCTAGCCTAATTCATTCAAATTAATCCTAAAATGTTCCTAAACTTCAAACCAATCCACCTCAGCTCTTTTGACCTATTTGATTGGTCAAATGGTCAACAAGAGCTTAAATAAGCTCTAGTGGTCAAACTTACTAACCCGACCTCTTTGTTTGAACCCAGGCCCATCCAACCCATTAAAATGATTCTAGAAGCTTCTTGGACTTTAGCTAGACCCAATACAGCTATTGGCATGACTCCTAGCTCAGACTAACAACCTCAATGGTCCCCCCATGTGAAAATGACCCATGGACACTTCCTCCTTGCACTGCCTACCTCTCTGCATTCTAACAACTTAAGCCATATGTCAAGTATCCTAGGTCTTCATCTAAATGATCTAGACCATCCATGCAGCCTCCCGTAGCTAGAAAAGGTCCAAACAATAGGATTTATTCATTCCACCCTAACACTCAATCCAGCTGATCCCCAGAGCTCAAATTTTTTGCTTTGATTCTCTAGAGCTTCCTCTATGTTCCCCTAGTGATCATTTCCTATCTTTTGGACATTGCTAGCGGTGAATGTGATGCAAGGTCAAAGCTAGCTCTGTCCTAAGCAATCGAACTCTTCATCCAGTCTTCTTACGATCTTGAAGCCTTCTAAAAACTCATAGAGGATCTTCCAACAAAGAGAAAGAAACCGTTCCCATCATCTCAGACTGCTGTGTTGAGGTATTTGCTAAACCTTAAATTTTACCTAAGTTCCTAAATAGACATCAACATAGGGAATTTCAAAGAATGAAAATTATCCCCCATGCTTCATCATAATGACTGTCATCTAAATCTCAGACTTTATGCAATTTGATCTACTTAAAGGCAAGTTTGAAACAAAAATTAAATTTAGGGTTTTTGGTGTACCAAGCTTAGAGATGAAATCATGACCGTTCACTCATTCTATTTGATTTTAATGGTCGTGATTTTGTCTACTATTCTTTTGATCCGGATTGATCCAACTGCTAGATGGAGGAAATGTCGTTCGACTTGATCTAGTCCATCTATTACAAACTGTGGGATCTAACATGGACCATCTGATCTCTCCTAATCGAGATCAACTACGAAACTAAATGTCTACCGTTGGATGGAAACTGTTAGATCAAACGGTTTATATTAGCCACTTACTCGGCTAAGTGATCTGCATCAGCTACCGCTGCCTTCCACGTGGTTGAACTAATAGCCACCGCATGGAAAGTGTCACCAACTGTATAAATCTGATTTCAACTAAGTAATTTAATAGGTTTTAATTATAGAATTTTGAAAAATCAGAAAAAATAAAATACTCCGCCAAAATTTTCATATAAATACTTATTTTTCTCAGAATAAAATATACTATTTTCTAAAAATAAAATCAAAGTCTAATTTCTAATATATAAATGATATTTTAAACTATGTGTATTTTATTAATTATATTTTATTAATTAAAATTTAAATAAAAATTTAATGGAGTTTAATTTTCAAATGGCATGTTAAAGAGATTTATATGATATTGAATGTTTTATATGAAATTATTTGGAGATTCATTTGATTCATATTTGAATTTTCATTCAAAAGCAATAGGTTATGATTTAACCTAGAGTTTTGAAGAAAGTTCACTACTAATCAAATGATACTACAATGATTACATATAAATATTCTAAAACATCAGTAAATAAGCATATTCAAGAGTACATAATATCTTTTGAGTATTATATTATTGAGTATTTAGAAAGTAATTATCCTAATCATACTTTAGTCCATCTCCTTTTGATTACTTTCTAAGTTCCTAATAGATTGATCTCAAATAAGTTTGAAATCAATATACTATATCTTTCTCATAGAATAGTGCATTTTGAATCAAGCTAAATGTATGATTGTTCATTGAATAAGCATTCAAACAATTAAAGCATGATTTAGGTATAGTATTTGAAGATTCATTAATTCATTTTCCTTATAGACTTAGTACACTATGTTCATGACTGCTTTGATGTGATTATATTGTGTTTTCAAAGGGTTAGTAAACTTGATTTTAATCCCATTCAAGACCTAGCAATATTTAAGGATAACAATTAAGGTGTGTCTTAGCTAACCTAGTCAAATCTAGGATTAACCACACACATCCATTTTAGATGAAATATTAAAATTAGAAAACTTAGTGTCATATGCCCTTTGATCTAATTTACATTGATTTGATATTAATTGACCTCCGAATAATAATCAATTTCAATTAACTCATCATTAAGAGTTTAATGTTCAACAAATCCAAATAATCAAATAAAAATCACAAACATATATATATATATATATATATATATATATATATATATATATATATATATAATTAACTTCAATAAGCTTCAAATCAATCATAAAATTATTAAAAATTAAAATTCATATTCAAATTTCATTAAATTTTTATTAATATTTAATTAACTTTAATTAAATATTAATTGAATAAACTCATAAAAAATAAAAATAAAATAAAAAATTTAAAACAAATTCAAATAAAAAAATAATACAAATAAAATAAAAAAAATTTAGAAATTTATAATTCAAATTTAAATAAAATTTTAAATAAATTTTAATTTTAATTCATTAAAAATTCATTAATAAATAATTTCGTTAATATTTAATTGAATAATAATAAATGAAATTCAAAAATTCATACAGATTTAATAGAATCAAATAAAAATTAGAGATTAATAATTCAATTTGAAAAAAACATTTTGAATAAATTTTAACTTTTAACTCATTAATAATGCATTATTAAATCAATTTCATTAATAATTAAGTAAATATAATAAATAAAATTTAAAAATATACATAAACACAACTAAAATTAAATAAAATTCAAAATTTTAATAATTCATTTTATAATAAAATTTTTGAATAAATTTTAATTTCTCATTCTTTTATAATTCATCTATTAAATAATTTCATTAATAATTTAAATAACCATTTAAATTTAAATAAAATTTTAGATTAAATTTTAATTTCAATTCATTAACAAATCACTTAAAATTAATTAAAATTTTAATAATTGCTTAAAATTCTAAATATTATAATAAAATTTAGAAAAATTTAAATTAAATTCTAATTCATTTAAAGTAAATTAGTATGATAATTTGATTGATTAAAATTTATTTTATTCAATTAAATTTGATAATTAATTTGAATTAAATGGATTTAGGTCTTTATGCCTAAAGCTTAATTCCTTTTGTAGGACTTTTTGGCATTAAATTTTAAGACCTTTTAATACACTTAAATAACAAAATGACCCCTATGTCTATTGCACAACTCCTTTTGAGAATGTACTAATGCAATGGATTAGGGGATCTTCCAACAATTAATAACATACAGACCTTATGTGATACTCAGCTAAGTGCCCAACCTTAGGAAGTACACCAATATAGAGAAGCAATATGTGTCGGGCTATTCAGAGACTCACAACGAAATGTTATAAGTTCAGCTCTCACTTTCCTTTCTTCCGTGTGGTTCGTTGTGTCCAACACGAAGAGTGTGGGCTATAATCCTTACTTTAGGGAATGGAATGACCTTGGACCTACTCTCCTGTTGAGTTCTTTCGAAAAAGGCAACCAACAAGCTTCTACTAGCAGCTTACGGAAGAGGTGCTAGAAGAAGAAATAGCTAAGGCTATCGGGACAGACATACTTCACTCCTTTTGGAAGGTATGTTGCACTGCATTACAAGGTCCCTTTCTCTATCTATAATACAATTTTAGAAGCTCTCATATGGCCACCTGTCCTGTATAAAGAATGAGTGTTCATTTTAAAAGCCTTAGGATTTGTAAAAGTGATAGCCCCTTACACTTTGGGGGTTATCAATCTATAAATTTTTTAAAACTAAATAAACAACGTCAACACCTAAAATTGAAATAATTTGAAAGTCAAATACACATCACTTAAACTTCAACTAAATTCACTTTTGGCCTTTAATAAATAAACCTTGAAAATGCATGCAATTCAACCAATAAATCCCTATAGGACCTCTCAAAGCCACACATCTTATTTCACATACTTAGATGTTTTGCTAGGACAACCAACTGTAGCTTAGGCTAGGCCGGTGGATTGGTTTGTTTGATTATGGGTGTCTTTGCCTAGAGAGCACCTACATGTGATTGCTTACTTTCAACAAAATATACATGCCATATTTAATTTTTTTGCTAGTGCACCACAGAGCGGAGTGAATGAGTGAGGGCCATGTACTTTACTTTCATTTACTTTTCTATATACATAACTACTCACAACACACTCATAACTGCATTTTATTTTTTGCTCTTTACATTTCTACAAAGTAAAATATTCCTAGGAATTGATGTATATGTAAAGTGTCATGTAAATTTAAATTTCATAGAATCCTGTATATAGATCAAGTTCTACAGAGTCAAGAGTAATAAAAGAGTAAAAATAATTGCTTATAAATAAATAAGTGGGGCTCCAAAAAGCAATGTCCTCTTTTTCAAGAGGATATTCCTTTTTGAAAATCCATAGAAGACTCAAAGCTCGAAGACCATAAGCAGTTGTATTTGATTCTATATGTATATGGCAGGATTAGAATCCAGGTTTATTATTAGTGGGACCTGACCAGCATTACTTTACTACAAACCCTGGGTTGTAGTTTGTAAAATTTTATATTAATAAAATCAATTCTTTTATATATTATTATTCATGCATCATAAGCATTACACATGTAGATTTTCATTTTTTATAAGCATGTTATATTGCATTTGATTTAAATTCTTTAATAATTCCTTGATTCCTAAGATAGAGCTCTCTAGTGAGAGAAACTCCCCACTTCTAGTGAGAGAAACTCCCCACTGATTTAAAATTCTAGTCTTCCAGGTTATGGCGGGAGTTGATCGAAGGTATTCATCGGTAATCCCTTTGCCACCTACATCATTTCCACCTCGCAAATCTTGGGGTGGATCTCCATTGATCATCAAAGATTTTACTGAACAACATGTTTCATCTTCTGCGCGTCATTCAAATGAATTTATTGGAAAGGGCAAAGGCCTTATGTTTGATGAGAATGTCATTCCATTGAATAAGATAATCCCTAACGAGAGCAAGATTTATAATAATGATCTTTAAGCTTCCTCATCCTCTGGTGCCAAATTATTTATTAATAGGTTTTCGAAACCTATAAAGAATGATGTTTTAACCCTATCTTCTTATGCCCAGGTAGTTTGTAGTTCATCGCATGAAACTCCTATCAATGGTGTTTCAGATTCTATAAATAATAATATCTCCAAGTCTCCGACAAGGGTTATTGCCTCGGAGAATAAAAATGTGCTACCTCAAGGGGAAGCAAATGCTTAGAAAAGGCTGCCTAATATCAAGATTGTTGATTCTTTTAACACCATAGAAATGTCTGAAGATGGATTTGCAGTTTACATGGAGAAAATGAGAAAGCTAATATTTATAAACTCTGTAATTCGTTGGTGGTGAATGTTTTTGGAAATTATATCCCTCTATCAGTTATTAGCAATGAACTAAGGAAGCAATGAAACCAATTTGGTGCATTTCATTTAACCAATCTAGGAATGGATTGGATGATGTGTTCTTTTCATTCAAATGAAGTTAAGGAAGCAATGCTTAGCGGAGGTCCTTGGTATGCAGGAGGGCACATCATCGGATTGGTAAATTGGAGTCCGGAGTTCTCTCCTTTAACTATGAAAAATGTTTTCTCACCGATATGGATCAGATTTCCACACCTTCGATTATTTTGATGGGATGCGATTAATATCTCTAAAATCACATCAATGGTGGGTACATTTATGTATTTGGATGGTAATATGTTCAATTGGAGAAGAAGAGAATTTGCAAGGGTGTGTGTTCGTATGAAGTTGGATGAGAAACTACCTCAAGGTGTTTGGGTGGAAGGTAGTTCTAGGAGATTTTTTCAAAAAATCCAGTATGAAAAAATTGCTTCATTCTGTTATAAATATGGCATGATCGGCATGATCAGACAAAATGCAACAAGAGGGATATTTCGGCTAAATGTTGTGCAAATGGTCCTACTAGATTAGTGGGTAATGTTTCAAGTATTGATCAAACTAATTGTTCTTATGTTGTTAACGAAGTCAGATTGACAAAGCAATGTAGTATGAAGGAAACACACAATGACAAGTATTCTGAAGAATATGGCCCATGGATTCATGTGAGCTATGGAAGGAAAAAATCTTACAATGGTTTTAAACCAAGAAATGCTATCGACCCCTCAGCTGGTAAAGTTGGTTGTAGAGAAAATGCAAGTGTTTATAAGCCAGTTAATGTTACTCACAATGCTAAAGCTATTTTTGTCACTAATGATAACAAACTAGCACTTTCGTAGAAGCAGGCCATCAGTACGAGTCAAGCTGGAATAGAAGGAACTAGGGTGATGGATGGTGAGATTTTGTAAGGCGTTACTTTTAAAAATAATGCTAATTTTGTTTCAATTAGTTGTGTGGAAGAAGATAAATTGGTATGTGCCGCAAAGGAAATTGCTAACGAAATGTTAGTTTAGGATGATGATTGTTATACTAAGAAAAATATTGTTAATAATATGAACATGTCTGTTGATGAAGTTGTCATAAATGCAAATGTTGTGGAAATTTGCAAGAGCACTAAAGAGGATGTTGAATTTGTCCCAAAAGATGTAGATAGTATTGATGCTGGAAGATGTTTAGAGGCACACAATGCTGCGTCAGAATTGGTGTCCTCCCAGATGCTGCTTGATGGTGATAAATGTTTGGGTAAGGCACCTATCCATTCTAGTCCAGATGCTGATGATGAAGATAGTGCTACTACTGGAAGATGGCTTGAGGCAGATAAGGCTGTGATAGAAGGTTCATCCTCTCAGATTTTGCGTGCGGGTGAGAAACGCTCAGATAAGATGCCTATCCAATCTTTTTCAGTTGCTGAAGGTGTTACAAGAAAAGCAAGAAGTGTTCTAAAGATGTCTGGATCAACAAATTCTAGTAACCTCAAGAAGAGATTAAAGAAAGATGGAGGTACATTTAGTCTTATTAAAGGTAGTCTTAGAAGTAAAATAGGAGACGATAAGCTGGATAGTGCTGGGGGCTCATCCCCATTGGGTTTATAATGTCGTCTTTATTATTTTTGAATTGTAGGGGACCTAAGAAAAAATAAGCTTCCCCATTTTTACGTGGTTTAGTTGGTGATTATGGGGTTTTTTTCATAGGCCTTTTGGAAACTAAGTTAAGCTCTATGGATACTAACGAGGTGAAAAGAATCATTGGTAGTGAGTGGGATTTTTTTCATGTCAATGCAAAAGGGACTTCAAGTGGCATTTTGGTGTTGTGGAAAAGTAAGATTTCTTCCTTTACTATCTTAAATTCTTTTAGTCAATGTGTTATTGGTTGTTTAAAAGATCCAAATGGTGTTTTGTGGAATATTTCCATTGTATATGGTAATACAGATAAATATGATAGGAGGAAATTATGGGAGTTAATTGAAGGTTATACTTCTAATGATATGCCTTATATCATATGAGGATATTTTAATTGTATTCTCTTCGAAGGTGAAAAAAAGGGTGGAAAGAGATTCATGTTCACTCAAGGGCCTCAAGAGACGAAGGATTTCCTTTCAAAAAATGATTTTCATGATATTGGGACTGTTGGTCCCAAATTTACTTGGTACAACAATAAAGAGGGGTTATCTCAGATTTGGGAGAGATTGGATAGAATTTGTCTAGATTCAAAAGCTTTATGTCAGATTCCTTTTGTAGTTACTATGCACTTGCCTAGAGTTTCTTGTGATCATTTCCCTCTTCTTCTTAATCTCTTCAATTCGATTGTGGTTAATCAAAAGTCTATTAAATTTGAGAATGATTGGTGCTCTTATGAAGCCTCGTGGGGTGTGGTAATTAATGCATGGAGTAAGAATGATTTTGGTAATCCTTCTAACATCCTTCAAAAGAAATTAAAAAGGTCCCTTAAAAACCTTTTTTTTTAGTAAGAGTAAGCTTAAAGAATTTAATAAGACTAAGGATGAGTGCAAAAAGATATCATGTCTTTACAAGAAGAGGAAAGTATGGGGGGGGAGTTTGGATTCGGTTAAGCTTCTTGAGCTGAGAAGAAAGGTTAATGACCTCAATGTGACACTTGCTAGATTAGCTATGTGGTGGAAACAACATTCTAAATCTCATTGGCTGGAGGAGGGTGATCGAAATTCTCATTTCTTCCAAGCATTTGCATCAGCTAGAAGGAATGGCAATGTGATCAATCAAGTGGTTGATTCAGATGGATGCTTGGTTATGGAACCTGAGGAGATTCAGTCTCTGTTTGAAAATTTCTTTATGAAGAAATGGAGGAAGATATGTTGTTCTATGTCTAATTTGCCGGATTTCTTGACTGAAGTTATGCTAAATGATGTTCAGAAGGCTCTATTAATGGCAGGTTATATGAAACAGGAGCTATTCTCAGTTGTGATGAAAATGAATAACAATAAATCACCAGGTAATGATGGAGTGAATGCCTTCTTTTTCAAACACTTTTGGAGCATTGCAAATGTTGATTTGTGGAATGCAGTTCAAAACTTCTTCAATACAGGAGTAATGCCAGACAATTGGAAGGATACGTTGGTTGTGTTGATTCCCAAGACTCCAAATGCTTCAGAACTTGGCAAGTTTCATCCTATTAGCTTATGTCAAATGCTTTACAAGATGATTACTAGTATGATGTTGAGTAGGTTGAAAGTGTGTCTTCCTACAATTATCTCAGAGTATCAAGGTGCTTTTGTTCCAGGAAGAACAATCTTAGACAACTGACTTTTGGCTCATGAAATGGTAAACAAGCTGAGATTCTCTAAATCTAAGCCAGGCTTTATGTTACTTGAGCTTGATATGGAGCAAGCATACGATACCATGTGCTGGGAAACTCTTTATAAAATTATGTATGAAGTTGGATTCCTGGATGTGCTCATAAATCTTATTATGCAATGTATCAGCAATCCAAGATTTTTTTGTTATTATTAATGAGAAGAGAAGTAGATGGATTGATGCAAAATGTGGTTTCAGATAAGGAAGCCCGTTATCTCCTAGTCTTTTCATTATGTGTTTTGAACTTTTGTCAAAAGCTATTATGGAAAGAGGTAGTGAACTTGGTATAAAGTTAGCTCCTAACACTCCTAAGGTAATGCACTTGTTATATGCTGATGATGTTTTTATTGTAGCCAAAGCTTCATGCCAAAATGCAAAGATCATTTCAACAATCCTCTATGATTATAGCAGCTGGACAGGACAGAGTATTAAAAGAAATAAATCAACTGTGATGTATGGAAGATAACTCTGCATAGAAAGATAAAATTAAATAAATTGCTTTGCTATATAATGGTGGATGAATTCAACTATCTTGGCTTTAAGATGTCTCTTAGAAGATTGAAGGCAACTAATTTTAACTACATTCTCGAGAAGGCTATGGACAAACGCAACACTTGGGGCTCATGCATTCTTTCTTTGGTTAGGAATTGGTGTTAATCAATTTAGTTTATTCTTCCATCCCTTTATTTAGTATGGCTCACTCTTTGATTCCTAAAAGTATATTTAACAAATTGGACAAGTATTGCAGGAGTTATTTGTGGCATAAAGAGCAAGGGTGAAATGGTATGCATTATATTTCTTGGGATATGATGTGTACATCAGTGATGCAAGGAGGTCTTGGCATTCAAGGTGTAGCTGAGAGACAAGGACCAGTGAGAGCACGCATTGCTTGGAGTTTTGTTAATAGGAATGAGGTCCTTGTAAATAGAATCTTGGCAAAAAAATATGGCAAGGATATTTAGAATAATGAAGTGAACAGATCATCATCACCTACGAGGCAAATTATCATAGATGGAGCTCATTTCTTAAAGCTAATTACCAGATGGAAGGTATTAAATGGAGTAAGAATCAATATCCTGAATGATAATTGGATACTTGATAGAAGTCTAAATAAGTGGCCAGCATTGTGAGATATTGAGGATCTTGAACATAATACTTTTTCTTTCTTGATTGATAGAGAAGGGAAGTGGGATAAGGTGTTACTTCGTAAGCTATTTTTAGAAGAGATAATGAAGATAATTTTGAGTATCCCAATTTTTCCTGAAGACGGAGAAGAGACGCTGCAGCTGATGCAGAGTTATTCTGGGAAGACCAATGCTTCTTTGGCTTATCAAGCATCGGATGAACATTTACCTCTTGGTAATAATGATATTGCACTGATGCTCCCTGACAAATTTCCAGGGATTTTTCCGGCAAGATCTCTCAGATCTTTCTAGAAAAGCTCTATGGCTACAAGATCTCATGGAAGGTGGAAGATGTAATTAGAACTGTTGATCCCAATCAATGGCTCCGATCAGATCCCGCGGTCTCGGAATGGATTTAATCTTAGCCGCTCAATTTTCCACCGGATGGTTGCAGTTAATTCTGTATTACCCAGTCAGCCACCAATGATTGGCTGACCAGTCAGGGTGCACCCGCGTGTAAAAGTGCGACTGACTGGGTTCTTTCGGAATAATTAAATCCAAAAATTAAGGAGAAACTTCAAAAATTCATATCTCTTTGTCCACTTGGCAGATTTAGGTGTTCTTAGGCTCATTGGAAAGATCTCAAAGAGATCTTCAAAAGCCTTATGGTCCCAAGCCTTTTTTAGTTCTGTGTAAATATTAATTTCTATTTGAATATTTTAAGTATTATTGCATTTATGTGTTTAATTTGAGTCACCATGGCTTGGGGTTGTGGGGGAATGGATTTGGGCATGTCTTTGACATGTCCAAATTTTCCTCCCTCTATCTGAGATGTTTATTCAGGCATATTTGGGTCTAACGGTCATGATTTGACCCTTAAATTCAAATTGGGGTCATGATCTTTCTAATGGGAATTAGGGTCTAATTTTTGGTGTGTTGATCATGCTTAGTTTCAGGAGTTTAGAGCCACTAATTTTATCCCTATCCAAGCTTAGGGTAGTGATTTAGGATTTTTCTAAGGTAACTAAGAGGTCACCTTGGGTGGCTTGGTTGGCCACCATAGATAGGTCTAATTGAGCCCAAATTTAGAGGGTTTGGACCTTGATATCAAATGATCTCATGGTCCAAAATTCACTGAATTTCGGATCCATTGGGTCCACCAACTAAGAACCCCAAAATCCCCCCTAGATTTGATCTAGAACCTTAAGTAATTCACCAAAAAATTATATTAAATCCAAAAAAAATTCACTTAAGGATTCTAATTGACCATATTTCAACCCCTAATCTAGGAACAATAAAACCCCAATCACTTGTGCCTTAATTTTAGCTTAATTTAAATTTTAGGGTAAATCAATAATTAACTCAAATAATTGATTAAAAATATTTAAAAATCCCAAAAATTCTCCAATGATTGTAAACAATCCCTTAGGTCATTCCTTCCCTTTGTGTTTGATTCCAAGTGATTTGGGGTTGATTTGGATCAAAAATAAAAAAATCCCCCTAATTAAGGAAATTTTAAAATTTCCAAAAATACTCAAACTTTGAAAAATCATAATTAATTCTAAAAATATCCAATTCAATCAAACTAAAATCCATTCAACTTTAATTAATATCTAATATTTTCTAAAAATATCAAAACCTCAAAATCAAGTCAAATTTAAAAAGTCAACTTTCCGATCAACCGTAGTTCAAGTCTAGGCTCAAACTTCGAAAAATCATAACTTCTCATAGAAAACTATAAATTAAGCAAACTAATAGTCTAATAACTCATCATAATGTTTAATATTTATTAAAAATCTTAAACTTTCAAAATTAACTTTAATTTTAAAAGTCAACTTTTGGACCCTTAATTAATGTTATTGAATAATTCTAATAATTCTAAAAAATTCAATGATTCATTAAAATTCCAGAAAATTTCAATTTGATTAATAAAATCACTTAAACAATATTATAATACATAATAATCACTACAGAGATAAAGTTTTTAGGATGGACTATTCCGGGCTACGGGGCTATGTGCCCTAAGGAGGCCTGGTTCCTCGAGCCTGGTGGCACAACGCCATGAATCGGTTGATGGAAAATATAAGTTAATTCAATCTCTAATAAATTCAACTAATAATTATTAATCCCTTAATTTTTAACTAACTAAACCAACTTAATCAACCCTGATTATTATTGAGAAACCCGGGCCTACGAGGATGTTAGCTTAGCCTCAAGGAAGGTGAAATAAACTTCATGATCTCGGTGAGAAACAAAGATGGTAGTCATTTAACCATTAAAATATGCTTAATTTAATATTTAATAAACTAATACTTAAACTCTAATTAAATCTCCCTTTAAACCTTCAATAAACTATAACACTAGATAACTCCAACAAGTCACCCATTTTAGGATCTACCCCAACCACACGACCTTTAGCAAACACTTTAGATGGTTTGCTAGGATAACCAACTCTAGTTTAGGCTATGCTGATGTTTACTTTACCATTGTGTGATGTATTTTTTGGAATTTTATTGCATGTTATGATTGAAAATTGCTTGATGTATTTGCTTACTTTTTCTACACTATGTAGATTGATGTGATGAGTGATTAGATTACTTTAGATTAGGAATGATCTGGATGCTCACTGAGTTTTCTACAGGTGGTCGTGCTTATGTAGGGCAATAAATGGGGGCTAAAAATAATAATCATTACAAAATACTACATGTGCTTCAGCTGCTTAGCCCTCAAATAAATAAGAGCACGGCCAAGTATGGATGGATGAGTAATTTTAATTTCATTATAAATAACTACTTATGATTGTTTTATATTTAAATGCTTAGGATAACCCTGCAGGAGAGTCTAGAATTTTATTTTTTATATTAGTGTAATTCATTCAAAGTTAAGAGTTATGAAAGGGCCTTTGAGTTTTGGATACTTAGACCCAAAATTGAATTCCAAAGAGGAAAGGACACCCCTTAGGGGGATAATCCTTTCCATTTGGAAGCTTGATTTTGGATCACTTCACTACCCAAAGTGAGAAGAATAACCTCCCCTTCAGGGGTAGAGTTTTCTTTCCCATTTGGGTATCCAACTATGATGAATCCAAGGAGCCCAAAGAGGAGAAGGATGAAGAACTTAAGATAGAAGAATATCCCATTCAAATTTTACTTGTGTCTGCCCTAGGATTAGAATCTGAGTTTGTAATTAGTGGTGCCCGACCACTTTTAATTTATATAATTCTGGATTATAATAAATTGGGCACTTACCTACGGATGTTGATTTGAGAAATTAATTATATTTATTAATATTTGATTTACTTTACTTACGTATAGCCTACTTTTCCTAATTTTTTGGCGTTTGTGTGCCAATTTTATTTTAGCCTGGATACGTGGAGGCTCATAACTGTACGAAAAAAAACTTTCTGTTAAAATTTTAGTAAAAATTTTAAGATAACATAGAAACTCTAATGATCTAAGAAGTAAGCCTATGACCATCGGGAGTTTACATAAACATCTTTGTTGAACTCTTCTTTTCCTTTTGTTAGGCACCTCCCTACCTGCGAGTTTTGGCAGACCACCTGGCCTATGAGGGTGAAGATATGACAAGGAGAATCGGTGCAATCTTTAGGATTTTTATGCCTTTTTAAAACTGCTTCATTCTAATTTCTAGTATTAATTGAGTCTATCAGCATACATCGCATTAGAAACATATTTAAAAAAGAGTTTAAATCTTAATTGCATTATATTTTAGCACTTTTACCCAACATAAAGTCAAAGGACCAATTAGGACGAGCTCTACATGTCGGTCCTAACTCTCAAAAACTTTAATAAAAATTTCTTTACCACTCTTTCATACAATGACTGGACTCATGGATTTTAATCACTTAGGTGGTTAGTTGGCTCCCCAATCCAGGCCAGGGTAAGTCCAAATTTTGTACTATATTAGTTAGGTTCGGGAACCATAGTTCGGTGCCCAATTTAAATTTAGGATCTGGGATAAATTTTGAATCATAAGACACCAACCTCTATGAATATAATCTCAAATGTCTAATAAATCAATCAACTCAAACCAAACTCTCTTTCCCACTCTAGAATTTGAAGCCCAATATTTAACTTAGGTTGGGGCACTTCTAAATTATTTCAGAATCCCAAAGTGCCTCTTACCATTCATCCCTTGATTCTAAAATAAGTGCTCAATCTTGCTCCAATCCCATTTGAAAATCCAGTTCACCTCCTTTGATATCACTCCTAGAAAATCTTCAAACAAAAATTTTTGTATTATTATAATCGAGAGTTTTCATAGGAAATTTGAGTTTTGTATGATATAATTAAAACCCACATCCACCTTTTCAAAATTGATTTTCAAAATTTAGATTAGTTTTCTCTGAAAAAATCAAATCAATGACGATCGCTATCATCATGTCCAAACAATCATTGAAAAATGATATTCTCTTCCTTTGGGGAGTTACATCATTTGTTAATAAAATTTGGGATATGAAATTAGCGATAATTAACCTGGAATATCATAGTTAGAAGTTAGATTGAATTTTATTTTGACCTTTTGAGCTCATATGCAGTTCTTACTTGAATCTAATTACCATATTTAAGGTAGGATTTATAATTTTTGATCTAAACCCCTTATTTTGAAATCTTCTTTCTACCTCTCAAGGTAGTACACTTTTTTGGAGAGGTTGTTTGATTTTAGAATTAAAATCCAAATTCAATATTAAAATTTCCAAAGAAAACTAAATTATCAAAAAATCACTTTTCAAAACTCCCACCAACATATCCCAAGCAATTATATATATATATATATATATATATATATATATATATATATATATATATATATATATATATATATATATATATATATATTAAAAAAATTAAAATGCTCAAATCATAGCCATACTTGGCCATGCTCTTTTAATTTTAAAGGGGGACTTAGTGTTTTATAGCACCTGTAGAAAACTTATCAGTTTTAAAGCTTAATTTTGTGCCCCTTTTTTATTTTAATACCCCTTTATGAGCATGACCATCTGCATAAAATTATATGAGCATCCAGATTGATCCTAACCCAAGGGTAATATAATGCCCATAAAATTAATTAATAGATTATGGGAATTAAATAAATAATTATATCAATTAACTAATTTTAACAACCAGCATGTATTGAAAGTTTAAAAAAGCCTGACACCTAATAGCAGAAAAGTAAAACACTGGCCTAGCCAAATACTAGAGTTGGTTATCCTAGCAAACCATCTAAAGTGTGTGAGATAAATTGTGTGGTTTGGATATGTCCTATATAGGATAGTTAGATAAAGTTATTTTGATGTTTTGGTTGGTTGGAGGCTTAAGGGAAAATTTTTATTAAAGTTTAAATATTAATGGTTGAAAATTAATTTCAAAGTGTATTTTAAATGTTAAATTGCTATCATCTTTGTTTCTCATCAGGGCTGTGAAGTTTATTTCACCTTCCTTAGAGCTAAGTTAATAGCCTCGTAGCCCTAAGTTACCTAGTAGCAATCGATATAGTTAAGTGAATTTAATTGATTAAGATTTGAGTGGTTAAAAATTTTTAATTAAAATTGATTGATTACTAATTTTAGAGATTTGAATTAATTAAGTTTGAGATTAACCAGTTGGTGGCATTGTCACAATGAGCACGAGGAACTAAGCCTCTTTAGGACATGTAGCCCTGCAGCCCAAGGTAGTCCAGCCTAAAAACTTAGTTAATATTATTAAATTAAAAATTTTAAATTTGGTTAAGTAATTATTAATCAGATAAATTTAAATTTTTATACTCCATTGAATTCATTCGTGGCATTATTATAGTGGGCTCGAGGAACCAGGCCTCCATAGGATACTTAGCCCGACAGCTCAAAGTAGTTCATCCCAAAAACATCATCTTTAGGGTACTTATTGTATATTGAAGGGTTGGTTGATTGATTTTATTGATCAAATTAATATTTTTTTGGAATTTTAATTAATTATTAAATTTTTAGAATTTTAATTAAAGGGGTCAAATTTTGACTTTTAAAATTAGAATGGATTGTGGAGTTTCAAGATTTTTTTCTAAATACTAGACCTTAAGATGAGTAATTAGACATTGAGTTTGCTAGAATTGAGTTTTTATATATTTAGTTATGAATTTTTAAAGTTTGAGTTAAAATTTTTACTTAAGGTTAACCAAGCGATTAATTTTTTTATTTTAAATTATTTCTGGTGGTTTGATATTTTTAATAAATATTAGACCCCAAATGGAGTCCAATGCCTTTGAGTTTCCTTAATTTAGAATTTTATGAAATTAATTATAATTTTTTAAATTTGGGTATTTATTTGAATTATTAAAATTATTTAATTAGAAGGGTTTTAATGATTTGAATCCAAATGAACTCCAAACTTCTTGAATTCACCTCCAAAAGTCAGAAATGACCTAAGAAGATGTTCTCAAATGTTTGAGATTTTTTTTGGAATTTTTAATTATTTTTGATAAATTAAATTAATTAAAACTTAATTTTTACTTAAAATTAAATTAATCTCAAAATTAAAGTCAAATTAAAAGGATTTTAATTTTCTCTGATTAAGGGTTGAATTCTGCTCAATTTGAGGTACTATTTATAATGTACATATTTAAATTTAATTTATTTTAATTTTCAAAATTTTTATAGCATACTTAATGCATTAATTATGAATTAATTAATTAATTATCTTAATGACTATTAAAATTAGCGAAAAAATTTCCTGAGGCAGAGGATGCCATTATGTTTGAATGGTTTATATTTTATTCCTATAGGACTTATATTTTAATTTCTAAAAATTTTCTAAGTTCTCTAAGCAAAACCTTAATTTTTATCCTTAAGGTGTCACTAAGTTGAATAGGCTTAAATTAATATTACTAACCCTTGACAATATCCATAAATGTAGCACACAATCACAATCAAATCCTAGATCTAAGAGAGCCTTAAAACTATGTGAGTGTGTATCTTACACATACAAATTAAGATATGACTTAAATAATTAGAAGATTAATCAATGAACAATTATAAAAAATAATTGCTCATTGATTAATCACCATTTGCCATCAATTTTATTCAAGTAAGCTCAATCCATGTTTAAAATTTCAAAGAATCCCTCAACACTTAAAAGATTAAATATATATATATATTTAAAATTGAAGTTTATATTTGAAAATAGGTCAATTTTAAATTTATAAAAGATAATTTTAAAATAACTTCAAAATAATTTTAAAAATACTTTAATAATATGAAAAAAAATTTTAAAATAGAAATTTTAAGGTTTTGAAAGATATTGAGTCAATATATGATTAAATATTATTTAAATATTTATCAACATAAATTATTTAAAATATACTAAATATTTAAAATTAATTTTAATTTTAAAATATTTGAGGTTATTCTTTTTGGTTATTTAAAATAAAATTAAAATTTTGGAAGTTTTGAAATTATTTGAATTAGTATATAATTAAATATTAATTATTTAAAAGTTTGATAATTAAAATAATTTAAAATATATAATATATCATAAATTAATTTTAATTTCAAATTAAAATATTTAAAAATAATTAACTATTTATTTAAAATAACCTAAAATACACTCTTGAATTTTTAAATTATTTAATTTAATATTTAAATAATTAAATAATTAAATAATTAGAATTATTTAAAATATATAAAATTATTTAATTTTATAATTAATTTTAAATTTAAAATATTTAAGATTCTTAAAATTTTGATATTTTATATTAATTTTTCTAATTTAATTTGAATTTTTTTATTTTTAAAATTTTAGAAATTAAGTGTATTTAAAATAATTAAAAATAATTAAACTTAAAATAAATATTTAAATCAAATTAAATAAAATTTTAAATTCTCTTTAATAATTTCGAATGATTTTAAAAAATTTTCTTAGTATTTTTAAAATTATTTTGATTTAATTTTAAATAAACATTGATCAAATGTGAAATATTTAAATTATATATAAAAATTGAGATATCTTAAATAAATTTTTAATTTAAAATAAAATATTTTAAAATATTTATTTGATTATTTTTAAAATTTATGAAATAAACAAAATTTTAATTAATATTTAATTAAATATTAGTTAAGTATTTAAATGGTTAAATAATTAAAATTATTTAAAATATCTTAGATAATTTAGGTTAATCTTAATATTTAAAATATCTTTTATGATTAATTAAAATATTTTAAATAAAAATTTAAATTTTGGAGAATATTTAAATTATAATTAATTTAATATTACATAAATATTTAAGTAGTTAAATAATTAGATATTAAAAATAAATTTAATAGTTAAAATGTAATTTTAATTTTATATTAAAGTATTTTAAATTTTGAAAATTTAAATATGAAATATAAATAATTATTTATTTGCTTTCAATTTTTAATAATAATAAAAGTTTTTAATATTTAATAATTAAATTTATTTAATATAATTAAATATAATTAACATTTAAAATAATTTTAAAATTAAATTAATATAAGTTTTAAAATATTTTCTAAAATATCAAAGAAAGTTTTGAAATATATTACTTAAATTTTGAAAATATTTAAATTATTTTTAATTAGACATTAATTAAAAATATTACATTTATAATAATTAAAACAACTTAAAATATATAAGATATTTAAAGTAATATTAATTTTAAGTTAAAGGGTTTAAATTTCTAAGAAATTTGATATATTATACTATTTTTTAGGATTAATATTTAACTTTTAATAATTATTTGAAGTTTTTTTTATTTTAAAAAGATTAAAATTAATTAAATTCAGTTAAACCTTAATCCAATGGCGGAAGGGCTACGTGGCAATTGTTTACTTGTCTCGACATGGGGGTGATTAGGTGCTGGTTTAGAGCTAAGTCAGGGATTAGAAGAGCTTTTAGAAGTCTCTAGAGTTTAAGTGGCTGGAGTAATGAGGAATAGAGTGGGCTAGCTTAACCTAGGAGATTTAATCATTTAATGATCTTTTAGGCCATTATTGGCCTATTTGACTAGTCAACTAGTCAAACCAGATGATATGGCATGCAAGTTAGCATGGGATGGGTCTTGAGCTGGCTTGGAAAGAGTATCAATTTATGTGATTAGAATTTGAGTAGGTAAATGGGATTTTGAGGGGATTTGACCAAGTCAAAGTGAATTGACTTGGTTAAATTGACCATAGCTTGACTCCAAGCAAGTTTGGAAATATTCAAAGCATTAAATGGAGTTGGTTAGAGGGTTTTTAAAAGAATAGATTTGGAGTTCAAATGGAAACACATATGAGATATATAGTTTGACCATAGTTTGAGGTTTGACCAAGTCATATCAAGGTGATTTGACTTCAAAAATAATTGAATGTATTTGAAATACTCATTGAGATGAGCTTGAGAGTTTGTAGGGCTTGATAAGGTTAAATGGGTTAGAATGACCCATTTAAACCCTTAAGGGGTTATTGGGTCAACCTAGGTTGACTTGGTCAACCAGGTTGACCCAGGACTTGGGTTAGGGTTGAATAGATTTGAAATGACAAATGGAGTCTGGTAGAGATACTTTTAGGGGTTGAAATGGTCTAAATGGTCAAACTGACCATTTAAACAATTAAAGGGCCATTGGGTCAACTTAGATTGACTTGGTCAACTAGGTTGACCTAAGGGCTGGGTCTAGGCTCAACAGATTTGAAATGATATTTTGACTCTATTGAAGGTGGTCCCAAGGTCTAGGGAGGTCATTTCAGTCAAATTGACTATTTAGACCCTTAAGGCCTATTTGGTCAACCTAGGCTGACTTGGTCAATAAGGTTGACAGAGGGCCTAGGTTTGGGTCCAACAGGTTTGGTTTGATGTTTTGAGTATGGTTATCCCAAGGGTTAGAATGGTCATTTTTATGAAAATGGTTATATGGACCCTTAAGGGATTATTGGGCCAACTCTGGTTGACTTGGTCAACCAAGTTGACCCAGGGTTAGGGTTTAGGTCCAATAGTTTGAGATGATATTTGGAGACTAGTGGAGGTGGTCCCATGGCCACAATTGGTCATTTTAGTGAAAATAACCTATTGGGCCCTTAAGGGGTATTTGGGTGAACCCTAGTTGACTTGGTCAACCAGGTTGACCCAAGGTCTGGGTTTGAGTCCTATGCACTGTTAATGGTGTTTAGGATGCACTGGAGGAGGTTCTAGGGTTTGATTTGATTAGGCCATATCAAAGTTTGGAGAAAACGTTAAAATTATCCTTAAGGGGCATTTTGGTTATTTTGACCGCTGGTCAATTATGGGTTAAAGTGGGTCCACCAAAATGTAGATTAATGCTTAACATATTATAATCAAGGGTACGGATGTGATCAAAGGCTTTGGAGAAGGTTCGAAGGTCAAAAACCGCAGGGTAGAGGGTCTAGTGGCATAACTGTAAATATTTTAAGGCTTTATATCCTTTGGAAATAGATTCAGTTTCTAAGGCTAGAGGTCTCAGAATGAGCTCAAATTTAGAGGGTAGACCCTAGGGACATGCCTAATCAATGTGTAATTGAATATCATGAAACGAGAGTCATTTGAATGGGGTTTGAAATATTTGAAAAATCAATAAAAAAGGCTTTCAGGACCTAAGCCTTTAGCCTTGGATTTTGGTCTAAATTTTTAGATTTAATCTGGATTTTGGATTTAAATGCTTGAATTTGAATCACTAAAAAAGGCTTTCAGGACCTAAGCATGTAGCCTTGGATTTTGGTCAGGATTTTTAGATTTAATCTGGATTTTGGATTTAAATGCTTGAATTTGAATTATCCAAATCATTAATAATCATGTAAAGATTATTAATGATTGGATAGGATTGGAACTAGGTTAGAAGTTAAATTGAAATTGAAACTAAAGTTTGGGTTAGTTTGGAGTTTGAATTGATTTGAAGTTTAGATGGATTTGAATCTGGATTAAGCTCTAGATGATTGACATCTGAATGAATGTCAACCTTCAGATCAACAAGTAAAAGTCTTATGACCTCATACAAAAATGAGGTCAACAATAGACTATGGGAGTTTAGAGTGGTATTGAGGTTGGAAGGTTTAATCTATCCTCTCTCTTCATATTTAACTGAGTGGTCGGTGATGCATATGCTCTGAATAGCATCAATGAAAAAGTAAATCAATAGGAAACATAATGTATTTATATTTTATCAATCCAAAATAATTTATCTAAATATTATTTTATTTAATTATTTATTTTTTTAAATTAAGTGATTGAACCTCCAATAAAATTTATTTTTATTG
Organism: Dendrobium chrysotoxum; assembly: GCA_019925795.1. Taxonomy (NCBI): domain Eukaryota; kingdom Viridiplantae; phylum Streptophyta; class Magnoliopsida; order Asparagales; family Orchidaceae; genus Dendrobium; species Dendrobium chrysotoxum. The sequence continues at coordinate 26,523,813 of CM034315.1, read as the reverse complement.
AGTATGATAATTATTATAGTTGAAGTATATAGTACTAGTATTTGCAAGTAAACATTCTTCTTCATGATATCGATACTCTACTCTATCACTATATTACTTGATTCAGTACGTATACTTATATATATATAATAGGATTTTTATAATTTTTATATCAAAAAAACTTAAGTATTATTTAGAAATTGATAGAGCCCTAAATCATTTTTATAATTATTTAGGTTACTCTACCGCCCCCATCAAGTTTTGGGCACCGTTATCATGGAAGAATTTATTTTATTTATAAATTCATTATATTATTGAATTAATTACAGAATTAGACATACTCATACTTTATTAATAATATTATATTTACATATTTATATTACATTTGGTGTAGTTGTTGTTTACATTACATTGCATTTTGTATTAATAGTTAAGTCATTGGTCATAGTTGCATTATTTCGTTTCAGTGCCACAGTGACAATTATCATAGTATCATAGCTCTTACCATTATTTTAGTATGGTTCCATAAATTAAAATTTAAACAACTCTAATAATTATATAAGCTAGTGCTATAGCATTTATCTTCAAAGCGCCATAGCACTAGTCAAACTCAGTCATTAAGTGCTATTAAGTCAATAGTTAAATGAATCGTATGGATTCAAAGTCACATTATTAGTTTCGGGTAAGCACTGTAGAACTGGAACTAACACCGTTGTGCCATATCATTTTCATAAATGCAGCATTGATAGCACCACAGCAATCACCTGACATGACTATTGTTGCACTAACATATGGAAACTTAGCAATGGTGGCACTATTCCAAAATGTTATTTAAATTTCCCATAACCAGTACCGCTGTGCCATAACGCTTGAATCACTGTAGCATTTAAATTTGACTATTTTTCCATTTAGTGTATGCATTAAGCATCGCATTTGACTTTGTGTTCCATCAATTTCTCCTTGTCTACTCTAAGGTTCTCTCTATAGCAATGGCCCCCAAAACCTCTAGAATAGGGAAGAAGAGAGTTACCACTTATGATAAACTCAAATTTGTTTTTGAGGCAGCTGAGGCTAGGTATACAAAGTGGGTAATCACTAAACCTTTCATCCCTTAGCACGGTTTTCTTAACCTAACCTAACCAATCCTTCAAACCACATTTGCTAGAGGTTGGGCTCTTTTTGCGAGGAACCATTTACAACCATTGTTAATATTATGCATGAATTTTTGGCAATAGAAAAGAGGCTTCTAATTTTAAATATTATGTTAGAGGGAGATGGGTACCTTTTGACTCTTCTAATATTAATAGAGTCCTTAAAGTATAAAATATGAAATTTGATGAATATTTTTCTTTTAGCTATGCATCATTTGATTCCTAAGAAATTCTGGACTTGCTTTGTCAAGCAAATAGTGGAGCTAGATGGAAGACTAGAGAAGAGAAAATCATTAATTTTCCTATATCCTATATGAATCAAACCTCCAAGGCCTAGCACTATTTCATCTCTGCTTGCATTCTCCCTAGCATAAACATTAGTGAAGTAACCAGGGATAGAGCCCTCCTAAATTTCTCCTTTCAAAAGGGCTACACTATTAATATTGGAAAGTTGATCCTTTCTTCCCTTATATACATTATGAGGGGATCTACTTTAGTGGGTATAGGCCATCCTTCCTTAGTATATGCTCTTTATGTAGCAGCAAGAGTGAGGGGTGATCAAAATGAAGAATAGCTATTCCCCATAACTGCTCTCACTAGGGGAAAAATATTGAATTTTAAGCAATCAAATAGAGAAGAGGAGGATACTAGTGAGCCCAGGTCTTTTTGAGGGGCAGGGAGAAGTAGTAGTAGGAAGAGTACTAGGACTCCTAAATCTTTAAGTAATTAGGTGGAAAACTTGAGTGAGAAAATAGAGAAGGTGACTCAGTTTTGTAAAGAGTCACGATACTCACAATTTGAGATGAAAATGCAGATTGCTCATATTATGGACCAACAAGAGAAATACTACCATTACTTATGATTACATTCAAAAATTAGTATTAGTAAAAGCTTAAGATTTGAAATATAATCTTATATAAAAATTATAAAGGACAAGATGAGAGAGCTAAGATAAGGGATGGTGAACTAATAAAAGTACAATTTTAACTACTGCCATATCTAATTATTTAAACTATATTATTCACTTCAACATTCAAAAGTTAATGATTAAATTTATAACCTATAATTTCAAATTAGGTAAAAATAAGTAAGATTGATTAAATTTAACTATTGGTATTTTTTCAAACTAGAAGTATAGCTTTGATTCAGTTTTAATAATTATAGAGAGTGATGTATTATCATATATTTTAGTAATTTTAGATTGTCACTTTTATTTTGGTTAATCATTTAATGAGAATTATAAACTTTTATTTGCTAGAGGACGAGCAAGAGTTTAAGCTGGGAAGAATTTGATAAGTGTAAATAATATTATATTTTATGTGTTAATTTATTAGTAAAAATGAGTTATTTTAGTTGTATTTTTGTAGGAAAATATAGGAAATGGGCAAAATTTTTAAGTATGGTACAACACTACAGCATCAGACACTATACTACCACGGTGCCTTCATTGACATCATCAAAGCATCTAAATACGGACATGGAGGCACCCATCTCTGTTTGACAGCACCGTAGTGTCAGAGGAGTCTATGCTGTAAAGCCCATTCTATATCTACATAGCACCGTGGTGCCAGATTCTAATGTCGCTAAGTCAAGGGGAGTGCTATATGGATATTGTAGTGCTCAACGATCAGCAACACCACGATGTTATAGTTGTAACCATTAAGGCCATGATCTAACAGTAAAATGACGCATCAATTTATTAAATAATAGGTCCATGTCAACAAGCACCGCAATGGAGGAAACCCTTTCAGTGATGTTGTGTTAGTTTATTTTATGGGTGTCGCGGCATAAGTGTTCAAGAACTGGATGCCAGAATCTATTTTTTATATTTTTTTATAAATTATCCATTTGTTATGTTAGTAGGGGAGTTCAGTCACTTGTTTAACTTTAATCTTTATAGTGTCTCTCTAATTTTTCTTAGAAGTGACAACTAAGGGAATTCAGAGAAGTACTTGATACATTTCATTAGAGTGCTTGGCTTATGACTATGAAGCAATTATATAAGTTCAAGGAGGAGTGTAGAGGAGATCATTGAACTCATCTGGTGATATCTTTTCTTTTGTACTTTCTTTCTTTTATATAATTAATAAAAATGAATTTGCTTCACTTATTTTTCATGTCTGGCTAAATTCACTAGTTTTATATTGATGGTATAAATAGAATATGGAATAATAATGCATTCTCTTCATTAATAATTTCATGATATTTTCAATATACCAGGTCTTCATTTAATACACATAGTGACTATATATGTAGTTATTATCAAGTGTAATGTGGAGCCTAGAAATAAGAAAGCAAGCATAACCAGGTATATTGGATTGGTATGATGTAAGCATAGCCATAGTGCTTGTTATATATTAAATTTATAGAGATGAATTGTCATGAGAAGCTTTAATAGTACATGCTTTACTTACTCCTCTAAGATTTTCATAATGTGATAAACTATGAGAGTTTTGAGAGGTATTGAGGTTGAAAGGTCTAATTTATCCTTTATCTCATTACTCTTGACTAAGCAATCGGTGTTACGTATGCTTTGAATAACATCAATATAAAAGATAATTATTAGAAAATATTTTGTATATAGATTCCATCAATCCAAAATAATTTATCTAGATAGTGTTTTATTTAATTATTTTTTATTTTAAATTAAGTGTTTGAATATTCATTAAAATTTATTTTTATTGAGTGGGATAATTATTATAGTTGAAGTAGATAATACTAGTATTTACAAGTAAATATTCTTCCTCGTGGGACCGATACTCTACTCTATCACTATATTACTTGATTATGTACATATACTTACGTATATTAAGTGGGGTTTTTATAATTTTTATATTAAAGAAATCTTAAGCATTATTTAGGGATTCATGTAGCCATAAATTACTTTTATAATTCTTTACACTACAGGAAAACTAGGTAATACCGGTGGCATTTTCGGCAGAAACAAATACACTGGAAACTACAATGGCATTACCGACAGAATTATCCATCAGTCATATTACAGTGAATTTTTCGGTGGAAATAGCGTCGGTAAATTACCAGTGGGTAAACCACCAGGTTTACGCTAGTGTTAGTAATTTACCGACGTATATTCCGTCAGTAATATCCGATGGATATTCCGGCGGATTTACCGTCGGGTTAATCAAAACCTGACAAAATATTACCGGCCGATATTCCATCTGTATAGTTACCGGCGAATATTCCACCAGAAAAAATGCCAGTAATTCCATTATATCGGGCCCCTGTCCATGACTTTGGGACATTTCGCCGTTGTAAGAACCTTTCTCCCTTTCGTCGCTTTCTCCATTTCACCGCTGGTAGTGGAGCTCGCTCTGGTTAGGTTTCTCCTTCGACGTAGTTTGACTTCTCTCCTTCGCCTGTTTTACTTCGCTCCTTCAACGTAGTTCGACTTCACTCCTTCACCTGTTCAACTTCGCTCCTTCGATGCAATTCGACTTCACTCCTTCGACGATGTTCGACTTCGCTCCTTGACGATGCTATTTGACTTCGCTCCTTTGATGCTGTTCGACTTCGCTCCTTAACGCAGTTCAACTTTGCTCCTTAGATGTAGTTTGACTTCACTCCTTGACGCTGTTCGACTTCTCTCCTTTGACACTATTCAACTTCGCTCCTTCGATGACGTTCCGCTCCACTCGATCGGATCGGATCGCTTGCTGTGTAGGTAACTTTCTCCCTTTCACACAGTTCGACTTTGCTTGATGACCTAGCTTCCCTTCCTATATTTCCTACATGAAAGCTTGCTCATTTGCTGTGCAGGTAACTTTATCACTTGACGTTGTTTGACTTTGCTCCTTCGATGACCTGCCCTTCCTACTGCATTAGAAGTTACGACATAAATGGGAGCTCACTTGCTGTGTTGGTAACTTTCTCCCTTTCGTGCTTATTTCCTATCTATTGCACCATTACTTTGAATAGTAGATCCAAGATATCTAAAACATGTACTCTTATTAATTACTTGATCGTCCAAAGTCACAATCCCCTCACTAGGTCTATTACTTCTAAAATTACACTCCATATATTCAGTTTTAGATCTACTCAAGCGAAAACCTTTAGACTCTAAGGTTGACCTCCATAGTTCAAGTTTACCTTCAACTTCCTTTCTAGTCTTATCAATAAGAAGAATATAATCAGCAAAAAGCATACACCAAGGTGCATCATCTTGTAAATGTCTAGTGAGAACATCCATGACTAAAGGAAAATGATATGGGCTTAAGGCTGATCCTTGATGTAAACCAACCTAAATAGGAAAATACTTGGTCAAACCACCTTATGTTTGAAAACAAGTAATAGCTCATGCATACATATCTTTAATGATTTGAACATAAGCGTTATTAACTCCTTTCTTTTCAAGAACTCTCCATAGTAATTCTCTTGGAACTTTATCTTATGCTTTATCTAAATCAATAAATATCAAATATAGATCCTCCTTATTCACTCTATATTTCTCCATTAAACCTATCAATAAATATATGGCTTCTATAGTAGACCTACCCGACATGAATCCAAATTGATTATGAGAAAGATTAGTATCACGCTACAACCTACGCTCCATTAACTATTGGAATATCAATGTATTACTGTATGACAAGTAATCATAACTTATATCCTTGTTGTTAATATTATATGTAGGTTATATATTATGGATATCAGAACTCAAAGAAGTTGAATGTATAATCGATTGGCGCAAGGATGAAAGATATTAACTAATGAGTTCATTAGGGGGTGAATATTTTTATTCAGACAGCTTCTCAACTACCCAGCTTCATCTCAGATGGAAAGTTTCATTGCCCATGTTCTAAACATAAAAATTAAGTGCACCTTAGCCCAGATGACATAACTGTTGATCTATATCATCGAGGCTTCATGCTAGAATATTGGTATTGGACTTCTCATGGTGAGTATGAACCACAATTCGATTCTCGATGCTTCCCATCAATAAGTGCTACTAGAGATGAGGAAGAGCATATCATACCTAATCTTGAGGACTTAATTCATGATGCAAGTGGAGCATAATTTGAATAATATACATAAGATTCACCTAATAAAGAAGCATAAAATTTTTATGATTTGTTACATGCTTCCTAATAACCAATATGGAAAGGGTGCACCACTCACTCAGAGTTATCCGTTGCTATTAAGATATTAAGTATCAAGGTAGAATATAATGTCCCCCGTGAATATTTTAATCAATTTATTGGACTTCTCAAAAAAATCAATCCAGCAGATAACATAATTCCTACAGATTTATATCAGACTAAGAAGTTGATTTCCAAGCTTGGTTTGACATATAAAAAGATAGATTATTGTGTCAATGGATACATGTTATTCTACAAAAATTTTCAATCAGATATTATATGCCATCATTACACTACACTGAGATTTAAACCAAAATCTATCACGAAAAGAAAGCTGAAGGAAGTACCAGCCAGTAGGTTATTTTACTTACACATAATTCTTAGACTGCAATGATTATATGCATTAATGAGATCTGCTGAATATATGAGATGGCATAAAGAACATATCTCACAAGAAGGGTTTATTACACATCCATCAGAAGCAGATGCCTGGAAACATTTTGATCGTACAAATCTCACCTTCACCTCAGAATTAAGAAATGTAAGATTAGGTTTATGCGTAGATGGTTTCACTCCATTTAGTCAGTCTGCTTCACCTTACTCATGTTGTCATGTCATACTCACACCATACAATCTTCCACCAAAGTTGTGTATGATTACTCCTTATATGTTTTTGACACTTATCATTCCAAGGCTAGATAATCTAAAAGCAAAGATTGATGTATTCTTACAACCGTTAATTGATGATTTAAATTTATTATGGGAAGAGGGAATAAGTACATATAGCATCTCCACCAAATAGAACTTCATTATGAGGGCAGCATTATTTTGGATAATTGGTGATTTTTCTGCATATGGTATGCTCTTAGGTTGGAACACTTCTGGAAAATTAGCTTGTTCACTTTGCATGAAATATACAAAGTCATTCACTTTAAAGCACGGAGGGAAGAACACTTGGTTCGACTTTCATCGCATGTTCTTACCTACAGATCATCCTTTTAGGCAAAATAAGGATGATTTTATCAAAAATAAAATGGTTATGTCGATGCCTCCTCCTAGATTAACTAATGAAGAAATATTTGAAAGAGTCAGATCCATCCCCATAATAGTGGAATCTCCAACATTAGCTAATTAAAAATTGCCAGGATATGGTGTCAACCATAATTGGACTAAGAAAAGTATTTTTTGGTCATTACCATATTGGAGGATAAACTTGATCAGACATAACTTAGACGTGATGCATATAGAGAAAAATGTCTTAGATAATATATTCAATACAGTCATGGATATCAAAGATAAATCCAAAGATAATATAAAAGTAAGGATGGACTTAAAGGAGATTTGTAGGAGAAAAGCATTAAAATTGAGGGATGGTGGAAATGAAAAGTTTTTCAAACCAAAAGCTCCATTCAGGTTGACTTTAGAGCAGAGGCGAGCTATTTGTGAATGGGTGAAGAGTTTATGGGTACCTGATGGATATTCTTCAAATCTAAGCAGATATGTTGACATTAGAAGTGGAAGATTATTTGGTATGAAGAGTCATGATTGTTATATCTTCATGCAATATCTATTGCTAACCATATTTAGTTATATGTTGGATCAAATTTTGAAGCCCTTGATCGAGCTTAGTATCTTCTTCAAAAATTTATGCTCTTCAAAATTAAATACAAAGTACCTGATTCTTATGGAGCAGCATATCCCTTTTATTATGTGTAAACTTGAGAAGATATTTCCTTTAGCTTTCTTTGACTCTATGGAGCATCTACCCGTATATTTGCCATATGAAGCTAAAGTCGGTGGACTAGTTCAGTATCGGTGGATGTACCCTTTTGAGAGGTACTTAAATAAACTTAAGAAGACTACTAAGAATAAAGCGCATTTCTGAAGGCTCAATATGTGAAGCATATTTAATGTACGAGACAACCCAATTTTGCTCGTATTACTTTGAAACAACGTCACAATCAAGTCAGAGCACTGCACCTAAAAATATGGGTCAATCCTCAAATTTATTTGTATTCAATGACAGTGGTGAACCCTTATGCGCTAGTGCCATGAACTATTTAATTGATAAGGAGATGTGAGTTTCCACTTTATATGTCTTGCTTACTTGTGATGAAGTTGAGTCATATCTCGAGTAAGTATGAATAAGCTTACTCATAATTTTGTTACTCATACTTACATTCGATCTAAATATTAATATTTATAGGAGCTTTATTGATGGATTACATACAACAGAACAAATAGAAGTCAAAAGATAGTGAAAATAGATTTTTCTATTTAGTTTAAAAATATGGTACATATTTCAACTATTCATTTTAATTAATAAATCTTTAATTAGTTATTAAGCATGCTAATGACATACTTTATCTACTAACTAGGTCCACACTTAAGGTAGTAATTTACAATATCATGGACTACTTGATCTAGCTTGGGGACCTAATAGAGCTATGAAGTGTTATCAAAATTTTTTAGTTAAGGTTATAAATTCCAAACCAAATATTGGTGTGAAGATAGAAAAATAGATACTGCTGGTGTATGTGTTAGAGGAAATACCCATACAGGTGATGATTCTGAGTATTACAGGGTATCACAAGAAATATTATATTTGGAATATCCTCGTGTTGGGAATAATATGTATCTATTCAATTATGAGTGGTTTGATCCAGTAAAAAATCGAGGTACAAGAATACATCCATTGTACGGTATAAAAGAACTTAAATGGGGTAGAAAATATTCAAAGATTGACTCATTCATCATTGCTAGTCAGGCAAGCCAGGTCTATTTTGCTAACTACCCGAGTAGAGTACGAGGCAAACAAGATTGGCTCATAGTTATGAAGACCAAACCTAAGGGAGTTATTGAAAAGACTACTTCAATATGACCAGCACATCAAAAAGAGTTTATGTCAAACATAAAAGATGTTGCTAACGATGTGGATGATCAAATTACAACTACTTAGAGTGAGTTACAATTAGAGAAGTGGATTTAAACATAGAGGACATTCATGATAAGTCTGATAGTGGTATAGAAGTTTCATCATATGAAAGTGAATCAACATAAGGTAAATGATTTTTGACCAAAAATAAAATTTTTATACTTATATTTAATTATTTATTACATTATTTTATATTTAAAAGTTTTTTATACTTGTATTTATTTAATTCCTGTACTATTTTATATTCATTTTTTGTCATAATTTCTGTTGCTAATATTTTTTAAATATTTATGCAGATGGCTTCAGGTGATGACCGTCAGACAGGATTGATAAAGAATATATTTGGTAGGCGCAGTAAGAAGGTTACTGTTAGCAGGCTTGTACATACTGAGGGTACCTCTTCATCTCAGCCTACTACTCAGAGTCAGCCTAGCCCGCCTATACCTACTCCTGTAGCTAGTAGCCCACAGTTCTACTCACCAGACCCACACTTACCTTCACCGGACCTTACACAGACTACTCCTTTCTACCTATATTATCCACCCCCACCTTCTCATGGTGCCCATCCTCCATATTCATATCCATATCTGCCATATGTCCCACCACCACATTAGCCCACTACAGCACCACCTCAGCCCGCTACAAGCGGACCTTCCTACCCAGCTGTAGCAGAGCAGGCGACAAAGGGTCGCATGTTGATTGAACCTGATGGTGACACATAAGTACTAATCTTTATTCAGCCATGTAAATAGAATTGAATTAATTTTTTTGATAACTAACATATTTCTTTTAGGTTTCATCCATCAAAATAGCCTACGCATAAAATACGGGACATAATATGGAGTAGATACGATGCTTCTTATATTTCTTGGAAGAAAGTCCCGAAAGAAGTATGGGATATGTTGTTTAGAGAGTTTGAGGTATGTTATTATATAATTTTTTTTGTATTATATCTAATTTACATAAGCTAAAAAATTTATTTATTCTTTATTATATGTGTTTGAATGTAGAAAAATTTTTGTCGGTTGCCACAGTATAATGATAAAATTAGAAAGAATTTTGAGAAGTATGGCTCGACTCGCATGTGAGATATATTTAATGACATTAGAAAGTCAAGCTAGCGACCACCTTGGATTGGTGAGGGTGTATGGGCAGAGTTGAGCAGTACTTGGGGTAGCCCAGATTATAACAGGAGAAGAGATCAAAATAGACAGAACAGAGCTTCTGATGTTTGGGGCTTGGGTAGTTCCCTTCATATAGGAGGTTCTATTCCTCATATTGAGCACAGAAGATGTTTGGTAAGAAATTTTAAAATATTTTAATAATTTACTTTAATTAGAATACTAATATATATCTATTACATAAATAGGTGCTAGGTAGAGAACATACTCCTATTGAATTGTATAGTCATACCCACAAGCGGCAGGAGGACCAACAATGGATTGATGAGCGTGTTAGAAAAGCCTATGTAAGTATATAAGTTTAATTTTGGTAATATTATGTATAAATTACATAATGTTTTATTAACTTTCATAGGAGGAGTACATACAGCTTCGAGAGAGTCAGGCTGTAGCAGGTGAAGGTTCTTCTACTAGATCAACAGAATATTTTGACTACCACACTTGGTCATAAGCGGTAGGAGGAATGCAGTGCGGCAGAGTATACGGGTTAGGCTCACAGGCCTATGCATATGAAGGGCAAACATCTAGTGGCTCTAATTTTTCATCTAGTACCCAGGAGTCTTTATATACCCAACAGATAGCTGCCCTTATAGCCGAGCTAGAATTAGGTACATAAAGTACAAGCTGATTGGTAGATACAGAAGCAGATGCAGTTGCAGCAAGCTCAAATATTAGAAGAAATGAGAAAGATGAGAGAGCATATGAGTAGTGGGATGAGTACAGCATCAGCTGAGGATGAAACTGAATTAGAGTAGATATTATTTATCTATTTTATTGATGTGGACATCTATATTTATGTGTTTTTGGATATATTTATCTATTTGATGTTTGAACATATTTAGATATTTGTTGATGATACGCTTCTTGTATATGTTTATTATGTACATGTTTAATTATTTGTTACTTGGATGATGCTCTTCTGGTTTATATGTAACTGCTGATGTTGTAGATCAGAATTGGATTTATCAATGTATATTGTGTTGTATTTTTTTTATATGTAGGTTTAAATGTGGAAATCACTTTTCAAAAGAAGGAAAGTTTTTTTAATTTTTGCTACAGGTTTCTGGCTAATTTTTCACCAGAAAGGTTATCGATAAGATGATATCACAATCTTTCTGACAGAACTATGCGATGAAATATCTGACGGTTATTTCGACGATAATATTTCATGGTAAAAATAGACATCGATTTGTTTACGATGGAATATCCACCAGTAATTCTGATGGATAATATCCACCGGTAATTTTGACAGATAATTTGCCAGAACATGATGCCAGAAAAGGCATCAGGTTGTTAAACATTTCCGCTAGTTTTCTACCGGAAAGACCGTCAAAAACATTTCATGTGAAAATAATACGACGAAAATATTTTTCTGACGCGTGTTTTACCGTCGGAGTAAATTTCATCGGAAATCCGTCGGAAACCTATTTTTTGGCGTATTTTGCATGTTATCGATGGATTCCATCCGCCGGTAATGGTTTCTTTTCCTGTAGTGTTAGGTTACTCCACTTTCCCCATCAGTAACTTACTTTATATATGAATTTTATCCAGCTCTGAAGAATATCTTTGAAAACCCAACTTCCAATCCAAAGCTCCTCTACCTCTGACTTCTAAAGAGGAATTATTCTCTAGGTCCAGACAATCTCACTTGAAGTGAAATCCCTCTCTAGAATTTTTTGTGCATAAGTAATTCTCAATCTCGATCCCTTTATAGGATAGGTTTGATCACGTGTGAAGAGAACTTCCAATCTATGGCTATCTAACCGCAAGATTGGAAGGTTATGCTCAGACGATCTTCTAGGATCATTTTAAGAAATTTCTATCAATTAGATTCCTTTGATCAAGCTTAAATGCGCATATGATTGAGTTTACACAAGGAGGTTAAAGATGAAATCAAAGTAGTTCATCCGATTTGAATTGGAAGAACTTTGCTTATCCCTTATTTTCAAGCTAGACTATTCTAGCTGTTTGATCTCTGATCGAATGGTTAAGATCAATCCACATTATTTGTGAGGTCTTGCTATCCTTTAAGTGTCCAATCAGAAGGCGCCAAGCGGAAAAGTGCATGTCCAGTCAGCTAGGATCTAGAGAATTTAATTCATGGAAATTGTTATAACTTCAAAAATTCATATCACCTCACCCACTTGATCAAATTAGTTGACTAAGGTCTCTATTTATTGAGCTTAAGGAGATCTGTAAAAGCTCTATGGAATTGAGGTTCAATTTTAAATTTCTTTAAAGTAATTTAAGAAATACATGCCATTATATTTCTTGAATTACTTCTAGTAAATAACATCAATTTAACTCAAATGTTTAGGGATGATTCTTGAGAGTGTTTTACACATCCCCAAAATTATTCATGGTCATTTAAATTCAATTGAAACCTTAATTGAAATTTTAAAATTCAGTCAATTTTTGACCTAAAAATTCAAATTTCAATAACTATTAATCTATAGGAAATTTATGAATGTTCTTTTGTGGATTATTAGATAACTATTAAAAGGTTAGTTTGCCATTAATTTCATGCCAATATTTAGTCTAAATAGCCTATGGTGATTTTAAAAATAATTACATTTACTTTGAAAATTCATATCAAACCCTAGGGAGGCTTTGATGGTCTTAAACTGATATGATTTGAACCTTGGGTTAGTCATGACGCATGGCTTAAATTGTAAGCCAATTAGAGTTCATTTGATTTGCAATTTAATAAACCCAAAAATTTAATACATAAATGACCTAGGGAAATTTAGTAAATTAAAAAAAATAAAAAAATAAGGAAATTTAGTAAATTAAAAAAATAAAAAAATATTTATAAAAAAGGAAAATTTAATAAATCATAAATCATTAAATGAAAATTATTAAAATTTAAAGTAATGTGCATTAAACTTTAAATCATTAAACCTTTCAATAAAATAAAAGTCCCATAAGAAAACATCAAAATAAAAATTAATTAGAAGTTAAAGAAAATTTAATAAATAAAATAATTAAAATAAAAATAAAATCCTAAATGACTTTAAAATATTCTAAAAATCTTTTCAGCTCACTCATGACCTTCAAAGATAATTTAAAGTTGATTGAAGCTGATTTTATTCAAAAATAAAAAAATCCATAATATCTTTAATTAAATAAATTAATAATAGGGTTTATTTTCAATAAATCATAATTAAATAAATAAAAATATTAAAAATACAAATGTAATTTCACTAAACTTCAAACAAAAAATGTAATTTAATAAAAAAATAAACCTCTAAAAGTTTAATTAAAATAAAATGTCAAACTTTAGTTAAATCCTTAATAAATGAATAAAAGAATAATGAGTAAATAAATATAAATAAATAAATGTAAATAAAAATAAAATGAAATCATTACACCAAAATAAATAAATCCCCTAAAAATTAATAAATTCAAATTAAATAATTAAACATAAATCAATTAAATACATCCAATTTAAATAAATAAAATAAATTAATTAAAAATTAAATTAATTTCAAATTAAATTCAAGCAAATCAAAATTAATAAATAGAATCATTTTGTTAAGAATTAAATAAAAATAAATTAAAATTTTTAAATAAAATTATATAAATAAAAAATAATTTAAAATTAAATAAAAATTTAAGTAAAATTCAAAAATATATAAATAAAATAAAAAATAGAAAATAATAAGTAAAAAAATAAAATAATTTAAATTAAATAAACTCAAATAATAAATCAAATTCAATTCAATTCTTTTAAATAAATCAATTCAATTGAACTTAAATAATTAAACAAACTTTAAATAAATAATTAAATAAAATAAAGGCTATATGTATTTGCTTTATCCCTTGTGGAGGAAACAAATACATTAATTTGAAAGCCTATGACTTGTTGATTAATAATTTCAAGCACTTTGAAGTTGTTAATTAATATGGTTCTTTAAAATCTAAATCAAATAAATCATTAAGGACTAAATGATGGTTTTGTATGTTTATTTTATCCTTAGGGATGAAACAAATAGATTCATTAGAAGCTTAGGACTTGTTGGTAATTAATGACTTCATACACTTTAGAGTTATTAATTAACTTGGTTCTTTAAAACATAAAATAAATAAATATAAAATATTTAAACCATGTTAAAAACCATAAAACATAAAAAATTAAAACTTAAACTTAAACTAAATCATTTAGCCTAATAAAAAAATAAATTAAACTCATAGACAACATAAAATATTAATTAATCTAGGATATATCTAAACCACAAAACTTTGGAAACACTTTAAAAATGCTTGAAAGGATAACCAACTATAGTCTATGCTAGGGTGGTGTGTTTACTCTCTCGCACTTATTATTGTTTGATATTATTCTAGTGCATGTGTGGTAATGTGATTGCTTACTTTCATTGCACTATGTGAAGTCATATAGATGATTATATATTGTATTGCATATATACATGTTTTTTTATAATAACCCTTGTAGGAAGTTGGGTCTTTTCTCTTAAATGTAAATAGAAATTGTAAAGTGTGAAGAGTTATGAAAGTCTAAATGAAAATTGCTTATAGAGTGTAGAAGTCCAAAAGAATGTTCTTCTTCCTTTGAAGATCTTTTCCTTTGGAATTTTATACCTTATACATACTTGGAGCTAGAAGACTAGAATACATTAAAGACATTTAAATAAGCAATTTGCATTTATAAAGACTTGCGTTATTAAATAGGTGTAGAAATTCAAGCTTATTGTCGATGGACATTGGTCACTTTTGCTTTATAGTAGACCTTGGTTTATGTATTGTGGCATTTGCCACATTCTTTATTTTATATTGCCTTACATTATTTATACACTTACATAAATATACATTTATTGATTGTAAATGATTGTGATTAGAAACTGTATTTTTTTTTTGGTTTCTTGGTATTGCATGTACTTTTTCTTGGATATACATGTTAAGCTCCTAGGACTTTATTTTCTTTTTACTTTTAAACACCAACACTTCAAATTTTTATGAGCATATCATGCGTTTTACTATTATGTTACGTACACTATACCAACACACCAGCGACAAGGAAGAGGTGACCTAAGTGATGGGGTTAGTCCACTATTCCTTATCGTTTATGGTTGTTATGCTGCTAGATTTTTCTTAAAAAGTTGATGATGTAGTGAACATTAGACTTGAAATCATGATTTTATAAAAAATGATTTGATGGTTAGTTGTTTGTCCACTCGAGGCAGTCATGAGTCCAGTTTGTACTTGCGCACAATTCATGCATTCTCCCTTTGGAGGGTTAACCAATCATCTAATAAATGGCCAACTTAAACCAAAATTCATTCCTAACTTAGATTAGTAAATCCAAATCATAAAATAGGTTAGAGTGTTTTTGGGGTTTTCCTTAGAATCTAAAGCACTCTCTACCTTTCATTAATGGACCCTGTAAAGTAGTGTTCACATTTTGAACATTTCCCAATTGGTAGGTTAAAATTCATATCCTTGATCAAAGCTATTGTAAACCTAAAAAAGTTTAGTAATCTTTTGAATCAAGAGTTTTCTCAAAATTCATCTTATGATGTAATTAACTATAGAGGCATGCCTCTATAGGGAACCTAGAACCTAGTAAAAAAAATCCTACTTTAGTTTGCTAAAGTAGAGGAAAAATCTCTAGACATAGATAAAGTTGTATTCTTGGTTAATTTTATTTTCAAAATGATAGTTAAAATCATTTTATCTTTTAAGATGAATAGTATATTCTCTATGCTGAGTTTGATTATGAAAATAAATTCTATTTTTTAAAATGATAGTGAAATGTCGGTTTGTCTTTCAAGATGGCGTGTTGTTATTGATGTTGATTTAATTATAGAAATATAAAGCAAATCCATTTGCACAATATAGTTGTCCACATCTTCTAATTATGTCAATGCATCAAAATTGGTCAGTTCTCTAACTTGAAATTTTAATGTCTTTCTTTATGGTAAACTACATAGAATAGTTTATATTAAACAACATCTTTGATTTCAGGATGCTGAACAGCTAAATTATGCTTGCTTATTACACAATTCCATAGATAGGCTTAAGAAAGATTTGAGATTATGGTTCACCACATATTTTGATTATCTCTATGGTAAATTATTCAAATTTAGCACTACTTATCCTTTCTTTCTCATTCACATAAATTGTAATACTTAAATATGTCTACTCGTCCATATTGATGATATCCTAATGATAAGCAATTCCATACACTACTTGGTCTAATAACTATTATTTGTTATGCTAAGGTGAAACTCCTATTCTATATAAGTGCACATGTCGTGTTAAGTAATAAAATGTGGAGATGAGTATCGTTCTAATGAGGAATTTGAATTATCCTGAAATCATTCTAGTACTGCCTAATACAATCATTATATTTATTTTGTTAGATGATTAATAAGGGTGATGCAATGAAAATTTAAAAGTTACAATATTAAAAGATAATGCAATAATTTTTAAAACTTTGAACCTATAATATTTAAAAACATATGCTTGCAATAGTGATTTTTCTTCCTAATATTTGGTGTAAATTACAGAAAAAGTACTCCTCATCTCTGTCGAGTCTGTTGGAGTATTAGCTAGGATTTTTCCTAACTATAGTGTCTTCATGTCCTTAAGATCTCATAACCCTAACCACCATACGTCTATGCATGGCAAGATTATATTTTAAATCCTCTATTTATTCTTCTACTCCTCCATCGATGTTATGGATTACACTAGGTTTTAAGTTTATGCACTACCTATACATAAACTAAATGAAGCTTAAAGAAATTAAAAACAATGTTAAGCAATTTATATTTTTATAGGTCTACTTTATAAATACATTATTTCTAAATTATCATAAGTTTAGATAAAAGATCTTAGCCACGCATGGATATAAAGTAAGCACAACAAATATTTTTATTTTACTGAACAAAACAATAGTACTAGATAAAGAATAAGGATATAAATGACCCGGCTAATAAGTAAATACTCCTTTACACTCCTTCCTTCTCTCCGAACTAGTATAATACTCATATAATAGGTACAAAAGGGCCAACCTCCACCAAATGTAGCCTCACACACTCACACACACACTCAGTTATGTCTCTCCTAGTTACCAACCTTGTAACATGAACACTAAGCCTCTTATTCATTGAATTCTGAAATAAAAGAACTGGTGTCATGGCACTGGCTTAGTAGCACTACCCCACCCCTGAACTGTCATGTTGGTTCATTACTTATCGCATCAGTTCATCGGTTCAATCATCTCCAACTATCTTTCACTACGATGATGTGATGATTTGGCATTGCAGTGCTCCCTGGGAAGTGCCTCGATACTAAGCTCTAGTTATCATCTTGGACTTCAACCATTGTGGCCTTTATCTAGTGGCGTTGTAGCACTAGGGGAGTGTTGTAATGTTGATTCTATGTTGCTGTAGTGCTAGGTCAATTTTGATAATTTTAACCTATTTCTCACACTAAAAGATAGATTTAACTAGCACTATAACAAATATATACAATTTGGAGTATACAATTTTTCTACTACTCAAATTCCATCAAAGTTTAAGATATTACTTGTCTTAAGTAATTTATGCTGCATTGGAATTAAATTTATTTTGGTTGAATATACTTTTTTGAAAAATATATTAAATTAATAATCTAAGTATTTATAAGGTACATAAGTTAGAGATTTTTTTAATAAAATAATTTAGAATAACCTATTCCTTCATTCATAGTTAATATTCCTTCTAAATTAAACTCCTAAGGGTGTTGGTGAATAATTTTGACTAACTTAATCAGAATTACTGATAATTTAGAATCAATAGAATGGCACATTTAATCCTCGAATCAATCTATAAGATTTATTTAACTATTATGATTCCAATAATTTTCTTCTGGAGTATGTAAGTGGAGCTAAAAATTATAGGTACCAATTTTTGATATTCCGATATTTAGCTTTTCCCTTTTAATTTTTTTTATTTCTTCTTCTTTTTCTCATTTTTTTAATTGCCTAAGTACCTTATAATGATTTTGAATATCTATTTATTATCTCTCCTTATTATTTTTAAGCAGGGCTATACATTATAGGTACCAATTTTTTATATTTTAATACTTAGACTTTTTTAATTTTCTCACTATATAAAATTCATCAAATACCAGCAGCATTTCCTGCAGACAGAAGATCGCTAGAATTACCATCGATATACAGTGGTTTGACTGCCAAAATTTTTGGCAGTCATTTGGCCGTTAGCAATGGCACTGGAATTTTATATGTACGAAGTAGTTATCGACAGCTTTACTGTCAATTTTAAGTAACAAATTTCACTGGTATGCGCCCTATTTTTCCCGACATGTGAAAGTGCGAATAGGTTGTCAGACCTATTAATTATCTCCCTAGGCTAACCAAGAGGGGGGTGAATTAGTTCTTTTTTAAAAATTCTCATGAATTTAATGAAACTGATTCCACAATAAAATTTAATTTTTAAAAAATAATTCTTCAACCACAGAAAAATTAAAAGTGCATAAAATAAAAATGTGATAAATAGTAAAAGAAATGAAGAACACCGAATTTTATAGTGGTTCGGTCCAACAAGACCTACATCCACTCCCTGGAGACTCATTCTCTGGGTATTGCACTATACTCAAGTGACTCTCATTTAGCCCCCACGGCAAAGTGGAGAAGCCTTTACAATTTTCCTCTCTTCCACCAAACCCCAGTGCGGCAGAGAACCGTCATCCTTTTTCACCCTCTTAGTGAAGTCAGAGAATCTATCATCTTTTCTCACCCTCCTAGTGATGGCAGAGTACCAATCATCCTTTTTCACCCTCCTAGTGACAACAGAGAACCAAGCGTTCTTTTTCACCCTCTTGGTGACAGCAGAGAATCGGACTCTCCTTCAAAGATTTTCTCTCAAGAGTCTTCAAGAGATTGGGCAGAGACTTGAAGAATAAATAATGAGATCCTCACCTTTGGGCAACCTTGTGAATCCCCTCATAATTTCCTCTTCAACCACACTCTCAAACACTCTTCAAAATCACCCTTCCTTCCACTCTCAAAACCTACACAACTTAGTGACATTTAAGGACAATAATTAAGGACAAGTCTTAGTAATCTAGAAAAAATCCTAAAAAATTAAATATACATCTAATAGGGGTGAAATTCAAGACACATAAACCTAATGACATCTTTTACCTTAGGATGCACTCTCACTGATTTTAAAATTCATTAGGTTAAAAATTTAATTAACTCAAAATTAACCCATTAATTAAGCATGAAAATTCTAAAAAATCTTAATAAATTCAAATTAAATCCAAAAAATACAAATAGTATATAAAATTACTTAAAATTTAACCCTAAACTTAAGAAAATGAGAAGCCCTTTGATTTGACATTTAATTCAAGTTTAATTTAATTTTTAATGAAAATAAATATTTAATTAAATTAAATTTTCAAAAATAAATAAATATTACAAATAACTCTCAAATACTTGAGAACACTCCCTTGTTTCATTCTTGACCTTTGGAAGTGATTTCATGAAGTTTAAAATCAGTTTGAATCAAAATCATTAAAAGCCCATTTAATTAATTAAATAATTAATTCAATTAATTACTGAAATTTCAAAAATTCATAAGTAATTCTAGAAAACTCTAAATTGAACAAACTCAAATGCATTAAACTCCATTTAGGGTCTAGTATTTATTAAAAATGTTAAACTACCAGAAATGAGTTAAGGTCAAAAAGTCAATATTTTAGTCAATTGTAGTTCAAATTTGATGTAAAACTTTAAAAATTCATAACTTAATGTGAAAAAATCCAAATCTAACAAACTTAGTGTCTAATTACTCATCTTAGGGTTTAGTATTTAGAAAAAATATCAAAATTCTAGAATTCAACTTAATTTAAAAAGTCAAAATTTGACCCCTTAATTTAATGCATTAAATAATTCATAAAAATTCTAAAAATTCAATATCTGATTAGAACTCCAGAAAGTACTAATCTAATCATTAAAATCAGTTAACTAACCCCAACTATACAACAAGTATTCCAAAGATAAAGTTTTTAGGATGGGCTACCTTGAGCTGTGAGGCTAATGTCTTAAGGAGGTTTCATCCTCAAGCCCACTGTGACAACATCACGAACGGATTAAATGGAGTATAAAAATTTAAATTATTAATGATTTCACTAAATTAAAATCCATAATTCAACTATATCAACCAAGTTTTTAGGATGGACTACCTTGGGCTGCTGGCTATGTGTTCTAAGGAGGCTTGATTCCTCATGCTCACTATGACAACGTCACGAACTAGTTGATGACAAATTTAATTAATTCAACCTGTTCAAATTAGCAACCAATCAATTTAATTAAAAAAATAATCAACCCTCTTAAGTTTAACCAATTAAATCAATTAATAATATTAGTTACTGCTAGGTAACCCAGGCCTACGAGGCCAATAACTTAGCTCCAAGGAAGGTGAAATAAACTTCACAATCTTGGAGTAAATAAAAGGTAGTAAATACATTTCAAAATAAACATCAAAAAATTAATATTTAAACTTAAATCAAAATTCTCCTTTGACCTTAAAAAAAAACTAGACAACTTCAACCAAATACTCGACATAGGATATATCCAAGCCACATAGCCTACCCCACACACTTTAGATGGTTTGTTAGGACAACCAACTCTAATTTTATGCTAGGCTAGTGTTTTACTTTCTTGTTGTTGTGTGTCAAATTTTTTATGGTTTTCATTGCATGTTGGTTGCAATTAATTGATTGATGTTATTGTTTACTTATATCTTAATTTTATGTAATCTATGAATTGATGTGATGGATGTTAGATTACTCTTTAGTTACGGATAATCTGGACACTTATAAAATTATTTGCAGGTCTCCATGCTCATGCAGGGCTATAAAATCAAGGGGACAAATTAAAGCTTAAAATTGATAAATTTTATGTACATGCTCCAATGATATGTCCCCTTGAAATTAAAAAAGTATGGCCAAGCGTGGCAATCATTTTAATTTAAGCAATATATATAAATGCATGGGATTATTGATAATTTTAAATATAACTTCTTGGGGTGTATTTTAATTCCTAGGATAACCATGTAGATTATTTTAGAATTTTATTTTAATTCTCTATGTAATTTAATTAAGTCATGTTATAAAAGTCTAATTTTACGATGAGATAGTAACCATCCAATTTGAAATCCAAAGAGAAGGGAAACATACCCTTATGGGAGATTTCCCTTCATCTGGAAATTCAAATTAGAAAGATTTTAAAAAAATCCAAAGAGAAAAGAAACACCCCTCCGGGGAGGAGTTCTTTTCCTTTTGGAAGCTTAGACCCGATGAATCCATGGAGCTAGTAGAAGGGAAGAAGATGAAGTAAAGATATATGAATATCCCATTCTTAAAATTACTTGCGTCATTTCTAGGATTAAAATTTGGGTTGTTGTCAGTGGTACCCAACCACTTTTAATTTTTGCAGACCCTAGGTTATAATTAAGTGGCACTTGCCACATAAACTTTGAATTTACTTAAATATTTAATTGATGTTGATTTGTTTAAATTGCTTGTGCAGTAAAAATTGCATGCTTTTCTAGTTTCTTTCTTATACGTCAATTTTCATTTAGCGTGGAAATCATTCGGAGGCTCGTGAGGGCAAGTTAAAAATGTTTCTATTCAAATTAAATTAAAAAATATCAATCCCATATAAAAATTTAACAATTTTATGAATGTTCGTTAGGGATGTTAAGCCCTTATGAACTAGCCTAAGACTAATCAAGAGGGGGGTGAATTGGTAGTTTTTAAAAATTTTTGACCAAAATCGATGTTGAAAACCTTTTTAATGATTTAAAATAATTACAACTTTGTGATGATGTTGAGATGTTTAACGAAACAAAGCAATAACTTCAATCACATGATCATCAATAAAAAAGTATAATGTAGAAAATAATCATAAAGATTACACCAGATTTTATAATGGTTCAGTCAACTTGACTTATGTCTACTCCCCGGAGCCTCCCCACCCGGTATTGCACTAAAACTTAGTAACTCTCATTTTGCTCCCATAGCAAGATGGAGAAGCCATTACAACACTCCTTTCACCAACCCGGTGAGGCAGAGAACCTAGACTCCTTTTTCCTTCTCCTAAAGCAGGTAGAGAACCTCAATCTTCTTGCAAATGATCCTTCCCACAGAGAAACCAATAGACAAGGGACGACGATTGGAGATGATGACTTGAATCCTTGCTTGGAGTAACCTTTGTGAACACCTCACAAACTCTCCCTCATAAGATTCTCTCTCTCACCAAAGCTCTCCCTCTCTCTCTCAAGGTTCTCTCAGGAAAGGATAGTGGCAAAATATTTTCACAGTATCAAGAAAAAGATCTTAAATAGAAGGGCTCAAAAATTACCCTAAATTTTAACTTACTGTTAAAGATCGTCCAGGATGATCCTTAGATCGTCCTGTATGATTAGTGTAAATCAACCTGTTCTGGCATAAACGATCTGGTTTCTCTGGATAATTAGAAGACATAGTTTATTCAGATCATCCGGGATGATTCTGCGATCATCCTGGACGATTAGTGTAAATCAAAAATATTATCCAGCAGATAGTTCGGGTCATCCAGGATAAAAGTTTGGATGATTTAAAGAAAATGACTTGATCGTCTAGGATGATATGTATATCATCCAGAATGATATGTATATCGTCCAGGAAAATATGTATATCGTCCTATACGATTAGTTCAAAAATGCCCAAAATCATCTGGCACACAGTTCGGGTCATCCGGGATAACTATGCTAGATAATTTCAAAATGACTTGGTCGTCTCGGATGATATCTCTATCATCCCGTATGATTAGTTCAAAATGTCCAATATCATCTAGTACATTATTCGGGTCATCCAGGTGAGATGCACTAGATGATGAGGATTTCTCATTGATCATCCAGGATGATCTTGTGATTGTCTAGGACAATATGATTGATCAATCAATCTTTAATTACTTTCCTTAATCACCTAGCTAATTTAGGCATGATTGTAATGAATCATCCAGGATTATACATATATCATCCAGGACGATTAGACCAAAATACTAAAAATAAAAACATGCCTAACTTAGTCTGGAGGATGAGATTTTTTGATTTGGGCGTATCGTCCTTTACGATGGGATGATCATCCAGGACAATCTGCTTAATCAAATCGATTTAACATGGTTACCCTAATTAGGATTTCTATTTTCACTAGATCATCTAAGATGATATAACTATCATCTGGGACGATATGAATAAAATTAGAATAGAAACTTTAACTCACTAAAATCTCCCCCTGAGTGTGTGTGTGTGTAAGGTTACTTAGCTTGGGGATCCATTACATTACATTTGACTCAATAAAGGTGAAAAATTATATTAAACCTGAAACAGACACAGATTGGCTCGATCTTGAGTTGGCTTGAATTGTAATTGATATTATGAACCTGAAAGGTTAGGCACTCAAACAGAAGCATAAATGTTTATTATCATCAAAAGCATAATCTTTGAATCCAGATTTGTAACAATCTCCCCTTTTTTGATAATGGCAAACATTTATTAGATAGTTTCAAATTCAGTAAATAAAACACAGCGCAATGAAAACAAAGGAATGTAATTTCTATTAGCCAGGAAAATAGTACAAGAACACTGAATACTGATGACTCAAAAGTACAACAACCTAGAATGCTACTAACAACCAAACTACTCCCCCTTTTGACATCTCAAAAAAAGGAGAAAATAGAAAGAAAATATAATAGAGAAATATAGAAAGAGAGTATAAAAACATCACTAAAAATAAATCAAAATCAAACCAAGGAAAAGATAAAAAATAAGGAAATAACACCATTTTTTTAATCGGTCTGCTCCAGTAAATCAAAATTTTTTTCTTAATTTTTAATTCAAAAGCCATTAAGAAGAAACTTGACAACGCTGAAATCCAAAAAAGTTAGAAAATCAATTTTCGTAACTCCTACCTTGGACACGTTACATGTTCAAATTCCTTTCAAGCAAAAATCAAATTCAGAAGAAAAGAAATTAGATTTGAAAAGAGATCCCTTCAAGCCTCATTCTAGAAAAAATATCTGATAAAATAGTATTACAAAGGAGAGAATCAAAGATCAATATTTTTAATCTCAAGTGTTTGAAAATATTAAGTGGCACATAGATTTTTCTAAGATATTTAAAGATCTAAAAGGGAAGAAAGCTTATTTCTTTGTGGGCTCATTTTATGCCTCTTTTTTAATTTATTTGGTGCTCTTTGCACATCTTTTAATTTTTGATACACTTTGTGTATCTTTTCATTTTTTAGCATCATTGTGCATCTTTCATTTTTGGGCCCATTTTGTGCCATTTTTTTTCTTTTGCAAGCTTGCTTCCTTTTATATCTCTAAAGAATCTCAGTTGTGAAATTATCTTCCAGACATAAGAGAAGAAAACACTCACTCTCTATAGTAAGGAGGAGTAATTCACAGAACAAAATCATACTTCATATGATATGTGCAATCACCTGATTAAGAAAAATATAACCATGATTCAAGGCTTTGAAAATACTATTGATATGAGATAGATCACTATAGGAAGATAAAATAAATCTCTATTTCAAAAACTAACTTTTTAATTTTGAAAATGATTTTTATCCAAAACAAATAATACACCATTAAAGGAGTTAGAGGAAGAGAAATAATCATCAATGTTTCTTCCCTTTAACTATTTTAGAGGAGTCCATCACTGCTTACAAGCTTTCAAATAAAAATAAGGCAAAACTCTCAATTAGAAATCTAATTTATCAACAGTAGTGAGTTGAGATCTAATTCTGAAGAAAATAATCAGTAAATCAATAAAAGAAGAAAGAAAGCACATAAAAAAGAAATAATCAAATCGAAAAAAATTAACAACGAAAAAAAAAAAGAAATCTGTAGAAAATAAAAATTAAAAAGAAAATAGATAATCAAATCAACCAAAAATAAAGGAAAACTAAAATGCAAAAACTTCATAAATCATTAGCCATCAAATTCATGTATTTATGTCAATCACACCCAATCTGGTCCTTAAGATGTTGAATGAGTCAAAGGCCAGTGGTTTAATAAAGATGTCAGGCAGTTGGTTTTCAGTTAATATATGATGTAGCTCAAGGTCTCCTTTAGTAACATGGTCCCTAATGAAGTGATGTCTTATGTCAATGTGTTTGGTTCTTGAATGTTGGATAGGATTCTTAGAGATGCAGATGGCACTAGTATTACCACATAGAACTGAAATTATGCCAACAGGTAATCCTAAATCCAAGATTTATTATTTCAACCAAAGAATTTGGGCCACACAACTTCCTAAGGCAATGTACTCAGCTTCAGCAGTGGAAAGTGCTACATAGTTTTGTTTTCTACTGGACCAAGAGACTAAGGACTGTCCTATGAATTGGTAAGTTCTAGAAGTGCTCTTTCTATCCACCCTACACCCTGTAAAGTCAGAATCAGAATATTCGATAATTTCAAAAGTAGTGATGTGCCAAGGATATCAGATTCCTATGTTTGGGGTCCCTAAGACATATCTAAGGATTCTCTTAACTACAGTCAGGTGGGATTCTTTAGGATCACCTTAGAATCTTGTACAAAGATAAATACTAAATATTATATCAGGTCAGCTAGCAGTCAAGTAAAGTAGTGATTTAATTATACCTCTGTACTTCTTTTAATCAATAGATTTTCTATTTAAATTATTATATAACTGAACAATAGAGCTCATGGGAGAAATAGGATAATTCTCCCATCATACTCATCTCAAACTTTTTATTCATTATTTTAGAAAAATCATCACATAACTTTTGATCAGAAGATCCAAAATGTATATCATCAACATAGATCTGGATAATGAGTAAATCCTCTCCTACTTTCCTCAGAAAAAGGATGGTGTCTACGCTCTCCCGAACAAACTCTCTTTCTAGCAGGAATGTGCTAAGCCTCTCATACCAAGCTCTGGGTACATTTTTTAATCCATATAAGGCCTTTTTTAATTTGAAAATATGATTTGGATATTGAGAACTCTCAAAACCTGGGGGTTGCTCTATAAAGACATCTTCTTTTATTAACACATTTAAAAAGGCACTCTTAGCATCCATTTGAAACAGCTTAAATCCCTTATAACAGGCAAAGACTAGTAGCACTCTAATAGCTTTCAATCTAGCTACAGAGGCAAAGATCTGCTCAAAATCAATCACTTCTATTTGGTTGTACCCCTTAGCTACCAATCTCACCTTATTCCTAACCATCACACCATAATCATTCATTTTATTCTTAAAGACCCATGTGGTTCCTACTACACTTTGATTCTTAGGTCTTTCTACCAGCTCCCAAACATCATTTCACATAAATTGGTTAAGTTCTTCTTGCATAACTAGAATTCAAAATTCATCAAAAAGGGCTTGATTGATGTTGGTGGGTTCAGTCATTGAGATAAAGGCAAAATGGTTTACTTCCTTCCTAAGTCCATGGCTAGTTTTAACACCTTCAGAAGGGTCTCCTAAGATCAGTTCTTTAGGATGACTCGAAAAATATCTCTAATCTCTAAGCAAAGTATTTTCAGGTTCTACCCGGTCGCCATCTCTGGTTCGATTCGCACAACCCCTCCTTCTCATTCGCACGAAAAAAAACTCCCAGGCTCCGATCCTTCTCTGTTCGTAAGCTTCAGGCGGAAGAATCCCCATTTTCCTCTCCTCTCTCACACGAGGACCAGCCGATCCGACACACTACCCTCACCGTTGCTTGCCCTAGCCAACGACACAGCCCTAGCCGACGTTGTCGCAAGCCCTAACCGTCGGCAACCTTTTCCTAATCTTGGGAAATTTTCTTCTATATCTTCATCCATATTCTTCCTTGTTGATTAGGGAAGTGATTGCTATGGAAAGTGTTTAACTAGAGAGGAAATGTTAATGCTGATTTCTTACCTTGAAATTTTATTGCTACATCTTGGAGAATATAGTAGAGATTGCATATGTTCTTGAGATAATTTAGAGATGGTGGAATAATCTTGCATTAATAGATTTCATGCTTGGAAACATTTTCTCTTGGGGAAAAAGCTATTTTCTGAATTAATAACAAATGCAAAATCCTTCATGAGGCCATGAGATTTTATTTTGTGGATTTTTCCTATGAATATGGAGAAGCAATACTTCTTATTTGATAGAAATTTTTCATAAAACATATGTGGGTTGTTATGGTTTATTTGCTCTATGGAGTTTGACATTGGTAGATTTTCTTTATGATGGCTAAGTTTTGTCATTTCTTGGCTTTATGGTCCTGTATATCGAAGTCATGGAGGAAATATTTCTTATCAGTTGGAAAGGTGTCTGTCCTCGAACCTTTTATCCTTGCCATTTCTTGTGGCTGATTTGGATTTTAGGTGCGTTTTGTGGTGAAAACAGCGAGCTTTGATCTCTCTTTTGTTGAAAAGAACCTCTATACAACTATGCTATAGATTCGTTGGAACTATGAATATGATTGCGTTGTTTTCTCTGAAAAAGATTTTGAGATTGTGTTTGCTAAGAATGTTCTATTCATTTTCTTGAGAATAAAAAATAAAAAATGTGGTTTACATAAGGCCTTACTTTCTAAATATACTAGAGTTGTGCCCATTTGAATCTTTTTCATAAAATTTGGAGGACATTTTTGGTGCATTGTTTTCTGTTATGGATGGAATATAAGCGATGAATGCTAAAAATTGTCTTTATTGTTTTCCTTTACAAAATCGAAATAATGAAGAGGATTTTCATGCTCTCCATTGAGGAATAAAGGATTTCAGTTCGTGTGTGAAAGTTTGTTGGTAACTATGCATATGCTTCGTGATTAAATTTTGGGAACAATGTGTTTCAAATGCAAGGTTGTATGCTTTGCATTGAGAATTTTCATGAGTCTTTGGTAAGAGTAAGGCGGCATCAATTGTTCTTTCTCATTGTTTGGAAGGGTTTGTGAGAACTTATAGGTTGCAATGATGTTTTCTTTAGTATAGTAGCATGAGTTTATTTTGAAAAGTGAGGGGTGGTTGTGAATGACAAAGTGAAGCTTGATTGTTCGAAAATAAAAAAAAAATATTTTGTTTTAAAAAAATGAGATATGTGAGAAATAATAAGTGGGGCTTGTGAATTCGGAAAGGTGAGAATTGTGTGTGCATCTGTTGGTAAGTGAAATGAAGTATTTTGGAAAGTGTTGTGAGCATCATGGAAAGGCAAAGTGTGTATGTGAATAGTGAAGGGAAATGTGTGGAAATGTGTATGTTTTGAAGAAGTGTAGTGAAGCGTATGTTAAATGTGGAGATGTATATGGAATTGTGTGTGTTGAAAGGTGGAATTTGTGTGTGTATTTTGGAAAGGTAGAGTGTGTGAAAATGAAAAGAAATGGTTGCATTGTGAGAAATAAAGTGTGTGTGTGTATGTTGGAAAGAAAAACAATGTGAAATGTGTAAATATTGAATGACGAAATGTATGGAGTGTTGAAGTAAGTGGTGTGTATATTGAAGGTGACTTGTGTATGTTTGGAAAAGCAAAATTGTAGAGTTTGTACATATTTTGAGGATTGAGAAATATAATTATGGAAAGTGTATGAGTTTTGGAAAAGGAAAAAAAATGGTTTACATTGGAGAGTGAGTGAGTTGGATGTTTATTAGAAAATGAAATCTTTAAAGAAAGCAATGCCCCTCTTTTTCGCTCTCTACCCCTCTCTTTCTCTTTCTTTTACTACTCTCCCTTGTGCCTTGAAGTGAATGTTGGAAAACTAAATAGTATGCTTTCAAAAGGGAACTGTTTAAAAGGTTGACAGCTTGTGCCGATCTTCAAGCCCGAAGAAAGGTACATTTTTATTTTTAGTAATTTCAATTATTTCATTATTAATTATTAAATGTGCTTCTAATCCTTCCCTGTTTTATTCTCTTTACTTGCATGAACTGAGAGGAATGGTACCGATTGAGTGAACAAAAAGATAAGGGACAAAGGCGTCAGTCGCCTCTATCTAACCGGGTAGAGGTGCTACGAGCAAAATCCACCGGGTCATAGCCCCCGGTGTTGCAAGTTTTCTTAAAACTTAGAAAGCCCCTAGGAGGCCGTGGTGTGTTTTGTGTGAACTCCTCCCCTCTAGGTTCCTATAGTAACTTCAATTTTATTAGGATTATTTTTATTTTTATTATTAGATCCTTGAACCCCTTACACGTACGCAAAGTCTTAAGGGTTAGTGATAACAAGCTTTTTCATCCCATACAACATTAGTTACATTTAAGGACAAAAATTAAGGACTGAGTCTTAGAAAACTTAGACTTAGGATGCATGCACACTTTAGAGTAGAAATACAGAACATAGAAAACTTAATGGCATTCCCCTTAGGATTAGTGTATGTTATTAATACAACCTTAATCAAATCTAACAAAAATTAAATAAATCAGTTAATGATTCCAAATACACCAATGATGATTCAGATATAAATACACAGAAATCATATAACCCTTAATAATCAAATCAAACGATAATTTCAACCAATGTAAACCAAACTTATAAAATAATAAATAACATATATATTCATTCAATAAAAGTAAATCAACCCTTAAATTGAAAATAAAATTTATACGTAAATGAACATCAAAATCACAAATAGAATTAACATAATTTGATAAAATATTAAAGTCATAAACTTATAACCAAAGTAATTTTAAATTGTAAAAAAAAAGAATAATAAATTATAATCAATTAAACAACAATAATAATGATAAATCTAAAAATCTAATAAATCATTGATAAATTAAATAAAATCACTAAAATTTTAGTAAAACATTAACACATGAATGAGTTAATTAAAATTTCAATAAATAATTTAAAATTAACAAAACATTAAAGCTTTTTAATAAATCCTTTAAAAAATTCAATAAATCATTAATTAAATAATCTAAATGATTAATTAAAAATGCACTAAAGAACCGATCATATTAATCAACTTTAATAATTAAAAATTAATCTAAAATAAACTTCAAAACAGTAAAGACACTAAAACTTAAATCTGAACTAAAATTCTCTTGTACCCTTCAACAAATCAATTTCAATCAATTAGATAACTTCAACTAATAGTAAACTCAGGATATCTTTAAACCACACGACCTACCGCACACACTTAGATTTGTTTGCTAGGACAACCGACTCTAGCTTTAGGTTAAGCCGGTGTTTACTTTCTTGCTGTTGCGTGACGGGCTTTCTCGTGGTTTTCATTACATGCTGTGTATGATTGCTGTGAGTATTTATTTACTTTTACTGCTATCTGTGAAATGATGTGATGGGCGATAGATTACCCCTAGGTTAGGAATGATCTGGATGCTCACAGAATCTTATGCAGGTGGTCATGCTCGTGTAGGGCTAAATAAAAAGGGGGCAAATTAAAGATTTAAATTAATAATATTTTCTGTAGGTGCTTCAGAAAATGCTAAGCCCCCTTAAAATTAAAAGAGCATGGCCAAGTGTGGCTGGTGAATTTAATGTGAATACTAATGTATAACTGCTTGGGAATGATTTATTATAAACTGCTTAGGATAACCCTATAGGTGTTTTAGATTTTTTTTTTTTATCTGGGATGTAATGTAAATGTAATTTGTTAAAGTCTAGCATTGTGAAAGTGATTCGAAAGTGGGATATCACACCCAACTTGGAATCCAAAGAGAAGAGAATGTCCCTTAGAGGAGTAGTCTCTTCTATTTAGAAAGCCAAGTTAGGGTGGTTCTAATATCTAAAGAGAAAAGAAAATACCCCTTCAGGGATGAGTTTCTTTTCATTTGGATATCCAGGCCCGGCGAACCCAAGGAGCTCGCAGCGGATCCAAGGAGCTCGTAGAGAAAGAGAAGAGGAAATGAGAAGACGAATAGAAGAAGATGAAGAAATGAAGATAAGAAGAAAAGTATATCCCATTTTGAAATCACTTACGTCAGTCTTAGGATTAGAATCTGGATTTGTTGTCAGTGGTACCTGGCCACTTTACATTTTCAGCAGACCCTAGGTTGTAAATAAACTGGACATTAGACATTATATTTTTGGATAATTTAATTTGAGTGTTTACATTATTTGTGCGGTAGCTTTTTTTAGGACTCTTGCATGCCGTATTTTGTTTTAGCCTGGATACGAATCGGACTGCTTTTTTGGTAAGGACCATGATAAAACTTTTTCTACTTGAAATTTAAAATAAAATTTTTAGGCTCACATAGAAACTCTAACGAATCTAAGAAGTAAGCTCGGGTCCGTCGAGAGTCAGCATAAGCATATTATTACTTTCTCTTCCTTGTTAGGCACCTCCCTGCCTGTGAGTTCTGGCAGACCACCTGACCTATTAGGGTGCGGTTCTGTCAAGGGGATGTTGTGCAATCTCTAGGAAAAAATTTATTTTCTAAGCCTGATTTTAAAACTACTTCATAAATTATTTTTATGTATTCGAGTCAATTAGCATGCATTGCATTAGATACAAATTAAAAGAGTCTAAAATTTTAATTGTATTATGCTCTCGGGCATCATTTACCCTACATAAGTAAAGGGGCCAATTAGGATTTGTCTTAGATGTCGGCCCCGATTCCTCAAAACTTAAATAACATCCCTACCCATCTTTCATAAGAGACTGGATACATGTATTTGAAGCACCTAGGTGGTTAGCTGGCTCCCCAATTCAGGCTGGGGTAAGTCCAGATTTGCATTATATTAGCTAGGTTCGGGTCACTACTTTGTAGTACCCAAATTTAGTTTTAGGTTTTGAGGCAGATTGTCAAATCTTAAGTCCTCACCCTTTGGGAATATAATCCCAAATTTCTAATAAAATGCAACCTCAAATCTAAAAATTTCTCTCTTAAAATGTAAAGCCCAATATAGGGTAGACTGAGGTTGCCTCTGAGCTTCTCAGAATCCGGCACCTCCTACTTTTCTTCCTTTGACTCGTTAATAACTGTTCAACGTTGAGCTTTCTCCTTGAAAATTCTTACTTCTTTTCTTTTCTTCTACTTTGTAATCAAAGGGTATGAAATCACTATATTAATCAAGAGTTTTCTTAGGAGTATCCCTCCTAGGATGTAATTAACTATAGGGGCTTGCCCCTATAGGGATTTGAGAACCCCATATTAAAATAAACCTTATTTTATGTACATAAGACAAGGGAAAAATCTCTGGGAACGCAGATTATTTTTTAAAACTCATTTTTAATTTTGAATATACTTATATGATGTTATTTTCATCTCCCTAGATGATATAACATTCTCCTTGTTATATTCGATCTTAAAAGTGACGAATTTTATAAAATCCATTCTTATTTTTAGATGCCTTAAAGAATATCACGTTCATCTTTTAAGATGATGTCGTATTATCCTCGTTGCCTCTAATCAGAAGAGTGGTTGAACTTTTAAAACTTTATTTCTATTTTTAAACATATTCTATATAATTTCATAATCATCTTTCGAGATGATATGTTATTCTCTGAATCGTGTTTGATCACAGAAATGTCATTTTTCAAAACCCTGTTTTGATATTGAATCCATTATAGAATATTATGTCAGTCTCCCAAGACTGTACTTTATTCTTAATGTAGTATTTGATTACAAAATAAGAGAAATCAAAATCTGCGTGGCGACATAAATTTTCCCACCAGATATATATAATTAGTTCAAAAATGCCCAAAATCTTTCGGCATACAGTTCGGGTCATCCGGGATAATTATGCTGGATGATTTCAAAATGACTTGATCGTCTTGGATAATATCTTTATCATCCTTTATGATTAGTTCAAAATAGTTAATATTATCCGTCATATTATTCAGGTTAACCAGGTGATATGCACTAGATGATGAGGATTTCTCATTGATCATCCAGGACGATCTTACGATCGTCCAGGATAATGTGATTAATCAATTAATCTTTAATTATTTTTCTTAATCACCTAACTAATTTAGGAATGATTATAATGAATTATCTAGGATGATACACATATCATCAAGGATAATTAGACCAAAATACTAAAAGTAAAACCATGCCTAACTTAGTCTGGCGGCTAAGATTTTCTAATTTAGGCATATCATCTTGTATGATGGGATGATCATCCAGGATGATCTGTTTAATCAGACCGACTTAACATGGTTGACCTAATTAGAGTTTTTATTTTCACAAGATTATCCAGGATGATATTACTATCATCAGGATGATATGAACAAAATTAAAATAGAAATTTTAACTCACTAAAAATCTTTCACTAACTGTGTGTGTGCAAAGTTACTTAGCTTGGGTATCCATTACATTACATTTGACTTAATAAAGGTGAAAAATTATATTGAATCTAAAATAGACACAGACTGACTCAATCTTGAGCTGGCTTGAATTACAATTGATCTTGTGAACCTGAAAGGTTAGGCACTCAAACAGAAGCATAAATATTTGTTATCATCAAAAGCATAATCCTTGAATCAAGATTTACAACATTTTAAAAAGTAAGCTCGGGAA
The DNA here is from genome assembly GCA_019925795.1 of Dendrobium chrysotoxum. Classification (NCBI taxonomy): domain Eukaryota; kingdom Viridiplantae; phylum Streptophyta; class Magnoliopsida; order Asparagales; family Orchidaceae; genus Dendrobium; species Dendrobium chrysotoxum. The sequence goes on along the minus strand of CM034315.1, from coordinate 26,489,982 downwards.
TAATCTTGGAGTTTATATGCATTCATATTAAACTTTCTCCTCCTTGTTAGGCACCTCCCCACTTATAGGTTCTAGTAGACCACCTGGCCTATTATGGTGCAGTTCTGTCAAGGGAATGTTATGTAATCTCTAGGATAAAATTTATTTCCTTAGCCTTTTTAAAACTACTTCATACTAATTTTGCATTCAAAGGTCAATAAGTATGCATTGTATTAAAAATAAACTAAAGAGTAAGAAAATTATTTACATTTTCAGAGCATAATCACCCAATATATGTCAAGGGACCAATTAGGATCTGCTCTAGACGTCAGCTCTAATTCCTCAACACTTAAATAACAACTTTCCTACCCATCTTTTATAAAGAGACCGAACACATGATTTTAAAGCGCTTAGGTGGTTAGTTGGCCCTCCAATCTAGGTTGGGATACGTCCATATTTGCATTGTTATTAGTTAGGTTCTAGCCACTATCATTTAGTGCCCAAATTTAGACTTAAGATCTAGGGAAGACTCAAAATCATAAGACCCCACTTTTCGGGAATATAATCCCAACCTTCTAATAAATTAATAACTCAAATTAAATTATCTTCAAAATAAAATTTAAAGCCCAATATATAAGATAAACTAAGGCATTTCTAAAGCATTTCAGAATCCCAAAATCCCTCCTACTTCTCTATTGGCCTCCAGAAATAAGTGCTCAAATTTAATCCAATCCTAGTTAAAATTCTAACATCACTTCCTTTGATATCACTTCTTGAAAATTCAAAAAATAAAATTTCTATCATTATTTTAATTGAGAATTTCCATAGGAAACTTAGGTTTCCTTTGATGTAATTAACTATGAGGGCTTGCACTCATAGGAGATTTAAAGATACCATATCAATTTTCAAAATCTAATTAATTCTCTTTAGAAAAATTAAAATCAACAATGATCATTATCGTTATATTCAAATCATGGATAATAAGTGATATTTTCCTTCCTTGAAAAGATACATCATTTATTAACATGCATTTTACATTATTATAGCCAAATACTTGATCGAATGTCATTTTGACCCGTCGGGGTCATATATAGTTCTCCCTTGAATTTGACTATCATAATTAGGATAAAATTTATAGTTTTATTTTCTAAACCCATTAGGGAATGATATTCTAGCATCTCGAGGTGATATATCATTCATAATGATGCGTTCAACTTCAAAACTGTAAATTCCAGAAGTTAAAATTTTTCAAAGAAATTTAATTATAATTTTCTTTGCCTTTTTCTAAAGCAAAGTAAAGCTCCCTTTTCAAACCTCAACAAATAAAAAAAAGGTGACTCCAGTGGAGAAAATATCTCATGTCAAATGTATAGGATGATTTTATATGACTTTGGGAGGGTCAGCTGTGTACTGGTAAGGGATCATCTTCAAGATCGATCCAGTATTCTGAGTATCACACATGGTCAGAAGCTATTAAAGGAAGACAGAGAGGGAGGGTTTATGGCTTAGGTTCAAAGGGATATGCTATTAAGGGTAGTATATCCACTTTAGTATTTTATGATTCTAGTGGAGCTAAAGAAACTATCAGTTAGAGGGTTGCTGCTCTGATAAGAGAGATAGAGGAGATGAGACAAATTCAGGCTGAGATGCAAGCAGAGCTGAGATCATATCAAGATGAACATCAGAAAAAAAAGGAGCAGGAGTCTGTACATGAATTATAGGGCAGCTAGGATATGGACGATGATTAGATTTAATTAAAGATTGAAGTTGTTGATGGTGTTTAAAGAACTAGCTTTTGTTTGAGAATATATGGACGTGAAATAAGTTATTTATGTTTTAAGATTGTTTAAAAAGTTCATGTTTATGTTTTTCTATGTTTAAAAGTTTGTGTGTTTTGTATTTTATATTTTATGTTATGAACTTCTTGAGCATCTGTTGATTGTGGATATTGTATTAGTGTATTCCATTTTATTTATATTACTCAGCTACTACCAGTATATATGGAAATGTGGTCGAATAGAGGGGAGGATGTCAATTTTTTTAAAATACTACAGATTTTCAGGGGCTAACTGATGGTTTAGCCACCAGAAACATCGATATTATACATTTATTGTTACCATCAGAATATATGATAAACTATCAGTAATTAGAGGCGATTCTCCTGTGATCTACGTGCCGGTAAGTTCGAACGGCTATAACTGTCAGAATGTCATTGGTAAATATTACCGCCAGAATAAAGCTAGTGGTCTCAATTTCCTATTTGATTTTTTCCAGTGGGGTTTGAACTATCAAATATTTTAATTACCGCCAGAAAATTGACCTTTTTCTGGAAAATTCTACCGGTATTGGATGATTTTCCTATAGTGTTTCAATTTTACTTTATTTTTGGCTAAATACCGTATACTAATTTTAAATAAATATTATGGCCCCCACTTTGTATACTTAATCTAAAGTATATTAAAGCTTCATAATTCCCTAATTACTTATTTATTAGATGACTTAGAATTAATCCATTAATTTAATCACATTAATCCTTAAATCTAATAGCCCTTTATAAGTAGTTAAGTGATTTAATTGATTTTTTAAGAATCTAAATTATCCAAAATAAATAATTTTAAATTAAAAGATTAGTTATTACTTGTAACTATTTTATTAGAAAAATTTTACAAATTATGGACTATTAAATACTTAAGGATCTTGATTTTGAATTTTTCAAATTTCATAATTCAAGAAAAATATAATAAGACAAATAAATTTTATATAAATCAGGGAAATTGATTGCATTTATCATATATTCCAAATTATAATTTTACAACAAAAAAATTAAAATAAAATATAATAAAATAAAAACTAAAATATCAAATCTCAAAACTCAAAAAAAAAAAAACTTTAGTAGTGCTCTCCCTACTCATCTTCTTCTTCCTCCTCTTACTCCTCTCATGTTGTTTATGCTTCTCCTGCCTATGCTGGTGACCACAATCTTAAAAACATCACAAAGGGGGGTGGGCCTAGAAACAAATTCATCTAATCATGGGAGTCCATTTCCTAGTCCTTACTGGTTCTTATACTTTTTATTTGATTTATATTTTAATGAAGCTTTTTTTACTTCAAATCTTTATTTGGCTAGAAAATTTCTCTGGGCTTATGGTAATTTAAAAACTATATTTTTTTATTGACCAGATGTATAATTTTATGAATTACTCAATGTTGTTTAAATCTCCCATGCTTAATTTAGTTTGTGTAAAGGCTTTACATAAACTTAAAATATAGAGTGATTTATAACCTCGACGGAGGATTAGAAGAACAATCAAGAGATTTAAAATGAAACTTGCCATGCATAGACATATGGTGGATAGAGTTATAAGATCTTAAGGAGATTTTAAAACTATAGTTAAGAGAAATCTTAGCTAACACTACAGAAAATGCAATAATTTCTAGTAGACATATCCATCAAAAAACCATGAAAATTCACCATAAATAATTTTTTCTAGCTATTTTTGACGGAATGTAATACACTAGAAAATTGAGCATCAGAAATGAATTAGCGATGAAATATTTTCTGCAAAATTCAGACAATTTTGGGATTGAAAAAGTGGCGTTTTGTGGGAGAATACTGGCGGATAATTTCACTAGAAATTCTTCCATAAATTTTGGCAAAAATATCAGTCAGTATTCTATCAGAATCTCAATACAAAAATCATTGTATCAATTTTACAGTGAAAAAATCACCAAAAATCTACCTGAAAGCTATAGCTCAAATTTAAGAAACACCCTCTTCTTGTAATTATACTATAATATAACATAAAACTAATAGGAAATAATTATAATAGTTTAGATAGGCTAATATTTCAACATTGCACAAAAATATTAATTATACTATGCTTAAACTATTCTCAAACATTACAACTATTCTATAATTATCAAATAGTTCTACAATAATTGTAGAGTTCTTATACATTAAAAAATAATAAAATATTTTGAATCACAGACCATCTACTCTGAATCCATATCCTCACTCTCCTTGGGCAATCCTAACTATTTTCCTCTAAACTGATCCCTTATTCTCTGAAGCTCCTCTAGTATCTTACTACATTTACATATCTGCATGTACTTGCTGAACTTGCTTTAGCTCTATTATCAAGAAAGCCACCTATGGATAACTAAGCCCTCCTAGCTACCTTTTGAGAAGCTTTAGGAACCAAAGGATTATCCCTTGAATACGTAGGCCTACAAGCCAAATCCATAAACTCTCCCCTTCTGCATTTGTTCTACCACCTATGACTATATATGGTAGTCAAAATAATCTCCAGATCTTGTAGAGGATTCCTCACCAGCCCCAGCCTAGCTCTCTCAAAGCCGTGTATAATCTTCCTATAAAATATAGCACAAGATTAATCATTGTATATGTGTCACTTTAAATATTTCTATTAATATTCAAAGTATAGATGCTCACAAAGGCCCTCCTCGCCCACTCATCCACCCACTATTGGTCCTCTTAGTGCTGGTGGATGCGAGTGTGCAACTTAATAGCAGTGGATTCTCTACCCAGCATCTCTTTTGGTAATATACTTAGCTTAGTATTCATAAATAAATAAAAATTTTAGATCTAAGATGATATTAATTATATGTTAAAATTTTTACCAATCATCACCTGTGCTGAGTGTGTGGAATTGAGGTTCTAGTATGGAGGGCACCACTCATGCCCCTAATGTTTGAAGCTCTGTCCTGACTATTATGATCCATCCTGCTAGTGTAATCTGGCCCGTCCCAAGCTCTAGTCAGGCTAGCCCACACTCTCTCACAAATCCATAATAGTCTCTCACCTAATTTTCTAATGTCTGTAATTATACCTTGCAAGCGAGTCAAGCTGTGCTTCTCAAATTTTTTTCTAATCTTCACATTATTTTATAGTAATAAGTATAAATATCTCTGTAAATCAAAAGTACAACATAAAATAATTTGTTGTTAGACTAATTAAAATGCAAATAATTTACTGATATTATTAATAACTAACCTCAAACTCGCAAAACAACATTTCTCAAACTTTTTGAGGGATTTTCTTCCATAAAACATATGGAGCATCAAATCTGCTCCATATGATATCATGTATTTTGTGTGTAGGATGCTTTGAATAATGAAACCTACACAAATATTATGTTAAAAAAATTACTTCTCAAAATATCTGAGTAATCAAAATCATGCATTACGTATGTGTCGCCCTCAGGCTCTATGAACATGCGCCCATCTATCGTCGATCATGCTGTTGTTTGGGTAGAAGGTCCTCGTGTAGAGGGTTGGGGTGGTGGTGGGTAGAATGGTTGGGCGTATGGTGGATATCAATAGGTGGATGGGACTCCATGTGATGATGGTGGAGGGTAGTAAGGGTAGAATGGAGTACTATATATAGGGTCCTGTGAAGGTAAGCGAGGATCTAGGGAATAAAATTGAGGAGTCCATGCTAAAGGTGTAGGCAAAGTATGACTTAGTTGAGTTTGAGTGGTAGGCTCTAAAGAAGAGGTCCCCTTAGTAGCTTTTGCCCTATTGGATGGGCCACTACTAACCTTTTTGTGCCTACCAAAGATATTTGTTATTGACCACAGAGGGGCTCATCACCATATGCCATCTATAAAATTATAAATAAATGATAAGTAAAAACTAAATAAGAAATTCTAAAAATTAAATTATTTAAATAGTAAACTAACTACTGCAAAGCTGTTAAAGCATGAATTTAATATGAACCGCGTAAAACTAATACGAGAATTAGTGTAAGAAAACATGTGTAAAAGAAGAACTATAAGAAACTCTATATATTTACCTTTTAATTACAAATCATTAACTTGATTCACTTCTATCCAACAAGCCCACATCCTCACTAGTAACATCTTCCTTACTATTTTTCTCAGTGCCAAAGTCTAACTCCTCGAATTGTAACTAACTCTCATTTGATATAATTTGATCATCAAAATTGATAGTAGGCTCTTTAAATTTTTGTATACATTCTTCTTGATGTGCTTCTGATATTGATTTGGTACTATCAATAACCCCATCTGGGTTTTGTCTTTATGACTATAAGGCAATCTTGTTTACCCTGAACTTTACTTGGATAGCTAGCAAAGTAGGCTAGGTTTGCCTGATTAGCAATGAAAAATATATCATACTTTGTATATTTCCTACCTCACTTCACTTTTATGATATTATATAGTGGATGCACTTTTGTACCTTTCTTCTATACTGGATTAAACCAAGCACATTTAAAGAGATATAAGTTCTTCCCTTGACATGGATATTATAATTGTAAGACTTCCTATAAGACCCCATAATATTTGTAATCGTCTCCTGTATGGTTATTCACTCTAATAGAGACACCAAAGTTTTGTATCTTTCAACCTTCAAAACAAGATTTGGTATGAAATTTTTAACCATTTGTAATAAAAACTAGCCAATATTTCAATAGTCTCATTGGTCCCCAAGCAAGATCCACTAATCCTTAATCATGAACACCACTGACTTGAGTGTGGACATGATCGATGTAACAAGTTTAGCTGTGTTATTATAATGATTATTAGGTTGAATCCTTTCAATATATGAGTACAAATAGATTGTTGAAATACACACCATTATTTTGAACCCATTTGGAAAGTGAGCTTCAATTCTCTTTTTTACTTCTATTGATAATGATACACTCAAATCATTTATGAACTTCCTATAAATTATGTGAATCTTTAGTTAATGTATCACAAAATGTATGGAATAGTGACTTATACTTACTTGAGATATAGCTCAACTTCTACATAATTAAGTAGTGTATACAATACGACAGCTCTTATCTCCCTATCAGTCAAATAACATATGGTACAAGCACTTGCTGGTTCACCCCATCAGTTAAATAAAGATATAGTTAAAGATTGACCAAAATTTGGATTACCAAGTTTTCATGATATAGTTATCCTTAGTGACTATAATTTTGGGTCAAAGCAGTAGGAGCAAAATTGTGTTGTCTCATATATTAGATATGCTTCATATATTGATCCTTTAGGATGTGCTTTATTCTTAATAGTCTTTTCAAGTTTATTTAGATATATGTATGATGTATGCTTATTAGTTATAATTTGTTAATATGTTAGAGATGTTATATGAGAAGGAAGGTTACCTCTCAAATGGATACATCCACAAATACTGAACCTTGGTGGAGGTTGTGCCTTCTCTATTTTATTTTTTTTGTGAAAGCATCCTTATTTCTTTTTGGATGGTTGATAAGTAAGAATATAAGATGACAGTCGAATCAAGTGTTCTTACCTCCATGTTTAAAGTGAATGATTTAGTAAATTTCATGTAATATGGGCAAGCTAACTTGCCTACAGTGTACCAACCTGAAAGCATATCATATATTAGGAAGTCACCAATTGTCCAAAGTAATACTACCCTCATTACAAAATTTTATTTGGTAAAAATATCATATGTACTCGCTCCTTCTTCCCATAATAATTTAAGGTCATTGATTAAAAGTTGTAAGAACATATCTATCTTTACTTTTATATTATGTGGGCTTAGAATGATAAGTGTAAAAAATATGTAAGGTGTTATTATATACAATTTTAGAGGAAGATTATAAGGGCTAAGTATCACGGGACAACAGAACTAAGGAGAAAAAGATTGGCCAAAAAGAGTAAAATCATCTACGCATAGGTGTAATCTTACATTTCTTAGTTCATTGGCAAAAGTAGGATGTGAACGGTCAAAGTGCTTCCAAGCCTCAGCTTTTGACCAATGAGTTAAAACACCTCTTTGTGAGTTATGTTTGTTTTTCCATCCCATATGTGTAGTGGAGTTCATATATGTAAATAAACATTACAATCTAGGAATAATGGGTAATTAGTAAATTAATCAACTTACTGGCACATCCTTATACTTTCTATTTTTTCATATTTTTATTTAAATCTTGGCACGCTGTAATTGTGACATGTAATCTTTAATAGATAATTCTCATATTATAGTATGTATCTATTAATAAAATAATTTATTTTTGCAGTAGTCAAACTAAGCTTTAAAAAAAATTATTTAATCCTGTATAAATATGTATGAATTATATTATCTGTATGGTTGGTCTCCTTAGGCAGCCCAATGAATTGATTAAAATATTCTTGGTGGATATTATATTCTATCTTTATCTCAATATTCTTATAGTGATAGATAACTCTGAGTGAGTAGTAAACCCATTCCAAATTAAGTGTTGAATAGCACGTAATAAATCATAGAAGTTTTTGCCTCCTTATCTAGTGACTCTTCTGTATATTATTGAAATTATAGGCCAGTTTCATCATAAACCAAGTTTTCATATGTTTGGATATTTTCTTCCTCAACTATGTTGGAACTTATTGACGGGCCACATTGAGAGTTGAAATGTGGCTCGTACTCACCATATGAAGTCCAATATCAATATTTTGACATAAAACCTCTATGATATAGATTAATAGTAATCTCATCTAGTGTGAGGTATGCTTGATTTTAATGCTTTGAATAAAGATAATGAACCCACCCCCATTTGATGTAAATAAATGTAGTAGACAGTTCGCCTTAATAAAGAATTTTTCACTCCGCTATTGAATTCACATATTAATATTTTACATCTAGGCAACAATCAATCATACACCTAATATCTTTGATTTTGAATATCCATATCATACTTGAGTTGTAAAGTTCTACACATAAACATTAGGCTATAATTACGATTGAATATCAATAAGATAGAAGAAGGTCTACCACTTTGTTGCCAATATCCATATTAAAAGAAAGTCCACAAATAATAGTTAAAATGCAACTTTAGACGACTGGAGATATTACACAACTTTGAGTTTGGTAAATGTTAAGCCCTTAGATTTTAACTTACCCCATATTAGGCTTACATATTGACTTCTATAATTTGACCTATATAAATATGAATGTGCATTTGATATGTATCATTCTATTGTGACGATTACAATCTTATTTGTCTCAAATGAACCTCTAAGAGAAGAAACCCTTGAGAAAATGTATATATCTCCATATATTTCATACTTCATTGACACCTCCATGCATGAGCCTTTAGCTTTGTGTTAGGGAGATTCAGGATCATGGCTATTTTAAGCTTAATATTCTTAGCACAATTAAGGTTAGTTAGCAAGATTATCAACCATGTTTTGATAGAATATTCTAAATTAGTGATTGTTTGCAAAGTTCTTATGATAAAAGATGCGTGTCACCCAAGTTTTAACAAAACTCTTAGATTTTTACAAAGTTATGCAATATTAATATTTACTGAGAAGTTCAAATGGAAACTTACCAAGAAGATTGAGAGGATGAATGTGATACGAACATATGGAGAAGAGCTATACGGTAATGATCTCGAGCAAAGGAGTGCAATATGAACCGTCGAAGGCTGAGGAATTGTAACATGAATGAATGGGGGATGGAGGGGCACAGCTTGGGTTTGTTTCATGTGAGAATCGAGTGAGAGCGATATTTCTCCTGAAATGGTAGAAGAAGGAATGGAACAGTGAAAATATGGCATTTACTAGTGGAATTTCTAGAGGTAATTTTTGGTGGCAATTTCTAATGGAAATTTTCATCTAAAATTTCATTGGGCTATTTAAAACCAGCAAAATTTCCACTAGAAATTCCTCTAAAAATAAACCGATGGCAAAATTACCAGCATTCTGTCGATATTTTCGATGAGCAATATTCTACCGAAAAATTCGCCTAAAATAGCAAGATTTCTTATAGTATAGTACTCCATCAAACTCAATAGAGATGAGGAGTAATTATGTTTTAATTCAGAGTAACTTTAGAAAGAAAATCTATCTATTGTAAACATGTGTTTTTAAATATCATGGGTTTCGAGTATTATAAAATACATAAATTGTCTCTTAAATCTATAGATTTTAACTTTCAATTGCATCACCCTTTTATTCTATTGATAAAAAAATTAAATAGTTCAAATAGGCGATTCTAGAGTGACTTTAGGATTATTGCAATTCTCATGGGAATCATACTTTTCTTATCACTTTATTACTCGACACTCTGTATATGTTTTTGTAGAATAGGATCTGCACCACAACATAATAAATCATAATTAAAAGAATAGTAGTGTGTCTACCAGTGGGTGAGTAAGATAAAATGGATTTGAGAATCTACATTTTCTTTTATGAATAGTGATTGGCTTAATGTCCATAAAATTGCCTCTTAATCATGCATTTATAGGGTTAATAAAGCTATATTAGAAGCAACACACAAGAAATAATAAATTAATATATGATTTGACTCATTACCCATACATAGACAAGACTCTTGGTGGCTAAATTTTGGTAGCCATCTCTCATGTGGCCTTAAGACACCTCTAACAAGTGGTCCTAGTGAGTGTCTCTAGCTAGTCACTCCAATTAACAAGTGAGGCTTTTATCTATGGTGCACATTTGATTAGTAAAGTTGTTATTGTTAGTTGAACGAGCATGTTTACTGGCTAAGATGCTCTTTTGTTTAAGGTGAGTTCCTCTAAAATGAGTACCTCAATTAGACATTTTTTTAGGTGAATGCCTCTGGAGTGGATCCTTGGGGAATTTCTTATGGTTAGGCTGAGTTCACTCTTTGGTAAAGCTCTTCTAGTATCTATTTCTATTTCTTATTTCAACTGATTTTTTATGTTTTCTCATTTGATTTCTTATTCATTTTATCATTTTATTATAATAATTACTTGAATAAAAATACTTTTATCTCTTCTATAAAAAAGAGACAGCTTACCAAACAGCTCGAACTAGGGGTGTCAAAAAATGACATGACCCGAAACCCGACCCAGACCCAACCCGGGAAAATTCAGGATTGGGTCAACCCGTTTGTGAAACGGGTCAGGTCCGTGTTCGGATTTATGACCCGTTTAAAAAATGGGTCGCATTCGGGTTGACCCAACAACCCGCGGGTCAACCCGATTTGACCTGAGAAATCAGTCCGTTATTGTGACTCGGGCTCACAAGTTCTTATTTTGAAGATAACAAATATTATGGCTCACATCTTCCAGTATTTATAATATATATTTATTTGTGTGTATACTAATATTTCAGGAACAGCATGCACCATCCAACAAAGTTTCAAGGCTCAAAGAATGGGTAGAATAGATTATGATGTGACAATATTTGTAATATCTCTGGATGTACTTATTATTTTCTTGAGTCAAGTCCTGTAAGGGTGTATGCTTGCTTGTGACCATGTACACACATACTTAGGGGGAGTGAGATCTAGTCAAAACCAGAAGTTCAACTTTTAAATAAATCATATTGGACGATCATAGGATCGTCTTGGATGATCTATTCATTGAACTAATCATCCTGGATGATATTTATATCGTCATGGATGATCCATTACTATCTCAAAACCCTAGCCGCCATGATAATTTAGGTAAGGATTTATGATTCAGTTTTTAGTCTAATCGTCCAGGATAATCCATATTATACTAGATGATCTATGATAATGTTGTCTAAGTTAATCCTTTGATTATTCAATCAAATATGCATAATTTGATATTCTGATCGTCCTGGACGATCTGTGTATCGTACTGGATGATTTTTGCAAAATTTATACTGATCGTCCTGCACTATCCTGGGATCGTCCAAGACTATCAGGTCAAATTCTAGACATCTTCCTGGATGATCCTGAGATCGTCTTGGATGATCTTTGGCGCCAGAATTGAGTTTTTAGGGTTTTTAAAGCCGCCTTTTTAAGCACATCGTCTTGGACAATCCTGCGATCGTCCTGGATGATCTTTGCCGCCAGAGTTAATTTGGAAGGGTTTTTGGAGCTCTCTTTTTAAGCTTTCTCAAGGCACTTGATAAGTGCCTTTGACAGCCATTGAGGCTTCATTTCTTCTGGAGAAAACTTGAAGAGAGAGCTTGAAAGGGAGAGAGGAAAGGGTGGAGTTTGAGAGGGAGAAGAGCCTTGGAAGGGGGATTTTTGAGGGAGTGTGAGGGTTTTCACACGATTGCTCCGGCAAGCTTACACCTAAGTACCATCGGATTCAAGGGTCATCTCGAGGAAAGTTTTGGAAAGAAGAAGATTTCTTTGGTGTTAAAGGACCCGGCTACTCCACCGCACCGGGGAAGGTGGAAGTGATTTTGTAAGGGCTTCTCCGCCTAGCTGTGGGGGCTAAAGGAGAGTCACTAAAGGTGTAGTGCAATACTCGGACGGTACCTCCGGGGAGTAGACGTAGGTCAAGTTGGACCGAACCACTATAAATATGGTGTGTTCTTTCTGATTATTTTTCGCATTTTATTTTACTGTGATTAACTGCTTGGGTGAAATCTGTGATTGATCTTTTTATTAATGATTTAATTCATTTCCGCTGCAAAAGATAAAAAGATTTTTCTTGTGTTTTAAATATCCAATTCACCCCCCCCCCCTCTTGGTTAGCCTCGGGACTAATTCACAAGGGCTTAACATCCCTAACGAACTCTCAAGTGGTATCAGAGCGGGATTCATAAAATCAAGTTTTGGAAAACTTTTAAATCTTGATCCATGGCTAATTTTGGAAATCGTAATATTGTGGAAGGATATTCAATCACCCGACCACCTTTATTTGAAAATATTACTTTTAATTTTTGGAAAATTCGTATGTCTACTTTCTTGAAATCAATAGATTATCGCATGTGGCATATGATTCAAACTGGTTATTCTATATCATCACGTATTATAGATAAAATTTAAATTGATATTCCTTTTTCTGAATGGAGTAGAACATAACAAACTAATGCTTAATTGAATGCTAAATATTTAAATTATTTTTTATGTGCATTGAATTCTGATGATTATATGTTAGTATCTGCATGCACTACTAGCAAGGAAATTTGGGATAAAGTATGCACGACATATGAAGGTACTTAAGAAATTAAGTAATCTAGGTTAAATATTTTGATGCATGATTATGAACTTTTTAGCATGAAATCTTATGAGACAATTTTGGTCATATATACTAGGTTTACTCAAATTATGACATTATTACATGCATTAGGAAAAGAGCTTTCAAATTTTAAAAAAGTTAATAAAATTCTATATTCTCTGCTTGATAAATTTGATGCCAAAGTCATTGCAATTTTTGAATCAAAACATTTAAATGAATATTCTATTGATAATTTGATCGGCTCACTCATTGCCTATGAGCAAAGGTTGGGTCAACGACTTTTGGATATACAGGTGAAACTATAGTGCTGAAAACTAAAGACACTAGAAAAAGTGGCTTAGTAGATGATGAAAGTGAAGAATTAGCATCAATAACAACCAAATTGAAAAGTCTACTAAAGCACAAGCATCAACATCAACAAAAGTGGAACAAAGGTAAAAAAGGTAAGAATATTAAGATTTTTTCTGATGTTATCTGCTTTAGATGTAGGAAACTTGGATATATAAAAAATCAGCGCCCAAACCTAAAAACCCTTTCTGAAAAAGAAAAGGGTAAAGCTAATCAAATTGTAATAAGAGCAAATAATGCAAAGCAAAAAATCTCTTGGGCAGACCTAGCTTCTGAATCATCAGATCAGGAGTAAGATGATATGAATTAATATTTTTCTTGTGTTTGTTTTTGTATTTTTACTTTTCTTATTTGTGATTTTTATTCATTATTTTATTATTATTTTTATTTTTCTTTTAATTTTTTTTAAAAAATTAGTTTCTTTGTTATTTTAGTTGTTTCTCTCATCAGCACACACATATCACTTTTTATTTTATTTATACTTTAAAAAATCAAAATTATTTTTTAAAGATCATATTTTCTAAAAATAAAAATTTTTCCTCCTATTTTTCAAAAAAAATTCTATATAAGTTATGGTTGATTTCTCTAAAATCAAGCAAAGGAAGAAAACTCATGATTTTATCTCTCCATCTTATTTCTTTATGTTAGGCTATTTCACTTTTGATTCAAAATATGTTTCAAATTATAAATTAGTTTTTGAAATTGAAACTTTTTTCATCTATCAACATTTTATATATCTTATAGGAATCTTTTATAAATTATTGAACCAAGTTCAAGATTATCTTATTCAGGTTGTTCGTCTTTATCAAAAGAATAAAGTTTGCTGATTTTAAAGATTTAGAAAGGAGGCAAATTTCAAAAATTAAAAGATGCACAATATCGCCAAAAATGGAAGGATACACAAAGTGTATTAAAAATAAAAAAGATACGTAATGTCGCCAAAAATAAAAGGATACATAAAGTGTATCAAAAATTAAAAGATGCACAAAAGTACACCAAATTGAAATGAGGCACAAAATAAGCCCATAAAAGGTTAGCTTCCCTTCTTGTAAATCTCTAAAGTTTAGTAAACTCTTATGTCTTGTCGATAGATTCGTTATTTGAGCTTGCAAATCAAGATTTTGATTCATTACTTTGCATTAATCTTCTATTAGATATATTTCATGAAAGGAGTTTTGAAAGATTTTTATTTCTCTATCTAATTTGTTCCTTAATTTAGATATTGGCTTGAAAAGTTTTTTAGCCTTTTTAAAACCTGAGCTTAGATTAATAATTTTTAAATCTCTAACCTTTCTGGGTTATGAGTACTCAATTCATGCCTTACTATACTTTTGGATAAAATCAAGATGTGACTTTCTCATTACAAGAAAATTCTTGATGTTTTCAAAAATATTCACCAGATCAGGGAGCATTTTTTTGATCTTTTAGTCTGTTTTTTCTACTTTATTTTTCTATGCTTCTCTTCTTTTTGATAATGTCAAAGGAGGAGAACATAATGTTGTATTTGTGAAGTTTATTTTATTTATGTGTATTTGTGAAGTTTGTTATGTAGTTTCTTTTTTAAATAAAAAAATGATTATATTTTTTCCTATTTTTAAAATTCTTATCTAAGTGAGGGGGAGATTAGGAGAAAATAATTCTTGCTTGTAATTTCAATAAATAATATTTGTCATCATCAAAAAGGGGAAGATTATTGCAACTCGGGCTCACGAGTTCTTATTTTGATGATAACAAATATTATGGCTTATATCTTCCAGTATTTATAATATATATTTATTTGTGTGTATACTAATATTTCAGGAACAGCATGCACCATCCAACAAAGTTTCAAGGCTCAAAGAATAGGTAGAATAGGTTAAGATGTGATGATATTTATAATATCTCTTGATGTACTTTTTATTTTCTTGAGTCAAGTCCTATAAGGGTGTATGCTTGCTTGTGACCATGTACACATATATATAGGGGGAGTGAGATCTAGTCAAAACAAGAAGTTCAACTTTTGAACAAATCATACTGGACGATCATAGGATCATCCTGGACGATCCGTTCATTGAACTAATCATCCTGGACGATATTTATATCGTCCTGGACGATCCATTACTATCTCAAAATCCTAGCCGCCATGATAATTTAGGCAAGGATTTATGATTCAGTTTTTGGTCTAATCGTCCAGGACGATCCATATCGTACTGGATGATCTATGATAATATTACCTAAATTAATCCTTTAATTATTCAATCAAATATGTATAATTTGATATTTTGAATGTCCTGGACGATCTGTATATCGTACTGGACGATTTGTACAAAATTTGTATTGATCGTCCTGGACTATCCTGGGATCATCCAGGACTATCAGGTCAAATTCTGCACATCATCCTTAACGATCCTGAGATCATCCTGGATGATCTTTGGCGGCAGAATTAAATTTTTAGGGTTTTTAAGAATTCTTTTTGAGCACATCGTCCTAGACAATCTTTGCCGCCAGAACTGATTTAGAAGGGCTTTTAGAGCTCTCTTTTTAAGCTTTCTCAAGGCACTTGATAGATGTCTTTGGCAGCCATTGAGGCTTCATTGCTTCTGGAGAAAACTTGAAGAGAGAGCTTGAAAGGGAGAGAGAAAAGGGTGGAGTTTGAGAGGGAGAAGAGCCTTGGAAGGGGGATTTTCGAGGGAGTGTGAGGGGTTTCACATGGTTGCTCCGGCAAGCTTGCACCTAAGTACCATCGGATTCTAGGGTCATCTCGAGGGAAGTTTTTGAAAGAAGAAGATCTCTTTGGTGTCAAAGGACCCGGCTACTCCGCCGCACCTGGAAAGGTGAAAGTGATTTTGTAAGGGCTTCTCCGCCTAGCTATGGGGGCTAAAGGTTAGTCACAAAATGTGTAGTGCAATACTTGGAGGGTGCCCTCCGGGGAGTGGATGTAGGTCAAGTTGGACCGAACCACTATAAATCTGGTGTGTTCTTTCTGATTATTTTCCGTATTTTATTTTATTGCGATTAACTACTTGGGTGAAATCTGTGATTGATCTTTTTATTATTAATTTAATTCGTTTCCGCTGCAAAAGATAAAAAGATTTTTCTTGTGTTTTAAATATCCAATTCACCCTCCCCCCTCTTGGTTAGCCTCGGGACTAGTTCACAAGGGCTTAACATCCCTAACGAACTCTCATCCGTCGCTTTAGTCCATCGTCATATCGCGTCAGTCTTGAACCAATCGCATTCATCCATCGCATCAAAAGAGTTGCCGACCGGTCGTTGTATGTCAGCCTTTTGCGTCAGCCTTCCAGTCACCGGTCACGAGACCCAGTCATGTGACGTATCTAGTCTGTTCGCCGTCCGTCGCGAACAAGTCAGTTTCGTGACTGCTGCCGACTCCATTCCAGGTTCGGCACTGCTGCCGGCTCCATGCCGTAACTGGCCGACTACCGCAACAGAGACTACGACTTCCATGACTGCGGCTTTAGCAGTGGTGTGGCTGGACGTCGCCTGCTGTGGTACTCTTCGTTTTTAAATTTAACGGGTCCGCGGGTCGGGTCAGGTCAACCCGACAACCGGTGCTGGTCGGATCCGGGTTTAATTTCCTGACCTGTTTATCTAAATGTGTCGGGTTCGGGTTGACCCGTTTACGCCCAGGTCAAATCGGGTTCGACCTGAACCCGACCCGTTGACCCGAATTGACACCCCTAGCTCAAACTCATAAAAATAAGTTGAGCTAAAGCTCAAACTAAATTAATTAATGAAGCTCAAACTCAAGCTCAAGCCAAGGGCGACACGAGCTCGGTTAGACTCATTTCTATCCCAAGATGCATTGCACTAAATGTTAAGCATCTACAATTAACCAAATTAATATAATTTGTTGATGAAGTTTTTTAAGTGAATGTTAAGAGATTTGATTGAATCAGTAATACTCTAATCATTGTATAATCCAAATGAAATAGGTGAACTTGGACCAAGAATCAACTATCCAGAATACTTGTAATGGTAAATTATCTCAGCTTACATGTGAACTGTTTTAATTTGATCATCATGTGCGCTTTTAAAATTTGTTGAATACCTAGCACATTAGAAAAAATATACATGTGATTAATGAGCAAGATCATCACCGAATTAATCACCATATCTCCTTCAAATGGAAACAGTGCGTCAATATTTGCTTGCTTATAAATATCAATTCAATTTATATGGTAGGTTCATGCATGCAATAATTTCCCCTCGTTCAATTCAAATATTTTACATAAGTCCGTTTCTTTCAAACTCAACTCTCTTAATCCCTATCAGACAGAAATCCAATGAAGAATCCTTTGAAAAATCATTACGAAAACTTTCTAATCATTATTCTATAAATCTCTATTAATGGCAAAGAGTTAAAAAAACATTAATGACGATAATCACCATCCTATTTACAAATTCATCACACCATAAAATCGCATGCATGCATACCCCCCTTGCCACATTTCGTCTTCAACCATGGAAACCTTTTCTCTCTTTTTGCTCGCTCTGTCCATCTCAGTCGCCGGCCTCCTCCCATTCCTATCCACTGCAACGGGCGGCTTCTACGTTGATCTCATCCACCGCGACTCTCCCCTCTCCCCTTCCTACGACCCCTCCTCTACTCCCATTTCCCGCCTCCGCGCCTCCTACCACCGCTCCCGTGGCCGCGCAGCCTATTTCCTCCGTGCTACAAACCGTACCACCGACATCCACTCTAAAATATTCCCCAACAACTACGAATTCCTCATGACCCTCTCCATTGGCACGCCACCAATAAAAACACTCGCCATCGTCGACACCGGCAGCGACCTCATCTGGCTACAATGCACCCCATGCAATCAATGCTACACCCAACTTTCCCCCCTCTTTGACCCCACAGCTTCTTCTAGCTACAATACAGTCCCCTGTTCCGACAGTGCCTGCACCGCGCTCCCGCAATACGGAGACTGCTTCTCCAAATCCAATTGTAATTACGAGTACTCCTATGGCGACGGTTCTTATGTCATTGGAGAACTGGCCACTGAAACCTTCTCGTTTGACTCCATAGCCAACCAACAGGTTCATGTTCCGAATATTCTATTCGGCTGCACGCACGAAAGCAAGGGTACCTTCGACAAGAAAGGAGCGGGTCTTGTGGGGCTCGCCGGAGGCCAGCTCTCCCTTATTACCCAGCTCGGTGACGCTGTTAAAAACAAGTTTTCTTACTGCCTTCCTCCGCTCAACAACAATTCTATAACTGGTCGGATCAACTTTGGTACTAAAGCTGTCGTCTCCGGTCCCGATGCTGTCATCACTGATCTCATCCGTAGCGATACCGAAAACTTCTTCTTCCTTAACCTGGAACGAATATCAGTGGCAGGTGATTCGGAGGCTATCGCCTTTAAATCGTCTCAGAATGGCTCACAGGTACGTGTCAGACAAGTTTAGGCTTCCCATACATAAATCTATTGAATTATTATAATTTATAAAAATATTTAATTTGTACCTTTAAAATATTAAATTCTAAAATTATAGATATTTTTAAAGTAAATCATTTGTTGCTCCATTAAAAAAGCTATTGATTTTGCCACTGCCTCAAAGATATGTACCATTGCAATCAACAAGAAAAAATTATTAATATATTTGATGATCATTCATTAAAAGTTATTATCAGTATTCCGTTCATAGTGAATAACATAATAAAACAAAGATTTTCTGCTGAGAAATTATTTTGAGCTAGTAACAATCAACTTGTTTACAAACTTATTAATACACAGGAGGAAGGAAACATCATCATCGACTCAGGCACGACCCTTACGATCATTGACGACGATATTCTGCAGTCTTTGGTTACAAAACTATCCACAGTTGTGAAGTTGCCACAAGTAAGTGATCCGCAGGGGATGTTCAGTCTCTGTTTTGACGTTTCAAGGGTGGAGCGAATAGAAGATGGCAACATCCCAGATATAACATTTCATTTCTCTGGAGCTGATGTGGTTTTGAAGCCATTGAACGCGTTTATGAACTTAGACGAGAGGACGCTGTGCCTTGCTATGATCTCGAATGCGGGTATTGGCGGTACAAGTATTTTTGGGAATGTGGCGCAGCAGAATTTTAATATTGCATATGATTTGAGAGCCATGAAGTTGACGCTGGAACCAGCGGACTGTACAGTGGTTTGATGAAGATGGAGACGTTTTTGATTGTCTGGTTTGTTTTTTATGTTGCGTGGCTTTGTTCTTGTGTGATGGTGTTGGTGTGTTATCAGATATTTAGAATGCTGGATATCAGAAGAGTTTAATTTGTTGCTTTTCTAATGGAGGATATGATGTTTTGTTATTTTTTTCTGTTTTTTATATTCTTCGCTATTGCAATCTTTGAAATGTTTATTGAAAACATTAATTCTTCTACTGTTCCTGGGCGTTTACTCAGAAATTGTATTGAAAATTCTTGTTTTCCAACAGTGTAATTCTACTGAAATTGTATGTCTGAATGAAATTAAGAGAAATGGGACGGCTTGCACAAAATTTGATGAGAAATGTAAAAACAAATTTTGGAATAATTTTGGTCTCAAATAAATTATTCTATTCTTCTAAAAATATTATAATGGTATATGCAGATTTCATAGAGATTTTTTTTATACAATACTACTCTAAATGAAAAATCATATAAATTTTTCAAAAAAAAAAAAAAAAAAGAAGATTGACACTTAGTATGCTAGTGTTTTTTTATAAGCCTATCTATGAGCAACTTTTAATATAAATAAATAAATAAAATTAAAAAATTTTACTTTTACTATATATGAGTAAAAAATAATGAATTTTATTTATTTTGCTTGCAAGATTTTTTTGATGGTACATGAAGAGTTTATCATCATAGCGTGACAGGAAAGTCTTAAAAACACCTAGATAAATAGCTCATAAAATACATGAAAAAATCTAAAACGAAAAGATACAAGGCCTTAGCCAATTAAATACAGTTTCACTATGTCAGTTGGAGAGTATAATGGTTTACTATTAGCTGTTGCTAGAGGCAAAATTATTCAAAGGACTAAATCATAAGGGTTATGCTCTACGATAATGGTAGAGAATTTTGAAGGGTAGTTGCATTTACAAATAAATTTGTGGAAGGCAATGAGTGTCAACAGCATTTTATTTCATATTTATCATGCTAAACTAATATTTCATTAAATATATTTCACAAATTCTTATAGAATACAGCTGTTAAGCTCTCAAAGCAAATTATTTTTAAATACTTTATTTTCTTTCATTTTTTATCGCTTTCTTTTTTAGTCATTTTCTTCTAACTTTTGCTTAAACCATATTAGGAGGGGAGTATTTATACACATTTAGAACTTACCTATCCCTCGCATTATACACCAACTAAAGTACTAATTACATTTCATTCTTCATTTATCGAACTTAATACACAACATTGCTCTTATGTATTACTAAATATGTAGTTTGCTTTTCAACAAATTTATTTTGTAAACCCCCTTAAACTTAAATTAGGACACTGAGAATATTTCATAACCTTAAAAAAATTTCTTGCTTTCATGGTTTAGTAATGATAATTGCCTCTTGATCATGAGACAAAGGCACTAGCTCTCGTGACTCCCATCTCAAACCCTTCACATCTCTCTACTAATGCCTCTTGCCTCTCCTATCAATATTTTCTCTATCCCATTGATTTTGATTGAGTTATGCCCTGGCTCTAGGCCCATAGGTTTTCTTTGTGTTATCTTCTTTCAGTCTCATGAAGTCCCTACCCTAAACCCTTCATGCCTTTCCACTAGAACTACATGCTTATTTCCATCATCGAGTTTCTCGATGTTTTAGATTGTGTTTGTCCAATGCCTCTTTTCTATTTAAGATGTTTGCCTGATCTGTTAGTTCTAGCATCTTTCTGATTATTTGTGTCTCATGGCCCCTCCTATATCTCCTCAAGATTAATTCACCCCTCTGACTCACTGTCTCTAATTTGATGTTACATCTAATGGTTAGTTATCTTCATTCTCCAACAGTCATCTATCTTTTGTTCCATGTAACTTATGTATCATTGGACCCTATATTGCCTCCAACTTCAAAGGTAGCACCTTCTTCTAAGGGAGATTATGTAATGAGTATCTTTAATTAAGAGTGGAGAAATCAAGAAAGATAATGATATTCATGAAAAAAATTATTATGATTAACTCTCCTTCCAAAGAAGGATTGATATAAAATATTAAGCAAGGAATCATGCATTGGACATCCTCCTCTCTCTCTCTCCACCTTCCATTAAGGTTTAAATACAAAGAAGGAATCATTGGGTGCATTATAATCAAGGATATATTCAATTAAGTAATATGGCAATCAATTATGCAATCAAGCCATGAAGATTTTGGAACTTTCTTTTTATTCATCCATGAAACTATGTAATAATTTGTACTTAGTGCTTATAAATATGGAGCATAATATATTAAGAAATTATATTGATTTGAAATAATAAAAGATGTCGCTTATATGTAATGAAAGGTAAAGTGCTGATCAAGGTGCTGCAAGGACAAATCGCTCGAACGTCACAACATACCAGTTAATTCAGTTACCTCAAGGAAGCGATACGTCAATTTAGTTAGAGCGACCTAACGTTATTTTATTTTGTCAGAGTCGCAGTGCCACCACTATCAGTGTTGCAGCACCCAAGTCAGTTATTGATATTAAATATAATTATTTTTGTTCTAATTTGGTGAGGGGATTGGCCATTTGTTTAGGTGTCTTCAGTCTTATATAATGTCAAGAGAGAGGGAGAGTGTAAGTGCAAGTCAAGGAAGACAACTTCAGTGGCAAGGAGAGTTTGTAATTTGAGTCAACAAGTACTTCTTGGTGATGTATCTCTTCCGTTTTGTTTCCTCTTGTACTATTATTTAGCAGTGAAATGGAATTTATTTTGTTTAATTTGATTTCCATGGTTGGCTAAATTAAATGCTCTAAGCATATAATCTTTTTAGAATAATGTTTGCATAAGAGTAGATCTTTAGAGTGTGATTATGTTGTTTTTAAATCCTCTATACTTCTTTTAGTTTGTGTAGAGACCTTGTATGAACTTATAATTTGGTGTGATCTACATACTCCATAGAGACGTAGTGGAGCAATTAGGGGATTCAAAATGAGATTTTGTTATGCATAGACATATGGTGGATAGAGTCTTGAAATTTTAAAGAAATACAATCACTATAGTTATTGCGGGCTAGAATATACGTGGCGATAGAGTTAAAATACTACGTCTTAACGTTGTACGGATATCCAGCTCACACACAGAGAACACAAGATTTTTACGTGGAAAACCCTTGAAAATGGTAAAAACCACGGGGCCTGGCCCAGTTGAAATGATTCCACTAGAACTTGAGTAGATTACAGGGGGCTGACTCGCCTTTAAGGGCGATCAGACTACAAGTATCACCCGTAAGGTGGAAGTTAGAGGCTTGTGAGGGCCTAAGGTCGCTCTGGCAGAACTTCGGGGTCACCCGGTGGTCTGGCAGAGTTTTGGTCCCTAGGTAGTTGTCGGGCAGAGTTGAGGACGTTAAATGGAGGTCCGGCGGAACTCCAGCGTCGGGCAGTGGTCCGGCGAAGAGCAGAGCCTCAGGTGGTGGTCCGGCGAAGAGCAGGACCTCAGGTGATGGTCTGGCGAAGTGCAGGGCCTCAGGTGGTGGTCCGGCGAAGAGCAGGGCCTCAGGTGGTGGTACGGCGAAGTGCAGGGCCTCAGGTGGTGGTCCGGCGAAGTGCAGGGCCTCAGGTGGTGGTCCGGCGAAGAGCAGGAACTCAGGTGGTGGTCCGGGGAAGTGCAGGGCCTCAGGTGGTGGTCCGGCGAAGCTCTGGCGGAGCAACGGCATCAAGGCGGTGGTCCGGCGGTGGTCGAGGAGGAGCAAGGAAGCAAGAGCTCTCTCTTCTTCTCCTTAGGATTAGGTGCCTTTTTCAAGAGGAGAGGGGGCTCTATTTATAGATTTTCGTGAGTGGCATGGCCCGTAAATAGGTGGAAGATCAGGGGTAGTTAGGGAGTGGTTGAATGGACGGCCGATCTTGAATCCCTTGATCATAGACCGTTCGCTGGACATTTAAAGGTCTTAATGATGTCGGAATTTGGCGATCTTGGGCTCGTTGGATTCATCTCGTCGAGACGCTCGATTCGATTATAAGCATGTCACATTTGGAGACCGTTTGGTAATCCAAATTATGGTTTGAACCTTCCAATAGTGCTTCGGACTCTTGATTTGGACCCATTTGGACTCGGATTGGGTCGAACTTGGTGTCGTTGGGTTCGTATTTCCGAGACGTTCAGTTTGACTATAAGTTCACTGAAATCGGAGTTTGGATGATCCCAATTTTAATTTCGGAAGTTTCCAACTTGATTTTGCCTCGAGATTCGTGCCCGATCAAGATAATTTTTTGATGACGTATCATTAGTTAAGAGAAATTGTAGCTAGAAACTCCAATGAGCTATTCATATATGAGTATTCATGATTTGATTCACCATATCAATATTAGGATATCTTACTTTGCATTCATGATGTTTAAACTATTATAAATTCAAAGTTCACATAGATATAATATTTTCATTTAAGACTTAGCTGAAGACCTTCATTGACATGTCTTTATAATTTCATCGATAAGATAAATTAAGTAGTTTGTATAACCAGTACTAGAGTGATCCATGGGTAATTCCTATCCTCTTGGGAATGATATATTTTTACTCGCTACTTTATTACTTGACACAACACGTACACTTGCGTAGATCTAGTTTAAAAAAAAATAAACATAGAGTGCTAGGGGTTAACACACAAAATAGCCTGTCAAATAGGGTGGTGGAGGTTTCACGGTAGTGGACATGCGAATGATGTGAAACAACAATGATCGGGTGATGAAAGTTTGATGACGAAGGTCTGTCGACAAAGGTAAATTGACTACAGTCGGGCATGGAGGTCTAATGGCAGTGGCTAGCGACGAAGATATGACGATAGTAATCAATCTGTAAAAAGTTTATCAGTGGTTGTGTGTGAGTGGAGCTCCAAGATTTGTTAAGATTTTAAACTCTCATGTAAACATTGAAGCTTATTTATTGATTTTTAGGGGTATCATATCCCATAAATATGGATAAAATATAGATCTCCCATTGCACATTATGTATTGATTCCCTTGATATGAGAACATTCTTCTACATTTAAGTGCTTAATGATGTCAAAATGGAGCGATCTTAGGCTTGTTCGATTTGTCTTATCGAGCCGCTCAATTTTTATAAGTATGCAAAATTTTAAGATAATTTGGTTATCCAATCAATGTTATGAAGCTTTGAATTATGCTTCAACCCTTTGTTTGGCTTTAATAGGGCTCAATTTAGATCATTTTTGGTATTGTTGAATTCATATTCTTGAGGTGATTAGTTTGACCATATATTTTCTGAAATTGGAATTTGGATGATCGTAAATTTAACCTCGAAGGTTTCTCATTCACATATACTTGAGTTTCATGCCTCATCAATCTGATTTTTTTTAAATTATCACATATATTTTTTATTTATTTATTTTTAATATCTTAATCATGTGCATCAAGTGTATGCTGTTACTGTACTAAAAATTAATGAGAACGTGTCTCAAATAGAAAATTAACTTAAAATAACAAAAAAAAAATTGTAAGGACAGTTTTAAGTTTTGCATGCATCCAAAGCTTCAATAGGAATTTAAAATTATTTATTTTAGTCTATATTCATAATACAATTAAATACATATGAGCAAAAAAAAACTCTAAAATTAAATAAGAAAATAAAATATATTTTTTTGAGTTAAAGATAATTTGTTTTTGGCTGTAAAATAAAAAGAATGCAGATAAAATATTGTAAAATTAGTGGAAATAGAATTGATTCAAAAACTAAACAAAAAATTATATTTGTAGGCGTTTTATTGGTTTTAGTGCTCAAATAATTTAGCTTAACATTCTAAAATATTTACTTTATCAAAGTTTATTAGGATTAACCATAGGATTTTTCAAAGTTTGGCTTAAACTTATTATTTATTTATGTTTCATTAAATATATGAATGATTATTGCTTCGTTTGGGATGGCTTTCTTAATGCTTTCTAAAATAATTTTTTATAGAAATTTTTGTACTATAAAGCTGATTTAAAAAATAGTTAGAAAGCTGTCCTAAATAAAATCTATATTTTTTTATTTTAAATTGAAAGATTATGATAATAAATTTCTATAATTATATGACACTTTTTAAATAGTACTACGTATACCACAGATATATGAAGAACTAAAGAGAACCTCTTAGGATAACCATGAAAAATATTGGATTTCTCAATGGTTACCCTACACCCCTAATCACAATTATTAAACGTGTATAAACTTAATAATTAACATAAAGTTGCAAATATTTTTTCATAAAATTTGAAAGTGGAAATCAATAATTATACTGATCATAATTTCTCATATGACATGTATACATATTATGTAAATCTCAATACAGAAAAATCATTCAATACCGGTGAAATTTCTGGTGGCTCTCTGATAGTCGGAATTCAGGTGGTTAAGCTGGCGGATTGACCGCCGGTGTTAACCGGCGGTTTGACCTCCAGAAACTCCAGCAGTCACAGAGCTGTCGGAAAATTCGCCGATTCTACGTAAGTTGGACACCTTTACCAGCTGCTGTGGTCGCCGGTATTAGCCCTATTTCACCTGACCATTCTTTCTTTCTCATTTTAACGCGTCTCCTTCTGCCACAACCAAAATGGAGAACCGCCGGAAAGCCTCCGGAAATAATTTCCGGTGGAAGAAGTTCCGACGCATTCCGTTTCCTACGCAGCTTATACTGGAGGTAAAAAATCCACAGGAAAACCGCCGGAACACTAAAATTCTGACGGAAAAGTGTCCATTTCTGCCGAAAAACATATTCAGAAAAGAAACTTTCGGTGAAATGCTTATAAAGTTTTGGCGAAACCTGGAACACAGCTTATGGAGAAGATTATGATTTATCGCTGACCATAATAATAATTAAAAAATTAACTCAGCCCAAACTTCATATATAACATAGCATTTTTAACTTGTAATTAATGGCCTATAACATCACGGAATCAGTCACCAAATCCCATTGAAATAGAAGCAAAGCGTCAATGATTTCTCATATGTATATATAGCAATTCACTCCATATGGTACATGGATGAATGCATTAATTTCCTATCATTCAATTCAATTTTTCATGTCTAAATTCCATGCCTTTCAATTCCGATACTTAATTTTCTCATACCTGTCGGACAGAAATCTAATAAAAAGCTTTCTTAAAATTATTAAGAAATTTTATTTTTTTAATATGTATTAATGGGAAATAGTTATCATAAACACGATAGTGATAATCACCATCCTTTTATATAGAGAAATTATTACGTGCGGTCACCGGATCATTCAGAGGCGAATCAAGATGCGCCACGTCATCCGGTACACAACGATATACAGCAAACAGTACACAAGAAAAATAGTGATGCGGCGCGTCCTGATTCGTGTACAGCACACCTACACTATTTTAGGAATCTACAATCTATAATATCTGATAGGCATACTGGCCTGGTTTGGGATTGTAGATTTTTTTTTTCTTGGACAGCACATCGACACTATTTTGGATGGTTGAAAGG
This sequence comes from Dendrobium chrysotoxum, assembly GCA_019925795.1. Lineage (NCBI taxonomy): Eukaryota > Viridiplantae > Streptophyta > Magnoliopsida > Asparagales > Orchidaceae > Dendrobium > Dendrobium chrysotoxum. The sequence goes on along the minus strand of CM034315.1, from coordinate 26,463,113 downwards.
AATTTCACTAAGCAGGTTTTGACATATGATGAGGATTTATATATGGAACTATGACAACAAATGTTTTAGAATGTTTACGTGGCGTTCCAAAATGTGCAAGAATTTTACCAATCCAAGCCTTAATTCATTCTATTTGCTATAATATGGTAGTCCATTTTTTGAAGAGATCAATTGCTGCCGCTGAGTTAGAAAATATCAATAAATCACCATCTATGTCCAGGATTAAGAATATATTGCAACGTTTGAAATTGAAGCTTAACGTTTCCTATCTCTAACTGCATGAACATGAAACATTCCAAGTTTTTAACATTGTGTTGATTATTCATTGTTGAACTAATTAGAACTAGGAATTCTATGTGCTTCTGTAGTCGATCACAAACATATCATGTACCATTTTTGTTGCGTGCTAGAACATTTTTGGTGGTCGAGAGATAGAGTGTTTAACATCCTAGCTTTTTATGAAGATCCGATACATAGACAAATAAGAGAAAGGGGTGCAACAATCATAGGAGACAAAGTTTTTTACGTGAAAAATATTGAAAAGGGGAAAAGTTACAGGGCTTGACCCAGTTGAAATGATTCTACTAGTGTTTGTAGCTGATTACATCATGGCATACTAGCTTGAGATCTCTTATGAAAATTACCTAGTGATGGATAGTTAAAAGAATTTTTAAGTTAGAACCCTTCAATCAACTTTATGGAGCATGAAAAATAGGGAAGGAAATAAGTTCCTTATTCAATTCAGTTGAGAATGTTGTCATCACTAGGATCATTTTGAAATATTTAGTATGGATGGATTTAGACCTATCAATACATAATTCTAGAAAGAAAGTAATTTGAATTTGTATTGTTTTGATGATAACTCTAAATGCACTCTTAAATATCTCATATAGATCAATTTGGACCTATTGATGTGGTGAGTCTAGGAAAAGAGAAATTTGACCTTTCAATTGAGAGATATTTTTATCAAACCCCTTAATTATGACACTTTTAGCATAGTTAGATCTACACTAAGTGTCATTGATATTCATGAATAGAGAAATTGGGTTAGAGGTAAGTTAAGGTTTATTTGTGTGTTTGTTTGTTTGTTTCTTTTGTTTATAGTATTTGTATCCTATTTATGTTTTACGCATGATTGTCCATCTTAGTTTCTGTTTACAGGTTCATTCCATTGTATTTTATTACGGTTTTTATTGCTTTCACTATATTTTTTGTCCTTATGTGTCTTTGCATTTTAGTTATTTATTTTCCCTATTTTGTAGTATTTTTTATTCCATTTTATGTGCATGTGTTTCAATTTTTTGTACTTTTTTTTGTATTAATGTTTGTTCGTAGTTCTCCTTTTTGGTGAAGTCAAAAGGGGGAGTAGGAAGTTATTGGTTGTACCGTTTGTTTTGATTTGTGAAGTTTATTTAGTTTTCAAAGCTTGTTTATGTCTTGCTTTTAGTTCATGTTGTTGAATAATTAGGGTTTTAGTAGTCCGTAGCAAGAGAAAAGTGTTTCTCCTTTATTTTTAAAGAGATCATATAGAAAGGGGGAGTACGTAAGAGGAAAAAATTTATAATTCAACCAACAATGTTTGTCATCATCAAAAAGGAAGAGATTATTGCAATATGGGAGTCCGAGTTTATAGTTTGATGATAACAAACATTATTGAATTATATTTAGCTGCTTCTATATTTTATTATTGCATATATTTTCTGTGTGTACTAATATTTCATGTTTAGCATACATCAAAAATTGATAAAGGATCAAGGCTCAAGTTTGGATAGTATAAGTTTAATCTATGCAATAGTTTGTAATTTTATTTGTCTTGAGTCAATGGGTTGTAAAAGGTTTATGTTAGCTTAACAATCATGCACACACACACGAGGGAGTGAAATTAAATATTTTAATTTTTTTGAAGATCGTACTGGATGATTTGGATTGCACTGGACAATTTATGTAATCAGAAATCAATCAAAATATTTAATTAATTAAGAATTAATTTGAAATAAATTATAACTAATCATACTGTATGACCACCTAATCGTATAGGATGATTATATATTATAAAAAACCCAACCATTCATAAAATTAGGCAAAATTTTGAATTTTAAATTTTATTCTATTTGTACTGTACAAACCTAATCGTACTGTACAATATTTAAAATATTACCTTTTTTAATCATATGATTAATCAATCAAATCTATTTAATTATAATTTTTTGATCATATTGTACGAACTGGATCATAATGGGTGATTAATAGAGACAAATTTGGCCATCGTGGGGTTTGTCTTGTACAAGCAGCGATTCGATTGAACTAATTATACTGTACTATAGTTCATTCATATCATACTATATGATCTTAAATCATACTATACAAATAGTGACAACTGAATTGAATAATTAGGGATTTTTGAAGCCCATTATTTAATCATTCTCATTATACTATAAAAGAGAATTTTTGGCATTCATTGGGTTGAGTCTTATGAGAGCAAGCTTGAAGAGAAACCTTTGAGCTTGGGAGAGAAAGGGCAAAGCTTATGTGTGAGAGAGAAGATCCATGTGGGTTCAAGGGAGTGTGAGAGAGAGTTTCACATGGTTTCTCCATTGAACTTACACCTACGTTCCTCCTCATGTCAAGGGTCATCTTGAGGGAAGTTTGGGAAGAAGACCCCCTTTAGAGTTGAAGGGCTTGGTTACTCCATCACACTAGGGAAGGTGGAAGTTATGTGGTTTTTTGCCTCACCAAGAGGGTGAAAAGGATTTAAGATTCTCTGCCTCACCAGTTGGGTGAAAAAAATTCTAGGTTCTCTACCTCACCAATTGGGTGAAAAAGATTCCAGGTTCACTACCTCACTAGGAGGGTGAAAAGGATTTTAGTAGTCCACAGCATTGAGGAGGTGAAAGGAATTTGGCTACTCCATTGTACTAAGGAGGTGGAAGAGATTTGTAATTTCTTCTCTGCCTTGCTATGGGGGCAAAAGGAGGTCAGTAGTTTTGGTGCAACTCTTAGAGTGTAGGACTTCGGAGAGTGGATGTAGGTCAAGGTTGACCAAACTACTATAAAAATCTAGGGTATTTTTTCTTAGTTTGAGCTTTTACTTTTCTACACTTTATTTCTTGCATTTTATTTATTGCAAAAAATTATGATTTGTGAGCTTTGCTTTGCATTAGTCGTATCTCTTGATTTTGCTCAAAAAGAAAAAAAATTCAGAAATAAAAAACTACAAAAATATGTTTCTTCGCAATTTTTCTTTTTTATAAAAATTAAAACAAAATCTTTTTATGTGATCGATGACAAAAATGATAATATTTTAAAGGAAATGTTCAAACCACCAATTCACCATCCCTCTAGGTGTGCATTTATAGTTCAAGTAGGTCTAACAACCCATATTTGAACTTTTAAATCCTAACATAGACTCATAAGAATAAATGTGAATTATTCTTTTTAATATCTCCTATGCTTATTTTAATTTGTGCAATGGTCATGTATGAATTTAAAATCTAGTATGATACATTACCTTGATGAAGGAAGGTTGAAATAATTAGAAGTATTGAAATGAAATGCTTTCATATATAGATATATAATTATTAGGATTCTAGTATCTCTATAGATATAATAACCATAAAGAGGCTATACACCTTTGTTTATACCTTTACAAGCTCGACAGAGATCTAAAGGTGCATAAGCATTGATTCACAATTATTATAGATGAGTCTGCTAAGTAGATTATGGATTCATTCACCATTATTAGTCCAAAATATCTTTATTTTTGGTTATCTTAACTTTTTTTTTCATTTCACAATAGTTCTAGTATTTACCCCTTTATTTCATTGCATAGGATAAATTGAATAGTTTGAGTAGGCATTACTAAAGTTAATTATGGTTCACCAATTTTCTTATAGGATAGACACTCTTCTCATAACACTTTATTATTTGATCGACATGTGCACTTGAACCCCCCATCATCCTCATATGTTGGGTGCCTGGCTGCAAAAGTTAGGTGACATTAGTGATAATCAAAGCTCGATCCTCTTATATAGGGTGCCTCGTAGTAAGAGTTAAATACTATTGGTAGTGATTAAAGCTCAGGTATGTGTCAATGGTGGCAAGTACAGGGTGTGCTGATAAGGGTAGTCGGGCAAAGGGCCAATGATGGGTTGCAAGAGGTAAAGGGCCAATGTGGGCTCCGAAAATTTGGCCCCGGCCTCCGCTCGCTTTTTGCTTTCTGCTATCGGGGGGAGTTTTAACCGATTTAAGTTCTGAGGAAATTTTAGGAAGATAGATTGAGATTGTATATAAGACACTACCCAGAGATTTTGCCCTCATTTTGTGAGGACTTTATGATCTGAGTTCTGGTTTCCTATAGGCGCAAGCCCCTATAGTTAATTACCCCTCCTGGTTATGAGAGAGAACTTTCGATTAAGGCTAGTTGTTAATCAGATACATAGAGATACGTGTTATCTGGTATATAATAGCAGTATGGGTTGGATATTGGAAAATTGATATTTAAAATTAGAAATTTCACTATCGTGCACTTAAAACGGATGGTGGGGGAATGGATGATAGACCTGATCAAGATCCCATGGTTTCGTCGTCCTGGGCCATCGTGGTCCCTGATCTACTTAGTCAGAGGAGGTAGTCGACCCAACCTGACAAAAGGATCCTTGTCGGCAGCCATGGGTTGCTTCGTCCAAGGATACCTTGTAGACCTGGGGTGGATATTTATCTAAGGGGACAAATTTGAATCCATCTTAGCTAACAGAAGGCTTTATGCCCTATCGATTATATCCTATTGATTCATTGCTCAATAATTTGATGCTATTGGGGAGCATACGGGCGCTGACCATGACCGTAATTTAATGGTGCCATTTGACAGTGAACCACCCGGTTCAGAGGGTCCCGGCCATAATTGTTTACCTGCGGTGACATTTGGCGGCAAAATCGTAGGTGTGGTGACATTTGATGATGAAACCACCAGTTAGAGGACACGTGCCATGTCCTTACTGGTAAAAAATAGATTGAGAATGGATCTTAGTAATATTCAAGACTAGGCATTAGCTTTTTGTGAGCTGAGATAATTTCCAGATTTGTCCACCTCGGCAAACTTTTACGGAGGGTGGATGTGCATTTGCTTTAAGTATTTGATGATTCAATTTTGATTTTAAATATCTTTGACTATGAGATTTTTGGAGTTTTGAATTTTATAGGCATTTGGGAGCACTTGGGAAGCATATAAAATATTTAGAAATAACCCCTCCAGTTGAGATTAGCGTTCAACACGACCATCATCAGGGTGTGGGGTCATTTGAAAATATTTGCATTTTAGGGGGATTTAAGCTTTGTGGAGGTTTGGAGGCATTTGAAATAGTGGAAGTTAACCCCTCCAGTTAAGATCTTCTGTCAACGCGACCATCATAGGGGTAGAAAGGGGTCATTTATATTTATGGGTTGAACCTTGTCGACTCTATCGGGTTGTCGACAGAGGATTGGGTTTCGTAAGTTTTATGCCTTTGTAAGTGAATTCTCTTGATTGTGGGCCTTGAAGGCCTAATATGAACTATAAAATAAATATCTTGGTCGATCTCGCGATCACATATTTATTTAATGGTTCGAGCCGTGTCGACTTCTATCTACCTGTATAAAAGGATCGGGCTCGAACTAAAATTCACTTATTAACCCGCATAGCATCCCTAGACATCACGTGTGTACCAATAACACGTCGTCGGGGCCCATGCGGGTGTTATGAGAGCATTTGCCCCCTTTTGTATACATGTGTGCATACATATTACAGTGCATGTGCGGGGGCATTTCAAGATGTCGTATGCAATATGTGGGGTGTTCGACTGCATATGTGACTATTGTTGAATGCACGGAGCTTTATTTCGGGCTTTATTGATGCCTTATGTCTGCTTGTACAAAGATTGCAGATCTAGTGGCGTTGTATTGTGCTTTAGTTACCCGCAGTCTTTACTACCAGTTCTCTTCTTTCGCTTACAAGTGAATTATGGCATCATCACCTGATTGCTAAGAGATATCTCTTTGTTCTGATATTGACTCCCTTTTCTCACTCACCAGGAGGTCAGATTTATGGCTCGCATAGGAACCAATAAGCAACTCTTTCATTCTGACATCATCATCATTTTCTATTATTGGCTTAAATAAAGAATCAATCATTCCAACCTTAGATGATTGCATTCAATAATCTAATCATTATGGAGATATTGAATGAATTTGCATCTCTTGAAGGAACTTTGGAACACCAGGAAGTTTAGTTCGAATTTGTTCAAACATCTTCTCATCTTTATGGGAGGTGTCCTTCTCATGTGAGGTTTATATCCCAAAAATTAGTAGGCACTTGTATTCCTTAGTTGAACAGCATCGACAGAGGCGGCACCGTAACACTATCAGTGTGTTTAGTATATTGTGTTGCAATGCCGAACATTGAAGATCATTTGCACTTCCAAGGCTTATAAATGTCAAAGATATTTTCTCTCAGACAAAAGGCAAAGAAGGAGCTTTGGAATACCAGGAAGTTTAGTTCAAATTTGCTCAAACATCTCTTCCATTCTTATAGGAGATGTCATTCTTACAGGAGGATTCTATCCAAGAAATCAGTAGGTATTTGTATTCCTTTATTGAAAAGCGTTGGTAGAGATGGTACTGTATCACCCTCGGTAAGCATGGTATGTCGTGTTGTAATGCCAAGCTTTGAAGATTATTTGCACTTCCAAGGCCTATCAATGTCAGAGATGTTTTCTCTCCGACAAAAGGCAAAGAAGAAGCTTTGGAATGCTAGGAAGTTTAGTTCGAATTTGCTTAAACATCTCTTCCATTTTTATAAACGGTATCTCTTTCTTATGGGAGGATTCTGTCCAAGAAATCAACTGGTATTTGTGCTTACCATGTGCCTTTGTATACATTTGTTCCCACAGGGGTTCTCCACGATCACAACATACCCGTTGTTGTTATCCATAAATGGATCGTATTTATTTACAGGGGCCGGTCATATCCAATACGATCTCCTAGAAGTGTTTGTAGAAGGATAATCGTATTATATCCACCTTTCACCAATCTCAGGTGGTTTTGACTGTACTTATTTACAGCTACGGGCCTTCCACTATCAATTGCCAGTGTTGCCTTTTTCAATCAACAGGCATTGTTGTTTGCATGATCGATCTTTAATTGCTGCAGGTGGGTAGTACTTATACTTTTGCAGTTGACTGATGCTGCTCGCAAGTACAGTATTTTCAACCTCGTAGGAATTTTTGTATGAGTCCAGTACATCTATCTCTTATTGTTTGTGTATACCGGGATCTTTTTTGTCACTCAATAGCGTCGCCACTTCACTCCACAAGAGGATTGTTGCTTGCATGAGTACATGTGGGAAGTACTTGTACATTTCATAGTTGACTGATGTTTAAGTCAATCACATTTGAAAGTCCACCACGAGTCCCTTGATGTTAACTTGATGTTTGTTTAAATAATTAAATTTATCACTTATCTTTTGCATTTTGATTATTATCGTGCATTTTAGTATTTAGGATTCTATTCCATGCAGTTCAGTTCAAGTCCCTTGTTTGTTCAGTTTGGATTCACTTCCCTGATTGTCTGAGTTCTATGCACTTCTGTTCGAGTACTGGTCCTCTGTATTGTTGCTCAAGTAAGATATTCTTTATTGTCCAGGTCTTGTATACTTCAGTGTAAATTTCAACAGCATCCCGGTATATCCCCCGTTTGGGGGAAATGTAGGGAGCTAGGCCTTCCCACCATGCTACAAGAGCGTGTATGGTAGGTGTCTTTAGACACCACAGTCGTACATCTTTCATCCCACCATGCTATAAGAGCGTGTATGCGGCCTTCAACAGTAACCATACGAGAGCACCAGTGGCTTTCCCCATCATGCTACAAGAGCGCGTATAGGGCTTACCCACCTCGTCGTATGCGTAACACCGGGCTCCCTCCTACTGTGCTACAAGAGCGCGTATAGGTGGTTCTCCAATCCGCCGTAAACATCGAAAATGGGATTTTAGGAGATTCCCCGCGTCTTCGTAGGCGCCGCACCAGGTTTCCTCCTACCGTGCTACAAGAGCGCGTATAGGTGGTTCTCCGGTCCACTGCAAATGACGAGAATTAGAATCTAAGTTCAGAGATTATACCTGCACGGGGTCGACGGTGCTGATGTCGAGGTCGAGGACTGTCCCTACCACGCTACAAGAGTGTGTATAGGGCTTACCTGCCTCGTCGCACTTGTTGCACTGGATTTCCCCCCACTATGCTATAAGAGCGCGTATAGGAGGTCCACCAGCACATCAAGCACGTCGATGAATGGATTTGAGACTGAACAAAAGGGATCCCCCTCTCCCCTCTTCTTCTTCTTTCTTTTTCTTCTTCTTCTTTTTTTCTTTCTTCCTTTTTTTAAAAAATTAATTATAATTAATAAAAATTAATTATAATTAATAATAATTAACTCTAATTAAAGATAATTAATGATGACTAATTATAATTAATTATAAATAATAATCGTTAATTAATATTAAAAATAATTAAATATAATTAATTAGAATTAATGATGATTAATCATAATTAAAAGTAATTAATTATGATTAATTAATAACAAATCACTATTGAAAGTAATTAATTTGAAACTAATTATGATTAATAATGATCAATTCTAATTAATGATAACTAGTCAAAATTTGAGCTAATTAATTATCATTAATTAACAACTATTCATTATTAACATAGTTAATTTGAAATTAATTAAAATTAATTATGATTAATTTAAAATAATGATACTTAATCAAAATAAAGATTGACTAATTATGATTAATATAACTAATTGTTATTAAAATTAATTAACTTAACATTAATTAAGATTGATAACAATTAATTCATATTAACAACAATTAGTTTAAATTTGAGGGCTTTGCATCATTCGGATTGAGGGATTTGCATACACCTATACTTGATTTGAGCAGAATTTGGAAAATGCAACCTCTCATCGCCAATGAGATTTTTGCACACACATTTTTTTATTTTTTACGATAGTAGTAATTTACAAATACTTATAATCAAATTATAATTATTTTTATTACAAAATCAAAATTATGATTAGTATAGTTAGTCATTATTAAAAAACAATTAATTTAAAATTAATGATTAATCTAAATTAATCATAACTAATCAAATTTAAGAGATTAATTATGATTAATATAACTCATCGCCATCAATAATAATTAGCTTAAAATTAGTTAAAATTAATAATGATTAATTTAAAATAATTATAATTAATCAAAAATCAAAATCAGAAGTTTTCATTTTCGGATTAGAGGATTTTGAAAATAAATTTATGCTTAACTTTGAACAGAACTCAAAAATGATTTAAACTAAATGTTCTCAAATATAATACAGGAATTGTCAAATCTCATGGCCCAAAGCAGCTCTTCTGTTTCTCCTCTCACTCATTCATTTCACTAAATTTTTTTTTTAAAGTAAACATAACAAGCGTGATAATTAACACCATTTGTATTTATAATTTTAAAATTATAGTCAATGTAATTATAATTTACAAAATTATGACTGCAATATAATTAATGTAATTATAATTTAGCATTATAATTAACATAATCATAATTTGATTATAATTAATGTTATTAAAAAAATAAAATTATAATTACAGTTGTCATAGTTAGATTACAATAATTATAACTGTAATTAATTACATAATTATATAATTAGAATTATGATTAACATAATTGTAATTAGACTAATTAGTACAATTACAGTTAGATTAGTTATATTTAAATTATAATTAATATCATTATATTTTAAAATTATAATTATCATAATTGTAATTAACATAATTACAATTCAGCTAATTATAATTAAATTATAATTAATATAACAATAATTTAAAATTGTAATTAACATAACCTTAAGTTATAATTACTATAATTATAACCTACAGAATTATAACATAAATATATACATAATAACACAATAATAAGAATAATTAATAGTAGAAAATGACAAAAGGCCAAAAGAAATGAAATGAGAGAAATCTCACCACCGTCTTGCGTGAGGCAGTTCACGTGCCTTGCTTGCGTTTTTTTTGTTTGTGGACAGAAGATTTAGAGGGAGATCGGAGGCGGGTGGAGATTTAGCGGATGAGTTCGGTGAGAGCAGTAGAAGGTTTGGCTATAGAGTTGTGAACGGAACCTTACCGAAGGCAGAAACGGAAAGGGGACTGTGTGAGGACAGCAGATCTGGTTAGAGGTTGGCCTGGGCTGCAGGTGAAGATCGTTTGATTTGAATAGGGAAAGAGGAGTGGGGTTTTGGCTTGGAGGCGGCATGAAACTAGGAAATCGAGCAGACATAAGGATTGGCTCGGCATCTTGCGTCGGATCTGACTGCCGATTTGAAGCTGCGATAGGCAACAAGCAGAAGAGGCTCCGATCAGAAATAAAAAAAAAATCTTGCTTTGGTATTGCTCATGGTTTAAGTTGGCAAATACAGGCGGCGTGAAGTTGATGGGCGGCGAGCTTCGGTCCACAGAGGGAAAAGTGACGGAGCTAACAACAAATGGGAAGTCAGACGGCAAGGGCTTGATTCACAAATGGAGGGATTCGGGAAATAAAGTCACCTCAAAGAGCCCAACTTCGTTCTTATTTAACAACGATGACGAGGTGGGACGAGCTAGTACCGAGATCGTGTTTTCCTCTTAATTAACGACAAGCCATCCGCTGAAATTGTGGGCAAGGGGCGAACGATCGTCGAGTAAAGATCGCGAGAGCTCGTGGCCGGACGTCCGACGAGGTAGTGGGCAATTAATTTCGATTTGATTTCTTTTTTTTTATTTCTGATATTTTTTTAAATAATAATAAGTATTATTATTATAACACACTAATAATAATAGTTATCATTACTAGAATGACAGAAAAAAAAGCAATTTCTACTTCAATTTTTGTGCAATTTCCTCAAAACTCATGCGTCGTCGCATTGGGATTCATGCCGATGTCCTCGTGCGACTTTGTTTGAACAAATTTATAGTCATTTTTAAATGTTGATGAAGTTCCGAACGTAGCGGCGATGTCCGCTTTATGATCAAAGGACATTTGGTAGACATCGAGTGTTGTTTTTGTCACCAATTTCACTCTTTCCATGCATATACTTGCTATGCGGGTCAACAAATACCCCCCAACAAATGGGGTGTGCGCCTGAGGCACGCCACGTTTGTTGTGTTGCTATTGGCTGTCGGTTGTAATTTTCTTTCATGCATTTAGCCTTTCTTGTCGCTGGTTTCTAATACATTTTTGCTCTCTTTTTGTGCATGAAATGTTCCATTGGCGACGATCGGATGATGTGACCCCTGATGAGCCTAGTGAGGCCGCCATTTGGGAGGCCATTGATAGACATGATCCTCGAGGTGATGCTGACATTCGCGATAGACTTGAGCAGCACGGGGATATGTTGCGGGGCCGCGACATTTCTGCGGTTTCTTCTCACGTTCTCCCCTGCTTTCAGTGCTCTCGCCAGACTCCATAGAATTTGATAATCCTACTAAATGGGTCACCAGCATCAGGTTGCAGTGTGGGGAGTATAACCCTGTGGACAGTACCATTGATCAGATCAGTTGGGGTATGTGTGAGTTTCTACAGCCTGCAGCTGATGCTCTTGAGCCTGTAGGGCAGTCTAGATTACTAAGTCATCGCCAGCTGCATTCGATGACATTAGGGTGGCCACATGACTCTACAGTTGGGAGGATACAGAGTCCTGCTGTCGGGTACATTTGTTGGGGCAGATATGTTCTGAGGGCCCACAGATACACACTCTAGGAGGCTGGCATTTACGAGGCTGTATACGCCTCTCTGTTTGATTTTGGATGGATTTCCTCTTCTTGGGCCCGCTGATTGGTGGAGTTTTGGGACATTGGCAGTAGTACCTATTGGGTAGGGCCAAAGGAGCTCACAGTGACACTTTCAGATTTATAGGATGTGTTAGGATTACTCGTTGTTGGAGGCCATTTTGAGGAGTGTATTCCTCCTGACGTGGAGCTGTTTCGTAGGATGCCTTGAGCAGATGGAAGCAGGAGGGACAGATTAGTTCTTCCAGATGTCTACCCAGCCCTTCTCCAGCATTACCATCAGGTGTACACATCTTCCGGTCTGTCGATGCGTGCTAGAGCTGCTATGCCAGTGGACACCTGGGTTCGTAGTTTTCTTCAGGACAGTTGTTTTTCTAACACTGTTGCATCATTGCATGATCCTTTTGAGCTTGGCCTACAAACCAGAGTTTTGTTGTCAGAGGATACTGCCGAGCCTTCTTCAGTCGGTTACAGGTCTCCCGCATTGCCAAGCGTAGATGAGGATTTACTTTTGGCAGGGTTCTTAGCTGCGTGGCTGTGTACTTTTATTCTTCCACTCAAGGTTGGATCTGTACGCTGTAGTATTTTCCTAGCAGCTAGTCAGCTTTCTCAGGGGCAGCGCCTTTCTCTGGCTCAACCAGTGCTAGCTAGGATTTATAGGGCCCTCCGCACAGCTTCTGAGGCGACCTCTCTTGAGCTGTGGGGTCTGGTTTTACCATGGCATTACCTGTACGGCTGGATTCACCTACATATCTGAGGTGCTTTTTCATGTTTGGAGTACCCTTAGTACTTCTTGGAGAGGGGATACCCGATAGTCGTGCAGTTGGCACAGGCTTCCTCTACCTTGGAGTCAGAGCGAGTACGACTTTTCTTTTTCACTCTGCACCTGGTTGTAGATCGTTTCTCTATTATTCATCAGCTAGATGTTATTGGTTTTTCATCTTACTTGAAGGAGCAGGTTATTATAGATGGACTTGATAGGCAGAGGAGATGTGCTCTTCTATAGAGTAGGGGCACTTTGAGAGTAGCTGAGTACTTTGTTAGCATACGCCCGCCCGGGTTGGCTATGTTATCGTTCTGGAAATAATGTGATATTAGAGGGATATCAGCCGAACAGAGTTTCTCCCCATTTTGGTTTCTCATATGCTACAACATATGACGGGCGACTGCTTATTCCTAGGGTAGCCGATACTAGACACACTGACACAATTCCTCTAGAGGCCCATTTTTATGCAGCTTCTGCAGTGTGGTTGCATTTACTGAGATTTGGTAATGGCTCTACTTTTCATATAGCTCCTTCCCACAGTCAGACTGGTGTCAGTTACACGCACTTGACTTGGGTACGACTTTCTTTTGCCCCTTTTCTGGAGCATGGTGCCCGACGTACGAGCACCGAGAACGCACTTTGGGGTTACCGAGGGGACAAAGATCCTCACGAGGCCCTTCGCGGACCAGGGATGATAGAGGTAACTCCTTTATTAATTTTCTCTGTTGACATTTAATTTGTTGATTGGTTATTTAACTTTGCATCTTCTTTTAACTTTGATGTAGGGAGGCACAGTGATAGTCATACTACTGCTGAGGGTACTGTACCCTCTCCTGTTAGGGCACAAGTTACAGATCCTGATTCACACCGTATCAAGGCACCTCAGTCTTCCCGTAGGCTTTCTGGTTCTCGACACACTGAGCCTTCATGTACCTCTGTATACCCGGTAGCTAGTCCCGTACCAGAGCACCTTCTGACTCCTGATGAGGCATCAGTGGGTCCTCGATTGTCCATGGATGCATCGTATCTCTTCAGGGGTCTCAGAGAGGACATCTGTGGTCCTAGGTTGTCAGACTTTTCTGGACACAGTGCGACAGATCCCTTTACAGATTTTAGCTTTCAAGTGGACCCGTATGGCTCGTTCTGGCATGGAGAGGCGTTCGGAGAGAGACCTTTTTGGCCTGGTGTGTCATAAGGAACTGGTGCAGCTTTACCCGAGGAGCCTTCTATCGTACCGCTGTACATACCTACGGTCTTAGACTTAGTACCAGTAGCTGCAATACCTTACCCTGAGGCACTTCCTAGCGGCCTTGCTATCTCCTACCCAGAGGCATGTCCTAGTGACTTTGCAAGCTCCTTCCCAGAGACTCATCCTAGTGACTTTTCTAGCTCCTCTTCAGGTATGCTGTTGTTATATTTTAATTTCAAATATCATATATTTTTCATTAATGCTTTCTTATGTTTGTTGCTTATGGGTTTTCTTGTAGTGCCCGCAGGAATAGACTATGTATCAGAGATTCATTGCCATGCTCCTGTTGCTCCTGACCCTTAGCACGGAGACATGTACGACCACTGTATGAGTTTTCTACATGACTTGATAGCCCGAGTGGATCCTGGATCACCTGATTCCATGGGACAGTTCACTTCTACAGCAAATTACACCCTTGGTTTACTAGCACAGCTTAGGTTAGAGACTTCAGAGATGCAGCACTGGGGGACTTTGTGCAGAGAGACTGAGTTTTATATCAGGAGGTTACAGTCTCTTTCCATCATGCGCACCAGAGCTTCACTGTCAGAGCTACAGGAAAAGGTTGATGGATGCCGGACAGCGGCAAATGTTGCGCATGACTGTTGACCTCATTTTTGTATGAGGTCAGTAGGACCAATCCAGACCTTAGGATCATTCCAATCCTTAGGATTTAATCCTGACCCTAGGATCAATCTAATCCTAGATCAATCCAGATTCAAATCAATCCTGACCCCAGATCAACACAACTTATGACCAATCTAGACTCTAGGATCTCCCTAGATTTCAATCCCTAGGATCTGCTCTAGACCCTAGGATCTCTTCAAATTAATCTTAACCCTAGGATCAATCTAATCCTAGATCAATCCAGATTCAAATCAACCCTGATCTCAGATCAATCAAATTTCCAGATTATTTTAGATCTTGGGATTCTCCTAGATCTACAGCTTAAGACTTTCTTAGACCCTATGATTCTCTTAGACTCCATGTTTTTAGATCTACCTAGATTCTAGGATCAGCATAGATCTTAGATCAATCTAGATCTAGGATTAATCCAAACCTTCATTCAATTCAAACTTCAATCAATCCAGACTTTAATCCATATCCTTAATTCAAACATTGATCAAAATCCAGCTCAAAACCAGATTTCCAGACTCAAATCCAAGGCCAAAGGTCTAAGTCCTGAAAGCCTTTTCTAGTGAATCTTTGAATAATTCAAAACCCTATCAAATGACCTCTGATTCAAGGTCTATCAGTTTAACACTGATGTGACATGTCTCTAGAGGCAACCCTCCAAATTTGAGCTCATTCTGAGGTCTCTAACCCCAGAAACTGAGTTGAAATCTAAAGGCTGTAAAACCTTCAAATATTTATAATCTATGCCACTGGACCTGCCACCCAGTGGATTTTGATCCTGGAGCTTTCTCCAAAGCTCCAAAATACTTCTAGACTCTTGATTATGATCTATTAAGCAATAAACTGTATTTTTTTGGACTCAATTTGACCCCCAGTTGACCAGGGGTCAAAATGACCAAAATACCCCTATGGGGTGTGAATAGTCACTTTGGTCAAATGAGCTCCAAATCAAATGCAACCACTTCCAGCAAGTTTCAAATATCAAACCAAACCTGTTGGACCCACTTCTAGCCCCTGGGTCAACCTGGTTGACCAGGTCAACCTAGTTTGACCAAACAGGCCTTTATGGGTCAAAATACGTCATTTTGACTAAATGACCTCCTCAGACCTTGGGACCACCTCCATTGGTCTTCAAATGTCATTTCAAATCTGTTGAGCCCATTTCTAGACCCTAGACCCACCTGGTTGACCAAGTCAACCAGGGTTGACCTAAAAGGCCCATTAAGGGCCCAAATAGGTCATTTTGACCAAATGATCTCTCCAAACCTTGAAATCACCACCAATAGACTCAGAATATCATTCTGAATTGATTGAACCCAATCCTTGACTCTGGGTCAACCTGGTTGACCAAGTCAACCTAGTTGACCCATTAGGCCCATTAAAGGCCTAAATGGGTCATTTGATCCAAATAACCTATTTAAACTCCTGAAACACATCTACCAAGCTCCATTTACCATTTAAAATTGATTCAGTCCAGACCCTGGCCCTGGGTCAACCTGGTTGACCAGGTCAACCCAGGTTGACCAATTTAAACCTTTAAGCCATTTAAACCCAATCAAGCTCCAGATCAATTTCAAACCCATTCAAATTCTCTGACCACTTCTCTTAGTGATTCAGACTTGATTGGACCCTTGACCCAGTCAACTGTTGAACAAGTCAACTAAGACCCAAGTCTAGCTCAATTCTACCTATTTGGGTCAAATCAAATCACATGATCAAATCAATGCCTTCAAATCTTCAAAAAACATTTCAGTTGATGCTTTAAATATCCCTTAGCTTATTTGGAGTCAAACCATGTCAAGTTTGACTTGGTCAAACTTCAATTCATGGTCAAACTCATTATCATTATCAAATCCCAATCAATTTGAGTTATCCAATCTATATCAAGCTTCAAATTGACTCCAACTTATGGCTTAGTCATATCCTAGCCATAGGTCAATCAAACCCATGCTAAGTCGACCAAGTCAACCCATTACAACTTGGTCAAATTTCATTGATTTGCTCATGCATTGAACCTATCCCCTTCAAACCCTTTTGAATCCATTCCACCAACAATTCCAACCTCCCTCCATGCCACCTAAGCATAATTTGATTCTTTGACCAGTCAAAAGGTCAAAGAAACCTTTAAGAGGCTTCAAATGGTCAAAATAGCCATCTTAAACTATTTCCTCTCTAATCTAAATACCTCCAGTTCATTTCAGCTGATTAGAGACATTCTAGAGTCTTCTCAAGGTAGATCTAAACCCATTTCAAGCCTTAAGTAAAGCCTAATCAGTTCTTAATCATCCCATGTGCATGTAAGGCCAAAACCACCTTTCCACATAGGTGTCCTTGCTTGGTCCTTTCCCCTGCCATTCTAACCGTCTAGGGACACTTGTCAACATCTGGAGAAGCTTCCAAATGTATCTCAACCATCCATTTGGCCTAGAGAAGGTTGAATAGGGCAAAAAAAGCTCTCAAGGGACGGCTCACTCTCTGACTACCTGAACCTCCAAGAAGCCCATTCGGATTTTCGTTTTGGTTTTAGAGATTCTCCTCTACATTCTCCAACTCGAATTCTAGTTGTCAAAGCCCGCCGGCAAGAGGATTCCGGCCATCTCCGCTTGAAGACCGTCCCAGACCTGAAGTTGAAGATCTCGACTCTCTCTCATTACCTCGACATCCAAAAGCCTATCTAGGATTTCTTTTGAGCTCCAGAGAATCTCCTCAAACTTTCCCGACTAAAACCAAGCCGTTGGAAGCCTGCCGGCATCGATCTTCCAGCCACCTTGGCCTCAAATTTGTTCAGGCCTTATACCATTCAATCCTATATATATTTTCTCAGGTATTTAAGCCCTTCCATCTGCTCTGAACTTTCGTTTGAGATCCCAGGAGTCTCCCCAAGACTTCTCAAAATTAAATCCTTCGGTCATTGACTGCCGGCGGCGAGCTCCTGATCATACAGGCCTCATTATCATCTAGCCGTGCTCTCTCTATCCCAGCCCCTTCCAGGCCATTTTTACTTTCTTTTGAGCTTAAAACTATCCTATCTTTATTTCCCAAGGTGAATCCAGCCGGTAGACGCTGTCGCCGGCGAGCTTTCCGGCGAACTTGGCCTTAATTCTGTCTAAGTCTTCTACCTCTCGATTAAGCGCTTATCAGACCGCACCAGCTGAAGGAAAAAGTTGCGTGGACAAACAACAAGTTCAGAGATATCAAAAACGGTCCAAACCGTCCTAAAATCAAGGTGAAATCTCCAAACCTAGCCTAGGACACTTAGGAGAAATTAGCGTTTCAAAAAGCTCATTATAAACTGTGTTTTTAACTCCACATTAATGCTCTTCGTTCCTACAATCTATGTTTAAAATTTCATGTCATTTCGTTGAGTAAATTAAGAGAACGAAGCAATTTATCGTTTCTAGCACTTAAACTCCAGCTTGCATGAACTATGCGTGATCTAAGCCGTTGATCTGGTGATCAACGGTTTAGATCATGCTATTTTGTTTAATTCCAAACCGCAGATCTCTTCGCATGATCTGTTTTCTCGTTTGGCTCGATCTGAGCCTTTGATTCAACATGGCGGAGGATCGAACGGCGTACATGCATGCTGACTCATTTAAATAAAGGCTGGTGGACCCCAGCAGCCGCCACACATTAAAAGCGAATGATTGTTGGCAGCAATCATTTGCATTTAATGCCGCTGCCTTTAATCATTAGCCGCCTTTTTGAATGGATGAATCTGATATTGCCAAGTGTCGCCTATCTGTTCACTTGATTTTTTTTTTAAATCTATTTTATTTTCCTTTTAAATTCAGATTACTTCAAACATTAATTAAAAATTAATTATAAATTCAAATAATTCATATAATATATCAAATTGCTCATTTTTTTAAGCTCTTTATTTTAAAATTAAAATTGAGTTAAAATATTTAATATATTTGAATTAATTTCAAGTATTTAATATTTGACTTCTTTTATTAATTTTCAACTTCAAATTGTTTTAATTAATTCAAATTTTTTTTTTAATTTTAATTTTAATATATACTCTTTTCAAAAATCTGATAATTATTTTAAATAAAAGAAATAATTTGAGACATATTCCATATTTTAAATAATTTTAAATTGATTAAATATTTAACTAATGTTCAATTAAAATATAAATTCAAATGATTTAAAAGTATTAAAGAAAAATTATTTTAAACTATTTAAAATTTCAGAAAATAGTTAAGTTTTGATTAAATTTAATTAAAAAATTACCTTCAGTATTAATTAATCTTAAATTGATTTAAATGTTCCAATCAACATTAAATTTCAAAAAGTTTGAACAAATTCATTTTTAAACCATAAAAACTTAAAGAATATCTTAAAATTTTCAAAAAAAAGTTTAGGTATGTTAATTTAAAATTATTTTCAAGATTAAAATCTTAATTAATGTTGACTAATTAAAAAATATTTGAATAATGTAATATTTAATTAATATTTTAATATTATGTTAAATATTATTTTAAATATTTTCAAATTTAAAAAAAAATTTATTTTCAAATCAATATGAGGGTCTCTCATAACAAACTCATTCTAATAATATTCTGAGTATTTTAAATTTAAAATATGTATGTATATATATATATATATATATATATATATATATATATATATATATATATAAATCCTTGAACCTTGAGAGATCACATGAAAGTTTGAGCATAGATTGAGCTTGATTGAATAGAATCTATGTGGAGTGATGATTAATCATAAAAAATTACTTGGTTAATTATTTATTGATTAATCTTTCTCGATTTGTATACTTAAGGACATACACACACCACTTAGCTAGGGCTCTCCTAGATTTAGGGTTTGATTGTGTTTGCATGTATGCTTATCTTGTTATGTCAAGGGTTAGTGACTTTGATTTGAAACCTATTCAAACTTAGTGACATCATTAAGGATAATAATTAAGGACTTTATTTAGATAACTTAGAATATTTCCAATAATTAGGATTCACATCATTTTGACTTGAAACTTTGAACATTTAAACTTAGTGACACTCTAAACCTTAGGAAACTTTCCCACTGAATTTTAAAGTCATTAAGCCCCTTAATTAATTAAATTAGTTTAAACCTTAATTAAGCCCTTAAACCTTCCAAAAATTATAATAAATCAAATTTAAATCCAAAAATTACAAATAATACCTCAAACTGACCCGAATCAAATCCTTAATCAATGAAAAATAAAATCCCCTTGATTGGACTTCAAAATTAAGTTTAATTTAACTTTAATTGAAATTTAATATTTAATTAATTTAATTAATTAAAACAAATTTAAAATTCTAAAAATTTTTCAAACACTTGAAGATCACTCCTTAGGTCATTCCTGACCTTTGGAGTTGATTTCAAGGAGTTTGGAGGTCATTTGGATTCAAATCACAAAAAGGGTCTTAATTAAACAATTTTAAAAATTCAATAAATACTCAAAACTTTAAAACTTCATAACTAATTCAAATAAACTCCAAATTGAGCAAACTCAAAGGCATATGACTCATCTTAAGGTCTAATATTTATTAAAAATGTTAAGTTTCCATAAATCAATCAATTTATAAAA
Organism: Dendrobium chrysotoxum; assembly: GCA_019925795.1. Taxonomy (NCBI): domain Eukaryota; kingdom Viridiplantae; phylum Streptophyta; class Magnoliopsida; order Asparagales; family Orchidaceae; genus Dendrobium; species Dendrobium chrysotoxum. Next base: position 26,443,033 of record CM034315.1, on the reverse strand, counting down.
AGTCAACTTTTGGTCAAACCTAGTTCAAATTCAAGTCAAAACTTCAAACCTTCATAATAAAATATAGTAAAAATCTAATTTCAGTGTACTTACTGTCTAACTGATTGTATTAAGGTCTAGTATTTTAATAAAATATTAATTTCCATAAAACACTTTAAATCAAAAAGTCAACTTTTAACCCCTTAATTAAATCATTAAAATAATCCAGAAAATTCCAAAATTCAATAAATCATTAAAAATTCCAGAAAACACTAATTCAAAATTAAAACCAGCAACCAATCAATTTGAATAAAATTTATCAACTCTCAAATATTAATCAAACTCAAAATACTTAATTATATCGGGTACCACTAGGTAACCCAGGCCTACGAGGCTATTAAATTAGCCCCAAGGAATGTGAAATAAACTTCATGGCCTCGGTGTGCAACAAAGGTGGTATCCAACAAATAATTAAAATCAAATTTAAAATCAATTTCAAGTCATTAAGATTTAAATTCAAATTAAATCTCCCTCAAGCCTTTCAACCAACCAGAACTTTAAACAACTTCAATCAAATGCCTATTTAGGGCATATCAAAGCCACACAGCCTACCTCACACACTTTAGATGGTTTGCTAGGACAACCAACTCTAGTCTTAGGCTAGGCCGGTGTTTACTTTTCTGCTGTGTGCCGGGTTTTCGAGCTTTTACTGCATACTGTTTGCTAGTGGTAGAATTTATGTGATTCTTTATTTATTTACTACACTCTGTGATGTGATTGATTGTACGTTAGACCTACCCTTAGGTTAGGAATGATTTATACTAATCCAATCTTATGCAGGTGGTCATGCTCATACAGTGCATTTAAAATAAAAGGGGGCAAAATCATAAATATTAAATTACACAGGTGCTAAGCATGCTGAAGTCTCCCTTTAAAATTAAAAGAGCATGGCCAAGCGTGGCTGGTTTGAGTATTTTAAATTTTAATATATTAACTGCTTGGGATGTCAAATATAAAATGCTGATTATTAGGATAACCTTGCAGGTTGTTGAGTCTAGATTTTTAATTTTAATTGATATAATTTGATTTAAATTGAGTTGTAAATTATTTAAAGTACTTTGAGATTGAGATGTTTAAACATCCAATTTGGAATCCAAAGAGAAAGGAACATCCCTTAAGGGAGAGTTCTTATCCATTTGGAGATCCAAATTAGGATGAAGTTTAAATATCCAAAGAGAAAAGATAACACCCCTATTCTTTTCATTTGGATATCCAGACCCGACGATCCAAGGAGTTCCAAGAAGATGAAGAAGTGAAGAATGAGAAGAAACTTAAATCTCAAAGTCACTTGAGTCTTAGGAGTAGAATCCGGGTTGTAGTTAGTGGTACCCGCCCACTTTACTTTCCTGCAGACCCTAGGTTGTATAATTAAGTGGCATTTGCCACATGGACTTTTATTTTGAATATTTATTTAATTGATTTAATTATTTAATTGATTTGATTGATGTGTTGATTGCGATTAAGGACTTGCCTACTTTTCATAGTTTTTTGGCGATTATTGCATGTCGATTTTGATTTAGCCTGAAACCCGATCGGAGGCTTGTGAGGGTACGGTCATAAACTTTTTATACTTAAACAAAATAAAAAATTTAAGCTCAGATAGTAACTCTAACGCTTCTAAGAAGTAAGCCCGGACTCGCCGAGGGTTTTTCATGCATCATATTGAATTTTCTCTACCGTGTTGGGCACCTCCCCACCTGCGGGTTCTGGCAGACCACCTGACCTATTAGGGTGCAGTTCTGTCCAAGGGGATGTTGTGCAATCTCTAGGATAAAATCTATTTTTAAGCCTGATTTTTAAACTACTTCATTCTGATTTCAAGCATTTAATCGAGTCAACTAGCATGCATTATATTAGATACAAATTAAATTTGATTCTAAATCTTAATTGCATTTTTAGCTTAAGCATTCAACCCAACATGTATTAAGGGGCTAATTAGGAATCTGCTCTAGATGTCAGCCCCGCTCTCCTTAAACTAATCTTAAATAACATCCTCAACCACTCTTTCATAAAGACTTTGACTCATGGTTTTGAAGCATTTAGGTGATTTAGTTGGCTCCCCAATCCAGGCCAGGGTAAGTCCAGAATTGCATTGCAATAGCTAGGATCCGGGTCACTGATTTTCAGTACCCATTTTAGACTTAGGTTCTGAGGCAGGTTTTCAATCTTAAGACCTCAACCTCTGGGAATTTAATTCCCAACTTCTAATAAAATTGACCATTCAAACATTAAATCTATTTCCATCAAATTCAAGCCCAATACTTAGGATAGGTTGGGGTGTTTCTGAAGTAATTCAGAATCTCAAAACACCTCCTACTCTTCTTCCTTTGACTCCAGAAAGAACTGCTCAACCTTGAACAAATCCCTATTGAAATTCAAGTCCCTTAACCTTCCTTGATATCAATCTTTAAATTCTTAAATAAAATTCGTATCGCTATTTTAATCGAGAGTTTTTATAGGAAATTTTCTAGTTTCCTACGATGTAATTAACTACGAGTGCTTGCGCTCGTAGGAGATTTAGAAACCCAGACCAGATTTCAAAATCAAGTTTTCAAAACCTTCAATTGATTATCTTTGGGAAATTCAAACCTGACGATCATTATCGTCATATTCAAACTATTGATAGTGATTGATATTTTCTTTCTTTGGATAGATATATCAATTACAATCATAATTTTGATTATGAAATTAATGATCCATATATTCAGATTAGCATAGTCAAACAGTTGATTAAACATCATTCTGATCTTTCGAGATCATATGTTGTTTCTCCTTGAGTTTGACTACGATAATCAGAATAAATTCAAAGATTTGTAATTAGAACCTATTAGGGAACGATATGATCACCTTTCGAGGTGATATATTATTCATAAAGTATTCGGTTATAAAATCAAAATTCTAGAAATTTAACTTTCCCAAAGAAAATTAAACACTTTTCAAAACAATAATTTTCAATCAAAATAATGACAAGTTTGATAGGAGCACTGAGGCTCATAGGAGGCACCGTAAGAGTTCGTCCAACATGGCCAACGAGATTGAGGGGTTGACATCTCACGTGAAGGACCTTTGGAGGGACATCAAGGGAGTGATATCTCGCAAGTCAGACCTTCAGGAGGGGCACGGTCGGTGTGAGCGGCTCATCAGGAGGGATGAGCAGCACAACCAGATGTTACACCAGGCACTGCAGGCCGCTGAGACTGTACTGACTCGAGCCATAGAGAAACTGCACACCGCTGAGACTGAGTACCAGATTTAGGTTGAGGTTACTTCACAGTTGGGCGACTTGCGAGCTTATCACCCTTGATGTACTTTTCTCTTTTTGATCTTTTTATGAGATGCACTCTGCCACCTCTTGTATGGATTGTATTTTGTTCATATGATATTTTATGATAATTATATGTAGCATTTTCTACACTTTTTTTTGATAAAATTTTAAATATTTATTTAGAGATTTCAGCATGCGGCATGATGTCGACCCAAATAAATATTTAAAATGCCCCCAGTCTTTAGGGCCACTTATAGATGTCATTTAGGATACCCCTTCTGTAGTTTTAGCTGGAGTCCTAAAATTTTGGCTCCTTCAGCTCCGTGCTTTGTGCAACAGACTTGGTGAAGGATTTGTATATTTTGAGTTGAACTAGTGGTACCAGATATATGTAGTATTCTAACCCTTGACCGATAAGGAAGACTTCAATCTAGCTCACTCAAGTTCATCAGACTAGAAGAGCTAGGATTTGATAGCTCTTTATCATTTAGCTGCTAAAACGGGGGTTCCGCTATTACGGCCTTTCTTGTGGCTTGTTGAGTAGAAGGAATTGCCGACAACTCGACCACATCTTGGCTTATCGAGCTGACCTCATACTCCCGTTCAGGCTTCAGATTTTGAGCTATGGAGAAGTGCGCTCCCAAGCTGAGTTTACTTAAGTTTATAGATTTGAAATCAACCTTTGGGTGGTGGTAGGTTCAGAGAATATGCATATCCGATGATTATGTTGATTGGAAGTACATCCTTCCCGTCGTAACTTTAACTCTTCAGTCAATCAGGAAGACCTCATACGCTATGATTACTAAAACTTATTGAGTTAAATAAGCCTTCATACTTCTTGCAATCCTTATAGGCGAGTTGACAAAGTGGGGGTTTCGCTCCTACGGCCTTTCTTATGGCTTGCTGAGTAGACGGAGTTGCCAGTGACTCGGCCATATCTTGGCTTATTGAGTCTGATCTCATACTGTCATTTGAACCTTGAGTTTCAGGTTGCAGAAAGACTTATGCTTCTCTAGCTCGATTTGTTGAAGCGTATAACCACGAAAGCCTTCTTTTCTTGACCTTTGAAGTCCTGGGTTACTGGGGAAGGTGATGTCAAAAATATTTTGGAGGACCACCAGTAGCATTTATTTAGGGATCTAAGCATGAAGCCCGATATCAACTCAAATAAACACTAGAATTTTCCCTATCTTGTACGAAAGATTCTGTATTTCCCTTTATATATATATATAATTTTTTTATGTTTTTATTTAGGGATCTCGGCATGAAGTACGATGTCATACGATGTCAACCCAAATAAATACCAGAATTTTCCCTATCTTGTAGGAAAGATTCTGTATTTCTCTTTTATATATATATATATATATATATATATATATATAAGCATTTATTTAGGGATCTCGATATGAAGCACGATGTCAACCTAAATAAATATCAGAATTTTACCTATCTTGTAGGAAAGATTCTGTATTTCTTAATTTTAAATATTTGTTTGGGGCTTTCGGCACATTGTGCGATGCTGACCCGAATAAATATTTAAAATGCCCCCAATCTTGTGGGGGATGTTTTAGATAGGCTTTCTATTTTAAGGTTTTAAATATTTATTCGAGAATTTTGGCATGTCGCGTGATGTTAACCTGAATAAATATTTAAAATGCCCCCAATCTTGTGGGGGATTTTGAAATGCATTCTTATAATATAAGAGAATTTCAAGATAAGAAATGCATATGTTAATAAATATGTATGCAAACATAACGCATTAAACATAACATTTTCTCAAGCGATTTCATGCATAGTACTTCTTTAGATATCGACCATTGATTGGCGGCATAGGCCTCTGCCCATCTAAATCAATCAGTTGATAAGCTCCTCCTTGGTACACTTTCTCAACGATGAAAGATCCTTCCCAGTTGGATATGAATTTACCATCAATTTTTCGGTGTGGGATGATTGGCCTTCTCTGCACCAGGACCAACTCCCCTTCTTGAAATGCATGGTGGCGCACCATTCGATCAAAGGATTTTATCATCCATGCTCGGTAAATCTCCAGGTTCTGTTGAGCTTGTAGCCTAACTTCATCAAGCACATCAAGCTCCTCCATTCTTAATCGAGCATTTTGTTCTTGAGTAAGCTCATTCTGGATGGCGACCAGAAGTGATGGTAGTTCAACTTCTACCAGTAATACTGCTTCAACTCCAAACACCAGTGAGTAAGGAGTGGCTTTGGTTGGTATTTTATAGATTATACGATACACCCATAATGCTTCTACCATCTTCATATGCCACTCTCTTTTATTCTTGGTGAGGATCTTCTTCAATAATTTCACTAGTATCTTGTTGAAGGCTTCTGCCAAGTCGTTTGCTCTCGGGTTATATATTGATAAGTACCGCCAATCGATCTGATGGCGATCAATAAATTTATAAATTTTGGTGCTCTTGAATGTTGTTTCATTGTCTGAGATTATGTGGTATGGCATATCGAATCTATAGACAATATTATGGGCAAAGAAATTAATCACATGCTCAGACATGACTTCTTTGAATGGTGCCGCTTCTGCCCACTTTGAAAAGTAGTCTATTACTGTCAGAATAAAGCAGTGTCCTGCTGATGATGGTGGGTCTATTGGCCCGATTATGTCTGTGCCTCAGCATTCGAACGGCCAGGATGCTATTGTTGGGTGAAGAGGATTTGGCGGTTGATGTGTAACAACACCATGGATTTGGCACTCGTGGCACTTCCTAGCGTGGTCGATGCAATATCTCACCATTGTAGGACAGTAATAACCCATCCTTTTAATTTTAGTTGCCATCTTGGGAGCTGACTGATGTGCTCCATAGAGTCCTTCATGAACTTTTGTCACCACTCTATCAGCTTCCTTGATCTACAGGCATCTCAGCCACATTTGATCAGAAGGTCGCCAATATAATGTATCTTTTACAAAGGCATATCGTAACGCTCTTTTTCTAATTTGTGTAGCTAGAGATTTATCCGTCGGGAGTTTGCTTTCTTTGAAGTAGTCGACGAATGGTTGCCTCCAATCGTCTTCGACCTCAACATCTAAGCAATGTAACCACGACTCCGAGCATCTCCTAGTTCTTCATATCTTGACTATATGGTGTTCTCCTGGTTGATTTTCAATAATAATATGTTGGGGAGGTTAAGGATCAATTGGGGTTGTATCCTACTGGGTTGAATCTGGAATACCCTCTGCCCGTGGGAATTATAATATTGCTGGCTCTAAGACCTGACAATTTTCAATCACAATAAATATGGGTATCTTCTTGTCTTTATTTGCCAGCTCTTTGGCCAATTTGGCCAGACAATCTGCTTTCGCATTTTATCCTCGAGGGATTCGAGCTATTTTAACATTTGGCACTTACTTTAGGAGCTCAAGAGTTCATCGGTGGTAGTGGGCCAACTCAAATATGCAAACTTTATAAATGCCCAGAATTTGATTTATTACAAGTTGAGAATTGCCAAAAATTTGGAGATTTATGATTTAGACACCAATTACAATTTCCAGTCTCGCTATTAGGGATTCGTATTCGGCTTCATTATTGGTCCGAGGTTCAGTTAGACTGAACGAGAATCTCATGATACCTCCCTCGGGTTCTATAAAGATGAGACCAATGCCAGCTTGGGCTTTTATTAGATTTAGAGGTCTTGGAGATTTGATAGACGATGCCCCATCAAAGTACATCTCCCAAAATTATGGTTTATCTTCTTCCTCTACCTGCATGATTTGTTCATCAGGTAAATCATCATTAACGAAGAGTCTGCCAGAATTGGATGTGTGACAAGGAAATCTACCAGAGCTTATCCCTTTACAGCCTTCTGTGGCATGTACACAATATCAAATTGTAGTAATATCACTACCCACCTCGCTAAATGACTTGTCAACGCTGGTCTTGTCATCAAAAACTTCAGCGGATCGATCTTTGATATCAAGGTGATTTTGTGGGAGAGCATATAATGGCGGAGCTTCTAGACTGTGAAAATCAATGCCAGACAATACTTCTCAATTGGAGAATATCGCACTTCAGCTCCGATTAACCTCCGACTGATGTAGTAGAGTGCATTCTCTTTTCCTTCTTCATTGTGTTGGGCAAATAACACTCTGAGGGACTCTTTTAGTGCTGCCGTATATAATATAAGAGGCTTCCCCGGAATTGGCGCTATGAGAATGGGTGGATTCAATAAGTATCTTTTGATGCTGTCAAAGGCTTCCTGGCATTCTACATCCCATTTGAAGCGGTCGTCTTTCTTTATCAACTTGGAGAATGGCTGGCACATACCCGACAGATTTGATATGAATTACTGAATGAAAGCATGTTGTCCTTGCAAGGAACGGAGTTGTCGAAGATTCTTTGGAGACGGCATCTCCATAATCGCCTTGATCTTATTGGGGTCATTCTCGATTCCTCGGTGACGAACCACATACCCCAAAAATTTACCAGAGGAGACCCCAAAAGTACATTTTAGAGGATTCATCTTCAGATTAAACTTTCTGATTCTTTCAAATACAATCCTCAGGTCACTTAAGTGATCTCAACGGTCTATGCTCTTAACGACCAGGTTATCTACATAACACTCGACCTTATTGTGTATTAACTCGTCAAAAATATGCGTCATTGCCCGCTGGTAGGTGGCACCAGCATTCTTCAGGCCGAAGGGCATAACTGTGTAACAGAATATGCCGATAGGTGTTCTGAATGATGTATGCTTTTCATCTTCAGATGATATCTTGATTTGGTTGTAGCCCAACAATCCATCCATAAATAAGAACATATCATAGTTAGATGTGTTATCAACTAGTATTTCTGACACTGGGAGTGGAAAGTTATCTTTTGGACATGCTTTATTAAAGTCCGTAAAATCGATACAAATACGGATCTGGCCATTCTTCTTCTTTACGGGGATAACATTGGCTATCCAATCGGCATACTTTTCTTCACGAATAAAGCTTGCCTCTATGAGCTTCTTCATCTCCATAATCACCTGTTCTTCAATCTCCAGTCTCATTCTCCTTGGAGCTTGTTTGACGGGTGTTGCATATGGCTTGATGGCTAATCTATGAACTACTACGTCAGTGGATAAACCGGGCATCTCAGCGTATGTCCAGGCAAAGCAATCCCTGAATTCATAGAGAAGTTTCTTTATTTCTTCAACATGTTCTTTGGATAAAAGAGCACTAATGAAGGTTGGGAGAGTGTCTACTTCAGTCCCCAAATTGACTTCTTTCAGTTCATCCATAGTGGTCGCCTGTCCACCATCTTCTAACACTTCTGGTGCAGACTTGGCTTCTATGGTCTGATCATTTTGAAGATTAACTTCAAAGACCTCTTCTTCATTGTCACCATTAGATTCAATTCTTTTATGTGAAATTGAAAGTTCGATAGGGATGTTAAGCCCTGATGAACTAGTCCCGAGGCTAACCAAGAGGAAGGTGAATTGGTTATTTAAAAAATTCATGAGCAACAGGAAAAATCTTTTCGATAATTTGCAGCAGAAACAAGTAAACACAGAAATAGAAAGATCAACCACAGATTTCACACAAGCAGATAATAATAGAAAAATAAAGTACAAAAAATAATCGAAAAGAGCTCACCAGATTTTATAGTGGTTCGGTCAACTTAACCTACGTCCACTCCCCAGAGCCTCCCCTCCGGGTATTGCACTAACACAAAAGTGACTCTCCTTCTGCTCCCATAGCAAGGCGGAGAAGCCTGTACAAAACTCCTTTCCACCAACCCGGTGAGGCAGACAACCTGAACTCCTTTCGCTTCCTCCTAAAGCAGGCAGAGAACCCGTACTCCTTTCGCTTTCTCCTGAAGCAGGCAGAGAACCTGAACTCCTTTCTCTTCCTCCTGAAGCGGGCAGAGATCCCGGATCTTCTTGCGAATGATCCTCCCACAGAAAACACTGACAAGACGAGAGACGACGAACGAAGAAGATGACTCTGATCCTTACTTGAAGCAACCTTTGTGAATCCCTCACAAACTCCCCCCATAAGATCCTCTCTCTCTCTCTCTCTCCCAAGCTCTCTCTCTCTCTCAAGGTTTCTCTTGAAGGAAAGTGGCAAAAGATTTTTCTTGTTGGAAGAAAAAGATCTTTTATAGGAGGGCTCAAAATTTGCCCTAAATCTCAACTGGTCTGCCAATATCATCCAGAACGATCGCTAGATCATCCTGTACGATCAATTCAAAATCACCTGTTTCAGCCTGGACAATCTGGCTCTTCTGGACGATTTATAGAAAAAGTTGTTCAGATCGTCCCGTACGATTCTATGATCGTCCGGGATGATTAGTGTAAATCAGGAATTTCGTCCAGAAGACCGCTCTGGTCGTCCAGAGGAACTTGTGCTAGACGACCTCAAAATGACTTGATCATCCAGGATGATATTTTTATCGTCCTATACGATTAGTTTAAAAAGTGCAAAAATCATCCTGATCACCGCTCTGGACGTACAGGTGAAACATGTTGGATGGTCAAGATTTTTAACACATCATCTTGTACGATACTGTGATTATCCAGGATGATATGATCGAATCAATCAGACCTTGATTACTTTCCTTAATCACCAGACTAATTTAGGCATGATTGTTATGGATCGCCAGGATGATACATGTATCATCTGGGACGATCAGATCAAATCTCTAAAAATAAAACTTGCCTAACTTGATTTGGTGGCTGAGAATTTCTGATTTGAGCCTATCATCCCGTACGATGGATGGATCATCCAGGACGATCGGCTTAATCAGACAGACTTAACTTGGTCGCCCTAATTAGGGTTTATATTTTCACTGAGTCGTCCAGGACGATGTGTATATCATTCGGGACGATCAAAACAAAAAATTAACAAAAACTCTAATTCACTAAACCTCTCCCCCTGAGTGTGTGTGTGTAAGGTTACTTAGCTAGGGGATTAATTACATTACATTTGGCTCAAGAAAGGAAAAAATTACATTTAGACACACTTGGACCCGATCTTAAGTTGGCTTCATTTGCATTTGATCTTTTGCTCCTGAAATGATTAGCCAAGCAAAATAGAATACAAACATATTTGTCATCATCAAAACTATACTTTTTGAATCCAGATTTGCAACAGAAATTGATCGGCATGTCTCCTTTCGGGGTACTTCCGCATGATGAATCCGAGGCCCTTTTTTACAAAAATATCCTTTTTTCATAACGAATGAGGGTTTCTTCGATACCAGAGGCTCAAGTAGAAGCGAACTTATTTTTTAGAGGAATGAAGATTTCCTTGCTTTCGTAATATTCTTTGGATATTTTTGGTATTGAACCTGGGAAATCTCGTGGGCACTAATTCTCCAGAATCAACAAGCTTATGAAACCAATCATGATTTTCTTCTTCCTCAAGCTTTCCAATTGAAAAAAATAAGCTCGCTGGTCCATCCCCTTTTCTTGGGGGAGGTACGTAGAATGTTTTGAGTTCTTCGACATTATGCACCACTCACGAAATGATTTCTTTGAAGTTTTTTAGGGGCATACGCGTGACTACGAGTACACTATCTGAAATTGATAGGCTACCTATTCTTCTGGAGAATAGTTCCTGCACCATATTCATGTAGATAGAGTCATAGTTATAATCATCATTTGAATATTTGAGTTCCCTACTCCATTTGTCCTTTAACTAACATACCCTCTAGGATTTGGTAGGGGAGGCATCACTTTCATCTGTGTCACTCCCTAGATGAGGCACGTATTTCCTTTCCTTAGGAATGGTTGTGGCATTGGGAAGAGTCGACGCTGCCTTCCTTCTCCCCACTTGCTTTTTTTTACTTTTTTTGTTTAGGTTGCTTTGTAATATCTAGGCTCGATGCCTGGGCCTCAAATGGTTGGATGTCGCCAAATATCCTGAATTCTTCCCATCCCTGAGGTATTTCATACATTGATGTAGTGTTGATGGAATGATACCATACTCATGCAACCACGAGCGACCAAGAAGTGCCTTAAATGAGGTATCTACATCAATCACATGAAATTTGGCATCTGTATGAAGTTCTCCAAATGTGAGAGAAAGCGTAAATGATCCCAGAGTCTTCTGCCCTTTCTCATTGAAGTCGTGCACCATTAATTTCTCTGGTCTAATGTGTTGCACATCGAGCGATCTCAATGCCTTTAAGTTTATGAGATTTTTGGAGGACCCAGGATCGATCAAAATTTGATTGATCATCATGTCGTTGCTCTCTGCTGTAATATATAGGGCGCAATTGTAATCTGTTGTTCCAAGCATCAAATTATCCTCGACAAAAGTGATTATTGGCTCGTTCTGAGCTTGTAGCACCTCCGTTAGATAGCGCTCAGCAAAATACGCCTTATATCTTTCGGGATCCTTGAGAGCCTGAATCAGGGTCTCTCGAAGGTCTTTAGACATTACGAGGGTGTCGTATATGCTGAGTTATGCTGGGATCTTCCTAAGATGGGATAAGATATTATAATCTATCCCCTTGGCTGAAGCCTCTTTCTTCTTAGGGTCTTAAGGGATCATGTCTTCATTGATAACTATGTTCTTCCCCTTATCTTTGTTAGGAATACCCTTCTTTGGTGGAGGTGGCAACACTTTGCCACTTCTCAACTGCACCAGACCCACCTCATCTGATTCAGACTTATTTAATGAAGTATTCTCTTCAGAGTCGGCCATTGTCGCGTCTGGAGATTTACCTGCAGACTCAAAATTATCCCCCAATTTCACTTGCTCCATTTGCGATGCTATGTTGGGATCCGAATCATCTTTGTTTGGAAAATATAGATCCTCTTCTAAACTATACTCCATTGATAACGCCATCAGAAAGGATTCAGGGGCTGCTTCTTTAGCATATTTCTCCCTTTCTAATATTTCTGATGTCACCGAGATGACCCGGCATATTTTCATATGAAGCGATTCTTCATCTGTTTCTTCTTCTTTTTCATCTATATTAAGCTCCATCATGAAGTTGCTAAGCGTAATAGGCTTCCTAACATTTTGGTAATATTCGCCCAAATTATCAATGGCCTTTTGAGTTGCAGTCTTTTTCTCCTTAGGCCTCTTTGATTTGGCTCTCTTCTTTAAAGACTTTCATTTAGTCTTACTAGACCTTGACGAGCTAGCTTAGCCAGGTTTTTTGGATGTGGATGCATGTGGCGCAGGTAACCACTTCAAATTTAGCATCGGCTCAGTAGGAGACTTCCACTTAACACCTGGGACTCCTTCTAGCTAATTTAACATTTTGGTTGTCTTCTTGGAGACCACAGTTTACCATTGCTCTTCTTGGATAGGTTCTTTTGTTGTTTCTTTAGGTGGGGGTATGGAAGAGGATGTAACCACCCGGGTGGATTCTTTTTTGGGATGAATTAACACATTATCTGATAACGTCAACTCCCCCATTTTATACTTCTTTTCCAACCAATCTTTGAAGACATAGCATTCTTCAATTGGGTGGCTAATTACCCGGTGATAAGGGCAGTAGTTTGGGTCGCTACTATGTTTAGACTCTTCAGGTCTTTTACATTTTTGTAGCTCTAAACTAACCTTGAGCGCTTGTCGAAATAATTTAGCAACACTTTTCCTCTTGAATGAATATTCTTTGTTTATCTTCTCCTTGAGGAATGGGAACGTTCTGTCACCAGTTCCCACTACTTGTCTCGGACACTCTCCTCCACCAAGAAAAGCTCGAGGTTTATCATTTCCACCAAGCACCAATTTTGGCTGAGGATTAAGCTTGTGAGCCTGTTTTGGTTTATCTTCGTATTGCATTGGCTGCTTCCCCTTATCTATATTATATACTGCTCGTTTACCTTTGTCAACATCATATTCCACCTATCTTCTCTTACCAGGCCTAGAAGGGAATGTGAAATAAGCTTCAAATTTCCTGGCATCAGGTGCTTTGGCCTTTTTGGGCTTATCAGGGAGGTTTTCCGATTTTGATAAGTTTAACTTTTCAAACTTCGACACCCTATCCAGCAGATCTTGAAAGGTAGTGATAGAAGCCATGTATAAGAAGGGTTGCATTTTATCATCAATGTTTCCCATTAGTAATTGAATTGCATGCTCTTCTTCTAACTGTTGTTCACACTTCATACTGAGATTACGCCAACATGTAATATATTTTGTCACTGACTCATCCTTCCTCCTTTTATCTAAGACAAGATCAGTGATGGTAGTCTTTTCTATCACACTAGTGAACCTTTTTATAAATTAAGCTTCTAATTCCGCGAACGTCTTTAAAGAATCGTTCGGTAGTTCGGCGTACCATTCAAAAGTAGTTCCAGTCAAGCTGCTGACGAATTGCCGAAATAATAAAGCATCATTGCCTCCCGTGTTCCCACAGGTGGCTTTAAACTATGCCAGATGCTGTCTGGGATTTTTATTTTCATCGAAAGTATAGAACTTTGGTACGGAATATTCCTTTGGAGACGGCACCTGGTCGTACTCCGCTGGGTACGGGCGACCTTTCCCCACCAACTTCTCTGCCTGTTCAGCAGCTATGATGGCTTTAATTTTCTCACTAATTAAACCCTCCAACTGTGCTGACATCACAGGTTCAGATACACTTGCCACATTTTGTGGAGTACATTGGCGGGCATTGTCGTTGGCTTCATTATTGCCTTCAGGCACACCTTTCACTCCTGAAATCTGGGGCACTTACGAATTTGGCAGATTTTCTGGAGCAGTACTTGCAGCTTGGTTGATGGGTTGAGCTGGTGTATGGCCTACATAAGTGGCCTTCTGCATCATCTCTATCATCGTTGTCATATGTGTCATCATCTCAGACATTTTTTCATTTAATTGAGAGATTTCTTTATCCTTTGCCTGCATTTGTCGCTTCACTTGCCTTCTCATCTCTGCAAGAGTGATGGTTTCGGCGGCATAAGGATTCTCTTCAACTTCTTCTTCTCTTTCTTCAAAGGAGCGGACACTTCTGCTTGCAACAGATCTGGCCCTATAGCGATGTTGGCGAGCACGTTCATGTGGTAGCGATCGTCGGTCATCTTCATCATCATCTTCTTCATCATCATTGTGGTTTACCATGTGAACCACCTCGATTTCCATAGTTTCTTCATCATATTATCGTTCAGATCCTTCCTCTTGTACCTAAATTTTTGAGCGGCGTCGCCACTGGATTTCTGATTCCTGGTTGGGATGAGTACTTCTTTGATTCATGGACTGCGATCAAAGTGGACTTCCTCTTTGGCTGGGGTAAGTGAATGACGGGATCCCTTGGAGGACTCTCTAAGGTGTCTACCGTTATTATGGTGGTTATCATCATGGGCCTTCTTTTGGACCCATCTCTGACAAATTCGATTGGCGGGGGTAGATCTCCAGGAGACTGTTCCGGATGTCACTCCTGAATCGGTTCTTTCTTCAAACATCTTCTCTTTTTGAGGCTTCAGCCTCCATACTTGCTTGCCTTTCCACTGGGCCCTTCGATGGCAGATTCTCGGACATGAGGTCAAAGTGTCACACCCCGATGTGCTTCCCGCAGAACATGCTGTCATTGTCCTCTTCTTTCTGCTATCAAAATAGATGATAGTCTATCTCTGGGAGGGATCCTCTTGGCCTCAATAACTAGTGGCCTCTTAAATTTCTTTTTCATTAGGCCCTTTTCCTTGACTGTCTTCAATACTCGGTGTACTCGAGCAGATAGACGTTCGGATTTTCTTATCTTCTGAGGGGTCGATGCTTCTAGTTGGCGCTCCCAGAAAGATTATTTTAGCTCTCCAGTAGAGCTATTTCTTCTTACCCACTTCAGGTTAGCGAACCTATTTCGTGTGGGAATATCAGTCTCTGGCTCTCGTGCTGGCAGGTTGGAGGGATGGACTGGTACTGGCAGCTGTTGAGCATACAGCTCTATGTTTCTCTTCCTCCTCTGCCTTCGAGTGAGCTTTCCTCCAGATAAGGAAGCTTCAGCATCTTACTTCTCAAATGCAACAGGCTCTTTGGGCAGGGTGGTGGTGTTTGTAGTCACCACTGAAATTTTCCTTCCATCAACAACCATTTTGGCAGTCAGGGTTTCAGGCTGGGATAATCTTTAAAATATAGATACTCTTCCTTAGGCAACATCCCTGGCAGTAGCTCGCGGCACTAGCAGATGCACACGCTGTACATTAGTCTTTGTAGAATAAGACCTCGTAGAAGGCTCTTCCGAGTTTATGGCGTACACAGGAACGGCTGTAGCCCTTGCAGTAGCTGCTGAGAATTCGAGCCCACCAAGGTGGATTGTGGCTCCAGTATTTCCAGTATTGATGACAGTGTTTGCCAGCTGGATCCTGGCTCCTCGTCCCAGATGGACGGTAATTGGGGTGTCTTGTATTTCCATTCTGCACAAATGAAAGGCAGGGGTTAGTAATCAAAATTGATACATCACCCCACACTTTCACATCAAAGAAATTACGCAGAACAAATAACAAAAGCAGGAAAATTAAAATAGAGTTAAAATCCTGCTAGTCAAACTTTCAATGAATATTTTTAACGATAGATTTCCAGGAAATTTTAAGAAACTTTAGCCCATATTGATTTGCTACTACTATAGCCTATGAATGACTAGCCAGAGATGGAAAGAGAAACCAGTCCCCAGTGGAGTCGTCAGAAATCTGTGGGCTCCAAAAATTCGGCCCAGTCTCCGCCCGCTTTTTGCTTTCTGCTGTCGAGGGGAGTTTTAACCTATTTAAGTTCCGAGGACATTTTAGGAAGGCAGATAGAGATTGTAGATAAGACAATACTTAGATATTTCGCCCTCATTTTGTGAGGACTTTATGATCTGAGTTCTGGTTTCCTATAGGCACAAGCCCCTATAGTTAATTACCCCTCTCGGTTATGAGAGAGAACTTTCGATTAAGGCTAGTCGTCAATCAGATATGTAGAGATATGTGTTATATGGCATATAGTAGTAACATGGGTTAGATATTGGAAAATTGATATTTAAAATTAGAAATTTCACCATCGTGCACTTAAAGCGGATGGTGGGGGAATGGATGATAGACCCGATCAAGATCCCATGGTTCCGTCATCCTGGGCCATCGTGGTCCCTAGTCTACTTAGTCAGAGGAGGTAGTCGACCCAACCTGATAGAAGGATCCTTGTCGGCAGCCATGGGTTGCTTCGTCCAAGGGTACCTTGTAGACCTTGGGTAGATATTTATCTAAGGGGACAAATTTGAATCCACATTAGCTAACAGAAGGCTTTATGCCCTACCGATTATATCATATTGATTCATTGCTCAATAATTTGACGCCATTGGGGAGCATACGGTCGCTGACCATGATCGTAATTTAATGGTGCCATTTGACGGCGAACCACCCGGTTCAGAGAGTCCCAGCCATAACTATTTACCTGCGTTGCCATTTGGCGACAAAACTGTAGGTGTGGTGCCATTTAATGACAAAACCATCAGTTAGAGGACACGTGCCACATCCTTACTGGCAAAGGATAGATTGAGAATGGATCCTAGTAATATTCATGATTAGGCATTAGCTTTTTGTGAGCTGAGATAATTTCCAGATTTGTCCACCTCGGAAACTTTTACGGAGGGTGGATGTGCATTTGCTTTAAGTATTTGATGATTCAATTTTAATTTTAAATATCCTTGACTTTGAGATTTTTGGAGTTTTTAATTTTATAGGCATTTGGGAGCACTTGGGAAGCATATAAAATATTTAAAAATAACCCCTCCTGTTGAGATTAGCGTTCAACACGGCCATCATCGGGGTGTCGGGTCATTTGAAAATATTTGCATTTTATGGGGATTTAAACTTTGTGGAGGTTTGGAAGCATTTGAAATAGTGGAAGTTAACCTCTCCGGTTGAGATCTTCTGTCAACGCGACCATCATAGGGGTAGAAAGGGGTCATATGTATTTATGGGTTGAACCTTGTCAACTCTGGTGGGCTGTCGACAGAGGATCGGGTTTTGTAAGCTTTATGTCTTTGTAAGTGAATTCTCTTGATTGTCGGCCTTGAAGGCCTAATATGAATTATAAAATAAATATCCCGGTCGATCTCGCGATCGCATATTTATTTAATGGTTCGAGCCATGTCGACTCCTATCTACCCGTATAAAAGGATCAGGCTCGAACTAGAATTTACTTATTAACTCGCGTAGCATCCCTAGACGTCATGTGTGTACCAATAACACGCTCGCCGGGGCCCATGCGGGTGTTATGAGTGCATTTGCTCCCTTTTGTATACCTATGTGCATACATATTGTAGCGCATGTGCGGGGGCATTTCAAGATGTTGTATGTAATATGTGGGGTGTCCGACTGCATATGTGACTATTATTGAATGCACGGAGATTTATTTCAAGCTTTATTGAAGTCTTTTGTCTGTTTGTACAAAGATTACAGATCCGGTGGCGTTGCATCGTGCTTTAGTTACCCACAGTCTTTGCTACCAGTTCTCTTCTTTCGCTTACAAGTTAATTGTGGCATCATCACCTGATTGCTATGAGATATCTCTTTGTTCTAATATTGACTATCTTTTCTCACTCACCGGGAGGTCAGATTTATGGCTCGCATAGGAACCAATAAGCTGCTCTTTCATTTTGATATCATCATCATTTTCTGTTGTTGACTTAATTAAAGAATCAATCATTCCAATCTTAGATGATTGCATTCAATTATCTAATCATCATGGGGATATTGAATGAATTTGCATATCTTGAAGGAACTTTGGAACACCAGGAAGTTTAGTTCGAATTTGTTCAAACATCTTCTCTATCTTTGGAACACCAGGAAGTTTAGCTCGAATTTGTTCAAACACCAGGAAGTTTATATCCCAAAAATTAGTAGGCACTTGTATTCCTTAGTTGAACAACGTCGGCAGAGGCGGTACCGTAACACTATCAGTGTGTTTAGTATATTGTGTTGCAATGCCAAACATTGAAGATCATTTGCACTTCCAAGGCTTATAAATGTCAAAGATGTTTTCTCTCAGATAAAAGGCAAAGAAGGAGCTTTGGAACACCATGACGTTTAGTTCGAATTTGCTCAAACATCTCTTCCATTCTTACAGGAGATGTCCTTCTTACAGGAGAATTCTGTCCAAGAAATCAGTAGGAATTTGTATTCCTTTGTTGAACAGCGTCGGCAGAGATGATACTGTAGCACCCTCGATAAGCATGGTATGTCGTGTTGCAATGCCAAGCTTTGAAGATTATTTGCACTTCCAAGGCCTATCAATGTCAGAGATGTTTTCTCTCCGACAAAAGGCAAAGAAGAAGCTTTAGAACGCCAGGAAGTTTAGTTCGAATTTGCTTAAACATCTCTTCCATTTTTATAAAAGGTATCTCTCTCTTATGGGAGGATTCTGTCTAAGAAATCAACTGGTATTTGTGCTCACCATGTGCCTTTGTATACATTTGTACCCACAGGGGTTCTCCACGATCACAACGTACCCACTATTGTTATCCCCAAATGGATCGTATTTATTTACAGGGGCCGGTCATATCCAATACGATCTCCTAGAAGTGTTTGTAGAAGGATAATCGTATCATATCCACCTTTAACCAATCTCAGGTGGTGTTGACTATACTTGCTTGCAGCTACGGGCCTTCCACTATCAATTGCCAGTGTTGCCTTTTTCAATCAACAGGCACTGTTGTTTGCATGATCGATCTTTAATTGCTGCAGGTGGGTAGTACTTGTACTTTTGCAGTTGACTGATGTTGCTCGCAAGTACAGTATTTTCAACCTCTTAGGAATTATTATAGGAGTCCAGTACATCTATCTCTTATTGTTTGTGTATACCGGGATCCTGTTTGTCACTCAATAGCGTCGCCACTTCACTCCACAGGAGGACTGTTGCTTGCATTAGTACATGTGGGAAGTACTTGTACATTTCATAGTTGACTGATATTTAAGTCAATCACATTTGAAAGTCCACCACGAGTCCCCTACTGTTTACTTGATGTTTGTTAAAATAATCAAATTTATCACTTATCTTTTGTATTTTGATTATTATCGTGCATTTTAGTATTTAGGATTATGTTCCCTGCAGTTCAGTTCAAGTCCCTTGTTTGTTCAATTCGGATTCAGTTCCATGATTGTTCGAGTTCTATGCACTTCTATTCGAGTACTGGTCCTCTGTATTGTTGCTCAAGTTAGATATTCTTTATTATCCAGGTCTTGTGTACTTCAGTGTAAATTTCGGCAGCATCCCGGCATATCCCCCATTTGGGGGAAATGTAGGGAGCTGGGCCTTCCCACTATGCTACAAGAGAGTGTGTGGTAGGTGTCTTTAGACACCACGGATGTACATCTTTCATCCCACCATACTATAAGAGCGTGTATGGGGCCTTCAACAGTAACCATACGAGAGCACCAGTGGCTTTCCCCACCATGCCACAAGAGCGCGTATAGGGCTTACCCACCTCGTCGTATGCGTCGCACCGGGCTCCCTCCTACCGTGCTACAAGAACGCGTATAGGTGATTCTCCAATCCGCCGCAAACACCGAAAATAGGATTTTAGGTGATTCCACGCCTCGTCGTAGGTGCCGCACCGAGTTTCCTCCTACCGTGCTATAAGAGCATAGGTGGTTCTCCGGTCTGCCGCAAACGACGAGAATAGGGATCTGAGTTCAGAGATTATACCTGTGTGGGGTCGATGGTGTTGATGTCGAGGTCGAGGACTGTCTCTACAATGCTACAAGAGCGTGTGTAGGGCTTACCTGCCTCATCGCACTTGTTGCAATGGATTCCCCCCCACCGTGTTACAAGAGCGCGAATAGGAGGTCCACCAGCACATCAAGTGTGTCGATGACGTGATTTGAGACTGAACAAAAGGGATCCCCCTCTCCCCTCTTCATCTTCTTTCTTTTTCTTCTTCTTCTTCTTTTCTTTCTTTTTTTTCTTTCTTCCTTTTTTTTAAAAAAAATTAATTATAATTAATAAAAATTAATTATAATTAATAATAATTAACCCTAATTAAAGATAATTAATTATAATTAATGATGACTAATTATAATTAATTATAAATAATAATAGTTAATTAATATTAAAAATAATTAAATATAATTAATTAGAATTAATGATGATTAATGATAATTAAAAGTAATTAATTATGATTAATTAATAACAAATCACTATTGAAAGTAATTAATTTGAAACTAATTATGATTAATAATGATCAATTCTAATTAATGATAATTAGTCAAAATTTGAGTTGATTAATTATCATTAATTAACAACTATTCATTATTAACATAGTTAATTTGAAATTAATTAAAATTAATTATGATAAATTTAAAATAATGATACTTAATCAAAATAAAGAGTGACTAATTATGATTAATATAAGTAATTATTATTAAAATTAATTAACTTAATATTAATTAAGATTGATAACAATTAATTCATATTAACAACAATTAGTCTAAATTTGAGGGCTTTGCATCATTCGGATTTAGGGATTTGCATACACCTATACTTGATTTGAGCAGAATTTGGAAAATGCAACCTCTCTCCGCCAATGAGATTTTTGCACACACATTTTTTTATTTTTTACGATAGTAGTAATATATAAATAATTATAATCAAATTATAATTAATTTTATTACAAAATCAAAATTATGATTAGTATAGTTAGTCATTATTAAAAAACAATTAATTTAAAATTAATGATTAATCTAAATTAATCATAACTAATCAAATTTAAGAGATTAATTATGATTAATATAACTCATCGCCATCAATAATAATTAGCTTAAAATTAGTTAAAATTAATAATGATTAATTTAAAATAATTATAATTAATCAAAAATCAAAATCAGAAGTTTTCATTTTCGGATTAGAGGATTTTGAAAATAAATTTATGCTTAACTTTGAACAGAACTCAAAAATGATTTAAACTAAATGTTCTCAAATATAATACAGGAATTGTCAAATCTCATGGCCCAAAGCAGCTCTTCTGTTTCTCCTCTCACTCATTCATTTCACTAAATTTTTTTTTTAAAGTAAACATAACAAGCGTGATAATTAACACCATTTGTAATTATAATTTTAAAATTATAGTCAATGTAATTATAATTTACAAAATTATGACTGCAATATAATTAATGTAATTATAATTTAGCATTATAATTAACATAATCATAATTTGATTATAATTAATGTTATTAAAAAAATAAAATTATAATTATAGTTTTCATAGTTAGATTACAATAATTATAACTGTAATTAATTAAATAATTATATAATTAGAATTATGATTAATATAATTGTAATTAGACTAATTAGTACAATTACAGTTAGATTAGTTATATTTAAAATATAATTAATATCATTATATTTTAAAATTATAATTATCATAATTGTAATTAACATAATTACAATTCAGCTAATTATAATTAAATTATAATTAATATAACAATAATTTAAAATTGTAATTAACATAACCTTAAGTTATAATTACTATAATTATAACCTACAGAATTATAACATAAATATATACATAATAACACAATAATAAGAATAATTAATCGTAGAAAATGACAAAAGGCCAAAAGAAATGAAATGAGAGAAATCTCACCACCGGCTTGCATGAGGCAGTTCACGTGCCTTGCTTGCGTTTTTTTTTTTGTTTGTGGACGGAAGATTTAGAGGGAGATCGAAGGTGGGTGGAGATTTAACTGATAAGTTCGGCGAGAGTAGTAGAAGGTTTGGCTATAGAGTTATGAATGGAACCTTGCCGAAGGCAGAAACGGAAAGGGGACTGTGTGAGGACAGCAGATCTGGTTGGAGGTTGGCCTGGGCTACAGGTGAAGATCATTTGATTTGAATAGGGAAAGAGGAGTGGGGTTTTGGCTTGAAGATGGCGTGAAACTAGCAAATCGAGCAGACAGAAGGATTGGCTCAGCAGCTTGCGTCGGATCTGACTGCCGATTTGAAGCCACGATAGGCAACAAGCGGAAGAGGCTCCGATCGAAAATAAAAAAAAATCTTGCTTTGGTATTGCTCGTGGTTTAAGTTGGCAAATGCGGCTGGCGTGAAGTTGACGGGCGGCGAGCTTCGGTCCACAGAGGGAAAAGTGACGGAGCTAACAACAAATGGGAAGTCGGACGGCAAGGGCTTGATTCACAAAAGGAGGGATTCGGGAAATAAAATCACCTCAAAGAGCCCAACTTCGTTGTTATTTAACAACAGTGACAAGGTGGGACGAGCTAGTACCGAGATCGTGTTTGCCTCTTAATTAACGACAAGCCATTCGCTGAAATTTTGGGCAAGGGGCGAACGATCGTCGAGTAAAGATCGCCAGAGCTCGTGGCCGAACGTCCGACGAGGTAGAGGGCAATTAATTTCGATTTGATTTCTTTTTTTTTTAATTTCTAATTTTTTTAAAATAATAATAAGTATTATTATTATAACAAACTAATAATAATAGTTATTATTACTAGAATGACAGAAAAAAAAGCAATTTCCACATCAATTTTTGTGCAATTTCCTCAAAACTCATGCGTCGTCGCATTGGGATTTATGCTGATGTCCTCGTGTGACTTTGTTTGAACAAATTCATAGTCATTTTTAAATGTTGATGAAGTTTCGAGCGTAGCGGCGATGTCCGCTTTATGATCAAAGGACATTTGGTTGACATAGAGCGTTATTTTTGTCACCAATTTCACTCTTTCCATGCATGTACTTGCTATGCGGGTCAACAACCAATGATGGTAGCTGATCGAGGTAAAGGGCCAATAGTGGTAGTCAAGTGAAGTGTTGATGACGTTGGTGGTCAGGTTGCATTCTATTGAAGGCAATATACATTCATGCTAATAGGGGTGGATATCAGATAGCCCAATTGAGGGGGTTGGGTGGTGTACCATCGGCAGTATTTTAGAGGTACAATAATGGCCCTATATGAGCGGAGACTTGATGGAGATCTGGCTGTATTCCTTGAATAAGGGTTAAGGGAGATGCTTAGATATGCTACATGGAAGTGGTCCATAAAATCTATCAATAATGTTTGACTTATTCGAGGCTATTTGTCAAAATATGCTTGTTGGTGTTAACTAGTTAAGATAAATCCATTAAGAATGCTTGGCCTATCTAAAGTTATTTTTTAGAGTGTTACTAAAAAATTTTAATCTATGTGGAAGAGGTTGAGGGAATCCTCTAAGGATATTTGACCTATCTGAGGTTGCTTGCTAGAGCATTGCTCAATGATGTTAACCTTTGTGGAAGAGATCAAGGGAAACTACCAAGGATGTTTGACCAATCTAAGGTTATTTGCTAGAGAGATGCTCAATGGTGTTAAAATGTATGGAAGAGGACGAGGGAATCCACCAAGGATGCTTCATTTATCCTAGGTTATTTGTCAAAGCATTACTTAGTGGTGTTAACCTATGTGGAAGAGGTTAAGAAAATCCACCAAAGATGTTTGACCTATCCTAGGTTATTTGCCAAAGTATTGCTCGATGATGTTGACCTGTGTGGAAGAGATTGAGAGAATCCACCATGGATGCTTAACCTATCTAAAGTTATTTATCACGCATTGCTAGATGATGTTAACTTATGTAGAAGAGGTCTAAGAAATCCACCAAGGATATTTGACCTATCCTAAATTATTTGTCTGAGTATTGCTCGATGATGTTAACTTATATGAAGAGTTTGAGGGAATCCACTAATGATGTTTGACCTATCATATATTATTTTCTAGAGTACTGCTCGATAATATTAACTTGTGTGGAAGAGGTCGAAAGAATCCACCAATGATGTTTGACCTATCCTAAAATATTTGTCAGAGCGTTACTCTATGATGTTAAACTATGTGGAAGAGGTCAAGGTAATCCACCAAGGATATTTGACCTATCCGATGTTATTTACCAGATCATTTCTCAATTGTGTTAACCTGTATGGAAGAGGTTGAGAAAATCTACCTGACCTCAGAGAGAAAATTTGACCTATCTAAGATTATTTATTACAATATTGCTCGATGATGTTAACAAATATGAAATAGGTCGAATCGTATCCCATTGGGATCGATTATATCTTAATTGGGAGGGGCACAAATAACACAGGTATCCTAGATTAAAATTGAAGATTGGTCTATCTTTAAATTTTTAATACCTTCTCGAGGTTGATACTATGAACTTGTTCAAGGAGTAGAGGTCCAGTTGGAGACTATATAGAGTTTGAGATTCACTTCAAGCCTTTTAACATTTGTTGGATGCTTTATGAAAGATGGTTGTTAACAATATTATCTTAGATGTTGATAATCTTGGAAGAACTTGCTTTGTCATAACCATATTTAAGGTTATAGCTAAGGTAGCTCCCCAGTCTAAATTTATTTCTCATAAAATTGATGTAGCAATGGATGATAGTAGAGGGGAGAAAAAATAATGCATATTTGTTATTATAGTGAGGTTCCCCTGAATATTAAAGGACTTCTTTCAAATTTGATAATAAATCATGATAAATAGACTACTTCGCTTCAACCATGCCCAGGATATTGACTTGAATAATCTTTTTTGTTACAACAAAGTTTAACCCTGACCAAGAATCATTTACCATAGATGATGTCAAACTATTATGTGCTAGAACATTCACAGTGACAAAAAGGAGTGCTTAACATCCTAGCTTTATACAAAGATCTAACACACAGATAAATAAGAAAGAGGGGTTCAACAATCATAAGAGACACCAAATTTTTAATTAAAAAGCCCTGAAATGGGAAAAATTCACGTGTCCTAGTCTAGCTGAAATTATTCTACTAATATTTGTAGTTAATTACAAATGGTGGTTTTCCTCGGGGGAAGGCTATGAAACTCCTTAAGTAAAAAAAGCAAAACTCTTAAACATTAAGATGCCTTTTGGTGTAATTGTTAGAATTCTATTTAAGAAAGTCCACATTAAGTATGTTCATCCCAGAGAAATCCTGAGATGGGTGACCTCCTGGGAAGTTGCACCAATAGGATAAAATAGTGAGGCCCTTAGGCTAAAGTGGAAAATATCTTGATAGTTAAGAGTTTGGGCTATTACAAATGATATCAGAGCAATACACCAACTACAAGATGGGAACTAAGTGCCATACAATATAAAGTGCTACATCATGGGAGCTACCTCTTGAACACTATATAAGATAAAGTGCTACATGATTGGAGTCACCACTTGAACTTGTAGGGGACACCTCTAGAATCCTATCTATTGGATGGATGATTATGGGATAAGGATATTGATGAGGATGCTAGTTACTTATGTGAGAGAGATTATGAAACTCCATAAGTAAAAGAAGCTAAACTCTTAAATATCAAGGTGCCTTTTGGTGTACTGGTTATAATTTCTTTTAAGAAACTCCACAGTTAAGCATGCTCATCTTGGAGAAATCCTAGGATGAGTGACCGCCTAGGAAGTTACACCAATAGGATAAAACTATGAGGCCTTTAGGCCAAAGCGGATAATATCATGATAATTAAGAGTTTGGGCAGTTACAAAGGCCTTGAATCAATGTAGCAATATACATTATATATAACATATTATATGGTTAGAGTTTAAAAAATCCAATGGCATAAGAGTTATTTTTAAAATAACTTTGGCTTATTTATTTGGTTGGTAAGACTATAGTCAAGTGACGAAGGTTAGAGGGACTGTAGTTGGGCAATTGAAGTCGGAGGGATCGTAGTATGGAGATAGTGATCGAAGAAATCATTGCATGGTGATAGAGGCTGGAGAGACCATAATCAGCGTGTGATGGAGTTTGGAGGACCATTGTCAGTGGGTGATGGAGGTCGGATGGCATGTAGTCGATGAGCGACAGAGGTCAGAGGGACCTTAATAAATAAATAATGAAGGTTAGATGGACCGTAGTTGATGAGCAACGAAGATCTGAGGGACTATAGTCGGTAGGCTACAGAAGTTGGAGGTAGGAGGAACTTTAGTTGGCAAGCAATAGAGATTGTAAGGACTATAATTGCTGGCAACGGAGATTGAAGGGACTATAATCGGCGAACGATGGAGGTCAAATAGATTGTAGTCAGTGGGCGATGGAGGTCGTAGGGATCGTAGTCAGTGGGTGACAAATGTCAGATGGACCATAGTCAACAGGCGATGGAGGTCAGAAGAAGGCTCAGATATGGCTACTGGACGAGGGTCAAATGGTGATGGTTGGGCATAGGTCCAAAAGTGGTGGCCTTATGGCGAGGGTTCACTAGTGGTGGTGCTAGGGTGGAGCTCCGAAATTCTTTAAGCCTCGGAGCTCTCTTGAGTCTCTAGCCAGTGTCTAAGCCTCCAAAAGTCCAAGGCCCTTTTCATATGAAAAGAGGGAGTCTATTTATACATTTTGAGAGTGGCATGCTCCGTAAATATGGAGAAGATCTAGGAAAAATTCAGAGTGCTCCATTAGACGGCCCATAATGATTCTCTTGATCATGGAGAATTTGTTTAGTATTTAAGTAACTTAAAGATATCAAAAATAAGCAATCTTATGCCTGTTGGATTTGACTCATCGAGCTGCAAGATTTGACTATAAGAATGCCATATTTGAATATCATTTGGTCATTCAATTAATACTTTGGGGCTTCCAAATATGCTTTAAGCCCTTGAGTTGAGCCCATTTAGGCTTGGATTTGACCGATTTTTGTGTCATTGAGTTTGTCTCACTGAAACATTCAATTTTATTATAAGTTTGCTTAAATTGGAGTTTGGATGGCCCCATATTTAATTTTGAAAGTTGCTAACTTAGATATGCTTTGATATTCGTGTCTGATCAATGCAATTTTTGGTTACGTATCAATACTCATACATAATTAATGCCACTGCACTTAAAAAAAAAGTTTTTTGCTACAATAATATAAAGAAACTTTAAATTAAGTGCCTTAAAAACTTTCTATTAGGTCACAAAATATAATTTGGTGCATGGTATATCCCCACTTTCCTCATGCAGTATAGTTCTTTCCTCGAGTGTGAAACCATAAACTTGCACCTTCTTCTTTCTAAATCTTGCATGCTTGCCACGATCCATCTCACAAGATCTCAATCGATTGATTATTGTTCTCATTCATCCCCTCATTTATTGGCAAAGTCAAACGGTTTTGCGCTTGCTACAAGTGGTAAGATCTCCATTTTTAAATTTCTTTATTTCTTTTGTTTGATTCATTGCATGTCGATTGAACAATCCTTCTTTCTTTAGGATCTTGTAGACTTCTCATCATCCCCATTTGTTTATTTTAAGTCTGTCCCTTAATATTTTTTTTAGCTAGGGTTTTGAAGTGCCCGGGATGGAATACACCACGGATTGAGTCGTGTGATATATAAAATGAAAACTTATCAGCAGCCTTGCCCAACACATGTATGTTCTAGATTTTTAGAGATTTGAGTCGTTTATGTAGTTTTTATTCCTACCTTTTGACCATTCACCTTATGTTTAAAGCTTGGTGTTTTTATCAAGATCTTATAACTTTCATCTAAGAGACATATAAAGTATTCTTTTTAAAGTTCCCTTTTTTGTTAAAATGGCATAACGAGTCTATTGTCCAACTTTCATGGAACCTTTTGAAGAAGTACTTATAATGTTTCTCAGAATGGTAGTTCATTAAAATTTTCTATCACTTTAATCTCCTATATATTCTCATCCGAAGCATTTTATAAAAAATTATTTGAACAATTTGTTTCACTCGTTTATTTATTTTAAGTTTATTTATTATTTTTGTAATTCATATCTCTAGTGACTTTGTAATAAATAATAGAGAGGTAGCCCCCTTAAAAGAATTATGATAAGAAATTTCATGGGTTATATTTCTATTATAAAGCTTCTCACTATTAGTTGACTAATTTGTTAGATGAATTGAAGATGATAGTACTATTGATACCTGACATGCAATGTCTTTCACATACAACACTTGTGATTATAATATTTTACTGCAGTAACACTAAAACACTTTAAATAGGTAATATTATTATTTTTGTTGCCTAGCTTTTCTTATTTTCCTTCACAATCAAAGACAAGACCAATAATTAATTTTCTCTCTATAATTTTTGTTCTTGATTACTTCACATTCTTGAAAGGAGAATGTCACTTATTTTAAAGAATTATTAGGAGTTTGTAATAATTAAAACAGTCCTCAAGATGTATGTGTTTACTTTATAACAAGAAATTTTATTTATAGTCCAAATTTTATTTAATTAATTCCATGTAAAAAGGTTGTCGTCATGGGTTATTTCTTGCATCTTCGATTTTTTTTAAGAATATAAAACACTGATAATTAAAATCTTCATGTTTGAGTTGTCATTAGCACACCAACTTGCCTTTGTAATAGGTTTTTTGCTTTTAAAGAAAATGCAATTTGCATTACCATTAGGATTCCAATGTGAAATTATGATGCTTACATTTTAGCTCATAAATCAAGTGTAATTTAAATCTCTCAATTTTTGCTTGTAATTGTACTATGGAATTAAAGATAAAGTGCAAATTTTTAATGCTTTTCTTATAGATTACTTTTTAGTTATGAATATTACAAAAGGGCTCAATACCTTGTTTTTAGATGAACAAAATAATAGTTTCTAATCATTAAACAGTGTCATTTGATCATATGATTTTCAATTTTTTTTACTTATTTTATTCATAGTTGTCTAATATTCATTTGTACTTTATTATATGAAGGCTCTAATATGGAGATGGATAAAAGTTGGATGTTTTCTTCAAGGAGTAATAAAATATTTAAGGAGTTAGCATTTATTAATGGGAGTGAGTGGAATGATACTATATTCATTCTATTTAATTATGATGCAATGAAAGAAATAATGAGTCAAACATCTTAATTAGAAGATGTTGGGAGAAATGTCATTTTCTCAAAGGTTCTTGAAAATGATAAGGTTTGGAAAGTACACATGTATGGATTGGGTAACTCCTTATGATGCATGGGGAGAAATCCTAAGTACAAAATAGTGCTTACCGACTTACAGTAGGTTACATTAATGAAACTTTTTAAAGAATGGAAAAACAATTTCACGAGCATGGAGAGATAATTACTTAACTAAAGAAGGATATGCAAAATAGTCAACAAAATCCTAACAACATACCACCAAGGGCCGATCAATGTTCTCCAAATGGTATCTTAAACTCAAATGACAATGGTCCTCACATTCAAGTAATCAACATATTTACTCAACAAGGTATACAACATGCTTGTGTTCTTTTTGATATTATTATGAGACTTAGTACGATCTTATAAATATAGTAAACACTTTATTTATGTTGGTTGGAGCTAAAGCTATAGTTAAAAGCATTCTTGATTCTACTAAAACTATGACAATTGGATATATTCAAAGCATGGATCCTACACATAGTGTTAAAACTATCAATTATGTCCAAACAAGTGTTCCGTACATATAAACATTCATGTGGATTGAGAAGAGTGGTAAATTAGACCATATAAGGCATCTATTTTGCTATTTCTTAGATGTATATTTAGGGTATCACCAAATTCCTATAGCACAAAAAGACCAGGAAAAAAACACTTTTACTAGTCCTTATAGAACTTGTGCCTTTAAGAGAATGCCTTTGAGCTTTGCAATGTTCCTACTACTTTTCAAATATGTATAATGTCTATTTTTCATATTTAATTGAATAGAGCATTGATATTTTCTTGGATGATTTTTCTATATTTGGTATTACATTTGATTCTTCTCTTAAGCATTTATATGTTATTTTGAAAAGGTGTGAAGAGTTAAATTTAGAACTAAATTGGGTGAAATGTTAATTTATGGTTATAAAAGGCATTGTGTTAGGCCGCAAAATTTAAAAAAAAAAAGGTTTAGAAGTGGATAAGTCCAATGTCTAAGCAATTGAAATTATTCCACAACCCACTTATGTTAAGGGAATTAGGAGCTTTCTAGTACATGTTGGGTTTTATAGAAGATTCGTTCGTTAGAGATTTTTAAAAAATTACTAAACCATTGTGTCATTTACTTTAAAAGGAAGTC
Organism: Dendrobium chrysotoxum; assembly: GCA_019925795.1. Taxonomy (NCBI): domain Eukaryota; kingdom Viridiplantae; phylum Streptophyta; class Magnoliopsida; order Asparagales; family Orchidaceae; genus Dendrobium; species Dendrobium chrysotoxum. Next base: position 26,412,824 of record CM034315.1, on the reverse strand, counting down.
CCTTTTGATTTCAATAATGAATGTCTTGAAGCTCTTAATATTTTGAAATAGCATTTGATCACTGCACCTGTTATTGTTTCACTTGATTGGTCACATCATTTTAAACTTATGTGTGATGCCAATGATTTTTTTGTTCCTGCACTTTTAGGGTAAATAATAAATAAACAAGTTCATGCTATATAGACTATGCTAGTAGAACATTGAATGCTACACAAGTTAATTATACAACAACTGAATTGCTATCCATAGTTCTTGCATTTGACAAATTTAGATCATATTTGATTAGCACAAAAGTAATTATATATACTGATCATTCTGCTATTAAATATCTTGTAACAAAGAAATTAACTAAGCCCAGATTGGTTAGGTGGATTCTTTTGTAACAGGAATTTAATATATAAATTTTAGATATGAAAGAAACAAAAATCAAGTTGATGATCATTTATCTAAGTTAGAATTAGAAAAACCTACATATAATGAGTGTGATATTAATGAGTTTTTTTTCTAGATGTTGCATTGAACTTATGTTGTGTATCTTGGTATGCTAACATTATAAATTATATTGTAAGTGGTGATTCCATTTGACATGACATTTACCCAAAAGTACAAATTCATGCATGATGCTAAGTTCTACTAAGCCATAACTTTTTAGAAAATACAATGATCAAATCATTAAGAACTATTTCTCGGAAGAAGAGGTTGAAAAAAATCATTAGTCTACGTCATGACTTAGAATATGGAGGACATTTTGAAGGATTTAGAACTCCTAAAAATCTTACAATTTGGATTTTATTGCCCTACCTTGTATAAGGGTGTTAATGATTATATTAGAAAATATGATTGGTGTCAACAGATAGACAATAATATAAGAAGAAATGAAATGGCCTTGAATTATATGTTGGAAGTTGAAATCTTTGATGTTTGTTGATTATATTTTATGGGACTATTTGTGCCATCTTTTGGAAATAAATACATTTTGATTACAATTGATTATGTCTCCAAGTGGATTGAAGGAGTGGCATCACCCAAGGATGTTGCTCAGGTTTTGAGAAAATTCTTAAAGAAAAATATTTTTTTGAAGATTTGGAATTCTTAGAGTATTGATTAGTGATGTGGGATCCATTTTAATAATAAAATAATATAGAAATTAATTCAGTAAACATGGAATACAACATATAGTAGGAACTTCTTACCATCCTAAAAAAATGAATAAACTAAAATTAGTAATAGGGAGATAAAAAGGATATTAGAAATGTCTATGAGTCCAAATAGGAAAGATTGAGCATTGAAATTGAAGGATGCACTTTAGGCTGATAGGACTATATTTAAGACCCCAATTGGAATGTCTCTGTATAAGTTAATCTATAGCAAAGCGTGTCACTTACCATTAGAATTGGAACATAAGACTTATTGGGTAGTAAAAGAATTGAACTACAATGTTAAGGAGACTGAGGAGAAAATATTGATATAAATGAATGTGTTATAAGAGTTTTCTGGAGTTGGCTCATCCTAGATGAAAGTTAGCATAATCTAGCTGAAGACTATGAACTTAGTGCTCATTGGGAGGCAACCCAAAATTGTATTGTGATGTGTGATTGTGTTGGTTGATGTTTGTATGATGTATTGAGGTGTGATTAGACTTTATTTAGTGTTTTATTTTATGTGTGCTCAGTAGATAATGTCAAAGTGTTTTGATATACTTTTCTTAGTGTTTAGAACTTATGTAGGAAAATTAACTATAGCGTCGCAGCTTGGAATCCCTGAGCACCATAATGTTTTCTCTTTAAAAATATTAATTTGATAAAGAGCATCACAACACCCAACACTATATAGAACCAATGTCATAGTAGTGAGGTTTCAATTTGTTGGATGATTTAAAAAAATGTTACGACATAGACCAAGTATTGTGGTGCTTATTCAAATAGTCATTATTGAATTAGTTGAGCACTGTAGTGGTGGTCTATTCAAGCATCATATTGCTCACATATGTCGAACATCATGATAGAGGACCAGTCAAAAGCTTACCTTTCAAGTTTCAAAGTGAACACTACAATGCCACCTAACCCTAGTGCCACATCACTTGTCCTTTCATTTGAATAGATTGACTATTTGACTAACTTAGCACCACATCACTCTAACACCCAGTCCATAGTGCTCCAAACTTAATATATACACATCTAAACAACATTTCATTTTACGATGTATTCTCCTTTCTAAATATCTACCTCTAGCATTTGCTCTTGATTATTTTCAGTTCCAATGGCACCTACGACTACTATTAGCAAGAAGAGGGGCACCAACTCTTATGATTCAAGGAAATTTTTTAATGCACCTCTAAAGGAGAGGTATGGAAATTAATGTTGTTGTTCATAAGTAGTTGATTAGCAAAAGAGGTTTTAGAAATCCTAGGGAATTTGTTGAAATGATGATTATGAATCATGGGTGGGAGAGATTTTGTGTGGAACCTATTACATGCACGCATTGTCCCTATTACAAGGGAGTTCTTTGCAAATGCAAAAGAAGCCCAAAATGACACTGCCTTTATTATGGGTAAATAGGTACCATTCAATAGTACTACAATCAATAATATGCATGGTACATAGAATTTTGAATTTGATGATTATCATGCTTTCTACCACACTCCTATTGACTATGAAGAGGTGCTTAGATTTTTGACTGTCAGTGGGTCTAATGCCTAGTTAAAGAAGAGAGAAGATAAGATAGTGAATTCCCTGCCTTTACCATGACCTTAGAATCCAAAGCCTAGCATTATTTCATATCGTCTAGGATGATGCCCATCCATAACATTAGTGACATAACTAAGGATAGAGCACTTTTAAACTATGCTATCCATAAGGGGATGTCCATTAATGTAGGGAAGATTATCAACCAATCCATCTTGCACATCGTTAGGTGCATAACTTTTGTAGGTTATGGCCATCCCACCCTTTTTTACACCCTGTGTATGCAAGGAGTCCTCAAAAACCTTAGATAGACACATCTTTTCCTTAGCTCTTCCCTAACTAAGAATAAAATTCAATCATTTAAATTTTCTTTTAGGGAACCTAGGGAGAGTTCAAGCCAATCTACCCAGACCAATCAGTTTAAAGGGAGAGCTCCTAGAGCTTCAAGAGATTAGCTAGCTGATCTCAAGGATAAAAGCAATAAGGCTTTGAGAGACTTGAACACGTAATATGTGGATTGGAGTAGGGAGTCTACCATAGGATGGAGTATTTGATGAAGCAGCAGAGCATGCAATTTAAATATATGGTTGATTTCAACTCAACCTTAGTTGGAATGTTCTGGAATTGCCAAATAAACTCTCGTATTGAAAGGAAATTCTTCCTAGAGGCACCTATCTATCAACCCTACCATGTAGCAACAACAACAAAAGTAGTAGAGACAACAAGAAAAGAGGAGGAAGATGATTAGGGAAGTGAAGATCCCTTTTAGTTGTATTTATTTTTCTTTATTTTTGTTTAAATGTAAGTTTTTTTTTTTTTTTTTTTTTTTTTTTGTAGTGGGGTAGGGGGGCTATGGATGAGTAAGAATGAAGGAATGTTTGGTTATATTACATGTATTCAAAATTTTCTACTGCACTTATAGACATTAATTAATTATAATAGTTGTAAGGAATGCAAACTTAGAATTTAAATTTAAGAAAAATAATAATTAAATTCAATTAATAGTGTATTAAATTTTAAAAATTATAAAAGTTAAGCAACCTTTGTAACAACTAGTGATTTTATTAACAATAATTCTCCCTAGTAAATAAGACTCCTAAAAAGCACTAAGTGCTTGGCTTCTTATCTTAGGATTAATTGATTAAGGGTTAGAGTAGAATGGATGGTTTAGATTAATTTGAAGGATTAATATAAGTATGTACTCATGGAATTGAGATATCTGTAATGACCCTAGGTAGTTCTAACCTAAATTAAGTATGAGGAGATAAAATACATATATTCAACATCATTAATTAAGCAGTACTTAGCAAAAGAAAATTCAATAAGAGAAAAAGAGCAAAAAGAAAGAAAACTACGAAGCTAAGGAGTGAAAAAAATTGGTACTTGAAAAGTATAGCCCCAATTAAAAGTATTTAAAGAGGAACTATCTTAACAAAAATTGTTGCAATTATAATATAGAATTAACTCACAAAAAAAATACATACATTAAAATATCTCATATTATTACAAAATAATGTATATCATATTTAATAGCATATCACCATAAAATTTCTTATAATGTTTAATTAAAATAATAACAAAATTAAAAATTGTGTAATGCACATAATTATAAAAATAATAATCAAAACATATTTTTAATTTACAATTAGCAAAAAATTATCAAATAGATAGATAAGGATTTTAAAATTGCATAAAAAAATCACCTATGGCCTATGGGTCGATTTTTGCCCAATATGTTATCGCCATTTGGTGTAATCTCAAATTTTTTTTAACCCTACAGTTATACCTTATTTAACTAAAAACGAAATTTATTTATTTTTTTAATTTCTTCTTAATTGATTATTTACTATTGCATACATCTTAAAATATTTTTTTTAAAAAAATGTTAAAATTAACCAGATGTTTTAACCCAAAACATCTCCTGCTTCTAATCTCAATCCAGACCAGTGGTATCCAACTACTTGCTGCAGAGATCTGTCAGGCATCATCGTGACCCACGGGCCAAGCAGGTAGAATTTTACTCTTTTAAGTTTCAAGCTGTATTTGTTTTTTTCTCTTAGGAAAATTAGGGCAGAGATCAAATTTATAAACTGCAGAAAGAAAAGTTAAGTTTTCACCCGTATTTGTTATAGTTTTAAAAATCGGATCGAATTGGTTAGTTAGATCTGTTCAATCTTAAATCGGTTAAAGGGCCGATCCCATGCAACTTAAGAACCGGATTTGCATTAAATCGGACTGAACCGAAAAAAACCGTTGGTTCAACCACTCAACCGTTGAATCAGTCCTTCTTCAAAACTAACTGTTTCGAGTGTTCTTTGTTTAAATAATTAAATAAATTAATTTAATATTAAACTTAAAAGTTAATATAAATACTATATACTAAAACTTTTAAATAAATATTAAATGCAAATAATTAAGAATTACCAAATAAAAAAATTCAATATTCTCATATGGCTCCACCACTCCATATGAGATCCTATTACGTGCAAAAGCAAAAAAATATATGTAAACTATACAAAATATAACTTCCCAAATGACGTGAAAATTTATATGTTTATAACTCAACTTTTTTTTTAAAACAGTTTTTTAATTAATTTTTATAATATGAATAATATTTACTTTTTAGTTGATAATATTATTTTTTATCTTTCTAATTTTTTATATAATTTAATATAATTGTAAATAATTACTTTTTATATATTTAATTATACACCTAAATGATTTGTATATATAAATTATAATGTAAATTTATATGTATATATAAATTATATAATTTATATGTATAAATTATATCTAAATATGTAGCATAAATTTATATTAATTTATATTAAACTATTTGCTTATATATAAATTAAATTTAGATTAAAATTTAAATTTAAAAATTGAAAAATATTTAAATTTAAAATTATAATAAAAATATTATGTATGAATTCTTTATACTTTTAATCATAAAATTATATGATTATATAATTATTATAATATTATTATATTTATTGTGGATTGGAATATTCGCGGCGGTAGAGAGATGTATACTTTAGCGTCTAAGCTTTGTACGAAAGATCTAGCACAAAGATGGATATGAGAGAGGGGTGCGAGAGTTATAAAAGACACTATGATTTTTACATGGAAAACTCTAAAAAAGAAAAAAATCACGAAGCCTAGTCTTGTTAAAATGGTTCAACTAGTATTTATTGTTGATTATAAATGAGACCCTTCCATGGGGGGAAGGCTTTGGCATGATGTAGTAAATATACATCGTATGAAGCACATTACATGGTGGTGGTTGGAAGAATCCAATGATAAGAGGAGTCATTCTCAAGAAAAAGTTGGCCTGTTCAGTTGGTTGGCAGGATGAAGGAGGTTGGAGTAACCTTAGTCGGCGGGCGATGAAGGTCGGAGGGACCGTAGTTGGCAAGCAACGGTGGTTGGAAAGATCATAATCGACAGGCAATAGAGGTTAGAGAGACCGTAGTCAATGGTTTACATTGGCCGGAGGAACCATAGTCGGGGGGAGACATTGGTTTGACGGATTGTAGTTGGCGGGCGATGTTGGTCGGAGGGACCATAGTCGACGGGCGAGGTTGGTCCAAGGAATTGTAGTCGGCAAGTGGCAAAGGTCGCAAGGATTGTAGTCAACGGGCAATAGTGGTAAGAGTGACCCTAGTCGTCGATCGACGGGAGCTCGGAGGGTCCGTAGTCGGCGGGCAATGGTGGTTGAAGTGACCATAGTCGGTGGGCGACGATGGTTAGAGGGACCATAATAGGCGGGCGATGGGGGTTAGAGGGACCGTAGTGGGGGGGGGGGGGGGGGGGTGACTGTGGTCGGATAGACAGTAGTCAGTGGCGATGGTGGTCGAAAGGGCTGTAGTCGATGGGCGACAGAGGTCGAATGGACCATATTTGGGGCCGATGTTGGTCCAAGGAATCGTAGTCGACGGGCTATGGAGGTCGGAGGGACTGATAGGTGACGTTGGTCAGAGAGACCATAATCAGCGGGCGACGATGGTTGAAGTGACTGTAGTCAACAGATGACGTGGTTGAAGGGACTATAGTCGGTGGGCGACGGTGGTCCGACGATGGTCGACGACCTAGTGGTAGTCCGATAGCGGTCGACAGCCGGAAAATGGTCGAACAATAAGATTGCGGTGGTTGGCGGTTGGGTGAAAGTTTGAAGGCGGGGCAGTGGTTCGACGATGGTCTAGCAGAAGTCTGGTAGCAGTCGGCGACAAGGTGGAAGTCTCCGCAGCGGTCGACGACAAGGTGGATGTCTGGCATCTAGACAGTGGTCCAACAGCGGTTAACGACCAAGCAGTTATTCGATGACGATCGACGGAGGTTCTCCGGTGGTGCTGCTGGAGCTCTTGAAGCCTCTGAGCTCTCTCTAATCTCCTACCAAAAAGTACCCCCATGTAGAGAGTGTGGTATATTTAAAGATTTTTGTGAGTGACGCACCCCGTAAATATAGAGAAGATCCGGGGCAGGTTCGGAGTGCTATATCGGACGACACGCATTGATTCCCTGATCATAAAACATTTTCAAGTGTTTATGTGCCTTAATGACGTTTGGAATTCAGCGATCCTTGGCTCGTTGGATTTGTCTCGCTGAGCCGCTCAATTCGATTATAAGCATACCATATTTGAATATAATTTTGTCATCCAATTAATGCTTTGAACCTTTTAAATATGCTTCAGACTCTTAATTTAGACCCATTTGTGCTTGGATTGAGCCGATTTTGGTGTTGTTGGGTTCGTCTTTTCGATATGTTCAGTTTGACTGTAAATTTATTGAAATCAGAATTCAGATGATCATGCATTTAATTTTGAAAATTTTCAATTTAAATATGCCATGAAATTCATGTCCCATAAAAAAAAAATTATGACGTATCAATATTATTTAAATTTTATTAAAATAATTTTAATATTTATTATATTACCCCATTCAATTCGATCGAATGATTAAACTTGAAGCCTCTTATTCTGTCGATGTGATGTCTAATCGATTTTCACAACTTTTATATTTGTTTAAAAACTTTCTCTTCGCAGGAAAGATCCTTTTAATATTATATTTAATTATTTATTATTTAGCACAAAGGCTCTACCGCCGTCTACTTTCCGAAATAACATCTGCAGGTGCGTAATGGCGACCCAGTGCCGCATGTGCGCCGGACGGTCGCTTCCCCGCTCTTCCACGCTGTACTATCTCTCTTGACGATTTCTATTTCCAAACCCACTCTTTCAAGGCTTCAGCTTTTTCACAGAAACACCAGAAACATCGCACCTAGAACATATCTAGCTCTTAGGGTTTAGTTAGCAAGTTGAATTGAGTGGCCCGAATAGTTTCGGATTTGACTGGGTCGGATTGTTGTAACTGCTCCTTTTTGCATTGAGCTTTCCACAGAGAGAGAGAGGGAGAGGGAGAGGGAGAGAGAGAAGGAGGGAGGGAGAGAGAGAGAGAGAGAGAGAGAGTGAGAGAGAGAGAGAGAGAGAGAGAGAGCTTATGGAGGCTATACGGAAGCAGGCAAGCAAGCTACGGGAGCAAGTGGCGAAACAGCAGCAGGTAATATGATCTGATCTGTGATTCTGTCCAGATTTAACTATTCCTAACCGTTGAGCATTTTTTTTTTTTAAAGTATTTTGATCGAATGGATGCCATGCTTAACTGAAGTAGGATAGATCACATCTTTAAATGTTACTATTTATCCTATTAATTCCTTAAACATGGATAAAGCTCTAAGGATTGGGCAGATCAGTGAGTATTTGTTTCTACTTATGTTGCCAATTGCCCGTCTGACGTTCAAATAAAAGAGCTGATTTGACTTCGATGTTGGAAATTCCTAATTTTCAACTTTTTAATTCACTTTTCATTTTGGACTAGTGCACGCTCTAGTTTGGAGCTGATGCCTTAATCTTTGCGGAGTGAAAGGGATACGAGAAGATTCGAAATCTAGATTCAAGAATAAACAATGATAATTTCAGTTTTCAACTTTTATATTCGTTTTAGAAATAATGATTTAAGCTACTATAAATGCTGCTCAACTCTCTCAACTTTAAATTGGTAGGAAGCTTGCTCAATTTTGGCTAGTTAGGATATTTTGTTGTTGATTGCTTGCCCATTGCTCATTTCCTTGAAGCATTTAAAAAAAAAAAAATTATTTTATTTTTTTATTTTTATTTTTTCTTATTTTTTTTATTTTTTCATTTCCTTGAAGCATTTAAATAGAGTAGCTACCATTTTTTAGGGTTTTTGGCAACATCAAGCCTTTATCCCACTATATGGGGTCGGCTACATGAATATTTTTTCTCCATTGAGTCATGTTAGGAGTCAAATTCTCATTTAAATATAATAAAAATGTCCTTTTTAGATTTATCTCTACCTTTCTTAACTTAAGCCAAATCTAATACATCTATTCTCCTAAGCGGGTCATTGGAAGGCCGACGATTTATGTGATCAAACCATCTAAGGCGATTCTCTATAATCTTATCTGCCACTGGAGCTACTCCAATCTTTTCACGTATATGCTCGTTTCGTATTCTATTTCTAAGAGTAAAACCACTTATCCACCTAAGCATCCTCATCTCTACAATACTTAACTTAATTTTATGCTTCTCTTTTGATGGCTAACATTTTGTACCATAAAGTATTGCAGGTCTCGCCACTATCTTATAGAATTTTCCCTTAAGTTTGAGGGGTACTTTTCTATCACACAATAGTCCCAAGGCATTCCTCCATTTTAACCATCCAATTTGAATTCTACTAATAATATCCCCATTTATTTCATCATCATTTTGAAAAATTGACCCAAGATATTTAAAACATGTACTCTTATTAATGACTTGATTGCCCAAAGGCACAGTGCCTTCATTAGATCTATTATTACTAAATTATAGTCCATGTATTCGGTTTTAGATCTACTCAAACAAAATACTTTAGACTCTAAGGTTGACCTCCATAATTCAAGTTTAGCTTCAACTCCCTCTCTAGTCTTATCAATAATATCATCAACAAAAAGCATACACTATGGTACGTCGTCTTGTTAATATATAATAAGAACATCCATGACTAAAGCAAAATGATTGGGCTTAAGGCTGATCCTTTATGTAATCCAACTAAAATAGGAAAATACTTTGTCAAACCCCCTTGTGTTTGAACACAAGTAACAACTTTTGCATATACATCCTTTAATATAAGCAGTTTTAACTCATTTCTTTTCTAGAACTCTCCATAGCACTTCTTTTGAAACATTATCATATACTTTCACTAAATCTATAAATATCATATGTAGATTCTCCTTATTCTCTCTATACTTCTCCATCAAACCTCTCAATAAATGTGTAGCTTCCATAGTAGACCTACCAATATGAATCCAAATTAATTGTGAGAAACATTAGTATCATGTCGTAACTTATACTAATAACTCTCCCATAATTTTAAAGTATGACACTAACTTAATTCCTCTATAATTCACACACTCTTGTGCACCACCTTTATTCTTAAAAATAGGAGTCAACGCACTCCTTTTCTACTCATCTATTTAGTTTTCAAAATAATAGTAAAAAGTTTTATAAGCCAAGAAATTCTTTCATCTTCTAGGCATTTCCACACATATATTGGAATATCATAAGGTCCAATAGCTTTTCCATGCTTTATTTTCTTTAAAACCTCTCTAACTTTAATTTTACTAATACGCTGATAAAAATAAAAATTTCTATTTTCATTTAGGATGCTAAAGTCACTAAAGTCAATCGTATTCTCACAATCATTATTAAAAAGCTTATTAAAATATCTCATTTTCATTTGTTGAATATTCTTTTATAATAAAAATACTTTTTGATAGTCATCCTTAATGAACTTCACTTAAACTATATCATTACTTCTTCTATCTTTTTGCTTGGCTAACCTATACATACATCTTTCTCCCTGTTTTGTATCTAATCTATTATATAAATGATTAAAATCTAAATTCTTTGCATTGCATATTGTTTTCTAAGACTCCTTATTTGTCTTTTTATTTCTTTCCTAATTTTCAGAGCTTTTTATATCTAAACTAATTTTTATAACAAAGCTTCTTATTTTTTTCTTTAATTGCACATTTTGATTCCTCCACTAACTATTTTTACTGGTAAGAAACATTTCCTTCTAATGCTCCAAATATATCCTTTGCAACATTCTTAATATCACTAGCTACTTTTTTAATATAACATTAGCTTCCTCATGCACAGACAAAATCATAAGATATTGAATCCTACTCTCAAAAATATTTTTGTTAGTATTTTTAAATGACCCTATCTAATCCTATAATAATGTTTTGGTTTATTTTTAATATTTTGTCCCTTCATCTTAAAGTTCAAAACTAATAAACGATGTTGGGTACATAAACTCTTACTCGGAATAACATTATAATATTTTCATTCTAAATGATATATGTTTCTTATAAGAATATAATCAATCTGAATTTTATCATATCTATTCTTATAAGTGATGAGATGCTCATCTCTTTTTTTAAATAACGTATTAGTTATTACAAAATCATAAGCTAAAGTAAAATCTAATATGATTTTATCACCTTCATTAGTCGCTTAAAACTTATAGCCACCGTAAATATTTTTAAAATCATTTACCTCTTTACCAATATGTTTATTTAAATCTCTTTCAATAAAAACTCTTTCTTCAAGGGATATTTTTTATATTAATTCTTTTAAGTCATTCAAAAATTAAAATTTTGAACACATATTCAAACCTGCTTAAGGAGCTTAAACACTTATAATATTAATAGTCTTAGCATTAGTAGCAATCTTTATCGCTATAATTCAATCTCTAATTCTATTAATTTCTATAATATTATCCTTCAAACTATTATCTATAATCATACCTACACCATTTATAATACGACTCCTATCTGAATAACCTACTATCTGAATACCCTAGTTTCAATCCTAAACTATCAATTTCCTTATCATTCTCTTCAACCCATTTAGTTTTCTAAATGCATATAATATTTATCTTTTTTTATATCATAATATCTAGTAATTTTATTAATTTGTCTATAAGAGAGCTTATATTTCAGGTTCCTATCCTAATTCTTATTTCATAGACTAGCTTCTTTGCCCACATCTGTCCATGATGTGGGAACCCTTGCCACTTTAACACTGACCCAGGTGCCGGTGCAGCGACTCTTGCACACTTTTCACTGTATTCAGGCCATACAGTGCTTCGCTTCCAGGGAACGCCCTAGTATTAACACAATGCAATAATGATTCATGTCATGATAATTCGACAAGTTTTATACTGATTATCGACTACCCAACACAACCCTCTAATTTTCTTATTCAGGGCTTGGGACCTAGAAATGACAGTGTTTTTTAAGGGTTGTTGAGATTGCAAAAATTTTTATCAAGCACAATTTTGGGTAAAAAGCTTGAATCTTGGATTATTTAAAAAAATATTAATTCGACCATTGATTTCACTTCAAATTCATTCAAAAATTGAATATGAACTGGTAGATTTGTCAAAAGGAACCTGATTATAATGCGGGCTTGATCCTATTAATACACGGTTAAAGGGCTAATAATGTTTTAGAAAGATTCTCCAGGTTGAGTTGTTTCATTGTCAGAGGCCAGGGATGATCTCAATGAGTCCATGTAAAAGGGAAGAGGTTTAGCCGAGATCTCCTATGTTCACTTCTCATAAGTTGTAGAAAATAATAATAATCTTTTTACAACCATCCTTGTCCCTTTTAATAGGTTTCCTTTCTGCATCCTCAGGTCATTGCGCTTCATGGTCAATAGACTTGCTGTTGTCGTCTAATTATGGAGAGATTGACATAGAAGAAAGTTGTGGGGCAGTTAAGGAATTGACCAATCTTTGATGGCTTGGTTTGGGCCACCTAGAAGGGGATTATTTCAAAGTAGTGAGCTGAGAAGAGGTTTGCCATACTATTGCATGAAACAAAGTGGGAGACATCAGAGGATGTCTGTTCTACAAGATCCATCCTATTCTAATGGGTCACTTAAGTGGTAAGAGGACAATCTTGATTGAATATGGCAATTGAGGCGTCACAATTACCCTTTTTGCTTCACGGGGCCTATTTATATGGCTCAACTTGAGCGAAATAAGTTCCTTACTAACCACTCAAGCATCTAATTTGTGTATTAGAGAATAATGAATTCATGGTCATTAGGTGCTGGGAAAATTTGTATTGACTATGTGGATGAAGAGAGAAGCCATGAAGAAGGTCGATAATAGAGGCCACATTGAAAGAGGAAGCGATAATGAGGGCAAATGCCACAGTGAAGGAGAAGGCCGAGGATGTTGGTGTAAAGGTGGAGGTTATTGCAAAGGCAGTGGCGGTAATTAAAATGAAGGCTTCAGTGAAATTGGATGCTACGAAAGCTATTTGTTGTGCAAAGGAATAGCTTGTGGGTCGAGAGGCCGCAACCATGGAGGATGAGGTGTTGCGTGCAGGGAACATGAAGGTTCCCCTAGCTTGATAGACCTAAGTCTAGTCTTTGCTAAGGATGATACAGGATGCTTTGTGTGATGTCGTTGTTATTGCTTGACTTGGATTTAATGAGGTCACACCTTGTTCAGAGCTCTTGGGCAAAGGACTCTTGGGTGGGTGGCTATTGTGGAGTTGCCTCAAAGTAGTTGGCGAGGGGCATTTGGGAGGACCTACCTAGGTTGTATCAAGTTCTACCGATGTCCCATTATCTCCTTTGCTTGCTTGAGAAAAAGATCAAAGAGTGGGTTCAATGACACCTTGTATGAGGCCAGTTTGAATATGGAGCAGCTTCGGATTGACATGTTTGGTTGGGTGGATGCATGCTCCGAGTCCATTGAAATCTTATAAGAGATTGTTCAAGACCTCTAGAGTGAGAGCAAGGGTTTGAGGAATATTGTTATGGTGTTGAGTTAAGTTCTGTCTTTGATGGGCACCATCCATTTGGATTATTCTTGATACTTTGAGGATCATTTGGTCATTTTTCATATATGGTCTCTTGGTTGTAGCATAGAAAAGCCATGTGAGCCTACACCCTTTTTGATAAGACCATTGTAGTGATTCTACCAATATTTACTTTTAGGACTTTTTGAGTAGACTATCCATAGAAGTGTTTAGCACATACATGACTTTGGATTCTCAACTTTTTTTTTTTTTTTTGGCTTGGGGGGTTTTGCCATGAGTTATCGAGAATATCGAGAATAGAGCAACCATCTATGCAAGCATGTGGTCATGCTAGATTTTAGTAGGAGCTTTCAGGTTTTGACCTTAGCTGGTTTTTGTACCCCTTTCCTGCTAATGTTTTCTCCCGTGTCTTATTTTTCAGATATTAATCTACTTTTGTTAAATGAAATTGTGCTTCCTAGTTAAATGTCTTATTTTTGTATATGGTTCTCTGCTCATTGGTTGGATAATCTAATCAACCTTTATTTTTACCTCTTTGCCTTTATCCGCTCAATTTAGAGGTAGCCATTCTACCATATGGTGATCTTGGTTACAGCTGGACCACAATGGTAAGGGCGTTCATGGATCTTGTCTCATAACTTATCATAGGGTCAAACAAACATCAATACTTTGCAGTTGTAGATGAATCCGAGTGTTTAGCACGTCTAATCAACCTTGGGAATCTCATAACATTTAGGCATTGGAAGGAGTTCTTAAGGCAGATTCATGTTAGCCATGATCATCGTACTCGCCTATAGAATGCGCGGGCCTGCTCTTGTGAGAAAATATTCTTCAACCTCTCTCTTTAGAGCTCTCACTTGTTCACCACCATTAGCTAACAAACCCTAAGGACATGATGCCTTTTGCACTTTATTCATTTTCAAACCTACTGCTAATGTTGATGATGATGAGCCAGCAACTGGAGCTCTTTTTAGAGAAGTTCCTACTCTCATCAAAGATGTTGATGCATCTTTCTCAAGATAGCAAGTGGAATGTTCACGTCTTTGCTTGTACTCTAGTTTTATACTAGCATAATTCTCCCATTGATTGTTGCTGCTCTTCTCTCTTGAGATGGCCTTCTTTTTGAGAGATTGTCATTTGATCTCTACTCAACTCACCCAAAACTCTTTTTCCACATGCAGGTGTTTACTGAGCTTTATTTGTAGTTTAATCTCAACTATAGCTCTGATGGCACTTTGTATTTTTCCTGATGCATCAGATGGATAGCTTAGTTTATTTAATGTTGTGCCAACCTCACTTCATGAAGATCTAGGGCCTAAAGGATTTGGTGAAGAATTAGGCCAATTAGGCCAATTCTTTGTTATCCAGTTGGAGGTGGACTAGTCAACCCCGACTAGACCACAACATTCGACCTGTTGGAGGTGGAGATTAAGACTTTGTCATCATCCTTGATGGATTTCCTTTCCCTGATGAGTGGGAAGGTATTTTGCCATCAAGTGAAAGATCCATTCCACCCTTAGAATGTTTAGGTGCATTTAGAGGATAGGAAGGGTAAATTTGCGGCTAGCACTACCACCCCTATGTGAATTCTAATGCTATGGAGTGGTTGGACTTTAAGAGGTGATGGAAAGAATCCACATATGCTCAGAGACAATCATGATGTTCGACGGCAAGGGTGATAAGGGTGATTTTTTCCTGATTGAATGTTTTTATGTGGCATGGTCTTCCATGCATGTTGATATGCCAAATACCCCCCTTGCCAAACTTTAGTTTGATGATGAGGCACTTCTTCCTTACAAGTTGCATAATGTCATGATTCGGCAGTCTGACAATCATGTGCCCTTCATCTCTATGTATAATGCTTCTATGTGAGCCTAAGAGCCTTATATGTTATAAGGCTCTTGTAAGGAGCATTGTATACAATCTCCCCTCTTTCTTTGCCTTTTGTCAATGGAGGAGATAATTCGAATGGGTAGTTTATGACTCTTAGTTATTGATAAATGCCAGACTAAGACCAAATGTGCGTAGTGGGCATAAGTGGCTTACTATACTATAGCAAATTAGCTTATTGTAACCTGCACTAGTCTTCTTTTCCTGAACGTTTTACTAGAGTATGAGGTGGAGATTTTTGGCAACATTTAGAATGCCGTGGAGGAGCTAGGCACCTATGTCTTGGAATTTGGAGAAAATCCCTTGCAAGTAGATCATAGGGTGGAGGAGCTATCCTGGGAGGTTGCTCAAGCCAATGAAGGAACACTTACAATCTGAGTCTTCCAAGAAGGTAAAAGAGGAGCTTGTTTATTTTTGGGAGATTATTGACAAGTTAAATACTACGAAAGAGGCCATGCGAAAGGATTTGTCTAACAAGCCTTTTTCTAGATGGATGTAGAAGTTCATCTAAAGCTAATGATGGATGTCTAGTTAGTTATCAAGTCATTTTCCCTTAGGAAAATCACCTTGAGGAGGTAGCTGCTTGATTTGAGGAATTGGTATCAAGGTCGCTTGACTTCACTCGAGGTGGGTTTCACCACTTTTCTGTCTAGGAACCTCCTTTCTGTGGAGTTGTTGGATACCGTTTTTTATATGAGGCTTCCTTGGTCGGGGCTTTTTGAAAGATGCTTGGATAGAGCGTTTGTAGGACTTCCTTTTAGCTATTTTAGTATTTTTTTTAATGTATATTTGAAATCTTTGCTGATAAAAAACTTCTATTCCAGCATGTAATTCGGCCTATGGATGCGTTTTAATGAAATGCATAAGGCTTATGCACATCATCTTTGTTTTCAGGTAGTCGATTAGTATGGTTTATGTGTATAGGCACCAATCCCTAGGAGGGATGTGATGATCTGAGTAATTGAGCTGGTAAAATTTTTGTAGGATTGTGATGAAACCACAATTTCTGGTGGTCCAAACTTGAATGAATAGTCCAATTCGATAAATCTTTTGCTTTTTCATCAATAATCTATCAACCAAGCACCTATTTAAAAAAATCAAGTTTGACCCTACTAAAGATGTTATCATCTTTGAGCACGCTTCTAACATTAGTTCAACCTTACAAAATAATTATGACTTATGGTCAGTTTTATCTGGCATTGAAATTTGCATCTAAATTGTCATTTGTATTAGGATCTACATAAGGACCCAATTTAGTTTGACCTAATTTGAATAAGTGTCAAAGTGACCATCTCTCGAAACAAATCCAATGAATAAAAAATGTCTTATTGGAGCACGATAAGGTTCTAAATAGGTTCAAACCAGATTGACTAGTCCAATTGGATTGATTTATCTAGGCCTCTCTTTTCTTGAGTATGAAATATAGTCACACGCTTAAAAGGAGCTATTTGTCCTTGATGCCTCCAATTATGATGGTTGAGAGAGCTGCTTGATCACTTTTCAACATCCTCTTCATGCAAGTGGTATGCCGAGGTTGTTAGATCGTATTGGTAAGTGCTCATTATTGTACAATTCATTCGAGAAGGTTCTGATTTCCTGGAGCTCTTATGATCTCTAGAAACTTTCCTTTTTCTTTTTTAAATTGCTTGAGGCAAATGATTGCTCTCGAGGAGGCAAACATTTCAATACAAAATGGTGGCTTATTATTATTATTATTATTATTATTATTATTATTATTATTATTTTCAGTTGTTCCTAAATTGGCCCATGAATGTTTTCAAAATTATTTCCATTAACTCATGTCATGGAGATTTGCAAGTTGATGCATAGAGACATTGTCATAAACTATATAGGCCTCCCCTAGCATGATAATTTCAGTTGGCCCAGCTCAAAGACAGAGTCCTCTGATTTTCTCAATCATTAGAAGGCTAGATATGGTCCTTTCATTGTTGATAGGACGAGGCATATTTCAAAATATTTCAGATAATGACTAGAATATTTCTTTTAACATTTATAAATAGATTCTAATTTTAATTGTTTGGGACATTCTTAACTTTTGGGTTATAGGAGAATTCGTAGGCTTTGATTGCCACCTAAAGTTCTAGACTACCTCTTGTGCCCCACATTTGGTGCCTCCACCTCTGAATGAATTAAATTCTATTAAAAATGGAACTTTTATGTAATTTTTTTATCCCTCTTTTGTTTTTGATGTATTATGAACCAATTTATGGGATGTAAAAATGTTTTTTCTGTACTATTTTTTGAATGCTGTTAATTTTGAGTAGATCTTATTTTATCATAATTTAGTCTACTTTTAATCTTGAATCCAATCTTTTAGGTTGAAGGCATCGCTTGATGTAATCTTGTAGTAGACTTATGATTAATTTTTTGATGCATAGTGTTATTTCAATTTATCGAGTGTAATTTTAGTAGTAATGGACCTAGTGGGGGGGATTGTGACTTTGGGTGATCAAGTCATTAATAAGAGTACACGTTTTAGGTATCTTGGATCTATTGTTCAGAGTGATGGTGAAATAGATGGGGATATTATTAGTAGAATTCAAGTTGGATGGTTGAAGTGGAGGAATGCATCAGGCTTGTTGTGTGATAGAAAAGTCCCCCTCAAACTTAGGGGAAAATTCTATAAGATAGTGGTGAGACCTGCAATGCTCTATGGTGCAGAATGTTGGTCATTAAAAGAGAAGCATAGTAATAAGTTAAGTGTTGCAGAGATGAGGATGCTCAGGTGGATGAGTGGCTTTACCCTTAGAGACATGATACGAAATGAGCATATACGTGAAAAGGTTGGAGTAGCTCCAGTGGAAGATAAGATTAGAGAGAGTCGCCTTAGATGATTTGGTCACATAAAACAACAGCCTTCCGATGACCCGGTTAGTAAAGTAGAGGTATTAGATTCGACTTATATTAAGAAAGGTAGAGGTAGACCTAAAAAGACTTGGTTAGAAAATATTAGAAATGATCTTTCTTTATTAGATTTAAACGAGAATTTGACTTTTAACAGGACACAATGGAGAAAAAGGATTCATGTAGCTGACTTCACGTAGTGGGACAAAGGCTTGATGTTGTTGTTGTTGTAGTGCTATTTCAATTTATTTGTAATGATGATTTTTTTTCCAAATCTTATAAAAGATTTTTTTTTTTAATTTGACATTCATAAGATGTTATAATGTTTGATTGATATGACCCCCAAGGCTCTTGAAAACCTTTGCACTTCTCATTTGAAACTTGACACCCTCCCTTTTTGATCTCCACTTTCTCCTTAAAGCATTTCTTCTCTAATGGCTTCACTTAATTCATAATGGCGGTGACTTTGAAGAAGAGTCTTGAGGCCTTCAAAGGTTTTGAGTTTTTCCAGCCTTCCTCTATCATGCTGACTACAATAATTATTCTCGAAAGCTTATATAGAACCAAAGGTAGAAGTTTTATCCTTCAATCTGCAAATGAAAGCGTCTGTACCCCAACACTTTCCATGATAATGAATTATATTTTAACCGAGACCAATTTTGACTTGACCTGTGACTATTTGAGAAAGAGGCATCTATGGGCATTGCACCTGCTCTTATTGAGCAAACGCATTGTGAGTTGGATGCCACTCAATCAAAAAGCAAGTTGACATGAAGAGATATTTCAAAGTTTGCGATAGAAAAATGCTGAGCAGGAGAAATCATATAATGCCTTTGAAGCTGCAAAGGAAATATTCACTAGGATTTGACTATCTAAGCCTTTACCGTTGGTCTTTTTGAGGTAGCTTTTTCACTTCTTTACTTGTCAGAACATTGCCACACTTTTGTTTGATTGCTGTTTTCTCGTTGATTTTCAAAAATTTTATATTATGGGAATATACTTTTGACAACCAAATCTAGTAGAGTGTGGTATCTACAAGAAAGCTGCTGCATTATTTAAAAAAAATATATTATGCCCATAGCTTTTTTTCAAGAAAGTTGTTTTTCTCAAAACAATTATACAACTTTTTTCACAAAAACAACTACAACTATCCTAAACAGATCATATATTTATGAAGTCTAATAAACATATAGAGATATTCTCCTCTATATGCTTGGAGATGGATTAAATTTCTACTTGGAAAAACTTTGATTCTATGTACCTTGAGCCTAGATATAAGAACCCCAAAAATTTTATATTCTTGTGATGGATTACAACTCTTTTGAAGCTGGTGAGAGCAGCAATGTGCGTTGAAATCAACTTTGGAATTCTCTTTTGATCCTTTTTGTGTGCATTTTCTTTTTTGTAAGAAATGTTAGTTGTAAGCTGAAAATTTTACCAAAAACATGTTCTTTTTCCTTGCCAATGCTATTGTTTCTTGCTTGGAATTGTTACAAAGTTTCTTAATTTGTATTTTTTGTGCCATAGAGCTAAGTATATATTATCAAAGTTATTAAAAAAAAAATCAAAGTAATTGAGCTGTGTTAAATGGCTTATATAATGAACGATTGTGCTAAGTAAAAATTGTGCTATGTAAAGATTATGAGTATGCGAATTGAAAGGTTTTATTGTATTTATTCAAATTGAAAAATATTTTAATCTAACCCATCAAGCTTGGCTCTGCCTTTGCCTTTTATTTATCCTCAAACAAGAAATCTAGAATGGGCCTCCTCTTTTGCTGGACCTCTTTGTATTTATGGGGATAACCGTATAGACTCATGATACACTAGGGGGGCCCACAGTCAGGAAAGGGGAACTATTTAGGAAGGTTCTTAATCAAGAGGGAGTTTTTTAGGAATGTTTCTAATTAAGGGAAATTATTCAGGAATATTCTTAATTAAGGGGAGAGTTGTTTAGAAAAGTTTCCTAATTGTATTTATGTTATTTAGGAAGTGTTTAATTATTTAGAAAGATTCTTAAAATATATTTAATTGTTTAAGAAAGTTTCTTAAATCATGTTTATTTATTTATGAAAGTTTCCTAAGTCATATTTAATTATTTAGGAATGTTTTCTAAATTATGTTTATGTTGATTAATGAGTGTTCTATTTATTTAAAAAGATTTTCTAAATTATGCTTATGTTGATTATGAAGGTTTTGATTGTGTTATTGCGTTCTAGGGCTATTTAAGGGGGAGTTTGTTTATGATTTAGGATTTGATATTGCTGAGTTTATTTTCCTAGTGTTTGTTGTGAGTTCTTAGTGGCATCTAGAGTGTAGGTGTAACGTCCCAGAATTAAATTTAGAAGAATTATTTATTTTATTTTCTTAATTAATCAATCAGAATTTCTATAAATCATCACAGCAAAAAATTTATATCCAGTAAAAATAAATAATAATTATATATATCAAAATATTACACTATATTTATTCTCCCAGAATCAATGTATAATAGCCAGGAGATCAGTACAATTACTAATCTATCATAAGCTCCTGACTATAAAATAAAAAAAGAAAATACAGAACAAAATCTAAAGAAAACATGAGGATCTCTGCCAACCTCACTCAAACTAGTCCTGATTTTAATAATTTTATGTTTTTGGTATTTTTTTGATCAAATTTGTGTTTCTGTTACTGAAAAATGAGGATAAGTTTGTATTGCTAAAATTTTCACCGCATAATTTTTTGTATGTGATAGATCTCGGCAATATGAACATTTTGACTGTAACATATTGAATTTTCAACGGTTAAATTGAAAGATATGATTTTTTGAAGTAAATGCATAATATACAAATTTGATTGATTTTTCTGTATTTCTATTTTTTTTGCATTTCGTACATGATATTGACTTACATTGCGTAGAAAAAAGATAGCATTTGCATGTACGTAAGGAAAGCTGACATTTAACATATAATGAAAATTGGTTGGCTCTTAAAATTTAATACCCTGCTCAAGAAAGTGGGCTGATGGGCTTTCCTTTAAATGAAAGATTGGTGGTGCAATTCTAATTATAGCCTGTAACTGATTGACTGAATTACGCCGACGGGTAGAGAGTGACGACTTTTAAATGATTATTAAAAGTCACTTATAAAAATTAATAGATTGAGAGCTATGATAGATAACAGATGTACGAAAGAAAATATTACATTAAAATTGAATGTCATGCCTTGCTTTTTATAATTATACTCATGATGATATTTACCTGATTGATAGTATATTAAACTGATTGACAGATTGATAACTCATTTTGGCATTAATATTGATATAATATAGCATAGCATACTAGCATGACTTATTGGGTGACTTTATTGAACATATTGATTTTATTATTATTTTTTGAGATTTTTATTGCTCATATTAGTTATGATTGATATTTATTAGAATTGAATATACATATTAATTCTTTTGCCTTGCATTGAAAACAGTAATAGAGTTTTGGTTTCCTGCTGGGCTTTTTAGCTCATTATGTGGTTTAAATGATTTTAGGTCAGGGAAGGAGTCTAGACCAGAGTGAGGTTGACATAGATCTTCAATTTTTTTTAGATTTTGTTATGCATTTTCTTTTATTCTTTTGTAGTCAGGAGCTTGTGATAGATTAATAATTGTACTGATCTTCTAACTATTATACATTAATTTTGGAAGAATGAATATAGTTTAATATTTTAAGAAATTGTTAGTTATTTTTACAGGATATTTAAATTTATTATTTAGAAGCTCTAGTTGGTTAATTAAAAAGATAAAATAGATAATTCTTCTAAATTTGATTCTGGGCATTATAGTGGGACAACCGATCTACCTCTTGAATAGTAGATCAATTGTATCTTTATTATTGAAGGAGAAATAAAAAAATCAGCCCTATCTTTGTGTTCCCATGTTGATCTTCTCTTTTATTTGTTGTTTTTACTTTCAAGATGCATCAAATTGGTATCAGAGTATTTTTGGGGACCTATGGTAACAAAGAAGGTGGAGGAGAGGTTTTCATCCATGGAGCTAATCAAATTTGACGTGGAGAAGAGGTTTTCATCAATGGAAGGAAGGTTTTCATCAATGGAAGGAAGGCTTTCTAACCTCGAATACATGATGAGGGAGTTGATTGAGATGCAAACGAAGGCTTCGCCGGCTATTCCTAGGGTTGAACTAAAGAGAAAAGAAAATTCTGGAGGAGATGATGAGGACGCTCTTGGAGATGCAATCAAAAACTCCATCTGTGGTTCCGATGGCTAACCCTAACTAAGATTTGACTGGGATTCTCTTGTCCTAATCGAAGCGAAAGGAGATCAGTCAGGAGGAGTTCGACGAGGAGAGTTTCTTTCATCAAGAGCCACCTCTTAGCACTCCGATAAGGGGCATATTTGGGTTTTCGAATGAGGGTACAACAAGGATGGATTTTATTCGTGAAGGTGGTAGGGTGGCTGACCACTATGGGAGGCATTTCGAGCAAGGGGAGTGGGCCATCAGAAGAGGGGGTCAAGAGCTACCTCTTGGGGCTCCGATATGGGGCGGAATAAGGTTTTCGGATGGGGGTACAACAGGAAGGGAGTTTCATTGGTGAATGTCATGGGGTGGCCGATCACTATGGGAGGTCTTTTGGGCAAGGGGAGTGGATGACCGGAGAAGGAGGGGGACAGGCCGAACCATGGGGATTGGGTCATATGAGGCGGAGGGAAGAACTGTGGGATTCCCACCCTCGATACACAAGGGAAACATGGAGGGATCACGACTGTAGACCTTTGAAAGAACACCGCTCCACGGGGACAAAATACAAAGGGTACAACCGCACTATCCTGTAGGACAAAACGATCGCAGGTCTTTACGCTCTTCGCAAGTGGGCCAATGGGAGGGCGGATTAGATCATACATATGATTAACGATTGAGGATAGTGGCTCTCACTTACGCACCTCGATGGGTAATAATATGCATGACCTGATCAGAGTCACGGGGTTTCCCCCACCCGATACATCAACTCGAGTGAGGTTTATTTGATGTGGGATTCGATTTCTCACAGGCGTAAACCCCGTGGTTAATTACATCTTAAGCCGGGGCCTAAGAAAACTCTCGATTAAGAATCCTACATTATTCTCTCAGATGAGATTAACACATAGGGATGAGACTAGGAAATTCCTACTTAAAGGGAAGGAAAGATGCGACTTGGCTTAGTCAACATACACGGCTCACATTATCATCCGGAAGGACTAAGGTAATGAAAATAAATTGGAGAAAAAGTCAACACTGCACTCTGAGCATGTAAGAGAGAAGGATGGAGGTGGTGTCATCCATGTGATACGGATAGGCGGGATTCATAGTCTTTGAAGGATAGAAGACTTACCCACTGATGAGGCATATTATGAGACACTGATAATAGTAGGCTGAACCCTAAATCTAAAGTGGGTGTAGTGTTCTACACACAACACTAACACTCATGTCCTAGCTAATGCATTCTGGACTTATATCCTACCTAAAAAGGAAAGTTAGCTAACCACCTAGTCGTATAAAATCCATCTTATCCAGTCTTTATGAAAGATGGGTGGATGGTTGAGTTTTTGGAAGTTAAGGCCGATATCTAGAGGCTCCTAAGTGGCCTTATACTTATGTAGGGTAGAATGCTTCTAGAACTAATGTAATTAAATTTTGATTTAATTAGTTTCTAATACAATGCATGCTGGTTAATTTCTCCAAATTAGGAATGGATGAAATTTTTAAAAAAGGTTTATAAAAATAATTTTTTAGAAAGACTAGATTTTCCAGATCTAGCACCTCATCCTCATAGGTCGGATTATCTGAACTCTACTCGCAGGCGGGGAAGTGTCTTAAAATAAGGAGAAAGAAGATGCATTAATATGTATGCGACCTTGGACGGCTCCGGCTATTCCCTAGATCGTTAGGTTTCTATATTATTTAATTCATAAAATATTAAATTTTAATTACGTAGAACAAGTTTTAATCCTTAGAGAGCCTAGTGAAATCAGGCCACACACATGCAAGAAAGAGACCTAGAAAAAGCATGCAATTTCTACTACGCAATCAAAATAAACACATCAATATAAATAAATCACCACAGGAAAAGAAAGTCCATGGCAAGTGCCATATATAGTACAACCTAGGGTCTGCAGAAAAGTAATGGTGGCCAGGCCTCACCGACAAACACCTGGATTCTAATCCTACTGAATGCCGCAAGTCTTAAAAGCAAAGCATTTTGTATTCAGGTCTTCTACAGATCGTCTTCCTTCGGTCTTCGTAGGGTTTGTCCTCTTCGGATTATCTTCCTCTAGACTTCGTAGGATTCGTCCTTTAGAAGAATACCTAAATGAATAAGAAATTCTCTGTGAAGGGCATTTCTTTTTCCATTTGGGTACCTAGTGTTTGACATGTCTCACTTTTGAAAACTTTCACAACTCGATACATTACATCAAATTATATTGTGAAAAGGAAAAATTTAGGCTCTTCTGCATGGTTATCCTAAGCAGTTAAAAAAATATCTCAAACAATTTATATATGGAAATAAAATATACATTGCCAGTCACACTTGGCCATGCTCTTATTTATTTGGGGGGCTTAAACGTCTGAAGCACATGTAGCAAGTATTTACATGATTATTATTTATTATTTTTAGCCCCCTTTATTTTAGCACTACATGAGCATGGGCACCTGCAGAAAACATCGTCAGTATCAAGATTGCCCATAACCTATGGGTAATTTATCGCACATCACATCATAAATTAAGTGCAGTAATAAAAGAAACATTGCAACAATCATCACAACAGAAACAACCAGCACACATGCCACATGCAAGAGCGTCACATCACAGAAATAAAAAAAGTAAAACACCGGCCTAACCTAGAACTGGAAGTGGTGCCTTAGCAAATCTCCTTGGGGCTAACTGAATAGCCTCGTAGGTCTGGGTTACCCAGTAGTAACCAATTTTGTTAAATTAATTTGGTTGGTTGGAAATTAATAAGATAGATTAGATGATTTATTATTAGTTTAAGAGGTTGATTTTAAAAGATTAATCTATAATTTAATCAGATTTTAGGTGGGTTATTAGATTCTGAAACTTATTTAACTAGAATTTAATTCATTTGTATCCAATATTAAAGGCATTTTAAGTTAGGTGAGTGACTAGTTAAAAGAGGGTTTAATAAATTAGAATTTGTGTTTTAAAAGTCTTTTCACTTAGCATGTTTTAGTTTAGGTTTGTTCTTCTGATCTAGTTCTTGTCTTTTAGGTTTAGTTTTGTTGAAGGGTAATTAATAGATTAATTAGATTTACTTCAGGTATATGTTCAAATTTTACTTTTTTTTTAAGTGATCATGTGTGTAGGTTATGATTTGATTAATGGTTAGGTGTGTTTTATACACTTTGATTTGGATTATTATTGATTTTATTGGAGATTTTGATTATAAGTGGGTTATTACCCATGATTAGTCAAACTTAAATACTAATGCATTGATCCTATGGTAAAATGTCACTACGTTCTTTATGTTCAGTGTTTCTATCCTAATGGAGCATGCATCCTAAGTCTAGATTTGCTAAGACTTAGTCCTTAATTTTTATCCTTAGGTATCACTAGAGTTATGGGACGAAAAAGATTTATTTCATTTATGCAAAGAGACAATACACCTTTCTTCTTTCCAAAATGACCACACAACATAAGCTAGTGCAGGACACTTTCTCAAAAGTTTACAACCATCAAGTGAATAAAGAAGTGTAAGAAGAGATGCCTTGAAAGTTACGAATGAAATTTCTGAGCACAAATCAAAACACTTTTCCATTCTCTATACAACCACTATTATGAAACCATGCATCTTTAAGAATTGGAATTAAAACAACTATACTTCTTCATGCTAAACAACAAATGACAAAAACCCATGAAGTCCTACAGTATGACTATAAATCATACGGCATGGTTACAAAATACTTACAAAGTAATCACAAAATTCTCACAAACAAATGCGCACGAGATGCGTACGAGATACGCACAAGAAACGCACAAGATACGCACAAGATACGCATAAAATACACACAAAATATGCACAAGATATGCACAAAATACGCACAAAATACGCACAAGATACGCACAAGATACGCATAAGATACACACCAAATACTTATAAGATATGCACAAGATACGCATATACGCATAAGATACGCATAAAATACACACAAGATACACTCAGCGCACTCACAAAATAAGCAGAGCGTACTCATAAAATAAGCACATATTACTCACAAAATAAGCAGAGCGTACTCACAAAATAAGCAGAGCGTACTCACAAAATAAGTAGAGCGTACTCACAAAATAAGCAGTAAATCCAGACAGTTCTCGCCGCCCCAACTCCGCATGTGATGATTTCTCGTAAGTACCAAAGTATTTGGAATGGGGTAGAACAACAAATAGAATCCATGCACATATGGAAGGAGAAGATAGGATTAGGTGAAAGAAATTGGGTACCTGCGAATGAAAACTTGCGGTCGACGAGTTGGGCGGCTCCAAAACAATGGTAGGATCCGCGGACAAACTCACAATGGCGGATGGAAGGCTATTTGATGTGAACTGAGCGAATAAGAGTTTCTCTCTTCAGCCCCTTTTTATTCGCACAAGAGGAACAAAGAAATGGAGGGAGCTCGAACGAGAGGGCTAGAGTGGGGAAATGCGAATGCTCGAGACGGGAGAGGGAAGCTCACGAGTCCTTCGTCTGGGTTGGTTCGGGCAGAAGGGCGACGGAGGAGGAGGGTTGGAGTGGGGGTCGAATGCTGGACTTTCCAATCCCAGAGCAAGAGAGCCGTGGAGATGAAGAAATCGGAGTCGGCCTACCTAAATATGGAAGCTTGCAAGATATCCCGCCCAAAGAGACCGGGAAAGGTAAGTATTAAACGCTCGTCAGTGCCGAAAAGGGAAGATCACGCGATTAATTCGAGATAATGGCTCAGTATTTGAATTTTGATGAAATCTCTGTCGTTGGTCTGATTTCTTGATTTAGGAACAAACTAAAACTCATGAGGAAAAAAAAGAAGGAATTAAATTAAATGCATTGAACTAAAATCAAGTTTAAAATCAGATCCGATTCAGGTCAATTTGGGTTCAATTTGATTTGATCAAATTAACACAATTAAATTTAAATAAAATGACTGCTCGAATCATATCAAACTCGACGCGGCTAAGGCGGACTAACCGGGCTTAATCGAACACGGTCGAGTCTAATTCGACTCAATTCGAGCTCGAATTGGACTCGACGGAGCTTTGATTAAACCATTCAAAGGCCCTCGAGGGCACTCGAACAAAAATTGAGGTCAACAACGACAACCGTTCCACTGGAGGAGGAAGAAGCTATTAGGGTGGTCGTGATCTTATGGTGGCAATCCTAGGGTCACTGCATCATAGTCTTGATGTGAAACAAGCTGAATATATTGCAGCAAGTGATGCACCGATTCATCCCGATTCTCAAGAATTTAGTTCGTATGGTGGAGAATGGATGTAAGCACACATGTTTTACCCATTCCTAGACAGTTCATGACTTTTATGCAATCTAGAGATACCATAGAGCTATTTTACAGCTTCCATTGAGATAATATCCCAATCGAGTTTGTTAGGCATAAGTGCGTTGTGCATTTTGTTCCCCTTAACAAAAAGCTGTCAATTAGTTCTCAGCATCATGGGTTTATTGTTCAGAAGGTACTTACCAAGTGGAAAGATTTGCTGGAGCACAAAGCCATATGGGAACCTTACGAGCTAATCAGGAGATAGTTCACATCCATCCACCTTAGGACAAGATGCATTTTTTGAGAGAGAGTATTGATATGCTGGGGGGCCCATAGCCAGGAAGGGGGAGCTGTTTATGAAGGTTCCTACTCAAGAGGGAGTTGTTTAGGAAAGTAACTAATTAAGGAAAATTATTTAGGAAGGTTCTTAATCAAGAAAGGAGTTGTTTAGGAAAGTTTCCTAATTGTGTATATGCTATTTAGGAAGTATTTAATTGTAAAGGAAAGTTTCCTATGATATGTTTAATTATTTAGGAAATTTTCCTAAATCTTGTTATTTAGGAAGATTTCCTGAATTATGTTTATTTTGATTTGAAAGGTTCTATTTATTTAGAAATGTTTCCAAATTTATGTTTATACTGATAAGGAAGGTTCTAATTGTATTATTGTGTTTTAGGGCTATTTAAGGGACAGTTTATCTATGGTTTAGGGAATGATATTGCTGAATTTATTTTTCTAGTGTTTGTTATGAGTTCCTAGTAGCGTCTAGGGTTTATGGGAGGGCTGATATACCTCTTGAATAGTAGATCAATTGTATCTTGCTTTATTATTGAAGGAGAAATAAAAAAATCAGCCATATCTTTGTGTTCCCACGGTGTTCTTCTCTTTTATATGTTGTTTTTACATTCAAGACGTATCAAATTGGTATCATGGGGATAAGGTGCATTTTTAGGGAGATAGTATTGATACGCTAGGGGCCCCCCCAGCCAGGAAGGGGGAGCTGTTTAGGAAGGTTCCTAATCAAGATGGAGTTGTTTAGAAAAGTTCCTAATTAAGGAAAATTATTCTGGAATGTTCCTAATGAATGGGAGAGTTATTTAGGAAAGTTTCCTAATTGTGTTTATGCTATTTAGAAAGGTTTCCTAAAATATATTTAATTATTTAGGAAAGTTTCTTAAATCATGTTTAATTGTTTAGGAAGATTTCCTAAATCATATTTAATTATTTAGGAAGATTTCCTAAATTATATTTATGTTGAATAGAAAGGTTCTATTTATTTAGAAATGTTTCCTAAATTATGTTTATGCTGATTAGGAATGTTCTAATTATGTTATTGTGTTTTAGGGTATTTATGGGAGAGTTTGTCTATGTTTTAGGGTATGATATTCTGAGTTTATTTTCTTAGTGTTTGTTGTGAGTTCCTAGCGGCGTCAAGGGTTTGTGGGAGAGTTGATCTACCTCTCGAATAGTAGATCAATTATATCTTGCTTTATTATTGAAGGAGAAATAAAAAAATCAGCCCTATCTTTTCCCATACTGTTCTTCTCTTTTATTTGCTGTTTTTACTTTCAAGACACATCGACTCGCCACTTATAATGGATTGCCCTTATTGTTATGCAGATCTTTTTTGCCAGTGGAGTCTAAAAGATTTCAGGGCTTGGCATGATGTTTTATTCTTCATAAAATATCTTTTGTACATAAGTATTTGAAGTTGATTGACTTCAAGTGTAATCCTTAAATGAAAATTTTAATTTTGTAAGAGTTGTTAAATAATTGAAACTCACATAATAAAAAAATATTTAGGAGGTATGATATTTTATTTACTTTACCTCCTTAGTTTCCTTATAATGAAACTCAAGCTTTGAATTAAGTATTAAAGGCGACTCTGTTAAAATGAAGACTATGTGTTTGCTTAGGGCCCTAGTTTTTAGGAACGGACTCATACCTTTTAAACTTGATCCTAGGCGGAGATTACATTATTTCCAATCTGAAGTTAATCTACATTTTTCTTATCTTGTCGAGTAGTCACTTAAGAAATAAGTTTTTTTTACTATTGATCTAAGCTTTCAATATGCCTGCTCTCTTTTTATAGTTGGTTGACTTTAAGTTCATAGTCTATTTGTGATTATTTAATCAAACATCTTCAATAATATCCCAATCATGTTTGGTCTCACCTTTTTTTTTTAACCAAAGAAAAAGAGTTGAATTTTCAATGGAACGAGTTCACCAACTTTCCCGAGTTTGTTCTTAAGGCACTTTTGCTCAGTCACTATTGAAGATGAGTTCTAGGAATTCACTAGCTGAGTTTGCTATGAGGGGCGAGTTCACGGAGTTTATCACCAAATTTATTTTGAAAATTTTCCATCTAACAAGTTCATTATGAACTTATCTCCTTGAAATAGATAATATAATATAATGTTTCTACGTTAAATCACGCAGATAATTACTAAACTTGTTATTCATTTAAATTTCAAACTTCTTTTACAAAGAATTTACAAGAATGTATTTGTTCAAGAAACACTTCCCTTTCTAGGATAGAGTATCTTTAAATCATCTCTGCTTCATTTTCTTTGCACTTTGAAGCGTAAGTCTAGAGTTGGTAGATTTCTTGGCCGATTAGTTCTTTAATAATGCATGTCTCTTCCTAATTTGAATCTAATTTGTCTAGTAACTGCATCCACTTTTCTTGATACTAGATTTCAAAAGTTTTTTTCTAGAACATTTGAGTCATAACATTTTGCAACTGTTCTCATGCTTTACTTAAGGTCCATTAAAACAGCAGCTTTTTGTGAAACAGGCAATCCGATCTGATAATTTAGCCTGCATTCCTTAAATTCCTATTATTGTTCTTTTATTAATGAACGGATCTTTAAGATGCTTTGATGGAGATTGCTCATGTAAATTTAGGCTGTGCTTTGAAAGTTATTTTGCTAGGTAAGAGCATTCACAATTTAGGACATCATTCTGATAGTTTTATTAGTTTCTGTTCTTAATGATGTTTTAATTAGAAGAATTGTGATGATAAACTATACCATCCTATCCTCACTTGACTTGTTGCTCACGGCTATCTATTTCCGTGAAAGTAAAAGAACAAGTGAAGAGAGCTAACCTGCTGATCCTAACTTTGTAAAGTTATCTTTTGTTTGGCAGGCAGTCCTTAAGCAATTTAGTGGGCGTTTTGGGCATGATTCAGCCCTCCATGATGAATCTGAACATCAATGCCACCAAAATCTTTTAGGTCTGTATAGCTCAACTAGAGCAGCAAAGGTAAAATGACTATTGTTTGGATTTTAACCGTTGAAACTGAGTAGTAGCCTGCAATAACTTGAGTTGCTGATGTTTTTTTCTCCATTTGACTTTGATAGCATTTGCAACGGGATATTGCACGTGGTGTTGAAGCTTTTATTTCTGTTAGTTCCAAGCAAATGGAAATATGTGAGCAGATTTTAAACTCACAATTAGTTTTTTAACAGTAATTGTAATTCCAATTTGAAATCTGTTTTTTGTAAATTTCTTCAGTAAGAAAGCTAGCTCAAGATTGTTGCAAATATGGAGATGAATATCAAGCTTCTGGGTATGGTCTTGCCAGGGCTTCTAGTGCCTTTGGCAATTCTCACAATTTAATGGAGATGGAGCGGGAGAATCTGCTGAGAGTTCTTGGCGAACAGGTAATCTGGCTCAGCAACAACATATAGATAAATACTTTTGGTTAAGCATTAAACATGTTTAACAATCTTAGAGTTTCTTGAAATTATGACCCATCGGTATAAAATATGGTGTAATACGTGGGCATCGAAATATTAAAAGGATATACTGGCTAAACATTTTTTGTATGTGCTTTTCTGCCCTTAATTTTAGGATGAAACTTAAATCCGTGAATTTAGCAGCAGCTGTGCAGAGTTTGAATTTTTTGTACAATTTTGTAAATGTCTCCTAATCCAATGTTTAAGGCTCTTTTTCCTCAATAGGTTTATGAACCATTAAGGGCAATGGTCATGGGTGCTCCATTAGAGGATGCTCGTCACTTGACTTACCGCTACAAGAAGATCAGTCAGGATGTTGAGGGTCAGGTATGATTTCTGTCATAAATCCACACATTTGATGATTCTAGACATCTGTATGGTAATAAATTTTGCCAGCTAGACTGCTGAAGTTCTAAAGCGCCAACTGAGGTCAAAGGAAGTTGCTAATAGTGCAGACAGTGCTGCTAAGCTTCAAAATGCTGAATTGAAGTTATCAGAGCTTAGAAGGGCTTTGTCAGCACTTGGAAGAGAAGCAACAGAAGCTATGCTATCAGTCGAGGCTCAACAACAAGAAGTTACTTTCCAGCGTCTTCTTGCAATGGTATTGCTTCTGTTGTTTTAGATTTCAAAGATCAGAGAAAGTATTACATAGCTTGCTGCATTGTTTTCTTGTTTCAAGGCATATTTATTTACTTAAAAGATGGTCTGGATGCACAAAATTGCTTGAGTTGGAATATGAGATAGTGTTCTTTTTCCATTAGGTGCCGACTATTAAAAACATTATAAATCTAAAGTCCATGGGAAATGTCCTTGCATATTAGCATTGCAACATAGTCAACAAAATTTATGAGCTATTTGATAAATCATAAGAGAAAGAACCAAAATGTGCAGTATATAAAATAAGAATTAACCAAAATGCAGTGTATAAAATAAGAATTCACTTTCAACATTTAATAGGTCTATCCATAGGTAAAAAATAAATTTTAGTCAATTTTGATTTATAAAAAGGAAAATGTGTGAAGATGCAATTCTTTAAGTATGAAGCTACTTGAGCGCTCATTTTTACAGATATTGCCCACTATTTGTATAACAAAGGACAAATAACCTAAAGAACTGATACTTGCAAATTACTAGATAATGATAAGGTGCTCGCCAGAGGTCTCTATTGCTTTAGCAAATGTGCTGCTGAGATGCTATTGGACACTTCTGTTCTTAAAATGTATGTGTGCATGACACGTATATGATTCCTACCAAAGCCAAGGGTTCTGAGGCACCGAGGTCTAAATTAGTACGATTTTGTGTTGGTTTCAAGTTCCTCTAATAGTTCAAGAACTTCATGTACTCCAAGATCCTTTAGTATCACACAATACACACAATAAGAATTAATTATCCCATCTCAGCATATTTTTCTCCGACCTTCTTTTTTTGTTATGATGCTTTTGTACACCATATCTCTTGCTGATGGCTTCTTGCATTTCTTTTATGGTATTAAGGTCAATTAGCATTTTTAACTTCTTTTAACTATTGTTCTAACTTCCTCGCATCTCATTTAGGTTGATGCTGAGAGATTGTTTCATCAAAAGGCTGCTGTAGTTCTGGGCAAGCTCTACACTGAGGTAATGCTTTTTGATTTTAAAAGACATTTTGAATAGAAATTGTGCTGGTATTCTTAGCCTTGCTGGTATTTTTAGCCTTGAATCCTTGACAGTTGCAGTCGACATGTCCTGATTGCATGCATCTATTTCATAATCCTACAAGTAGCTAATGTGTTCTTTTTTGGTCATAGATGGCTCAATTAAAGCCTCAGGATGAATCTGCTTCAAATTTAACAAATCAGACTAAACAACATCCGCCAACTGCCAATATTGATGCCACAGCTCCAAATGAAAATATAGAGATTAGGAACAGTCAATCTAGTGGCTCATTTGCAGATACTGAGAATGCATCCGATGATATCAAGATAAATCACTCTGCAGAATCCCCAGAAAACAAAAATAATGAGAATCTAAATACCAAGGTGGATCATTCCAGGGAAATTCCTGCAAATGGTCAACGTGGCACATATTATGTTGCAGAAGTAAGGCTTTCCACCTAATCTGAAACATTTACTCTGTTTTTAGATGTTTTATGAATTAAAAAAAATTTACGTGTTGAATTTATATAGCATCTATTCTCTGGTTGGTTGATAAAATAAGTCTTTTATATAAACTATGGATAAATTTGACAGCTTGTTGAATTTTCATGCATTAGGTGTTGTGTTCAAATGTGCTACTCGTATAGCTCTTGAGT
Organism: Dendrobium chrysotoxum; assembly: GCA_019925795.1. NCBI lineage: Eukaryota > Viridiplantae > Streptophyta > Magnoliopsida > Asparagales > Orchidaceae > Dendrobium > Dendrobium chrysotoxum. The sequence continues at coordinate 26,378,938 of CM034315.1, read as the reverse complement.
GGTTTGATGAAATTGTTAACCGTTTGAGAAAACAAAGCTTATTTTCATTTTAATTTTTAATTTAAACTTGATATCCAACTTCAACCCTGTAAGGCTTTAAGCCTTATTATTTTTTGCTATTTATTGTACAGGCTATAAATCCTTCCCTTTATTTTTCTATAATGTTTGAGAAAGAAGAGATACAAATGTAATGTTTAACTGTTTTAATATTGTTTCTTATCATGTTGCCTGGATGATGTAAATTCCCTCTTCATATTAACTAGATTTTCAGAGACTTTTGTGGTTAAAACTACAAAAATCTTGTGTTTTTATCTTCCCTTCCCCTAGCTTGTTTATAATTTTAACAAGCAGTATTAGAGCCCATTTCAATGTAAAGCTTTGTTTTGAACCCCAAGATGAAGATGTCTTTCCAGCTGTGGGTTCTGCAAAGAGCATCTTGGGAGCTGGTATAGGCAGGAAGGAAATGGGTTGGCAGTTTGTTAGCAAACTCCTGTGTTAACAGTGACAAAACTGTACTTTGCTTCTGATTCTCTAGCTTTGGTTGTCAAAGGATATGTTAAATGTGGAGTCTAATTTTTTCCCTGTGAAAAGAATGTGTTCCGCATACTTAGTTGCGGTAAGGTCATCATTAAAGTTGAAAGGGAGTAGAGTCTCCAAAAGTCATCTAATATTTATTGGTTATATCATTTAGGATATTTTAGGCATTTCAACATCTCCTCAACGATCTAATGTTTTTCTTTAGGATATCATGATATTTTGTCTAAGAAATTAAGGTTGTAAATTACTAATAATAAAATCATAATTGACTATAACGGTAGCATCCAATTATAGGATGCCTTTATATTTTATGTTGAGAAATTAAAAATGTAAAACATTACCATAAAATAATAGTTGAATCTATAGCGGCAACATCTGATAACTAGATGTAGTCATCAATATGATAATCGTGTTGAAAAATCTTGTTATGTTTTGTGCATTAATATTCTTTTATAATTTTTTATTTTTTTCTTAGTGATTTAATTAGGTAAAAGGCTTAAAATGGTCTCTACTATTTTTATGGCCAATTGAATTCGAAAGTATTATATTTCTCCGATTTAATCCCCCGACTATATTAAACTTATCCCAAATAGTCCCTCAGATAAAAATTGACAAAATTTAGGATACAAATTTGATCTGAATTTAGTCCCTTGACCATAAAATTTTTTCCCAATTTAGTGCTGGAGGGACTAATTGGGATCAATTTTATATCATCGGGGGAATTTGGAGAAATTTGATACTCTTGTAACTAAATTGGCTATATACAAATGATCAAGGAACTATTTTAGGTTTTTTTCTTCTTCTAATTAGTTAGGTCTCCTCTAAATCTCAGTAAAGGATTCAAAAGACTCAATTGAAGAGCCAAGGATATATTTTGCTACAGCAAAACTTAAGCTAGAGGAACTAATATCCTCTTTGAACAGCTTAATCTTAGCACAATATGCTTTTAGCAAAATAATGAAGGTTTCCTATATCTTGATTGGGGCTTGATATTAACCAATATATACCTCTTAAGCAGCTACACAATTAATATAAGGAATCATCAATTTCGATAGATTGATGCAGTAAATGTTGGAAACAACATAATAAAAGCCTATCAATTAATATGAACACGTTCCCACTAGTGCCCAAAAAATAGAAATTTGTATCAAACTGGAACCAGTAACTAATCTCAACATTGAAGTATTGGAAAAACTTTTATAAGCAAAAAATCTCAAATATCCTTGATTGTCAGATATAATTGTCGTTATAAATAAAAATCATGAATCCAACGATAGTAATTGGTATTGACACAATAGAAGCAAGTGGATCAATAAAGTATGCGAACTCTAATAAAAATTCATGGTCCAATACATAGATATTGATAGGTCAAACTTCATTTATTTGTTGAAAAGACAGATTGACCGAAAACTACATAGCTATACTTAATAGTAAAACACTTAGGAAAACCCGCATACGACGAAGATTTTTGTTGCTGTCAGAATAAATAGAAGTTCAAATTCTATTCATAGTAATTGGGAGCGAAAAAAGGGATGTTATCCATGCATATTTATATATATATAGCCCATAAGAAAGCAAATTGTTCTTTTTGTCTTATAATTGTTTTCGATTCACTAATTTTGTTCTCTTTCAAATTGTACAAAACAGTATGAAAAAGATCAAATACAAAAATACACATATTGGAATTATGACTTTTTTTATCAAATATTTGAAATAAAAGTTGCAATTGGTTGGTCAAATATCAAATAATATGATCAAATAATTAGTTAAATTTATTGCTTAGGTATTAGTTAACTAATATCTATTGAAAAGAAAGATATTTTTTGTTTTTGCTATTCTAAATATTAAATATGAATATTTGCAATATTGTATGTATGACTCTAATATTATATCTTATATTCTATATATTATATATTCAAATATATTAAATAATAACTTGTACCAGATGGCAAGCTAATGTTTCATCTATGTCAGCTTGCCAAGTGATTGCACGTTTAACGTGTGGCACCTATTGGTGAGATATCAACGAGACAAAGGACTTGGAAAAGTTTCAAAAGGCCGCGATGTCCAGGATCTCAATAGGTTGCAGGATTTCATGCTAAGACAAGAGGATACGCTAAACTTAACAACATGAAGCAGGAACAGAAAAGTGATAAGATGAAATTTTTTTCCCGAAAAGGCTTGGTTTTCTAAAAGTTGCACCATATTTTCATCTAATCTTTGTGTCATCTTTTGCATGAGCTTGCTATGGCCAATCCACAAATCTTATATATTTCTTTTTTTCTTTAAATATCATCTATTTATTTTGTTTGTATATTTAAATTATTTCATAAGCGCTTTATTTGTGTTGATAATCAGAATCAGATCAGCTTCTTGTTTTAAATAGATTGGAGAATAAGAACAAACGAATGGCCAACTTGGGATATGTTTTGTGATGCTTTAATGTAGTGCATTTGATTATGGGAACATTGTTATGTTAACTATCCATCCAAGCACGAAATTTTCATTGATCTTTTTACCCACAACTTGATGGATTGAGTGTAACTAAAGATGTAAAAAAAGGGCATAATGGTGTTAAATGATGTTTTTCTGGCATTAGTCACTGCAGTCTTTGAGAGATAATTGCTACTTATTGAGATTATCTGACGCAGGCAGGAACCTGTCAGAAGATTTGTTATATCCTTCAGTTTGCATAGGACTTAAATTTTCTGTATATAAAAGTTACCTTTATTTGATGACGTTCTACAAGCTGCCTCTTATTCGAGGAGCATGTATAGTAGTGGATGTAGAAGTTGACATCGTGTCCAAGGGTACTCATCTCATAGTATTCCCAATCTGACTTCTTAGGGAAGTTCCTTAGACATTATCATTTTGGTTAGTGTTAAGCATAAACTTAGGTTGCAAAGCAAAATAATTCTCCACTTTCTTGAACCATTTCAACTGGGAATGTGATATAGAATATCAGGCTTATTTTGAAGGCTCCATTACGAGATCAAAATCAAGAGCTTAAGATGTGATGAAGAGCTAGGAGGTCATCATTAAGCAAGCATCACTAAAGATTATTGCTATGGAACTCAAAAGATTATAATAAAAATGAGAAGTTGAATTTTAAAATTTCAACTTTTACTTTGTTATTTTTGTATGGAACTCTTGAGAATTGTTTTTTCTTTATTTTAATTATCTTTAGGCTTGATTAAGAAGTCATATGATTGGCCACTCTATTTTCCCCCTAAAAATTCACAATCCCTTGATTTTAGGTGTAAGATTAAAGTGGATTCTACTCTTCCAATTTGCTTGGCTTGCCATAACTTTTTCCTCTTTTTTTAAAGTTTTGAATTTTGAAAATTTAGAGCTGATGTAATGCTTTAAATATTTGCTAGAATGAATGAAAAAAATAGATGTTCCAAACAAGATGGAAAAGTGAAATTTTTAGGGTTAAGAACTTGGTGGTTGACCCCCTTTTTTTGGTTTTCCATGTATGAATACCTATGTATCTTTTAAATTCTTGTTCATCCCTTTCTCAATCTTTCATAACATATTAGCACATCTTCCTAGCATCATCCCAAAGCATTTCGCCACAACATATGGCCAATTTAAAAAAAAAAAAAAAAATCTAAATCTCACTTAAAGCTATCCGCCACAACAAAGTTCTTTTGACCTCGCTTTAATCCTTTCTTTTCCATCACCCATTACTCTAGATCTACTCTCCACACATTTTTTCTGACATGTCATAGCCATTCCAGCCCATCCATGCACCCTTAGGCCTCTCCTCTCACACAATATTCCAAGATTAAGCAAATCTGTCTAAATTAGATCCCCTTGACCTAGTCTTGGCTTTTCACCATCCTATGGCATCTAAATCATTGAAACATCACCAACCACTCAAGATCATATCTAAAAACGTTACCTTAATATGCCCAAGTGGTTCCATACCTAGGATCCGATACCGTTAGAAACCTTAGACCTTGAATCAGGCCCTAGTGGTCCCCAAGGTGAGCTCAAGGGTTGGCCATGAACTTATCTTTTGATTACCCTTTCCTTTCAACCAACACCTCAAATAAAATAATTCAACCACTCAAGAGTTTCTCCCACATACTTAACCTCCTACCAAGTGAAAGCCTTAGATCAGCCCCTCCAAGGTTACATTAGAATGACCAATTTTCCAGTTTGAATGATATTGGAATAGGCTTCCCATCTGGGTGTGATATGTAGCTAAAAAAAAATATTTACATATTATGCCAAGCGATTTGGTTTAAATAGAGTTGATACCAATGCGTTATCCAATAAAATGAACTTAGAATGTGGATTCATAAAGCTTACCTTATTTGAGTTGAGATGAAGCTTATAATGATGAATATTATGAAAGCTTATGATGGTTCTTCTGTGGCTATTTGAACAAAATAATAGAAGAGGATATCGATTTGGATATGTGCTCCCGCTTTGACTTTTAGATGCTACAGCCTAACCGTTAGGGAAATCTTTCAACAGTTTTCTCTCGGTGTCTTTAGGCAGCATTTATTATGTTCTCTTAGAAGAATAAAGAAGCTGGTGTTTGGTGGGCGCTCTCCTTATGATGCTTCTACAACTATTGAGTTTCCATTATAATTTCGAACTACTATATATTTTGCGTCAATTCCCTTAGATCTGTTTTGTTTTGTTTTTTTTTCTTCTGGTTTTCATCTCATTGAAGCTTTTGGCAAAATTTGCTTTTGCCTAGAGCTTCTCTTGTGGTAGCTTTTGTATAACATTTTTGTCATCTTTGTTTTTTTTTTAATTTCTTATTTCAATTTTACGAATTTGATAGTTGGACGCATCACTATTTTATCATACAAAAAAGTTTCTGATTCTCATCGTCATCCATATACCTATAGGTTATTCACTCCTTCGATGCTCAGACAGATGGCGAGCTCAGCATCTCGGCTGGTGATTACGTTGTGGTACGTCAGGTATATCTTTTTAATTTTATTCCTTTCAGATAATTATATGCTGATATGATTTAGGAGTTTCTCTTTTAATTCAATTTTATAGTTTTTTTTCATTATAGGTTAAATTCCTTTTTTTTTTCACTTATAGATATAGCTTGGCTTGTCAGAATACTAGTTCCGATATCATATTATTTTTCATAGTTCTTGATAGTAGTGTTTGTTCCGTGAAACTTGAGGAATATAATTAAAAACTACTCTAAGGGGCTGTTTGGTATGCGGATTTAGGCCGGATTTGAGGCGAAATCCAGCCAAACGCCCTAAAATGCAAAACCAAATCTCACAGAAAATGAAAGCCGCCGTAGACGGAAAGTTCCGCCTTTTCGTTGTAAATCCCGGATTTCCAAAATCCTCTCGTTCGGCGGATTTCCAAAATCCTCTGGCTCTATTGGCCCGGGAAGGAAGAAACTCTACCCAATTTTTAAACCTCCTTAAATCTTGAATGGAATAGCCAAACAATCACATAAGATTTATCATGAAGGTTACCAAACAGTTTTCAGGATTTAACCTACCCCAGGATTTCGTAAATCCGGATTTGGAGGATTTACGAAATCCTAGATTCTACTAAATAGCCCCTAAGTCACCTGATGTACTTGTTTTGGGATTGCCCTTTAGAATGTATCGCATGAAATGTTCTGTGGGTTTCTACAATTTTTGTGTGCACTAAATGAGTTATGGAGAGAAATAGAGAGAGAGAGAGAAAGAAAGATACATCCACTCATTCTATTTCTCACTTTCTCTTATCATTCCATGAATAACATCTGCCTCATATTAGTTCTATCTCATCAAACTCTTCGATACACTGATTTTTTTTCCTGGCGTGCTATGAATTAAAAGGTAACTCAAAATGGATGGTCAGAGGGTGAATGCAAGGGGAAAGCTGGCTGGTTCCCATCTGCTTATATCGAGAAACGGGAAAAAGCTCCAGCAAGCAAGGTGATTGCCCTGTTATCATGTTAATAGTCACCACTTCATGTTCATGTAATCGATTCATGTACAGGTGCCTCTTGGTTCATTTACACATCTATTCAAGCTTTTTGGGTGTTTGTTTTTTTATATTCTTATTTTGGAAGCGCTGGTATCTATTATGGTTATCAGGTGCAATAACTGCATTTGTAAATAATACGCAAGGTTAGAATTATTGTGATTTATCCAATTGTTTTTAAGCTCTGATTAGGTCTTATGTGTGGTATTGTTTCTTTGTCCTAAATAGGCACATTAGCTTTCTATTTTCTTTTTAGATTGATTTTTGATTGTGATCTACTGTGTTCTTTAGCTCTCATACTTCATTTAACGTTCTTTCTTGTGTTTTGCCCAATGACAAATGCAGTATGCCGGAGGAAAGGAAATTTTAAAGTTTATTTTTGCTCTTTTCTTGTATGGATATTTGTTTCTTTATTTTCTAGATTTAGTTGTAAGCTAATTTGTACGATACTAACGTACAAATATATTCTTGGAGAAAAATATCTAAAAATTTATTTTAGATCAAAATACTGCCACGATGCTTATATTCTCGTTGTATAGGAGGAACAAAGTTCCACCCACATCAAATTCAGCTTTCTCCGTTCCTTTTATCTTCCTTTCTTTTGCATTATACGAGCTCAGCAGGGCAAGGAGGACGCGACAATGAAGCTTAAATGAAAAATTAAATTTAGCAGCAATTTAATCAGACATGGGTAATTTTTTTTTTTAATGTTTCTTTCATATGAAAAATTATATTATTTTGATGGAGCTCTAACAGAGTTGGATTCAGTTCGACAAGACTTTTTTTGGGCCTTGCAAGAACATATTTGAACTTTTTTAGAACCATATTTGAACCATGCTTGAAACTTATTCAAGTCATATGATTGAACATGGTTTGAATATGGTTTGTTAGAATGTGTTTGAACCATAATCGAACAAGGTATGAGCATGGTTCAAATCATGTTTGATTATGATTTAAGCATATATTTTAACAACTAAAAGTTATATGCTTACTAATTATATTATAAAGGTGAAACAAGGTTCTATAAATTTTTTTTTTTACATCTTGAAGAAGTTTAAAATTTTCATCAGAAGGATGAAGTTGATAATTTGCTCCGTAGAATTAACATTATCCTCAGCAATCAAAATATTAGTAAAAATATTTTTGAAAATATTTTTATTTCACCAATTAATTTTACACTTTAATCTTTTAAGTTTGAACCACGATCTATTAATACCCAAATAGAGTTATTAGGATGCAGAGGAGCATGCCAATTCTTTTTGATATTTAAAAAGGAATTGTTAAGTAACCAATATTTTGAAATATAAACTTGAGAGTAGGACCCTCCTGTTGCATCATAATACCAATAAGAAGGGGAGAATGATCAAAAAAGATTATGCAAACATGCTCAACAAAAGTACTATTTCAAGAATTAATCCAAACATCATTAAAAAGAATATGATCCAAACGTTGCGACAGATTAGCACGATTCCAAGTAAAACATGGCCAATATTAACTAAATTGCAATCCAAATTTAAACTGTTTAAATCCTCCATAGACTAATAGAAAGGGTTGGAGCCACCAAGTCTTTCAGACGAATTAGAGATAGCATTGAAATCACCACCAACCAACCATGGCAAGTTAATTAAGCCTTTAAAAGTGACTAATTTTTCTCAAAGAACCTTTCTAATAATACGAGACGAAGCAGCATACACAAAAGAAGCATAACACTTAAATTGCCATAATTCAATACTGCAATGAACCACTTAAGTAAAATCACCAACAACCTCAATACAGACGGGGACTTTCTAGATTATCCAAATTTTATTATACATTGGCAAAAACATGATTGAAACCCAAAAATTGAGCAGTGGAATCCAACTTAGTAGAATAAATAAATGGTTCAAGCAAAACTAAATTATAAACATTATGAATGCGACATAAGTTGTTAACTCTGATTCTAGCGAAAGGACAAGAAATGCCCCTAACATTTCAAATAAGAGACTTAAACATTAAATTACAAGTTACCAATTTGTGAACGACTACTCCTAAGAGATTGTAATATGGCATTATTATTTTTCTTATTCTTCCTGCCTTACACTTTATCGAAATCATTACCAATTATTCAACAGGCTAGCATCAGAACTCCCACAATCATTAATATTATTAGCATTTTGAGAGAAAGTAGTAGATGCCTCACTAACATTACCCAAATCCTTATCATGAGTAACATCACATGCGATCATATCATCCTGACTAATTTCTCCTTCTTTCATATTTTCTTCTACCATATTTTCCTGTTCATTCACAAAGGGATGAGAAAAAACTATATTAGCACGTTCAAAATTGTTCCCAAGAAAATCAAAATCAGATTGGTTTTTATTAGTAGTACAAGGCAATTGCAAAGATGTTGAAATAGTGTTATGTTCATAATAAATATCCACCATTTACTCATCCACATTTTCAACAACATTAGAAACTTGGCATTATTTATCTAAGATAGGAGGAGAGTCATTAGTCACTCCCTTAAAAGTTAAATGTTTGATTGCCTCTATGATACTATCAGATCTGCCATTTCCAAATCAATAGAGGAAGCAGGTTCTTTGTGATCATTCAAAGTAGAATGCGGGTCTTTCGAAAGGTTCTCTGGTTGAGAATTAGCCTCCACTGGGGCGTTAGTTTCCTACACTAGATTAGAAATAACAAGAAGTAAAGAATCAACAAACACATTTTCCCCTTAGAATCTTTGGAAGGATCTTTTTGCTTGCGTAATTGAGCATGCAAAATAAAATATTCTGAGATACAATGTCCATGCATTTTACAGTGACTACAAAAAAATGGCAAATTTTTGAATTCAACTTTTTGTAGGTACCCACTATGCTCCTGTCCAAGCCAAATTTCCTTAGGATGTTTTTTTTGAAATGTCCATTTCCACCAAAACATAGGCCACAGATGGATAGGACGTAGAAGCAGTAGCCTGATCTGTCTGTAAGGATCTACCATAAATCGAAGCTAACACAAACAAAATTTGGGAATTAAACAAATGAAGCCTCAAATTCAAAAAGAAATCCAAACATGTGCAATAGGTGAGTCTTCCTTGACATAAAAAATAAGTGTCCATTTGAGCAACCGCATTTGACAAGCTTGAATGTAATAAGCTCTTCTGGAAAATATGCGGCTATAATCTAAATTATTAGAGAGTTAAATCGCAATGTGACGTTGATCCAAATGACCAATGGAAAATGATCTGAAAGTTTCAGATTGATAAAAAAACTTGCGAATAATATCAAGGTTCGGATAGCTTGAGACAAACTTTCAACTAAGGTAAACGCAAAAGGAGTAGCCAGTTGAGATATCACGTTATCGTCAAAAATCAAAGCCTTAAAACCTTTAAAGGAGGTTTGAACAAAATCAAATTTGAGCGTAGAAGAAGAAGATTCACCTTCAACAACATTTTTGAAAGATCGCATCTTATCGTTACCTGATCACCAGATAGAAGGACTTGTTTATCCCAATCATCAGGTTTTGAAGCAAGCTAAGGGTTCGATGATGATGGAGTCACCATCGACCAAAATCCGTAATAGAAAATGAAAAAAATGATAAGATCCAAAAAAATGGCGAAGAGATGAAAACCAGATGACAAAATAATAGATGAAAAACGAACAACAACATCTCCACACATAGAGGAAAAAGGTGGCTCAAAGAGAAGCCTTAAATCGCCTTAGCAGGAAGGATCTTTTCGTGTGCTTGAAAGTTCATAATATGTTTTCAACAACATTAGAAACTTGGCATTATTTATCTAAGATGGAAATAATTGTGCATATCACTTTTCTTTTTTTTGAAATTCCTTACCTATAGAGGGGCCTGCGTGTTAATTAAGAAAAAGGTTACAGAGTCCTTAAAAGGGATCTCAAGCTTACTAATGCTCAGAAGAGCTACAAAATCAAGCAAAAGAAAACCTAAGGGCCTAAGGTCCCTACTAAGCACAATTATAAAAATCCTAATTACATTTTAGGATGGCAAGAAGTCAAAATCCAAAAATAGGAAGATCAAAAGAAAGACAATTAGCATAGACTTCCAAAAAATGGTCCACCGCAAACCCAAATTGAAGATCACATTTCATGAAGTGGAAGACCTGCAAAAATGGTTAAAAGAGAAGAAATATATAATCCAATCTATAAACCTATAGAAACTTAAAAGGTTCATGCTATTGAAGCCACCTGCAAGGTTAAAGCTCATGACAATATTTAGAATGAAGAAATTAAAATCCATAAAACCATCAGTAATGACATTTAAGTGAGCAGTTAACAAAGAAATGACAAAGTGATTATAGCTGCACAGTGGATAAGACAAACCACAGGTAATAGGAGAATTATAGACTAGACATATAGCAACCGAAGAAAAACCATTAGGGGCAACCAAAATCAAAACCAACATAACCATAAGCCTCCAATTATAATAGGAATTGCACAATGATAAATAGAGCAGCACAGTAAAAGTAGAGCACAAGCAAGAGCAGGTCCTTAACACGCTGTAATTGACAGACATAGGAAACCACCCCAACCAGCCGTAAATAACATTGTAGATTCCCAACAATTAACCACAACCCATCAATGCAAGCAAAACCCCCAAAGAATAGCATAACAGAAGCCACGAACCAACCAAAAAGAAGAGCTTAAACTAAAGTTTGCAAGGACCACAGTTGAATCCACCAAAAACTCCGATTATGCATCAGCCCAACAAAAAAAGAGTCAACAAAGCAATCACCAACACATATAAAACCAAAAGCAACAGGCATGTGATGGAAATACTAAACCCAGATAGAAAAAATTCCAAAACTAGAGAACCATGAAACCATCAAATAGAAGGGCCAATAAAACTTAGGAGCATAGTATCTGTATTGCCATCATGATTTAAACCCAAAAGCCACTCCAATCTAACCCCCATTCCACCCAAGCCAAGCAAAAACTTGCAAAGGCGGAGAAGAAAAGAACAGACAGAGTAGCAATAGGATTTCTGAATCACAGGCATAGAACCTTGAATCCTCACCCACCAGCTAATAGAGAGGGACAAAAGGCACAACTAGAGAGGGAAAATTAATCACATAAGCTCCAGCATAATAACCAAAATTTTAATGGCCACTAAGCTAGGCAAATAATAAGACTTCATAGCAGGCCAACCAAACTTGTAAGGCCACCTAAAGCAGCAGAGCAAGGTAAACTGATTCCAGATAAAGCCACAGCAGACTAGCCCATAATGAACCACAAAAGGAATAGATGCGCAGCTTATGAGGTTTAAATTAGCAAAATAATTGAAACAATCATGACTTACAAATGACCTAGCACAATAGAAAAAGAAACAAAGGGACTCTACACCAAAAAACCTTTTACTAAAAGGTACCAAAGCAAGACCTTGGGCCACCCCAACCAATTAACCAAAGATAGGTACCAAACCATAGCACTGCCAGAAATAGACAAGCAAGAGAAAAAGTACCATACAACCGGCAACTATAGAAATAACCCCTCAAAGTCAGGAATAAAACCAACCAAGTAAAGTACACTCAGCAGTAAATAGAGGAGCTACAAAAGGACAACTCCAATAGCGAAGAGAAGGAAATAGAAGAAAAGTAAAATAGCATAAACAAAGCAGCAGAACCCAAACCAAATGGAAAACTAAGATCTAACATACGGTAAACCATTTTTATCCAAAGTAATAAGCCCTTTCAATGCATTAGGTACATTAGTAGTAGAAAAATCAATAAAGCAATATAGGTGACAAGCATGATTAGCAAGCCAATCAGCAAAAGAATTTCCTTCCCTAAGAACATGGGTAATGGAGTAATTTAAAAGGGTTTATAGTTGCTTAATTTCCCTAATGAGATAAAACAAATTCGAATTACAAATAATATCCTTAGTCTTTCAAACTATAAATACTATAAGTGGCATCCACTTCAATCCAGATATTAATAATGTCAAGAGAAATACATAATTTTAGACCATGTAAGATAGCAGATAATTCAACAAAGATAATAGAGCACTTGGCTAAGGGTCCAACATAAGCCATGACAATATTCCCAAGAGCATCCCTGATAATACCACCCCAACCAAAGAAAGAATCTTTAACTGATCCATCAGCATTAAGCTTAAAAGTATTATATGGGGGTTTCACCCAATGAACCAGCTTAGGCTCAATATAAAGACGAGTAACCTGCAAAGGAATGCCGAGATGTTGTGCCACAAAGAAGAAATCCTTAAAATTATTGGGGCATAGAAAAAAGCTTCAAAATTTTGTCTTTGACATTACTAATGATGTGATGATGGTTCATAGGGATATTGTTAAAATAAGAGTTATTTCTAGCAATCCACAGAAACCACAAAATAGGGGAAGGAATCAAATTCCTAATATGACCTCTGGCATTAAAAAACAAAAGGTTAAGCATGTCATTGATGTTAATATTAGCAGTAAGAAAGTTAAATCTAAAGATATCCTCAAAATGGATCCAAGTTTAGGTAGCAATCAGACCAGAAATAAACAAATGATGCATATTCTCCACGTGATAACAATATTGACATTTAGAGAGAAAGATAAAGCCTCTTTTAGTTAAATTCTCATTAGTAGGAATGTATTTATGTAAAATTCTCCAAATAAAGGTAGTAATAGTGGAAGGAATGCTTTTGTGCCAAATCATAGAGAAAACTTTGTCAATATAATTTTTAGTTCTAAAAGCATTCCAAGCATCCTTCAGATTGAAATCACCATTTTTAGAAAGATTACAAAGTAAATAATCATCAGCCTCAATATTAATAGGAAGTTGTAAAATTTGGCTAATAATATATTCAGGGAGTACTTCAGCTAGTTTATTGTAATCCCAACTATTCTCAGAAATAAAAGAATTAACCTTAATAGCAGCAATAGAAAAAGTATTTAGGAGAGAATCAATATAATGGATACCTGACAAATGATCTTGCCAAAAGAAAATGTTAGCACCACCAAGACCCCATTAGATATGAGGATCAGCTTCCCATTTAATGTTGCAAAGCCTCTTCCAAACTCTTGAGTCTCCCTTATTATAGGAGCATATAGTGGGATGCTTACCAACACAGTACTTAACAATCATAAATTTAGCCCGAAGACTAATTTTAGTGTTAAAATTAAACCATAACTTCATAGAGAATTCATGGGAAAGATCAAACATATTTTTACAACCCAAATCACCTTCTTACAGAACACAACGACAGTTGTTCCAAGAAAACCATAAGATTTTACCATTGTTGATGGTGCCTTTCCAAAATAATTTATTAAACAATTTTTTAAGCCTATTACACACAACAAACGTAGGCTTTAAAGTTTGAAAAATATAAACAGGAAGGGAACACTAAACACTTCTGATGAGAATTAATCTGCCACCAAAGCTTAAGAGATTAAAGTCCCAAGAATTAAGTCTATTATGCACAGAAATAAGAAGACCATCATAAAGAAAGGTCTTCTTATGACCTTTGTAAAGGGGAACCCCAAGATACTTAATAGGAAGAGATTTTTGCACAAAACCAGTGATACCTTTGATAGCAGCAATATAGTCATGAGAAATTTTGCTATAGGTAATAAAGTAGCTCTTTCTTTTATTAAGGAAAAGGCCACTAGAGACTTCAAAGCTATGCAAAAATATCATAAGTAAATTAATCATATTAAGAGAGCCATTGGCAAAAATAATAACATCTTCAACAAAAGATAAGTGAGATATAGGGAAGCCTCCAATAGTTTTATAAAAGAGATTAGTATGATTTTTAAAAAGGTTAGTAAGACCTATAGATAAATATTCAGTAGCAATAATAAAAAGGGTAGGAGAGATAAGATCTCCTTGTCTTAAGCCATGAGCTAATTTAAAAAGCCATTACTTCTACCATTAAAAATAACTGAGGAAAAAGGCCCATCAATGCAATTTTGAACAAGCTTAATAAATAGAGAATTGAAACCAAACAACTGAAGAATGTTGTAAAGAAAGTTCCAGTTGATGTTATCATAGGCTTTGGCAATATCCAACTTTAACATAATTTTACTTCCTATAACCCTAACATTAAGATCATTAACGATCTCTTAGGCAAGTAAAATGTTGTCAGAAATAGGCCCACCCCTTGACAAAACCAGTTTGGTTAGGAGAAATAAGCTTGGAAAATAAAGGAGATAGCCAATTCATAAGAATTTTGGAAATTAACTTACGAATGAAGGTGCAAAGACTAATAGGCCTCAGGTCATCCTAGGTATTAATGGCATTCTTTTTATGGATAAGAATAATGGAAGTAGAGGAAAAATACTTAGGCAAACCATTACCAGCAAATCTAACACAACATTATAAATGTCATAACTAATAATATCGCAAGATTTTTGAAAAAAAAACTTAGTAGTAAAACCATCAGGCCCAGCAACAGAGTCCAACTTCATAGACATGACAGCCTCTTTAATATTCTCTAAAGAAGGGGGGAGTAAAACTCAAGTTGTTAGCCTGATTAATAATATTAGGAATGATCTCAGGATTGCCAATAGGAATGGGATCAAAGTTCTTATCGAAAAGATTTTTAAAATGCTCAACAGCAGAATTAGCAATCTCACCAAGATCCTCAGTATGAGAACCATCAGGAAAAGAAATTTTATGAATGAAAGTTTTGGTTTTGTTCCTCTTAACTAAGGCATGAAAGTACTTGGTGTTGTTATCCCCTTCGATGAGATGCTTAGAGGCAGCTTTTGGCTCCCAAAAAATTTCCTCTTAAGCTTGAAGATTAAAAAGAGTATTTTTAGCCTCTTGGAGGAGAGTAAAGTTGGCAGATATGCTTAGAAGTATTGACATTATTCTCTGCATTTAAGATATTTAAGAAAATATTTTTAAGGACATGATTGTTCCACCAATTGATTTTATACTTAAGTCTTTTAAGTTTGAGCCATAATCTCTTCATTCCAAAAATAAAATTATAAGGATGCAATGGGCAAGCCAATTTTCTTGGACCATACTCAAGAGAGAGTTGCGAGTAATCGCATGTTTTAAAATCTAAAGTTAGGAACAGGGCCATTAGGTCTCATCAAAATACTAATAAGAAGGGGGGAATGATTAGAAAAGGTTTTACTGAGGTGCTCCATATAAGGATTATTGAAAGAATTAATCACCACATTATTGAAAAGCACACGATCCAAACGTTGCCATAAACTGCCACGATTTCAGGTAAAAGGATTACAAGAAAAAGCAATGACCACAAGATTGTAATCTAAAATCATGTTATTGAAGTCCTCCATGGACGAAAAAATAGGAAAGAACCCCCCAGTCTTTCAGAAAGATTAGTTATAGTGTTGAAATCACAATCAACCAACCATGGTAAATGAATAAGACTATGGAAATTAACAAGTTGTTCCCAAAGAACCTTTCTAGAAAAATGAGTAGAAGAAGCATAAACAAAGGATGCATGACATTTAAATTACCTAAAACAATATTGCAATGAATGACTTGTAAGAAATCACCAACAACATCAATATCAATCGAATCTTTCCAAAAGGCCCAAATTTTGTTAGAAGAGTTAGCTACAGCATAGTTAAATCCCAACAATCTAGCAGTATTATCCAACTTGGCAGCAAAAATAAAAGGCTCCAATAAGACAAGAATAGAAACATTATGAAAACGACAAAGGTTTTTAACTCTAATCCTAGAAGAAGGGCATCCAATGCCTCTAACATTCCATATAATAGATTTAAACATTAAGAAGAGAATGATTAGCTTGTGAATGGGTGTTTCTAGGAGAAAGTGAAACAATACCTTTATTTTTCCTATTCTTCCTCTCTTGAACCTTGGCAAAACCATTATCAATGTCATCATCCATATAATCCTCATTGTGAACATTTTTATAAGCAATATCTGATTTACCATAAAAAGATACTTTACTATGAGTTGTTTGATTGAAAAAATATAGTTTTGAAAAGTGTTTAATTTTCTTTGGGAAATGTTTAATTTCTGAAATTTTAAATTTTATAATCGAACACTTATTATGAATGATATATCACCTCGAAAGGTGAACGTATCGTTCTCTAATAGGTTCAGATTACAAATCTTTGAATTTATCATGATTATTATAATCAAACTCAAGGAGAAACAATATATGATCCCGAAGGATCAAAATAATGTTTAATCAATTGTTTGATTATGTTAATCTGAATAGGATCATTAATTTCATAATCAGAACTATGATTATAATTGACATATCTATCCGAAGAAAGAAGATATCAATCATTATCAATAGTTTGAATATGAAAATAACGATCGCCATTTTTTGTTTTGATTTCCCAAAGATAATTAATTAAAGGTTTTGAAAAAGTTTGATTTTGAAATCAGGTCTGGGTTTCTAAATCTCTTACGAGCGCAAGCCCTCGTAGTTAATTATATCGTAGGAAACCAGGAAATTTTCTACGAATACTCTCGATTAAAATAGCGATACGAATTTTATTTAAGATTTCAAAGATTGATATCAAAGAAGGTTAAGGACTTGAATTTTCAAGTGGGATTGGTTCAATGTTGAACACTTATTTCTTGAGTCAAAGGAAGAAGAGTAGGAGGTGTCTTGAGATTCTGAATTACTTCAGAAACACCTCAAACTATCCTAAGTGTTGGGCTCGAATTTGATGGAAAGAGATTTAGGTTTGAGTGGTCAATTTTATTAGAAAGTGGGAATTAGATTTCCGTAAGGTTGAAGTCTTAAGATTAGAGATTTGCCTCAGAACCTAAGTCTAAAATGGGTACTGGGAATCAGTGACCCAGAACCTAGCTAATGCAATGCAATTTGGACATACCCCGGCCTGGATTGGGGAGCCAGCTAAACCACCTAAACGCTTTTAAAAACCATGAGTCAAAGTCTTTTAAATGTAGAGTGGTTAGGGGACGTTGTTTAAGATTAGTTTAAGGAGAGCAGGGCTGACATCTAGAGCAGATTCCTATTTAGCCCTTTAACATATGTTGGGTTAAATGCTTAAGCTAAAAATGCAATTAAAATTTAGACTCAAATTTAATTTGTTACTAATGCGATGCATGCTAGTCGACTCAATGAAATGCTTAAATCAAAATGAAGCAGTTTTAAAATAGGCTTAAAAATAGGTTTTATCCTAGAGATTGTACAACATCCCCTTGGACAGAACTGCACCCTAATAGGTCAGGTGGTCTGCCAGAACCCGCAGGCGGGGAGGTGCCTAACAAGGTAGAGAAAAGTTCAATATGATGCATGAAAAACTCCCGGCTAGTCCGGGCTTACTTCTTAAGAGCGTTAGAGTTTCTATCTGAGCTTAAATTTTTTAATTTTGTTTAACTAGAAATAGTTAATGACCGTACCCTCACGAGCCTCCGATCGGGTTCCAGGCTAAATCAAATGCGACATGCAATAAGCGCCAAATAAACTACTAAAAGCATGCAAGTCCTTAATCGCAATCAACATCAAGTAATCAAATCAATTAAATAATTAAATTAATTAAATAAATGCTCAAACTGAAAGTCCATAGGCAAGTGCCCTTAATTATACAACCCAGGGTCTGCAGGAAAGTAAAGTGGTCGGGTACCACTGACTACAACCCGGATTCTACTCCTAAGACTCAAGTGACTTTGAGATTTGAGATTCTTCTCGTTCTTCACTTCTTCGTCTTCTTAGAATTCCTTGGATCATCGGGTCTGAATATCCAAATGAAAAGAAACTCCCCCTAAATAGGGGTGTTATCTTTTATCTTTGGATATTTGAATTTCATCCTAATTTGGATCTCCAAATGGATAGGAACTCTCCCCTAAGGGATGTTCCTTCCTCTTTGGATTCCAAATTGGATGTTTAAGTATCTCAATCTCAAATCACTTTAAACATTACAACTCAATTTAAATCAAATTACATCAATTGAAATAAAAAATCTAGACTCAACAACCTGCAAGGTTATCCTAATAATCAACAGTTATATTTGACATCCCAAGCAGTTAATATATTGAAATTTAAATGCTCAACACAGTCATACTTGGCCATGCTCTTTTAATTTTAAAGGGGGACTTAAGCGTGCTTAGCACCTGTGCAATTTTAATATTAATGATTTTTGCCCCCTTTATTTTTAAATGCCCTATATGAGCATGGCCACCTGCATAAGATTAGATTAGTACAAAATATCCCTAGCCTAGGGGTAGATCTAACGTACAATCCAACCAACACAGAATACATTAAATAAATAAACAATCATATCAACATCAATTACTTAAATCTAGCAACCAGCATGCAATGAAAACTACGAAAAACCCGGCACACGCAAGTAGCAGAAAAGTAAACACTGGCCTAGCCTAAGACTAGGGTTGGTTGTCCTAGCAAATCATCTAAAGTGTGTGAGGTAGGCTGTGTGGCTTTGATATGTCCTAAATAGGCACTTGATTGAAGTTGCTTGATGTTCTAGTTTGTTGAAAGGCTCAAGGGATTTTTAATTAAAATTTAAATCTTAATGATTTGAAATTAATTTTAAACTTGATTTTAATTGTTTGTTGGGTACCACCTTTGTTTCACACCAAGGCCGTGAAGTTTATTTCACCTTCCTTGGGACTAATTTAATAGCCTCGTAGGCCTGAGTTACCCAGTGGTACCCGGTATAATTAAATGATTTAAGTTTAATTAGTGTTTGAAGGTTGATTAATTTTAATTGAGTTTGATTGGTTGCTGGTTTTAAGTTCAAATTAATGTTTTCTGGAATTTTGAATGATTTATTGAATTTTGGAATTTTCCGGATTATTTTAATGATTTAATTAAGGGGTTAAAATATTGACTTTTTGATTTAAAGGGTTTTCTGGAAAGTTAATATTTTATTAAAATACTAGACCTTAATACGATCAGTTAGACAGTAAGTACATTGAAATTGGATTTTTCTACATTTTATTATGAAGGTTTGAAGTTTTGACTTAAATTTGAAATTTAACATTTTTGATAAATATTAGACCTTGAGATGAGTTGTATGCCCTTGAGTTTGCTCAATTTGGAGTTCATTTGAATTAGTTATGAATTTTTGAAGTTTTGAGTATTTAATGAATTATTTAATTTGTTTAATTAAAGCCATTTTTATGAATTGAATCCAAATGACCTCCAAACTCCTTGAAATTAACTCCAAAGGTCAGGAATGACCTAAGGAGTGATTTCCAAATGTTTGGAAATTTTCTGGAATTTTTAATTATTTTTAATTAATTAAATATTGAATTTCAATTAAAATGAAATTAAGCTTAATTTTGAAGTCCAGTCAAGGGGATTTTATTTTTCACATGTTAAGGGTTTAATTCTGGTCAGTTTGAGATATTACTTAAAATTTTTGGATTTAACTTTGATTTATTATAATTTCTGGAAGGTTTAATAGCTTAATTGAGGTTTAAACTTGATTAGGTTAATTAAGGGGCTTAATGATCTCAAAAGTCAGTGAAAATTTTTCTTAAGGCTAAGAATATCTCTATGTTCAAATGTTCAAAATTTCAAGTCAATTAGAATTGTATCCTAATTATTGAAATTTTTTTCTAAGTTCTCTAAACTTAAGTCCTTAATTATTGTCCTTAATGTCACTAGGTTAATTGGATTCAAATCAAAGTCACTAACCCTTGGACAAACATATGTAAGATGCATATACATAAACACAATCAAATCCTAAATCTAGGAGAGCCCTAAAGCTAGGTGGTGTGTGTATTTCCTAAACATGCAAAGATTAATGCTAATTAAATGTGCTTAATTAGATTAATGAATGATTAGATCATAATCATTCACTAACATCCCCACATGATTTTTATTCAAATATGTTGATCTATGTTTAAAATTCCAGAGTAGATCTCTCAACCTAATATATTTAAGTATTTATGTGCATGTTTCAAAATAATTTTAAAATATACTTAATCTATACATGGAATTATATATAGATATAGGTTTTAAATTAAGAATACTTAAGATATGATTAGGGTGATTTTAATATCTAATTGAGAGATCTACTGATCTACTAAGATCATTTGAAAATAAGTTTTTAATTTTCAAAATAATTGGCTTAATATTTAATTAGATATTAATTAAATATTAAAACAATTAAGTAAGTAAAATAAATTAAAATTAATCAAGTTTTGATCTCTGAAGTTAATCTCAAATTAAAGTACTTAATTTTCTGAAAATTTTGATATATTATACTTAATTTTCTGATTTAAAATGAATTTATTATGAAAATTTGAAGTTTAAATCAATTAAAAGGAATTTTTAAATAATTTTAAATTATTTAATGACTAAAAATAATTTTAAAATCAGTTAATTTAAATCTTTACAGTTTTCTGAAATTTTTAAAAAAATTATTTAAATGTATACATATATATATATTAGTTTTTCAAAAATACTTAAATTATTAATTATTAATTAAATATTAATTAATAATTAAGTATTTAATTAATTAAAATATAAAATATAGTTTAAATTAATTTAATTTTAGAATTTTAAAATAATTTATTAATTATTGGATATTAATTAATTAAATTAATGAAAATTAATTGATTATTTATTAAAAATATTTAAAATCATTAAAATAATATTAAATAATTTAATATTGATTAAAATTTTAAAATCATTTAATATTTAACTGAAATTGTAAAATATTTAATACTAATTAAAATATTAAACAATTTAATTATTAATTAAAATTATGAATCATTTAATATTAATCAAAATTCTAAAGTATTTAATATTAATTAAAATATTGAATAACTTAATATTAATTAGAATTTTAAAATTAATTTATGTTAATTAATATTATAAAGTGCTTAATGTTAATTAAAATACTATATAACTCAATTATTAATTAAAATTGTGAATTATTTAAAATAATTAATATTTAATAATTAATATTTAAATAGAATATTTAACATTTTAAAAGTTAATTATTAGTTTATAATAATTAATATTTGATATTAATATAGTTAAAAAAAATAATCATAAAATTAAATTAATAATAATTTTGAATTTAGAATATTTAGTTTTCTGAAAATATATATTAATATATAACATATATTTTATTATTTAATATTAATTTAATGTTAATTTAAAAGAAATTTAAATTTTTAAACGATTTTTTTTTTAAAAAAAAAAAGAAATTTACGACGGGAATGCCACGTGGCGGCTCGCTATTCGCGGGCGTATAAGGCGCGGCGGCGGCCAATCATTGGAAATGATTGCGCCGCCGCGCAATCATCAACGGATGATTTAAATTGGCGGGGTCCACGCGCTTTCCCCACTTAACCCAGTCAGCATATCGCACGGGCCGTTGGATCAGGCGCGTTCAGGAATCAGTGGCTACGATTGCATCGAACGAGTGATTTCCCGGACAGCTGATCCCACGGTTTTGAATGAACGGCTCAGATTGAGCCAACCCTGAAGATTAACCGTGGGATCTATCCTCCCGGTTCATTCAAATCGCGGAATAGGAAGATCTTGACCGTTGATCATAAGATCAACGGTCCAGATCTTCCTCAACGAGCAGAAATTCTCCCAAACGAATCAATCAAATGAATTGAAATTTTAAACCTAGCTAGCTATAATGAATAGAATTCATGTGGACGTGTTTAAATTGCTTGAAAAGCGCTTTTTAAAAAGCTATTTAGCTCTAAGTGTGTAAGCTAGGGTTGAAGAATTTGAGAGATCTAACCGTTCGATTTTGGATTTTAAGGTCTCTCTGAATTTGTAGACTGTCCACGCAACTTTCTCTAGTTGATGTCACAGTCGAAGGAGCTACGAATCAAGCTGTAGAAGACTTGGACGGATTCAAAGATGGTGAGGTCGGAGGCTTGCCGCCGGTGATCACTGACCGGAGGATTTGACCTTGGAAGGTCTTTAGAAGACTACTAGGAGCTCGAACGAATTGAGATGGTGCTCTGGGAGGGCTTGAGTGGAGAGAGATTGAAGGATTGAGAATGATACCTCCTTAGGAGGTTTTGCCCTATTAAATCCATTCCAGATTGAATGGAGGGCTAAGATTAATTGCATGGACTCTCTGATGGCTGCCAAGTGTCCAAGGGGTTGTTGGGAGCAGGGGGAATCAAGGACAAAGGTACATCCTAGTTGGAAAGGGGTTTTTGTCCTTTTGCAAGCATGTGGGAATGATCCAAGCCATTGGATCTTGATCTGAAGGCTGGGGGTAGTCCTAGGAAGGTTCTAGAGTGGTTTCAAGCAGCTGGAAAGGTTTAGGGAAAAGGGGATTAGGCTTAAGATGGGTTTTGACCATCTTTGACCCATTTGAACCCTTGGTTTGACCATTTGACTGGTCCCCATGCCACATGGCAGCTTAGGTGGCATGAGAGGGAGGTTTGAGAGCTGGAGTGATGGGTTAGAAGGGTTTAAAAGGAATAGATTAAGTTCAAGAGGTGTTTTGACCACATTCAATCCATTCACTTGACTTGTTGACCATAATGACTGGTCAAACAGTCAAGGGTACTGCTGAGGTGGACTAAGGGAGGTCTTGGGAGCTGCTTAAGAGACATTTGAGAGCTTGATTTAAAATACATGGGTATTTGATTAAAGATTTAGGAGTTTGACCAAAATTAATATGTTGACTTTGGTCAAAATTCCTAAGATTTGATGGGCCAAGCATTAGGACATACTAAGGGCATGATTTGAAATGAATCTAATGGCTTGACAGTAGTGCTTTGATGGAGTGAGTTGATCTAATCCAAATAGACTAGATTTGACTAAACTTAGTTTAGTTGACCAAGTCAACTAGTAACTTGGTCAAGGGTCCCATCAAGTTTGAATCATTGAGAAGAGTGATTAGAGAGGTTTGAATGGGATTGATGGGGTTTGAATAATTTTCTTAAGTTGGGTTTGAGTGTATATAGTGAATGAGCTTAAGTTGACTAGGTTTGACCAGATATGGATCTAGTTGACCAAGTCAACTGATGACTAGGATATGATGTCCAGTCAAGTCCACATCACTAGGGGGAGTGATCAAAGAAGCTTAAAGGAGTTTTGACTGCATTTAAGACTTGATTTAAAATAAAGAATCTTAAGGGTTTGAACTGGTCAACCTGGGTTGACTTGGTCAACCAGGTTGACCTAAGGTCAGAGTTTGGGCTGGAATGATTCAAAATGAGGTTTAAAGTCTGGTAGAAGTGGTTTGAGGGTTTGAATAGGTCATTTGGGTCAAATCACCTATTTGAACCCTTAATGGGCTTAATAGGTCAACTGGGTTGACTTGGTCAACCAAGTTGACCCAGGGTTAGGGTTTGAACTGGAATGGTTTGAAATGATGAATGGAGTCTAGTGGAGGTGGTTTCAGGGTTTAAATGGGTCATCTAGGTCAAATGACCTATTTAGGCCCTTAATGGGCCTAATGGGTCAACTAGGTTGACTTGGTCAACCAGGTTGACCCAGGGTCGAGGATTGGGTCCAACCAGTTCAGAATAATATTCTGAATCTACTGGTGGTGGTCTCAAGGTCTGGAGAGGTTGTTTGGTCAAAATGACTTATTTGGGCCCTTAATAGGCCTTTTAGGTCAACCCTGGTTGACTTGGTCAACCAGGTAGGTCCAGGGTCTGGAAATGGGTTCAACAGATTTGAAATGACATTTGGAGACCAATGGAGGTGGTCCCAAGGTCAGAGGAGGTCATTTGGTCAAAATGACCTGTTTTGACCCTAAAGGGGCCTTCTAGGTCAACTAGGTTGACTTGGTCAACCAGGTTGACCCAGGGGCTGGTTCTGGATTCAATGGATTTGGTTTGACATTTGAAATTTGCTGGAAGTGACTGCATTTGATTTGGTGCTCATTTGACCAAAGTGACTATTCACACCCCATAGGGGCATTTTGGTCATTTTGACCCCTAGTCAACTGGGGGTCAAATTGAATCCAACAAAATGCAGTTTATTGCTTAATGGGTCATAATCAAGGGTCTGGAAGTGATTTGGAGCTTTGGAGAAAGCTCCAGGATCAAAATCCACTGGGTGGTAGGTCCAGTGGCATGGACTGTAAATATTTGAGGATTTTACAGCCTTTGGATTTCAATTCAGTTTCTGGGGTTAGAGACCTCAGAATGAGCTCAAATTTGGAGGGTTGCCTCTAGAGACATGTCACATCAGTGTGGAACTGACAGATCTTGAATCAGAGGTCATTTGATAGGGTTTTGAAATGTTCAAAGATTTGGTGGAAAAGGCTTTCAGGACTTAGACCTTTGGCCTTGGATTTGAATCTGGAAATCTGGTTTTGAATTGGATTTTGAGCTTGAATGATAGGATTTGAATTAAGTTTAGGTTGAATTGAAGCTTGGATTGATTTAGAGGAATCCTAGGGTTTAGAATAAGTCATAGGGTCCAAATCAGCTTAAGGAATCCTAGGGTCTAGAATAGATCCTAGGGACTGGAGTCTGGGAAGATCCTAGAATCTAGAAGTCCTAGGGAAATCCTAGGATCTGGGGTCTGGAAGAATCCTATAATCTAGAAGAATCCTAAGATCTAGGAATCCTAATATTCAAGATCTAGAAGGATCTTAGGATCTAGAGTAGATCCTAAAGTTTGATTTCTAGGAAGATCTTAGGGTTTGGAAGTCCTAGGGCCTGGGATCTAGAATAGTCTTAGGATCTGGAAGAATCCTAAGCTCTAGATAGATCTAGGAGAATCCTAGGATCTAAGAGGATCATATGATCTAGAGTCAGGTAGAATCCTAGGGTCTAGAATAGATCCTAGGGTCTGAAGTCTAGGAGAATCCTAGAATCTAGATTTGTCTTAAATTGTATTGATCTGGGGTCAGGATTGATCTGGGGTCTGGATTAATCTTGAATCTGGGTTAGGTCCTAATGACCTCATACAAAAATGAGGTCAACATGAGTATGTAGAGAAGTATGAAGATCCTTACAACTACTGTTCAATTCATTAGTATGGGTAAATTCACCTTCTTCACTTTCATTTTGATCAAGCACACCTTCTTCTAATTGTTGTTCTTCTTCCCTATGTTCCCGTTCATTCAATAGAGAGTTAGACATAGCTTGATTAATGCCATCATTATTGATCAAAACTAAATCAAATTCAGACAAATTTGTATTAGAGTAACCAAGTTAATGTGAGGATGAAACAATGTTAATATGCTCAAAATAAATTGCAGCCATTTGTTCATCTAAGAGGTTAGTAATAGAAGTAGTATGACATTGAATGTCAAAAATAAGGGGATGAGAAGATTTTTCCACTCCCTTAACCATAGGCAAATTCCTGGAAGCCTCATGATTGTCATGATTAGGAGTATTTGCAATAGCACTATTAAGTTCCTGCACATGATTAATATTGTCCATAAATAATGCAGAGGTAGGAACTTTATTTTCCTACACATGATTAGTATCCACCATAGGTAATGCAGAGGTAGGAACTTCATTTTCTTTAGTGTTCTTAGAAGAATCTTTTTGTTTACGAAGGTGAGGATGTAAAATGAAACATTCCAAAGTACTTTAACCATGCATTCTACAATGATTACAGAAAATAGGAAAGTTCTCAAATTCAACTTTTTGAAAATAACCACATTGCTTAGAACCAAGCCAAATTTCTTTAGGATGCTTTTTAGAAACATCCATTTCAACCAAACTACGGGCAATAGATGGATGAGATATTGATGCTGTAGCTTGATTTTTTGTAAGGGTCTACCATAAATCGAAGCTAAAGCAAATAAAATCTAGGAGTTGAACATATGCAATCTCAAATTCAAAAATGAAACCCAAACTAGAGCAATAGGAGATTCTTCCTTAACGTCAAAGTACGACATCCATTTGAGTAATCTCATCTGACATGATTGAATATAGTAAGCTCTATGAGAGAAAATGCGGCTATAATCAAGATCATTATTCAACTGTATAGCAATATGATGTTGGTCTAAAAGACCAATAGAGACATTACCAGACAACTTCAAATTCAAAAACAATTTTAGAGAACATCTAGGTTAAGTCTATGCAAAATGAATTTACTAACTAAAGTAAACTCAAAGGGTGCTGCAAGTTGAGCGATCACATTATCATCAAACATTAGTGCCGGAACACCCTTAAAAGAAGACTGGGTCAAAGCAAGTTTGGGGGAAGAGGAACTAGAACCACCCACCACAACATCCTTAAATGAGTGCAAATTTATAGAACTAGAAACACCAAAAAAACCAGCCAATTTGGCCTGCTCAACAGGCTTAGAAGCCACCCATGGGTTCGATGAAGATATGGTCGTCATCAAACGAAAGGCCGAAAAATGTAAACTAGATCAAAGAAAAATAGCCAAGATGAAATAGATAAATGAAATCAAGAAAGAAATTCAATTAAAAACCATGAAAGACCTCCACAATGAGCGGAAGAAAATGGCAGCTTTAGAAATTCCTTGAAACCGCCAGAGCACGAAACAGGAGCATTGTGATATGTAATTGTGCACACCATTTTTTTTTGTAAGGTTGAATTAGGGTTTGTGAACTGACCTACCTAATGAATTCAAAATTTTGATGAAATGTGAACCTTAGAGCACTACTGGCCAAAGGTGTAATCTCTTGAAATATGAGACAATTTGGAGTTATATTTATTTTTAATAATTGAATCATATTATTCTTTTATTTTACGTATGAGTTTATAAAGAGATTTTGAGAAATTGAAACCACAAAGTTTCAAATGCTCCTATTTATATAATTAAATACTAAATTGATATAACATACCATCTTGAAAGATGGACATGGTATTTTTAAATTTATTCAAAATTAAAAAAGTATTTTAAAAATTTTTTATTCTATAATAATATACAACAAGGAGAAACTATCTCGAAAGATAAATATCATATTCTATAATGGTATTTGAAAATAAAAATAAAGTTTTTAAAATTTGTCATTTTTATAATAAAATACAATAGAAAAAATAATATATTATTCTAAAAGATAAATATTATTCCATAAAGGTAGTTGAATATAAAAAATAGGGTTTGAAAGATTTTATATGTTTCCAAAGATCATTCCCCAACCTTATAAGAATAAAATAGAGTTTATTTAAATTAGTAATTAATGGTTCTTGATAAATGCAAGCCTTTATAGTGAATTATATCTTAAGATAGATGAGTCCCTCAAGAAATTCTTGACTAAAAATAGTGGTTAATATTATCTTGATTTTATGGTTTAAAATTAGGATAAGTTTAGAATTTTCAAAGGAGGTTTGATTCAAATTAGATAATTCTCTTAGAGACAAAGAAAGAGGACTAGGGAGCACTAGATTTTGAGAAGCTTAGAGAAGCTCTAATCTATCCTATGTTGGATTTTATTATTTTAAAGTGATATTTATTACTTGAAGTTGGTATTATACTTCATGAGAGTGAGAACTTATGATTTAAGGTATGCCACATAACCTAGAACTAAGGAGAATCACTATAGAGTAGTGACTCAAAGCTAGTCTAACAAAATGATAAAGTTGTAGATGGGATTTATATCCTTGAACATTTTAGAAGATTCATGAGAACACTCAACACTACTAGACTTACATCTACCTGGCCACCTAAACTCAACCTAGTGCTTTAAAACCATAATTTATGTCTTTATGAAATGTAATATGCATAAGTTATTATCTTAGAATTTCTTTGAATTTGGGGCCATCTTCTAGAGATCCTAAATGGTCCTATATTTATGGGTGATATTTTTGCACTTAATGCTAAATGAAATTAAATTTTATTTTTGAATTTGTTTCTAATGAAATGCTAGTTAGTTGAATATGCAAAATTAGAATGATTTAAACTTTTAAAATGGCTTAGAAAATAGATTTTTCATTAAAAAATCAATCCTCCCTTAAGATAAAGCAAGCACCCTATCAGATTTGGTGGCTTAGCTAAACCATACGCAGAGAGGTGCCTAAACAATGAATAGATATAAAATATGCAATGGACCCCGACTGAATCCCAATTTTCTTTTTTTTAATTAATTTTCATTCTTTTTATTTAGATTTAAATTTTATTAGTTATAAGTATAAAAATTTTATTTCCTAAAATCCTAATGAAAATAATGACAAATGCAATTGCAAGCAATAAATCTAGAAAAAGTAGGAGTTTTCTAAAGTGCAATCAATGAAAATAAACCATTCACCCAACCACCCTAACACATAAACAAAAAATGTAATAAAGTCCAAATGTTAAAAACAGTCCAAATGCAGATAAATTATAACCATTTACAAAAAGAGGCAATCACGTAATGCCTTTGAATTGCAACTTAGATTCTACTCGAAGAATTGATCAAAGTCAAATAAAAAAGGGGTTTTTTCATAAGTTTTTAGCCTTCCTCAGCATTAATTTGTCCTCCAATAAAGCTTCCAGAAGAAGAAAAATTTCAAAAGAAAGAAAGTTCTTTTCTTTTGGTTACTTTTTCCTTAAGATAATTTTTTACTTTCACATTTTTAATTTTATTTACATTTGAAAAGACAAAAAAACTCTATATACAACCTTCAAGGTTAGTAAAAAGCAATTTATATACCACAACCATTTTAAACAATCATCCATAACAAATATAACATAACATTTATTCACTAACTAAGCAACCCAAAATTTGGCCATGCTTTTAAATTTAGGAGGCTAAGCTGTATAATCACCTGAAAAATATACAACAACAACAAGAAAAAAAGCCTTTATTCGACTGTGGGGTCGGCTACATGAATCCTTTTTCTCCATTGTGTCCTATTAAGAGTCAAATTCTCATCTAAATCTAATAAAGAAAGGTCATTTCTAATATTTTCTAACCAACGCTTTTTAGGTATACCTCTACCTTTCTTAACATAAGTCAAATCTAATACATCTACTTTCCTAACCGGGTCATCAGAAGGCCACTATTTTATGTGAACAAACCATCTAAGGTGACTCTCTCTAATCTTACCTTCCACTAGAGCTACTCCAACCTTTTTAGGTATATGCTCATTTCTTATCCTATCTCTAAGAGTAAATCCACTTATCCACCTAAGCATCCTCATCTCTGCAACACTTAACTTAATATTATGCTTCTCTTTTAATGGCCAACATTCTACACCATGAAGCATTGCAGGTCTCACTACCATCTTATAAAATTTTCCCTTAATTTTGAGAGGGACATTTATATCACATAACAAGCCTGATGCATTCCTCCACTTCAACCATCTAATTGGAATTCTACTAATAATATCCTTATCTATTTCACAATCACTCTGAATAATAGACCCAAGATATTTAAAATATGTACTCTTATTAATGACTTGATCACCCAAAGTCATAATCCCTACACTAGATCTATTATTACTACAATTACACTCCTTATATTCAATTTTAGATCTACTCAAACAAAAGCCTTTAGACTCTAAGGTTGACCTCCATAATTCAAGTTTACCTTCAACTCCCTCTCTAGTCCTATCAATAAGAAGATAATCATCAGCAAAAAGCGTACACCAGGGTACAGCCTCTTGCAAATGTCTAGTGAGAACATCCTTAACTAAAGCAAAAAGATATGGGCTTAAGGCTGATCCTTGATGCAATCCAACTAAAATAGTAAAATACTTGGTCAAACCACCTTGTGTTTGAACACAAGTAACAACTCCTGTGTACATATCCTTAATGAGTTGAATATAAGCATTATTAACCCCTTTCTTATGTAGAACTGTCCATAGCTCTTCTCTTGGAACTTTATCATATGCTTTCTCTAAATCAATAAAAATCATATATAGATCCTCTTTATTCTCTCTATACTTCTCCATCAAACCTCTCAATAAATTTATAGCTTCCATAGTAGACCTACCTGATATGAATCCAAATTGATTTTGAGAAATATTAGTGTCACGTCGCAACCTATGGCCATAACTCCCTCCCATAGTTTTAAAGTATGAAATTCCTCTATAATTTGCACAATCTTGTGCATCACCTTTATTCTTAAAAATAGGAATCAACACACTCATTCTCCACTCATCTGACACCATTTTAATATTCAAAATAATATTAAAAAGTTTAGTAAGCCAAGAAATTCCTTCATCTCCTAAGCATTTCCAAACTTATAATGGAATATCATAAGGTCCAATAGCTTTTCCATACTTCATTTTCTTTAAAGCCTCTTTAACTTTGGTTTTACTAATACACCGATAAAAATAAAAATCTTTATTTTCATTTAGGGTGCTAAGGTCACTAAAGTCAATCACATTCCCACAATCTTTATTGAAAAGTTTAGCAAAATATCTCATCCATATTTGTTAAATATCCTCTTCTAATAAAAGCACTTTTTTTATCTTTATCCTTAATACACTTCACTTTAACTAAATCTTTACTACTCTTATCTCTTAGTTTAGCTAACTTTTACATATATCTTTTGTTGAAATCCAGGATCCCGAGCACTTAATTTTGATGGTGACAACTAATACTTACTGAGTCCATATAGACTTCCTTTAAATTACAAATGCTTAATCCTTGTATATGAGCACTAACATTTCAGGTCAGATGCACACTGCTCAAGATTACTGGAGACTCAAACCGGATAGAATAGGATGTTGAAAAGTCTGTAATTTTTATTTCTTTATTTTTATTTTCTTGAGTCTGCCACAGAAGCATGCATGTGAAAGGAGCAACCATGCACACACACAGGGGGAGAATTTTTTTTTTAAAATGATTTTAATTTTTTTTAAGAAAATTGTACTGTACGATTTTGTATCGTACTGTACGATTTTGTATCATACTGTACGATTAATTAAAAATACTCAGGCTAATGGCTAATTTTCGAATGATTATGTTTACAAACTAATCGTACTGTACGATAAGATAAAATTGAGAAATCCTAACCGCCAGAATAAGTTTGGTAAGTTTTTAATCTTGATTTTCTGTACTGATCGTACTGTACGATGCTTATCGTACTGTACAATTAATTAATACTTACCAAAATTATCTCCCTAACCAAGAAATAAACGTCGGTTTCTAATTTATATGTCGATCGTACTGTACGATCATATATCATACTGTACGACTGACAGAGATGATTTCATTCGTCCCAGAGATCGTACCAGACGAAACCAAGGTTTTTTTTATTCTGTTCGTCCTGGACGATATTCATATCGTACAGGAAGATATCAAGAAATGAACTAATCGTACTGTATGACTAATGGAGTGCTAGACGATCGTCAAAGACGATTTCCTTCATCCCATCGATCGTACCAGACGATACCAAGAATTTTTGTTCTATTTATCCTGGACGATATTCGTATCGTACAGGAAGATATCCTGAAAAATACTAATCATACTGTACGACTCAAGGAGTGCTAGACGACTGACAGAGATGAACTCTTTCGTCCCAAGGATCGTCCCACAGTTCATCCTGTACGAACAGTACGAATCAACAGTATCGTCCTGTACGATATACGTATCGTACAGTACGATATGAATAAAATTCAATAACTGTTCATCTGTACTCGTACTGGACGGAGGTGTAATTGAACTGATCGTACTGTACGATTATAAATCGTACTGTACGAACAGAAACGCAAAAGTTGAAACTTTTAGGGTTTTCTGAAGCCTGATATAAAAACAACTTAAAATTTTCTTTAGGGAGTTATTGATATATCCTTTTGCTATGAGAGGCTTGGAGAAAAAGAAGGGGATTCGTTAGAGAGAAGTTTTTGGAGAGATCCAGGGCTAGAGAGAGGAAGGTGAAGGTGAGCTTGAGCGTGAGGGAGAAGTAGTGTGAGAGGATCACACGGTGGCTCCAAGCTAGCTGCATGCTTTGCTCCTCTTGTGGCTTTGGGAAGCTTCAAGAAAGTTCTCGAGGGAAGAGTCACTTCAAGATGAACATCGCCAAGGTACTCTGCCATCTCCAGGAGGGAGAAAAAGGAGAAGATCCGCTGCCGTCACCAGGAGGGTGACATAGCGTTTGGTATTCCACCGCACCGAGGGAGGGGAAAGTGAGTATTGTGAAGGCTTCTCTGCCTTGCTGTGGGGGCAAAAGGAGAGTCAACTTTTACTAGTACAAATCCCGGAGTAGAGGACTCCGGGGAGTGGACGTAGGTCAAGTGACTGAACCACTATAAAAATCTCTGGTGTGTTTTTTCCTGTTTACCGTATTTTACTTTTCATGCTTTTAATTAGTACGTTAAATTGCTTGGTGAAAAATCATGATTTAAATCTTGTGTTGTAAAATCTAAAATTGAATTATCAATATCATCGTTGTGAACATTGTATTTGCTTCCGCACATTATTCGCTGAGATTATATTTTAAAAATACAAAAAAATTAGAACTCTTGTGTAGGGTTAAATTTTAAAAATACCAATTCACCCCCCTCTTGGTGCATCTCGTACTTTCATCTTTTGCCCTCCTTAGCATCTAATCTATTATATAAATAATTAAAAGTTAAAATCTTAGCATTGCATATTGCTTTCTTAGACTACTTACAAACCTCTTTATATCTTTCCCAATTATCAAAATTTTTATAGCTAAACTAATTTTTATAACAAATCTTCTTATTTTTTTATCTTTTTTTGTGTAATTTGACTCCACCACCAACTATTTTTACTATTAATACCTTTTCCTTTTGATACTCCAAGCACTTTTTTTGCAATATTCTTAACATTACTAGATACTTTTTCCCACCTAACATTAGCATCCTCATGCACAAATAAAATTTTAAGATCTAGAATCTTACTCTCAAAAATATTTTTGTTAATATTCTTTAAATGCCCCAATCTAGTCCTATAACAATGATTTACTATATTTTTCATTTTTTCCCCTTCATCTTAAAGTCTAAATTAATAAGCGATGTTGGGTACAAAAAACTTTCACTCGTAATAACTTTACAATCTTTATAATCTAAATGATATATTTTTTTATAAGAAAATAATCAATTTGAGTTTTACTATATCCATTCTTATAAGTAATGAGATGCTCATCTCTTTTCTTAAATAAGGTATTAGAAATTATAAACTCATAAGCTAAATAAAAATCTAATATGATCTTACCACCTTCATTAGTCACTCCAACGCCATAGTCATATGAATGCTTTTAAAATCATCTACTTCTCTACCAATATGTCCATTTAAATCCCCTCCAATAAAAACTCTTTCTTTGAGAGGTATCTTTTGTATTAATTATTCTAGGTCTTTCCAAAATTTTAATTTTGAAGACATATCAAAACCTTTAATTATTCTAGGTCTTTCCAAAATTTTAATTATGAAGACATATCAAAACCTACTTGAGGACCATAAGAGCCTATAATATTAATAATCTTAGAATCAACAATAATCTTTAATGCTATTATTTTATTTCTAGCTCTATTAATATTTATAACATTATCCTTCAATTACTTATCTATAATAACACCTACACCATTTCTAGTATCACTCCTACACGAAAACTATAGTTTAAATCCAAAATTATTAATCTCCTTAGCCTTCTCTCCAACCCATTTAGTTTCCTGAATGCATATAATATTTATCTTCCTATGAATCATAATATCTATTAATTCTATTAATTGGCCTATAAAAGAACCTATATTCTAAGTTCCTATCCTAATTTTAGTTTCATGGACTAGCTTCTTTGCCCACATCGATCGATGATGTAGGAACCTTTGCCTATTTAACACTGCACCCGAGAGACGATGCAGCAGCCCTTGTACACTTGTCACTATATTTAGGTCATACAGCATGTTGCTTGTAGGGAATGTCCTAGCATTAACATAATGTATCAAAGGATTCATGCCATGATTATTCAATATATTTTATATTGGTTGTTGACTACCTAATGTAGCCCTCCACTTTTCTCATCCAAGACTTGTGACCTAGCAACGAAAGTGTTAATATCCTGAAAAATATCTTTAGTTTACAATTTAGTGATCATTAGCACCTTTTTTAAAATAGCCTTGTAGAAGCATGGCCACCTACAAAAATATTGGGTTAGTAGTAAAAAATCCAAAGTGCTCCTAATCATAGGGCATCTAAATGTTTCTCATAGATCATATTATTATCATCACATCATCACCATCAAATAAACACTTGACCATTATAACATTTTCACACATCCACTAAACACATCCAACTATTTGTATTACAAATATAAACACAGGAAGCAAATAATCCATTCAATATTTTGAATAATGCTCCTAACCTAAGGCTAGAGTTCGTTGCCTAATAAAATAAATTAATGCGTGTGCTAAGCTATGTGGCTAGTCAATCCTATTAACCTTCTAATGCTTAGTTTGTTTAAAGGTCCAAGAGACTTATATTTAAGTTTAAGTATTAAAATGCTAGAGGTTTTATAAAACTTTTAGGGTATGTTATTCAAAGTCTTATTTAAAATTTTGAAAAACATATTTAATAATGAACTCAAAGTATAATGAGCTCAATAATCAATAAGTCCTAACAACATAAACAAATGCAATCATCTTACCCAAAAGGAAATCATTGGTCACATGGTCATTTGAGCTTAATTAAGTCATTCTTTCATCAATCTCAAGTTTCCTGGACATGCTCTGGCGATACTTTGCCGATCTAGGGTTTCCTGCAGTGTACTCCATTTCACCTCCTCGTGGCGAGGATTTTCACTCGTTTGTCTTAATTTTTTGGCTTTATCTATTTTGTTCGTTGGTTTTGTGGTTTTATTTTGTTTCCCTTTTCAATTTCCTATGGTTTTGGGCGATGGTGACCCCATTGTCATCGAACCCATGGTCTTATTCAACTACTGATTGCAAGACTCGTTCTTTTAAAGATATTCTTGCAGGTGGCTCTTCATCTTTGAACTCAAAACTAAATTTTGTTCAAACTTTCGTTAAAGGTTGTTGTGCTTTGATGTTTGATGATATAATAATTTCTCAACTAGCTGCCCCTTTTGCCATAACTTTAGTTAGGAAGTTTGTCTTGCGCTAACCTAACCTTGATGTTATACAAAAATTTTTTCTGAATCTGAAACTTTTTGGCTCATTTCATATTAGTTTGTTTGATCTATGCCACATTGCAATTCAACTTTCCAACAATCTTCATTACAGCTATATTTTTTCAAGAAGAGCGTATTATAATCAATCTTGTCAGATGTGTTTACTCAAATGGACTCCTAATTTTGATATTAGAGAAGAGTCCCCTATAACTCATGTATGGATTTTCTTTCTAAATTTGAGGTTTCATTTCTTTAAATCTCAAATTTTCTTTGGTTTAGCTTCAATATTTTGTAGGCCTTTACAGACGGATCAGGCTACAACTTCAATTTCACATCCATTTGTGGCTCATATTTTTGTCGAGCTGGACATTTCTAAGAAACATCCCAATGAAATCATGCTTGGGTTGAAGTTAAGTGGGTATTTTCAAAAAGTTGAATTTGAAAACTTGCCTATTTTTTGCATTCATTGTAAAATGTACGGTCATGGTATAACTGAATGTTTTATGTTACATCCCCAACTTCGAAAGCAAAAGAAATTGTCCAAACAATCGAAGGGAAAAAATATTTTGGTGACTTCTTTAACTCATAATAACTCTATTCCTATGCAAAAAATGATAGTGGAGACAAATTTCCATCCTCAGAACAATGCCAAGGACCCACATGATCCATTGACTATTAAAAATGAACTCGTTTTTCTTATGGAGATGGAAAATATTGATAAGGATCCTATTTCATTTCAGGGAGTGATTAATAGCACCCCTACTATTTTAGATAATTAACAATTTTAGGGAGTGATTAATAGCACCCCTACTATTTTAGATAATTAACATCTAGTTACTAATGATTATGGAAATGTGGATGAACAAATGGTGGCTGTTACTTCTAAGCAAAATATATTTCAACATCTTCTTTTCTGCCATGTGTTATTAATAAAAATTTGTCTGATTTGGATTTTATGATGAACAATAAAGAATGTGCTAATACATTTTCATTTCAACCCTTTGTGAATGAACAGGAAAAAGCTTCAGAAGGGAGTAGGGATGATAAGCAACTTGCTCAGGATGGCATGATTGATGAAACCTTCATCTTGGGGAAAGGAAATTTGGAGGAAGGAGAACTGCATAATATTGGTAATGGCATTAGTAGTAAGAGAAATATGGAGGAGGGATATTACTTAGAAGATGGAGAGCTGGCGCAGGATGTTAGGGAGGCGGGTACTTCTGATCGCATGAATGAAATCAGTAAGGGTAGTAAGTATTCTCAAAATTTACGTCAACATAGCAATACTGTTAATGAGGATATTGATATTGTGGCTAAATGTTTTTCTAAAGATGATAGCATGTTATAAAATGATGGTGGTTATAATAAAGTTCAAAATAGGAAGAATGGGAAAAATAAAAATATTATTTTACAATCTCCTAGGAGCACCCATTCTCAAATTAGTCATTAACCCTCTTATGTTTAAGTCTATTATTTGAAATGTTAGGGATATAGAACTAGAAAAAACTTTAGTTAGAGAGATAAACTCCCGTTAGAGAGAGAAACTTCGTAATTTTTAAATTACTGTCTTCCCAGCTTTTTTTTCGCCCTCGTCGTCGCTCTTCAAGCGATGGCGGCAGATTATCACCGGCCATCAATGGCGGCCACTACTGCTGGACAACAACCTGTTGGAGTTAGTGATTGAATTAGAGAAGATGTGCCAAGTCGACAGATGAATCAAGGAATGGTGGCAAGTGATTCGCGGATGAGGCCGGATGCGCACCCATTGATTATCAAAGAGGTTAATAATTCTTGTCCGACGAAAGTCAATTTGGTGGAAGGAAAGGGTAAGGGTATTTTGGATACATCTAAATGTTTTACTCCTCGGAAGTTGAAGTCTGTTGCTTTATCACCTCTGAAATCCAATGAATGTGAAGCCTCTTCATCAGATATGAAGATTTTGTTAACAAATTCGGATATTCAAATGCAATCTCTGACCTCAGGCTAGGGATAAATGCGAATTTCTTGAATAATGATAACAAAGATGCTCATATACCTAGCGAGATGCGGCCTGATAGCAATAACGTAGACTTGCCGGAGTTGGTAAATTTATGTGACGGTACTGTGTCGAACATTGGTATTACTAGGCATTCGGATGTTTGCATTAATGCCTCAGGAGGAAATAGTTTGAAGAAGTCGGATGTGAATTCAGAACATGTAGCTATTTTTGTTCAAAACGTCTTTAATCCATGGGTGAGGCGTCCTAATATAAAAGTCAATTTCTCCATGGAGGATTTGTATCTTTCTGAAGATAAGAAGGCAATTAAATTGAATGAAGAAAATGTTACAATGAATTCTGAGAAGCTCAAGTTTTCTGTGGTGGTTAAGGTCTTTGGGAAAGAGACTCCGGTTCATTTGATTGTAATTGAATTACGATGCCAGTGAGCGTATTTTGGAAAGTTTCATTTAACTATTCTTGGACTAGGATGGGTTCTATACTCATTCAGCAACTTTGAAGATGTGGAGAAGGTTTTAGAGGGTGGCCCTTGGTATGTTAACGGGCACATTGTTGGGTTGGATAGATGGACTCCTCAATTTTCTCCTACCTCGTTTAAAGGATTATCTTCACTAATTTGGATAAGGATGCCTCATCTTCCTCTATTATGTTGGGATGAGGAAAATATAGTGAGAATAGCTTCTATGATAGGAACACCTTTATGGGTTGATGGTAATATGTTCCAATGGAGCAAGAGAGAATATGCAAGAGTATGCGTTCGTATGGCTCTAGACAAATAATTTCCCACTGGAGTCTGGGTTGAAGGGTTATGTGGGAGGTTTTTTCAAAAAGTGGAGTATGAAAAATTATCTTCATTTTGTTTCAATTGTGGGAAAGTTTGTCACCTAGTTGATGAATGTAAGGAAATTGATCATTTAGTTTTGAAGGTTGCTGCTCATGATTTGGGAGATGATGGTTGCAATACAAAGGAAGCTTCGCCTACAGAAACTATTCCAGATTCTACTTATGGGCCTTGGGTCCATGTTAAAAATAGAAGAAGAAGAGGTATGGTGGCCAAGCAGTTTCCCAAGGCTGCTTCTATCCAAGCTATGAAATTTCAACTTATTCAAAAGGTTCCAGATTCTAAAAAAGGTGGGGAGAAAGAGGCTATTAATGTTAGAGTTGATATGCATAATCAAGTGCCTTCTTCTAGTATAGAGGTTGGCACAAGTGGTGCTGGTTCGGTTTCTGAAAAAGTTAATGTTGCAAATATAGTTTCGTCTACTGATGCCCAAGTTGTTGCTACCAGACATTCCCTCACTCCTTCCGATTCGGCAGATTTGAATAGGTTTAAAGGCTGGATAGTATTAAGGAAGATTATTCTGAGCGACTTAAACCTTCGGCTGGAGAACTAGAGGAAGGAGAAATTATTGCTGTAAATGGGAAGCCATTGATTTCAAAAGTGATGGAAGAAGACTCGGGAGGCAGGAAATTCAATCTTCAAAAAGAGTTAAGATCTTTGGGTAAAGAGAATATTACTCTTACAAGGAGGAAAGGGAGTTTGTTAAAAAGTAGTAGGGGTGGGAGTAATCCCAACTCTAATATCCAATGACTTCTATTGCCTTCTGGAATTGTAGAGGGGCCAGAAAACATGAAGCCTCCATTTATTTGAAGGAATTGGTTAGAGATTTTGATATTTTTTTTGTTGGGTTGATTGAGACTAAGATTACTTCAGTCAATAAGCTTGAATTCAATAGAATGTTGGGACCTTATTGGGATTACTTCCTTCTTCCTGCTGAAGGTTTGTCTGGTGGTATGATGATATGCTGGAGGTCGGACATTGTCTCCTTTTCAGTTAAATTTTCATCTCCTCAAACGGTTGTTGGAGAACTTAACATTCCTAATAGAGGAGTATGGTTGATTGCCACGGTTTATGGCAGCAAAGAAGTTTATAAGAGAAGGCTTTTGTGGAGTAGCCTTGAAGCATTTTCAAAGTTGGATCTTCCTTTGTTAGTAGGGGGTGATTTTAATTGCATCCTGTCACAAGAGGAGAAGAGAGGAGGTAAGAAATTCATGTTTTCTTAGGGCACTCAATACATGAATATGTTTATGAATATGTGTGATTTGCATGATGTGGGGGTAGTAGGACTGAAGTTCACTTGGTGCAATAATAAAAGTGGTGGAGCCCAGATTTTAGAGAGGTTGGATCGTGTGCTCCTCAACTCATTGGCGTTAGATGTTATTCAACTGGTTGTGGTTTGTCATCTTGCTAGAATAGCTTCTGACCATTGTCCTTTGCTGATTAAAGTTGTATCGTCTGGATTTCAGAGAAGTAAATTATAGTGATTTGAAGAAGTTTGGTCTTCATATCCAGCATCCTTTAAGATTGTGGAGAAATCTTGGGAGAAGAAAGTACGAGGTAATGCAGCTCAATCTCTTAACATTAAATTTAAAAAATCTTTAAAGGCATTATTTTTTTGGAGCAAATCGAAGCTTGTTAATCTTAAGGGGTTGAAATAGTGTCTTAAGAAAGAAATACTTGAGTTACAAGAGGAAGAAGCTGAAAAGGGTGGCTTATCCAATTCTAAACTCTGTTTGTTGAAATCCAAAGTTTTGGAGCTTAATTCCACTCTCGGGAGGCTTGACACTTGGTGGAGGCAAAGGGCGAAGATCAAATGGCTGGAAGAAGGCGATACCAATTCAAAATATTTTCGTGCTTTTCCGTCTAATAGGCGGAATTGCAACCAGGTTAATCAAATCAAAGACTTCCATGGTAATTTGTTTGAGGAGCACAGGCAAATTGAATATGTTTTTTATGATTACTTTAAAGATAAGTGGAAAGGGAGGAGGTGCGTTCTTAGGGGTTGGCCGAACCCTTCTTTTGTTTTGAATGAGGAAGATAGAAGCTTGCTGTTGGCTGAGTTCACTAAGGAGGAGCTAGAGGGTGTTGTTAACCATCTTGAATCAAGCATTTCTCCAGATTTGGATGGTATCACTTACTCTTTCATTAAATCCTTTTGGCAAATAATTAAGGAGGATGTTTGGAAGGTTGTTTATTCCTTTTTTATTACTGGCAAAATGTGTGATGAGTGGAAGGAAACTTTAGTGATCCTAATTCCTAAAGTTAAGAATCCTATGTATCCTTCCAATTATAGGCCCATAAGTCTATGCTTATCAATTTATAAAATTATGGCTAAAATGTTGTTGAATCGACTTGTATGGTTCATACCTAAAATCATTTCTGAAGATTAAGCTGCTTTTGTTAGAGGACATTCTTTATCTGAACATGTTCTACTTTCTTAAGAGTTAATACACAAGTTCAGATTTTTCAAAGCTAAGAACGATTTGATGGCAATCAAAGTGGATATGGAACATGCCTATGATAGCATGGGATGGGCCACCTTAAAGAAAGTGTTGGATTGTTATTGTTTTCCAGGAAAATTCTCCAATCTTTTAATTCAATGTGTGCTTGATCCAAAGTTTTCTTTTTTGATTAATGGCAGCAGCTCATCGTGGATAAAAATTGAAATTGGATTTAGACAAGGGTGCCCTTTGTCTCCTTATCTCTTCATTTTGTGCTCACAACTGCTTTCAGATGCATTCCCTCAAAGGGGTTGTAACATTGGTATCAAATTGGCTCCTAATTCAGATAAGGTTTCACA
Organism: Dendrobium chrysotoxum; assembly: GCA_019925795.1. Classification (NCBI taxonomy): domain Eukaryota; kingdom Viridiplantae; phylum Streptophyta; class Magnoliopsida; order Asparagales; family Orchidaceae; genus Dendrobium; species Dendrobium chrysotoxum. Next base: position 26,337,949 of record CM034315.1, on the reverse strand, counting down.
TCTTCATTATGCTGATGACATTATAATTTTTTCTATAGCAAATCATAAACATGAAAAGAAAATTAACAATATCTTGAAGGATTACAAGAAGTGGACGGGTCAGAAAATCAACACCCAGAAATCTTCAGTTCTTTTTGGGAAATCTGTTGGAAGAAGGAAGGCTGTGGACCTTGCTAAAGTTCTCGATTTTAAGGTAGTAAATGAGCTCAACTACCTTGGAGTCAAGTTGGCGCTAAGAAGATTAGTCTTTTCAGATTTTCAAAATCTATTAGAAAAAGCTTTTAGCAGAACTAATACTTGGAATAACCGATTTATTTCTCTTTCAGGGAAACATTTTCTTATTAAGTCTTCCTTACTTTCTCTTCATACATTCTTATCTACTCATTCACTTTTTCCTAAGGGAGTATTGAATGATTTGGATACGATGTGTAGGGATTTTCTTTGGTAAAAAGGTGATAGATGTAAGTGTCTACATTATGTTGCATGGGATGCGATATGTAGATCCAAAAAGATGGGTGGTCAAGGTGTGCATTCAGTTGCAGATTCAATAGGGCTGTTGAGGGCCAAGTTTGCTTGGAGCTTTGTTTCTAAGCCTTTCTCCCTCCTTAATAGGAACTTGAGGGCCAAATATGGAGATAACATTTGGAATTCTCAAGTAAGAAGTTATTTCTCTCCGACTTGGAAGATCTTAAAGAATGGAGCTTTATTTCTAAAGGAAGTAGTAAGATGGAAGGTCTCAGATGGTGTTAATATCAATACTTTTAAAGATGCTTGGATTTTTGATAAGAGTATTGATCGTTGGCCCACATTTGTTGCTATACCAGATCTAACAAGTTCTTGTCTTTCGAACTTTATACGAGATGGAAGATGGGATGAGGACAAGCTGAAGCTAGTCTTCGGTCCTGATTTGGTGGAGGTTATTGCAGCAGACAATAACAAGTTTTGTTTGGGCATCCGCTATGGAATTTCTTTAGTGATGTATCCTATATGAAGTCACTAGAAATTTGGTCAAAAGTTAAATTGGGTATTAATAATATGGTAAAAGTTTAGGCGTCAAGACTTTATAAATGCTAGCAACGTAGTAGATAACAAGTTATGATTCTCCAAAGATTTTAATTTTTTTTTTACTTTCCATCAAAATTATATTTCTAGACCAGTTATTACAGCTTTATATTTAGCCTCATTGTTCATGCAAGGATGTGATATGTGATAATAATAACACAATAGTCCTTTTCATGGTAAAGAATACCAAGTCAATATCAGCCTTCCCAGGGAATAACATCATGTTATTCTTTAGTCCTTTGAGAGGTTGTGGCACCATCAAAATATAATTACCAAGTAGTGCTTTCCTACCGCTATAAATTCATAACTTGCTCATAAGGAAGATCATCATTTAGAGGTGACTCACTAGAGAATGGGTGTGTTGTTAGAAAATTATCCATGTCTTAACCTTTCATAGCATGAAGACATATAAATATAATATCAAACTGGCAAATGATTATAGTCCATCTTGCTAAATGTCTAGATTATATTGGATGAGTCATGAGAAATTGTGGAAAATTAACTCTTGAGATAAGATTTGCCTTATGAGCAAACATGTAATGCCCTAATTTTTGTGTAGACAAAGTCAAAGCTAAATAACATTTCTCAATAGGTGGATAGTTTATTTTTTTTAGAAGTAATCCATATCTTGAATAGTATTTTATATCTCTTTTCCTTCTCCATTATGCTGGGCTAACAATGCAAAAATAGCTTTGTATAATGTTCTGGTATATAGAATTAAGGGGTTTTTTTAGGGATGGGAGCCACCAAAGCTAGAGGTGTCATCTGAAAGTATGAGATGAGCCAAGATTGGGGGGAGGGGGGGTGAATTGGTATTTTAAAGAAAGTCCTAAGCAAGAGTTCATATTTTTAAGGATTTTTTAGATTTTTAAAAGGATGATTCAAATAACCAAATGTGGAAGCTAATGATTTGTAAACAATTACAAAGATGGTGATTATAATATAATTATTACAACAAAATATTAATCTTAGATTTTCACCAAGTAGTTATCATAGAAAATAAAGTGCATGAAAATAAAGTTTGAAAGTAAAAAATCAAAATGAGCACACCAGATTTAGTGGTTCGGTCAAACCATGACCTACGTCTACTCTCCGGAGTCCTCCTCTCCAGGTAATGCACTATCACTATAGTGTCTCTCCTTTAGCCTCCATAGCTAGGCAGAGAATACTTGACAAACTCTCTTCCACTAACTCGGTGCGGCAGAGGATCATACTCCTTTCACATGCAGAGAACCTTGACTCCTTTTCACCCTCATACTGAGGTAGAGAACCTGGAATTACTTTTACCTTCCCGATGCAGTGGAGTAGCCGGGTCTTTTGACACCAAAGATGTCTTCTTCCCAAATCTTCCCTCAAGACAAACCTTGACACGGAGTGGAGGAACTCAGGTGTAAGGTCGCCGGAGCAACCATGTGAAAACCCCCTCTCACACTCCCTTGAAGCCACAAGGATCTTCTCCCTCTCTTACAAACTCCACCCTTTCTCTCCCTAGCCTAAAGCTCTCTGTTCAAGCTTTCTTTAGAAGAAAACAACTCAATGAATGCTCAAAAGACCCATACAAAGTCTAATGAGAAAGCTTAAATAGAGGGCTTCAGTTATCACGTTCCTCTCCTTCACTCTCTTGAAAAGAATAAAAAAAACTTATTTTTATATTAGACTTCAAGAAACCCTAATCATTCAATTCAGTTATCACTGTTTGTATAGTACGATCCAATATCATGCAGTACGATCACTTCAAAATCAGTTCCATCTAGTACGAAGGGAGATGAATAATTCATAATTTTTAGGCACATCGTTCCGTACAATCTAGAGATCGTACTGGACGATCATTTTATTTTCCACTGTTCATACGGGACGACTTATGGGATGACCGAAAATCATCTCTATAATTCGTACAACATTATACACTTTGTACAATATGAATAGTTCAATTCAGGCACATCATCCTATATGATATGAATATCGTTCGGGACGAATAGTTCAAAAACTGTGATTTCATCAAGTACGATCTTTGGGATGACCAAATTTCATCTCTGTAATTGATACAGTACGATGTGTATCATACAGTATGAATGGTAGTCATTAATAAACCATGATTTAATTGCCTAGTTATGGGGGTAATTTTGGCAAGATTTTAAATATTTATACAGTACGATTAATATCGTACAATACAATTAGTTTAAAGATCAAATTCAAAATCTTATCTAAATTATGCTGGCGACTAGGGTTTTTAGATGAAAATAAATTATATAGTATGATCATAACTGTATAGTATAATTAGTTCACAAACTAATTATCAGAATTAGCCGTTAAGCCTAAGTTTTGATGACAGATCATACAGTATGATTAAAATTCATATAGTATAATTTTCTTTTAAAAAAAATTATCTTCAAAAAAGAAATTCTCCCCTTGTGTGTGTGTGCATGGTCACCCAATTTGCTTACACTCTTTTGTGGCAGACTAAAAAAATAAAAAAATGAAGAAACTACAAAATACAAATTCTTTTACATCTTATTCTACTCAGTCTTTAGTCTGCAGCAGTCTTGAGTGGTATGTATCTTACCTGAAATATTAGTGCTCACAAACAAAAAATAATATTTATATTTTTCAAGAAAGAGCATAGTAATCCAGTCAATATTATTTATCATCATCAAAATCAAATACTAGGGATCATGGATTATAACAATCTCCCCCTTTTTGAAGATGTCAAATAATGTTATCTAATAGGCAAGATAAATATTATTTCTTCCTTAGCTCCCCCTCACTAGATGATAGATTTTATCTTCAAAAAAGAAACTCCCCCCTTTGTATGTATGCATGGTCACCCAATTTGCATACACTCCTCTGTGGCAGACTCAAAAAATAAAAAATAAAGAAATTATAAAATACAAATTATTTTAGATCCTATTCTACCTAGTCTTGAGTCTCTAGCAATTTTGAGCAGTGTGTATCTTATCTGAAATGTTAGTGCTCACAGATAAAAAAGAACATCTATATTTTTAAGGAAGAGCATAGTAATCCAGTCAATATTTTATGTCATCATCAAAATTAGATACTAGGGATCCTAGATTACAACATCATCAAATATTACTTTATTCTATCAAATGCATTTTGATATTTATCATCCTAAAGAAATTAAGCATCATTCTTGCATAAAGCAGCAAATGGCTGGCACCTGCTAGAGAGATTAGAAATGAATCTTCTCAGATATGCTAATCTATCTTAAAATGATCTTAGTTGAGTAACAATTATAGGAGGTTGCATATCTAAGATGTCTTTTATCTTAGAAGGATTTATTTAATTCCACTATGTCTCACATTGAATAAAAGAAACTTAATTGATGTAACACCAAAGGCACAATTCATAGGGTTCATCTTCAAATCATGGTAGCACATCCACTTAAAGATAATTCTTAGATCTTTAAGGTGGTCTTATCTTTCATGACTTTTGATAACCAGATCATCAATATAACACTCCACTTGTTAGTGGATAGGCTCATAAAAAATTTGGGTCATAACCTACTGGTATATTGCACCAGTATTCTTGAGTTTGAAGGGCATAACCTAGTAACAATAAACTCCTATAGGTGTTTTAAATAAACTAAAATTTTTATCTTTAGGAGCTATTATAATTTAGTTTTATCCAAATGATCCATACATGAAGGAGAAGAATATATATGAGGAGATGATATCCACCATAAGCTCTGGTATGGATAATTAGAACTATCTTTGGGACAAGCATTATTCAAATCCTTATAATTAATACATACATAAATTTATCTACATTTTCTTTTTAACTAGAATAATGCTAGCAAAATAAGGGGGATATTTCTCCTTTTGAATAAATCCCACATGGATTATCTTTTTAACTTCAGTTATAACTTGTTGTTCAATTTATAAGTTCATGCGTCAATGGGCTTATAATATGGGAATCATATCAAGTTGAACTTTGAGTTTGTGTATCACTACTACTAGAGCCAATCTTAGCATTTCATTATAACTCTAGGAAGCATAGTCCTTAAACTTTGAAAGTAACTTGACCAAGTCATTTGATTCATCCTCATTCAAAAAAGAACTTATAAAAGCTTGGCACAAATTTTCTTTGTTACCAAGGTTGATTTCTTTTAATTCATTGATAGTTGATTTAATTTCCTCTTCAAGTTTAAGGGTGCATCCCTAACTTGATAGTCATATGAATCATCTAAAGTTTTAAAACAAATTCCATTAAAAGAATTAAATTTCACTTTAGAGATTATCATATTCAAGAGTTTTGGAGATGATTAAGAAATATTCATCATCATCTACTAGACCAATAGTATAGAAACCAATGTCTGATTTTCTATTTGGTTTCCAATATTTTGTATTCCATAGATGTTTCAAATTATTTGGCTTTTCCTTTGGTCTATGTGGATGGCATCAAACCTTTCTTAATTAAATTTTGAACACATGGGAATACTAGCCAAAATATAGTTCCATTATTTGATTCATAAAAGGATTGTCAAGATTTACATCTCCTATAGTAGTGTTAGAAGAGGGATTCATAAAAAAGTAATCAAGATTTACACATAATCCTTAAGCCTATCAATGATAAACAAGTCTGAGTCATCAATAATAGCTACTTGAACCTTATCTTCATCGCTATCTACTTCTAAATATGCTTCAAACATTGTCCTTTCATTCGTATTTGTATATTCTACTACATGTTTATTTTTCTTAACTGCACATAATTCATCCTCCAAACTAGATTTCATATCAATGCATATTATAGAAATCATTTCTTGTATATATTCTTTTCATAACTTTTCTTCCTTTCATTTTGCCACTCTGCCTCTCTCTTGTGCTCATCAGGTTATTATACCACCTCTTTGTATAGGATAGGTATGATGCCAAAAAACATTGCATTCAAGATAGGAATGCTCCTCTTTTTTCATTTTATTTTCTTTCTTCTCTTATTTTTTTCTTCTTTCATTTTTTTCTATTGAAATTTCTTATATTTTGGCCAATTTGAAGTATCTTGAGAAGATTGCTTTCTTCTTAGGTAGGTAGTAAGTGACATCCTCATAGATTCTAACTTCATAAATCTGGAATAGTATAAATCTCCCTTAATGTAGTACTCAACACCATCCTGATAACATTTGATACATTGATGGATGGAGGAAGGAACCATTCTATACTCATGTAGCCAGGGTCTACATATAAGTGCATTAAAGAAAGACTCTAAATCTTTATTATGAAACTTAACTTCTATTTTAAGATTTCCAATCTTTAACAATAGGGTAACTAAACCAAAATCCCTTTGACTTTTCGCATTTAAATCTCATAGCAACATATTATCAGAGTTGAGCTCACTAGTTTCTACTTTTAGGTAAATAAGAGTTCTAAGGGTCATGATGTTGATCGCTACACGTAGATCAACAAGGATAAGAGATTGAAGTTTTTTATGTTTATGGAGATGTAAAGTGAATGATTATGATCAACAGTTCCTAAGGGTAAGTCCTCTTTGGTGAATATTACCCCAGACTACTTTTAGTCCTCATTTTGTTATTCTACTATTATTTGAGCCATAAAAATATCTAGATCTACTAGAGCTTTTATCAATGCCTCCCCCTTCCAATTGGATAGGACCAGAGCATAATCATTACTCAATTTTGTAGGTATCTTCTTGAGATGTGGTATATATTATAATTAACCCTGTGATTCCCACCATCAATCACATCTTGAGAGGGTAAAGGATGAGGCAAGAGTGAAGATTCAAGGTTTTCAATTACTTATTTCCCTTTTTCCCCAAGAGTTATCCCAAAGAGAAAAACTTTGCTATTATGAAGATTAACCAACACAACCTCCTCAGGTAAATAAGTTGGAGGGGTATCTACCTAAGGATCAATTTCCTTAGGGTTTCTTCTACCATACTATTAGAATCTAATAACTCTAATTCAATGCTGATAGACATACCCTGAAGATTGAGAATTAGGACATCACTATCAGAAAATTATTCAAGAGATTCTTTAAGTTTAATAAAATTAATATTATAATTTAAAATTTTTCATTTTACACATTATATAAGTCATCCATAACATTCTCATCAGAGATAATAAAGACATACATAGAATCATTTTCATTAATCCTTTAGGTCAAGGGGAGAAAAGTAAATGTCATTAATTGTAAGTGGCATAAGGGGTTTACCATCTACAAAAAATATAGTTTTTCTATTTAGAATTTTATTTTTATTTCCTCCTTTTGAAATATAAAAGACTAGCTAAGGTAGGTTTCATTGAGCTCTTGAATTGGAGTCTTCATTTGGCTATCCTCTGGAATTACTAAAATAATTTAGATAGCCTTATAAGCTCTAAGAGGCACTTGAAGAGAAAAATGATGCTTTATATTTGGTAATTTCTTTGATGAATGGACAAAGTTATATCCCACCCATCATCAAAATTAATAAGAGGAAAATGAATAAAAAAACTCACTTGACCTGTACATGGTAGATTCTTGGCCAAAATTAGCAAAATACGCTTTGGAAATCTCCATTGTTCCAGTTTTCATACTTCTTTCAAGAAACTCCTTGAAGGTAATGCAATCCTCAATCTCATGACCTAGCATCTAGTGATAAGGATAATAGTTAGGCTAGCCAACATGCCTACTTCCTCCAATTTTTAGGGACAGGAAGCTTAAAATCTACCGCCATCAAGAGATTCTTGAAGGTTTTCTTGAGAACTTCTCTTTTGTATGGATAATATTTTATTGATTAAGGATGCAAAACATTTTTGGGTTTTCTTTTCATTCCTTCAAAGTCATATAAAATCAATACTACTAATGCTAACATAGTTTTGATTGTTGATATGCGGCTACCTAGACTAACTATTCTGAGATCTCTAAGGCAAGTGATACTGTGACAAATGTTAAGAACTATCAACTTGCACCTTCATTGGTTGTTTACCCTTGTGATAACTAAAACTGACCCAAATTTCTTTTCTTGGCTTTTCTAGGGTTTTAGCTTCCTAACATCAGAGGAGGATTGATCTTTAAGGAATGATAACTAGAGGCTTCATTTTTACAGACTAGAGGCTTTTTTGAATAAATTTTCATAGGTATTAATGGTAAAACCATTCAACAAAAAACTATTAATCCATGAATATTGTTTAAGAGGATTTTAATTATACGCTTCTCTTGCAACTAAAGTTCATATTTCATGCTTAAATTTCTCCATCTAAGAATGTAATCAACCAAGGATTCCTTGGACTTTTACCTTTAAACCATAAGGCTGCCAACAGTAACATGATGATGAACCCTAATAAAACTCATAATGAAGAGACTCTTTAACTCAACAAAATTGATTGACCCATTCAACAAATCTCCATACTAGTCAAATGTAACTCTGTACAAGCTACTAATAAACTGTCTGAATATTGCATCAGTTTTTTTGACATTATAACAACTAGACCTAAAATGTGCTAAGTATTGCTTTGAATTTCTAATGCTAACAAAATTTGCAAAGGAAGGTGGCATAATCCTTTTGGATATAGAATAACATTATATTACTTTGGGTAAGATCTATCATTTGAAATAGATGAGGTACCTTGGGATTATGTTAAAGCATCATTAACTTTATGTCTTATAAGGTGTTTAATATACTTCTACTGGCTAGTTTCTAATTCTTGCTTTGATGATTTCTCCTCATCATCAATTAAAGTTTCTTTTCTTTTATCCACCAACTAAACTGACTTGAGCTGAGCATGCTCTATCAGTGATCATGGTGATAATGGTCCATATGGCTACAAAGAGGCCATGGAAGCCATCATCTCTTTGATCTTGTTCTCCATCTAGAGAACTTACTTATCCCTCTGACTCAGTTGATGTAAAACAGGTTGGGTTAACTTCAGCATAGTGCCTTCTTCAACCATAACATCATGTACATCAATATTGGATAATTATTTCTTTTATAGGGATCCTCTAGTATCTACCATGTGTACATCTGCTATACTAACATCTAGTATATTTCCTTCTTTGACTTTCTCGATTATGCAATCTATGGTGATGATTTATTGGATTTTATAGGTGCTACTAATTTTGAGATAGGCGCTTTAGCTTACATAAACTACTGAGTTATCTAAAAATGATTTAATTTACTATGGTATAAGTCTGGTATTACGCAAGTGCAAGTATCATGTCAAGTAATATAATAATGGGAAGAGTATCATTCCCACGAGGAATCCTAAATTTTCCTAAATTTTCCTAGTATTGTTTACTAGACTACTATGTTTATCTAGCCGCTTACAAAAACTAGGTTGTGCTGATTAAAATAAAAATTTCAAATGTAGAAGAAAAATTCATTAAATTATAAAGTTATGAACCTATGACAATTTAAAAACACATTACTATAATAGAGTGGTTTTCTACCTATTATTGTTATGAATCAGAGCATAAGTACTCCTCATCTTTGATGAGCACGTTGGAATATTAGCTAGGACTCCTCCTAACTATAGTACTTCTATCTCCTTAAGATCCCATAATGCTAACTGCAATATATCTACATTATGGCAATATTACATTTTAATACCCCTAATTATTGTTCTATTACTCCATCGAGGCAGTTCACAACAGGTTTTAACTTTATGTTAGACCTAAACATAAATTAAATGAAGCTTGGAAGTATTAAAAATAATATGAATTCATTATAAAGGTAAAACCTACTTTATACAATACATGACTTTAAATAGGCATAAATTCAAAAGATAAATTTAGCTACGCATGGAAAAGATGTAACATAACATAAACATTTTGTTTCACTATTCAAAACAATAAGTTACAAACTTAAAACACAAAAAATAGTAGAAGCAAAGTTAAAAATGACCTGGATCCAAGGTACAGACTCCTTTACACTTCTCCACTTTGATCTACACTAGTATAACACTCAAGATAAGTATACAAAAACCACTCCCTCCCTAAAAAACCCCCCACACTCACACTCACACACACACACACATGCACAACTCCATAATATGTTAACCCCTTTAACATGAACACTAGGGCAACTATTTTATATTTTTCAAAATAATTATTACTAACATCACAAAACTAGCTTGATAGAGCTGTGATGTTACTAAACTGGTGCATCGATACACTATTCATTACTTTGGTTCATGGGTTCAACCATTTTCCCCTTGGTGCTGGGCGATTTGGCATTATGGAGTTCCATTTGACACTGTGGCGTTGCTTGGATAGTACCTCAACTCTAAGCTCTCCAACGAATTTTGTGAGGGTTCTCCTCTATAGCGCTGAAGATGTGGTGCTATAGTACTGATTCAATTATTATTATTTTTACCTATTTCTAACATAAAAACATAATATTAAAAGCACAAATAACATAAATTAAGTCATTTGGACTCAATAATTTTTTCATATCAAATTCTCCCAAGTACTAAGATATTACTTATCCTCAAGTAATTTATACTACATTGGGATAACAATATCTTTTGCCTTATATATATATATATATATAATATTTTTATAATATAAGTATTTATAAAGTTCATAAGTTGAAAGACTTTTTAATAAAAATAATTCATAACATTGTAATCCTTCATTTTTTAATTATTATTCCTTTTAAATTAAACTCCTGAGAGTGTTGGTGAATAATTTTGATTACCTTACATATCTTTATTGAATGTTTGGAATTAATATAATTATATATTTAGTTAATCCTGAAATCTACCTACATGCTTTTTTTAAGTATTATGATTCCAATAAATCCTTTAGAAATATGGAGGGTGGTCTACACATTACATGTAACAATTTTTTATTTTTTTAGATATTTAGCATTTTTTTCTTTTTCCTTTTCTAAGATTTGATTAAGTACCTTATAATAATTTTGATTACCTCACTATTGCCTCTAGTTATTATTTTTAGGTAGGGCTAGACATTGCAGGTACCAATTTGTAATATTTTAGAAATTTAGCCTTTTCACTCTTTTTCATTTTAAACTCATTTTTCTCATTTTTTTACTAAAATACATTATATGGATTTTGAATACCTATCTATTGCCTCCACTTGCTATACTTATCTAAATTTTTTTAAAGGTTTCATAATTCCTTAATTACTTACTTTCTAGGTGATTTATGATTAATCTAATAAGTTAATTTGCATTAATATTAAAATTAGGTAATCATTAATAAGTAGTCAAGTGCTTAAGGGATTTCTATGAATTAAACTTTTTTTGGAATTACTAATTATAAAAGAAAAGATTAGTAGCTACCAATAACTATTTTATTTGGAAAATTTTGCAAGTTGTGTGTGATTAAAAACTTAAGGATCTTCATTTTGAATTTTCCAAATTTAATAATTCAAGAAAAAGTGGAATATAGTAAGCCAAATAATTTCCCAAAATTTGGAGAAATTGATTTCATTAATTTTTTTCTAAATTACAATTTTCATTACAAAAACTAAAAAAAGAAAAAAAAAGTGTAGTAAATTAAAAAACCAAATACAATATTCAAAAGTTACAAAAACTAATAAAAATAAAAAAAAGTACAATAAAAAGTAAAAAATGAATATTACAATAGTAAGGCTATTTGTACTCCTCGTCAGCTTCTTCTTCTTCTTCTTCTTCTTCTTGTGTTACTGCCAGTGCTATCGAAAGTCCTGCTCTTGGATATATTTCAACGGTGGATGGGCTATGAAAAATTTATTTTTACTAAGGGGGTCCATCTCCCAGCTCTTAAAAATTCCTACCATACTTACATTGTTGTCCTATATAAAGCCTCAATTGTTGCTCAAATTGATCATAGAAACTCTAATTTGATCAACTTTGTCCCAAATGTCTACCACCTGATCTTCTAGCATCTTAGGATATCTACTCCGCTGTTGACTTGGTTGGTTCAGTTGACCATATCCTCTTATCACTTTGAAAAGGATATTATTAAGGTCATGATCTTGGACCTAGTTAGGACAGAAATGGCATAACCTGCTTCTCCCCTAGGTTTTCTCTTACCATGACTGGCTCACATAAATCACAAATATATTGGGATTTGCTAACCCCACTTAAGTTGACACCCTAACCTTACACTGGATTGAGTGGAAGACAAATTTTCTAAAATTTATAGTAATTTATTTTTTAATATAAAAATTTAAAATGACCTTACCCTTTATCACCTCACATATATTTCTGCATAGCATAAGCTTTGCAGAAATGAAATAATTTCATTTTTTAAATTCTTGGGTGAGGGCAGATGCAAAAAAACTTTTAATTTAATCCTCTCTTCTATTCAACTAGGCATTAAAAACTCTCCAAGTTAAGAACCTAATTACTTTAGCATAGTCTATAATAGTAGTATAAAAATTAAGGTACTCGTCACCATTAAATTAAAAAAATCAGGGGATTAGAAGATTTTATTAATAGTGTCAAGAGAGAAGGGCACCCACCTACCATGAATGGGAATACATTTATTTTGGGGCTCCTTCACATTAGCGAATAACTCCTGGATGATGTAAGCATTAGTAGGATTGGGCTGGGTGATAAAGAAATCTTAGTTGTGCTTAATAACTTGTACCTGGATAACCCCCTAGGGCTATCAAATTCACTCTTAGGATTGATTGACTTACCCACAAGATTATTATACTGTTCCTCAGTGGTCGCACTCATAAATTGATGAGTATCATAAGAGGTTGATTAAGATCTCTTCATATCGATAGAGATATTTGGGGCCATTCTAATTGTGAAACTGACTAAAGATCTTAAGACACTAACACAAGGAAAACTCTAAGAACTCTAAGAATGTAAGGGGGTAGATGAAGAAATTAAAAATTATCCCAAGTCCTTTTTATAATTGGGCCAGTATTGCGGTGCTGGATTGAGTAGCACTGTGGTGCTAAGTCAATCTAGTCAATGCGAGGACTAGAGTTGTGGTGTTAGCCTTAGGAATTGAATTCACAAGCTTTTGATAGTGAGACAACTAAGTTGCTCGACACATAGCAGCACTATAGTGTTAGAAATGACTACCTCCATGGCGCTTCATCTACCATATTAAAGATTTGACCAAGAATAGTGGAACTATATAAGCAGTTCTTAGTCTGGCCAAAATGACTAGAGAGCTGAATGATGTGGTGCCGCATGGATGGCTCTATGGCACTTTATAAGGAAATTTGGTGTTGTGCTATTTTAGAAGGTGATTTGGCACTGCGTGGACTACGTTATGACCCAATTAACTTAATAAATTATTTTGATAACTAACATGTTATTGTGGCGCTTCAGGGGGAACACTATGGAATTGGGCTGAGTTTTCTAATTTAAAATCCAAAACCTAAAACTAAGAATAAAACACACCCAAATATGCAACTAAGCTCAAACCTAACCACAAGATTTTCTAATCAAAGCAAAGAACATTTACAAAACTCTTAAAAGCTCATAAAGGTTATCAATTGGGTTTCCTCCTAAATAGGGCTAAGATTATAGTCTTCGACTAAGCTATGCCAAAATTCTACTCATTATAAGCCAGCTCTAAGGACCTCCTAAGGTGACGAACATCTCCTCCTAGATGTGGTTTCAATCATTATCCATTGACTTAAAAAATTTGGGAAGATTTATGATCCCTGATATCAATAGCTCCATGAGGAAACAACTTTATAATAATGAATGATCCCAACAACCTAGATTTTAATTTTCTTTGAATAATTTAAATCTTCAATTATATAGAAGAACTTCTTATCCATGCTTAATTTCCTTCCTAATAAGATTACAATCATGCTACTTCTTAATATGTTCCTTATACAATTTAGCATTCTCAAAAGTCTCATTTCTAAACTCCTCTAACTCATTCAACTTTATTAATCTTTTCTTCTTAGCATCCTTAAGATTAAAATTCAATTCTTTCACTGCCCAAAATAATTTATGTTCTAATTCTAATGGTAAATGACAAGACTTTTTGAAGATAATGACAAGCCTTTTTGAAGATCAATCTTTAGGAAGATATTATAACAGGTGTCTTAAATGCAGTCCAACCCAAAGTGTGTCATCAAATTTCAAAGCCCAATCCTTCTTATTTGGACTTAGTTCTTTTTAAAGATTCTCTTAATCTTTCAATTTCTTATTTTACCCTGTTCTCTAGTTTGGGGTTGATAAGTAGTTGCAACTCAATATTTAATGTCATATTTTAAAATTAAAGCTGACATTATCTCAGTACAAAATTTACTCCCCCATTACTAATAATAACTTTAGCTATTCTAAATCTAGAAAAATATTTTTTTAAAAAAAATTAATAACTATATGAACATCCATTTTAAGGGTTGCCACTTCCTCAATCCATTTGGAGATATAGTCAGCTACTATTAAAATATATTGATTTCCATAAGATTGCACAAAAGGTCCCATGAAGTCTAAGCCTCAAGCATAAAAATTTTAACCTCAAGCACATGGTTCAAGGACATTTCATTTCTTTTAGTTATATTATCTACCTTCCGACACCAATCATATCTCTTAACATATTTATTTACATCCTTAAATATGGTAGGCTGGTAAAATCCATATTGAAGGAACTTAGAAGCAATTCTAAACCCTCTAAAATGACCTGCATACTTGGAGTCATAACATTGCCTAATAATTGATTCAGTCTCATTTTTAGGGGTGCATTGCCTAGTAATTTAATCCTTGCACTTTCTAAATAAATAATGCTCATCCTAAAATTAGAATTTGGCATCATGCAGAAATTTATGTCTTTGGGTAAAAAATATGTCAGTAGGAATAAAACCACTAATAATGTAGTTCATAATATTAACATACCAAGGAGTACCATATGAACGTAAAGCAAATAAATGCTCATCTAGAAAGAATTCACTAATGTCATACTCATTACATGTAGGTTAGTCCAGCTCTAACCTACATAAATGATTAGCCACCTAGTTTTCTATTCCCTTTGTATATAAGATTTCCACCACAAATTATTGCAATAAAAGAATGCACCTTATAAATCTAGGCTTGACATTTTTTTTTTCCATCAACAATTTGATAGTGGAATGATCAATGTACAGAAAAACCTTAGTACTAATACACTATGATTTGAATTTCTCAAAGGCAAAGGCAATGACTAACAAATCTTTTTTAATGAGAGTTATTAAATTGGGTTGTATTCAAAGTTCTGCTAACATAATATATAGAATGAAATTATTTATCTTTTCTTTGCCCTAACATAACTCCAATAGCATAATCACTAACATCACACATTAATTCAAAGTGAAAATTCTAATTAGGTGCAACAATGACAGGTGCAGTGATCAAATGCTATTTCAAAATATTGAAAGCTTTAAGAAAATTTTCATCAAAAAAGGGGCATCTTTTTCAAGTAAATGGCATAAAGGTTTTGTTATTTTTGAAAAAATTCTATTGAATCTTGCATAAAAATCAACATATCCTAAAATATTCTAATTCCTTTAATAAAAGTAAGTGGTAGAAGATTTTTAATTACTTACACTTTTTCCCTATTCACATCTAAACCTCTCTTAAATAAGTTATTTCCTAACATGATGCCTTCTACTACCATAGATTATCATTTCTCCAAAATTAATACCAAATTTATTTCTACACATCTTTTTAAAATCATAGTTAAATGTTCAAAAAAGAATCAAACATTGTACCTTAAATACAGAAATCATTCATAAATATCTCAGTGCCCTGCTCAATTAAATCAGAAAAGATTGACATCATGTGTCATGCCTAGAATTAAATTTGAAAGAATTATCTATTTATCTTTTTAATAATTTACCAGAGCTTCTATAAATTATCAATATAAATCTATATGTCCAGCATAAGTAACTAATAATCAAATACATCAAAATATTTCACTATATTCATTCTTCTAAAATAAATATATAATATTCAGGGTATCAATACAATCAATATTCAATCACTTGCTCCTGACTATAAATGAATAAATAAAATATAAATAGAATCAAAAGAAACTTGAGGATATTTGTCAATCTCATTTTACCTAGTCATAACCCCTTCCTTGACTTGAAATCATTAGAATGCATATAATGAGCTAAAAAGGCCCAGTAGTAACTCAAATTCACTAAAACTTTAAACGTAAGCCTTAAATAATCAATATGCATGTTGAATTAAATCAATCTAATCAATGATCAATTATCATTTATTTTTTTTGAAAGTTGCAATTCTCATTGAAAGATAAAGAGCTTACAAGCAACTAAAGATAGTTATCACACTCCTTTGCATAAAACAAAGATGAAGGAATGCAATTGAAAGAAAAATAATCAAAAACAAAACTACTACTTAAAGCTAAAGTGGCATAACAATCGGCCACTTTATTACAATTTCTAGAAATCAAATGAAAGATAACATTATTAAAATCATTAAGGAAAATAAGATCTTTATTCCACTCTCTATCTTCCTGCCATTTCGCCTTCTTCAAAGATTCTTGAAGCCACTTAATCACATTAGAATTATCTCCTTCAATAATTACTCCCTTGTATTATAGCATCCAACTTTGTAATTGCTCTCTAACTAAGAGAACTGCCTGTAGCTCAAGACAAGATACATCCAATGCTTCAATTGCTTTCCAAATGCACAAAGAAATCGCCCCTTATGATATCTAATAATAACTTCAATACCCGCATTATAAGATTCCATAAGAGTTGCATCCACATTGATCTTGATCCAATCTAGAGGCGGAGGATGCCAAACATCAGTAGACTCCAATTGAAGATCAGCATCCCAATTTTCTTGTATCAGATACTTAGATGGCTGCATAATGGATATTAAAACATTTGAAGCCAAAAAATTAACAGATGTTGTGGCCAATCCTAGCTTTATTTGATTCTGGTCTTTCCAAGAATAAAAAAGTGTTGTATAGTATAATTTGACAATATTCAAATTAATTATAGACATTCTTTTCAACTCCTCTAAACAATTTGAAAAGGATTTAAAGATAGGAACTTAAAAACTCCATTCACGAAGCTTATGTAAAATCTGAAGCAAATGTATACAGTGAACAATAACATGCTCTTGGTTCTCCACCTCTTGACACCTTCTAGCACACCTATTGATTGCAATAAGTTCCTATAGTTTAGAAAAGAGTTAGTAGGAAGAGCGTTCTTACATAACCTCCACCAAAACAATTCAACCTTAGGAATAAGCTTGAATTTCCTGATCAAATTCAACATCTCAGTTTGGCTCTATTCTGACATCCTCTGATGCACATCAAATTCCATCCAAGCTTCAAATGATAAAGCAGTGATTGATCTCCCCGAATGTTGCTTAATGAGCTCAATGCAATCTTCCTCCAAATCTGGAAATAAAGGAATATGTTTGATAACCGAAACCAAATCCTTATTAAAAGCATTTTGTAACTACAAATAGTTCTAGCTGCCTTCCTTTGAAATAAGATTCTGAACCGATTTATTATGAACTTCATCACAATTAACATAAGTTGGTCACTTATTGAGAGGTTTATCAAAGATCCAAGTATCATTCATGATACTCACTTTATTTCCATTCACTAACTTTCATCTAATAATATTCTTCAAATACTTGGCTCCATCCACTATAATTTTCCAAGATGACGAATTCCCCCTTTTAACCATACCACTCCACACATCACTTCCATATTTTGAAATGATATCTCAATTACATAAAGAATGAGGATTCTAAATGAATCTCCAAGTAATTCTAGACCTCAAAGGTTCAACTTTATCAACTGATGAATGAAGGCCCAATCCACCAAGCAACTTAGGTTTGCAAAGTTCTTCCCATGAAACATAGTGTAAACCTTTCCTTTCTTTGTCTTTATTCCATAAAAAATCTCTACATATTTTATCCAACTCATTTAGTATTCCTTTAAAACCAAGGAATGTATAGACAACAAAATAGGTTGTGAAAGAAAAGTGCTTTTTATCAGAAGAACTCTTCCTACTAAAGAAAGACATCTATTCCCCCACGTATTTAACCTCTCCAATGCATGGTCTAAAATGTTTTGGAAATCAGAGCTTACAAGCCTTCTCAATGCCATCTTTACACCCAAATATTGCATTTCTTTTGCTATAATGAACCCAAACTTCTTAACAATTCTCTTCTTGCTCATTTTGTTTATTGAATTCCCAAATAAAATTTGAGATTTCATATTATTCACTTTCTGGCTGGTCCACCCACAAAAATCCCTTAAAATTTTCTTCATACAATGAGCTGCTCTAGTAGAAGCATTTGAGAATAATAATACATCATCAACATATAATAAATAAGTAATTTTTTTTAGATTTTGGAGATACCTTAATACCCAATTCAGTACCCCTTTGATAAATAGCATTAGAAAGTAGCTGGGAGCATAATATGTACAAATAAGGGGACCGAGGGCGTCCTTGCCTAAACCCACTTTTAGCTTCAATATAACCTAACCTTCTACCATTCATAAGTATAGAGAATCTCACATTTTGAACACATTCCATAATAATATTAATTATCATTTGTTGTAAAAATCAAAAGATCAATAAAATAAAAATTATTATAGTGAATTAAGGAATTGATAACAGGCATAGAAATCACTAAATCAGTAAAGAAACGGTGAAAAAATCAATCATAAACCAGTAAAGAAATCATCACCAACAACTATCAAAATCATATGTTCTATTTATCTTATCTATTCATATGTTGTTGCAATCTAGGATCCCTAGTATCTGATCTTGATGATGACAAATAATATTGACTGGATTACTATGCTCTTCCTTGAAAAATATAGATATTATTTTTTGTCTGTGAGCACTAACATTTCAGGTAAGTTGATTTTGAAGAAACTTTTGCCCCTGTAGCCAAACTTGAAGCAATTAGGGTTTTGCTAACCTTTGCCTATTTTAAAGGTTTTAAACTGTATAAATGGATGTTAAGAGTGCCTTTCTAAATGGGGTGATATAAGAGGATGTTTATATTGAGCAACTTCCAAGTTTTGAAAATTTTAAATTCCCTAATCATATTTTTAAATTGAAAAAGGTATTGTATGGACTGAAATAGGCACCTAGGGCTTGGTATAAGAGGTTAAGCACTTTCCTATTAGAGAGATCATTTATTAAAGGAAGTGTGGACACCACTCTCTTTTTGAAAAGGACAGGAGAAGAAATACTCATTGTTCAAATATATGTTGATGACATTTTGTTTGGATCTACCAATAAAAATCTTTGTGATGAGTTTTCAAAAATAATGAGTAGTGAATTCAAAATTTTGAGTTATTTTCTTAGTTTTAGCATAAAGCAAAGTGAGGAAGGAACTTTTCTTTATTAGTCTAAGTATATTAAGGATATCCTCAAGAAATATGAAATGGATAATGCTAAACCAGTAACTACACTAATGAGTTCTTCAGTACAGTTAGAAAAGAACTCTAAGAGAAAAATCTGTTGATCAAAAGAAATTTAGAGAAATAATTGGATCATTGCTTTACTTGATTGCTAGCATACCAGATATAATATTCAGTGTTTATTTATGTGTTAGATTTCAATCTGATCCAAAGGAATCACATTTGATAGCAGTTAAAAGAATACTGAGATATCTTTTGGGAACTTAAAACTTAGGGATTTGGTATCCAAGGAATAGTTCTTCTTTCGAAATCATTAGATATTCTGATTCAGATTTTACAAGATGTAGGGTTGATCAAAAAAGTACTTCTGGAACTTATCAATTCATTAAAAATTCTTTAATTTCTTGGTCTAGTAGTAAGCAGAATTTAGTAGCCCTTTCTATTACTGAAGCAGAATACATTGCCTTAGGTAGCTGTGTGGAACAAGTTCTTTGGTTAAATTAATAATTGATTGACTTAGGATTATTTATTGGCACAATTCCAATTTTTTGTGATAATATGAGTGCCATATAGATTTCAAAGAATCCTATTCAACATTCTAGAACCAAGTATATAGACGTAAGGCATCACTTAATTAGAGATCATGTAGCTCAGGGAGTGATTGAATTGCATCACGTTGCTACGAAAAATCAACATTCAGACATTTTTACAAAACCACTGGCTTTTGACACATTTAGCACTTTAAGTACCAGATTTGGTGTGATTGATCTTAATGCTTAAAATGAAATTTTGCAAACTTGATTTATTGCATAATTGTATGTTTGTTTATTTTCTTAGGTTGTTTGTAAGGTTTTGTTGTTTGTATTTTGTTTTTGTTGGTTTAGTTTTTTTTTTATTTTATATTTTTGTTATTTTTGTGCTTACTTTATTTTTGATTTTATTAGAAGCATGTCATATTATTTGATGAGGTTTTTTATTTATCATGTCTTATTTTTTAAGTATTCTTTTCATACTATATGAAATTTTTTCATACCGTACAAATTCTGTAGCATGTACATGATAGGTTTCTAAGTTGAGAACATGAAACTTAATTTTTCATAGGATTTTATACTATACAATGATGTCATCATACTGTATGATATATATTGTTTCATCTGTACGATTAGGAGAAATTTTCCAAAAAATGTCAGTTTTTTATTATAAATCGTACGTACGAAAATATTTTTGTCTGTACGATCCTGTTGCCAATATCTTGTGGGGGACAAACCTAACTGTCATAAAAATGATCTTTAATTTTTTATCATCTCAGAACATGTCTTTATCTGTACGATCGTTTGGTCAAAAGTCTGTACCAAAGGTTTCCTCGAAAATGGAATTTTATGAAAAGTCGTTTCATTTTGGGCTTTATTCGTTCGTTTTTTTGTCCAATATGATTTTATAGTCATACGTACGATCAAAATTTTGTACCATATGATAGGTCATTTTTTTTAAATAGAAGGGTCTTTGGATAAGTTTTTCATTACTTTCTCATCTGCTCCAAACCTTCTAGAGCCCACATCTTAGGAATGGCAAGCAGTAGCAAATGACCTCGCACCTTAAAAAGATCTTCTTCTAGATCTGATAGGGATGATAATTTTCTGTCTAGAGAAAATGAGGAAGCCTTTTTTATGTGTGTTGGAGCCAAGATTACCCCTTCTAGACTCATAATCCAAAGAGACATTCATTTTTCTGTCATGCCCCTATTTGCTTCAACCCAACTTTCATTTATCTTGACCCTCATCTATGCCTTTCATAAAGAAACCTTCCAAACTTTTCTAGCTAACATGAAGGTAAACTAAGACCACACCAAGATTACCTCTTATGTCTTCAAGTAACATGTAGAAATAACTAAGGAAGATCTAGTCAACTTTCTTCACTTGAGAATACAAGGAGTTAGAGCACACACGTTAATCTCTAGAGCAGATTATGACTGGTCAGAAGTAAATCAGGTTCTTATAGGTGTAGCCTAAGTGAGTCATCTATCTCATGTTTACACTCAATCAAAATGCTCAGATTATCCAACACATTTTGAGAACCTCAATTATTCCAAAAGCTGGTGATCATATAAACATGACTCCTCTTTGTCCACAGTCACTTATTTGATAATGACTAAAGAACCTTTTGATGAAGCCCAACTTATCATGGATTATATTTACAAACTTTCTGATATTGGACATCCTCAAAATAAGAGAAAGAAAAATGTGGATTTAGGGCATATAGTTACCTATATCTTAGAAAAGAAGTATAATCTTATCCATTCTGATCCTCCCACTAAACTTCTTATTTACTTTACTGATGCCTCTTTTTGGGCACTCTTTGGGTGGGATCAAAGCTCTGGGGGAGATTATTCTGAGGAAGAAGGTGGAGCTCCTGCTCCTGCACCTGCACCCAAACCTGACCAGAATTTCTACCAACAAATGGTCCAGTGCTTCAACAGAATGGAAACTCATTTTGATCAACGCTTTGATCAAATTGAGAATCACCTGAATCAGCAGGATGCTAGATATAATGAAGACATGGGTTGGATCCATGGGCAATTTAACTCGATTAACACCAATGTAGCTATGATGAATAGTTTTTTTCTGTGTTCAACTAGGGCTGCAAGCGAACCAAACGTTCGACGAGCTACTCGTTGTTCGGTTCGATTAAAGCTTGTTCGTGATCGTTTAATTAACTAAACAAACAAACATGAACAATATTTTAAATACTCGATTCTCAAATAAACAAGCTTGAACACTAATGCTTTTAGCTCATTTATGTTCGCGAACAACATCATTTGAAGCTCGTGAACAAGCTCGACATTAAGTTCGATAAGAAGCTCAATTAATGTTCGATTTTGAACTCGTGAATAAGCTTAATAAAAATAATTAATATTTGATTATAGAATTAAATAATATAAATATTTATATTTATTATAATATAATGATATAATTATTGTTTGATAGTTAAAAAAAATTTGTTAAATATGTTCACGAACATACTCGATGTAATCGTTTGTTAGGAAGCTCGATAAAGCTCGTTTGTTAAGTTAATGAACATCTAAAAGTAGAGCTCACTTATAGCTCGTTCATGTTTGTTTGTTTAAAGCTCGATAAGCACTAAACAAACGAACATGAACTGAACATGAACCGAACATGAACACTGATTAATTTAAATGAACCAAACATGAACACTAACAATAAAGCTCGAACAAACATGAACCAAACTTGAACAACCTGATATTAAATGAACACAAACATGAACACTCACCTACTCGACTCGGCTCGGTTCGTTTGCAGCCCTATGTTCAACCAACCACCCCCTCCAGATCAAGGCCAATCGAATTACTAGATGTATTTCTGTGCTATTGTTATTGCTTATGAGTACTTGTGTTTTTTTTCTTGAGATGTATTCACGTGATTTTAGCGATCTTGTGTGTTAGTAATTTCAGGTGTTATTTTTGAGATTATGTTATGTGTGATTGTGATGATGAAAGGAAAATGTGTGTATATGCTCTTGAATGCTAAATGAAATGATGAATTGTTTTATTGACATGCATTGAAATCTCATATTTTGAAATGGTTATTTTTCTTTAGACAAATCATTTGTGATTGAACTCTTGAATAAAATTTTGAATTATTTTGTTCTACAAATTAATCTCCTTGCAAAATTTAACCTTTCAAAATTAAATTAAATTATAACTGGATGTAGATTAGGAGATCAATTTCAAGTTAGTGTAGATAAGTATTATTTTGAGATAATTGTTGCAAAATAGTTGTTTTAGTTTTCTTATTACTTTCTTTTTTAATGTGATTAGTTTTTATTATTAGTGGAATTTAAATTAAGATTATTGATATTGGAATGACCAAAAAAAGGGAATGCACAAAGAATGCAAAAATAGAAAAATATGCGCAATGGTTCACAATGTGAAAAGAGGCACAAAATTAGCCCAAGTAGAAAATATGCACAAAGTGTGCCACTAACCTTTGAAAAGATATGTAATGTCGCCAATTAAATAATTCATATTGTTCTTTCGATTAACATTATTTCTCTAATCCAAATCCATTTAATCAAAAATCATCTTCAGTTTTGAATTAGAAAATACTTAATCATTATCTCATCCTTTTTGTAATAATTATTTTTATATATAGTTTGTCTAGCATGAATATTGAGTCTGATTGACTTTTCTTATCTTAGTTGTGCTGTAATTTAAAATTTGAATTTTTCTTTTTAGCATTTGGAAGTTAACTTTGTATTTGTAATTAGTTTAAAATTTTTCTTCTCTGACTACTTTGATTTTTCCATAGAAACTTTTCATTTCAAGGTATACTTCCCTTTTTATTGTTGTCAAAAGGGGGAGTCATGATATTGTTTGATGATTGATATTTTTGATTGTTTATTAGATGTTTGTGTGTTGTGTGTATGTAGGTGTTGTATTGTGGATGTGTGTATATTTTATGTGTTTTTTTGTTCATGTTCATGTTTCTGTTTGAGTTATTTTTGTTTTAGTAGTTTTTGTGATTTTAGTAGTTTTTGTGATTTATTTCTTTTTAATTTTAAGGTGGTAGGTTTGTGTTTTGATCTTTAAGGGAACCCCTTATTTTAAATTGGTCATTCATTTCAGGGGAGCTAAGGAGAAAATTTACTATAATTGTTAACTCAAACAATAATTATTTTGCCATCATAAAAAAGGGGGAGATTTTTACAACTTAATTTTCAAAACTATATTTTTATATCATGTGTGTTTTTGATGATTCTAAAAATCTTATTGTATTGATTATTATTTCGCATAACATATATTGGAACTATTATTTGTGTTGTTTGTATATACTAACATTTCAGGAAAATCATACTCAAGACTGCTGAAGACTTCAAGATAGATTAGATTAGAGATTATTATAATTGAAGTATGTACTTTTTATATTTATCTTGAGTCTAAGAGACTATGATTGTAATGGGGTAACCGCACACACACATTAGGGGAGTGTAAAACACTTGTGTGTTTAAAACTAATCATATTGTATGATCATAGATCGTACGGGACGATATGTCCTGAGAGTTCCTCCAGAATGGAGTTGATTGGATCATGCCAAGAAAAATTTTGTAAGTAATGTTCGTACTGTATGAAAAATGGTTCGTACAGATGCTGGTCAGAGTACAAAATCAAGTTCATACCCATTCATCCTGTACGAACTTAACATTTTTTGAACATATCGTACTGTTTGAAGAGGGTTCATCCTAGATGCAGGTCAAAGCACGAAATCAAGTTCGTACCCATTCGTCCCGTACGAACTCAACATTTTTGTTGAACAGATCATACTACATGATGTTGGTTCATACAGATGATGATCAGAGTATGAAATGAGGTTTGTACGACATCGTACACCACTTTTTTAATTTATCGTACATATGAAGTACGATCGTATTATACAATCTAAGTTTGTTAAACTTGAAATTTTTAGTTTTCAGGATAGTTTTTCTTGTCCTTTGTATATAAGGGTCCTAAAAACTGACTATTTTTAATCCTTCTACTAATTTCTTCTTGAGAGGGAAAGAGAGTGTATTTTGGGAGAGTGTTTGGGAGAGAGAGATCTTACAAGTGAAAATTGTGAAGGGTTTATAAGGTTGCCTAAAGGTAAGGATCTCTTTGTATGTACTTCAAATCTCTGCTCTACCTCTTTGAAGACTCTTGAGAGAAGATCTTTGGGAAGAGATTCAGTACTCTACCATCACAAGGAGGGTGAGAAAGGATGTATCTAAAATGTATACTAAGTTCACCCAGATTGTGACATCCATGCATGCTCTAGGAAGAGAGTTATCTAATTCTAAAAAAGTTAATAAAATTTTGAGATGCTTACCTAGTTCTTACGAAAGATACTGCAATAACTGAGTCCAAAGATTTAAATATTTATTTAATTAACATTTTGCTTGGGTCACTCATTGCCTACGAGCAAGGAGTGAGTTAAAGGCAAAGTGATGTAGGAGAAAAGAAGGAGTGAACTGTGGCTCTAAAAGTGAACAGTTCAGAAAGTGACAGTTCTGTAGCAGAGAAAGATGTCGACATAGCCTTCATGTCTCGTCAGTTCAAAAATTTTCTAAAAAGGAAATAAAGGCGTCATCAAAATAATTGGAATAAAGATAAAAGTTCAAAGAATATTAAAGTTACATCTGACACAATTTGCTTTGAGTGTAGGAAACCAGGTCATCTCCGAGCAGATTACCCCAATGTGAAGACTCACCCAACCAAAGAGAAGGGCGAGGAGAAGGTAAAGTACAAGAAGGGCAAGCTATAAATATAAAAAGCTTTTTGGGCCAACTCAACCTCAGAATAATCAGAAGAAGAAGTAGAGGAGGAGGTAAAAAATTTGTGTCTTACGACTAACGATAACCTTGATCAATCAGATCAAGATGAGGTATGTCAACTTTCTTATGATGAATTGTTAGTTATTTCTGAAAACATTTATGACTCATATAGAAGTTAAAGAAAATGCATGCTAATTTAGTTAAAGAATATTCTAACTTGGATAGAGATCACATGTCCCTACTTGATGAATTTGATACATTAAATAAGAAGCATGTTGAATTAACTGCTGCACACGATTCTTTGAAATCATCACATGTTGAACTAGAAAATACATCTAAGAAATTAGAAGAACTTGTATGTCAACTAGATAGCAATAAGCATGCATTGAAACGGGAATTGTTAAGCTACAAAAGTGCAAATTAATACTTAAGAGCAAAGGTTATAGCATTAGAAAATAATAAACCATTACCCTCACATGTCCAATGGAACAACCCCTCAATATTGCATGCATCACACAAACTTAGGAAGAGGCACCATCACCCACACAGGTTAGTGAACCCATTTCTTGGTGTTAGGTGTTACTCTTGTGGCACGCTAGGTCATATAGCCCATACTTGCACAATCCACCATAGGACACATCTAGTGTGGAGACCAAAATTGCTTCCATCATAGCATAATATGCATACATCTCATTCATTCAAGCATATGGAGGAACCTAAACTCATGTGGGTTCCCAAAACTAACCTTTGATTGACATTATAGGGGTGCTCTCACAAAAGGATTAGTGAGAGCATGTGGTATCTAGATAGTGGCTGCTCGAGACATATGACTGGAGACATGAAGCAGTTCATGACACTAGAGGCCAGGTTAGGAGGCAAGGTGACTTTAGGAGACAACACCATTAGGAAAGTGGTGGGCTCAGGTATCATTAGAAATTTTAAAAATTTTGTAATTGAAAATGTTCTATTAGTTGATGGTTTAAAGCACAATCAATTAAGTATTAGTCAACTATGTGACAAGGGTTTTGACATAAAGTTTCTTTCTAACAAATGCATGATTAGCTTAAATAATAAACTTGTGTTAGAAGGAAAATGAATAAATAATGTCTATATGTTAGACCTTAACTACATTAAAAATTCAAACCCTTTATGTTTAAAGATAATAGCTGATGACTCTTGGCTATGGCATAGGAGACTAAACCATGCTAGCCTAAAAACACTAAGGAATATCACTCAAAAAGATCTAGTTAGAGGAATACCTAAGTTAGACTTCACTAAGGACCACCTATGTGATATCGCCTGTCAACTAAAAAAATAAGTGAAATCATCATTTCATTCAATCAAGGATATCAACACCTATAGGCCACTAGAAATTCTTCACATGAACCTATTTGGGCCTATTAGTATAGCTAGCCTATGAGGGAAAACTTATGGATTTGCAATAGTGGATGACAACTTTAGATTTACTTGGGTAAGATTCTTAGCACATAAGAGTGAGTCATTTGAAGAACTTAGAACCTTCTCCACTTGGATTCAAAGAAAATTAGGATGTGAAATCTCAACAATCCATAGTGATCATGGTGGAGAATTTGAAAATGATAGGTTTTAATCTTTCTATCAAGAGATATGAATAAAATATAACTTCTCAGCTCCTAGGACCCCTTAGCAGAATGGAATAGCTGAGAGAAAGAATAGAACCTTGGTTGAAGCTGCTAGGGCAATGTTAGCTGAATATACTCTCCCTAGATATTTTTGGGTAGAAGCAGTGAATATTATTTATTATATTTTAAATAGGGTGAATGTTAAACCTAAACTTAAGAAGATACCCTATAAACTCCTTAAGGGTAGGACACCAAATCTTTCTCACTTACACATTTTTGGATGTAAATGTTTTATCTTAATTAATGGTAAGTTACCCTTAGGAACATTTGATCCTAAATCTGATGAAGGCATCTTCTTAGGTTATTCATCTGTAGGTAAAGCATATAGAATCTTCAATAAGAGGACCCTAGTAGTAGAAGAGTCTACTCATGTGGCATTTAATAAATCAGATAAGATCTCTAAACTTAATCCTGAAGAAGATGAAGTCAAGGTCATTCAGGGGGTTGAAACCATTACCATAAAAGATAGAGTAGAACCTCAGGAGTAATTACCTAGAGATTGGAGATATTATTCTAGTCATCATAGAGAGTTGATCCTAGAAGACCCATCTGAAGGTGTAAAAATTAGGCATGGACTTAAGAAGGAAATTAGTCATTCTGTATTTATCTCCATGGTTAAACCCACCAATATAGGTCAAGCCTTAGGAGATGAATTCTGGATCTTAGCAATACAAGAAGTGCTAAACTAATTTGTTAGGAATGATGTGTGGGAATTAGTCAAGAGACCTAAGGAATAAAGTGTGGTTGGAATAAAGTGGGTCTTTAAAAATAAGATGAATGACTCTGGAATAATAGTGGGAAATAAGGCTAGATTAGTAACTAGGGGGTACAACCAAATTGAGGGAATAGATTTTGAGGAAACCTTTGCCCCTGTAGCTAGACTAGAAGCTATAAGGGTACTCTTAGCCTTTACTTACTTCAAGGGTTTTAAATTACATCAAATGGATGTTAAGAGTGCTTTTCTCAACAGGATAATCAAAGAAGATGTTTATGTTGAGCAACCCCTCAGATTTGAAAACTCACAATTTCCAAACCATATATTTAAATTGAAAAAGGTATTATATGGGCTAAAGCAAGCACCTATAGCTTATTATGAAAGACTTAGCACGTTCCTACTAGATAGAGGCTTCACCACCCTCTTCTTAAAAAAGGTGAAAGATGAGATTCTCATTATTCAGATATATGTAGATGACATCCTATTTGGATCTTCAAAGAAAACCTTATGTGATGAATTTTCAAAAATAATGAGCGATGAGTTTGAAATAAGTATGATGGGAGAAATTAATTACTTCCTTAGATTCAGTGTAAAATAGATGGAAGATGGAACATTCCTTAGCCAATCTAAGTACATCAAGGATATTCTCAAAAAGTATGAAATGTATAATGCTAAGGCCATGAACACTCTCATGAGTTCTTCCATTCAACTAGATATAGACCTAAATAGAAAGTCAGTAGACTAAAAAAAGTACAGGGGAATAATTGGATCACTCCTCTATTTAACTGCCAGCAGATCATACATAATGTTTAATGTATGCCTCTACTCCCAATTTTAAGCTAACCCAAAAGAATCCCACATGACTGCTGTCAAGAGAATTCTTAGATTTCTACTAGGCACCATGAACTTAAGAATTTGGTATCCTAGACACAACACTACATTTGAATTCTTAGGGTATTTAGATTTTGATTTTATAGGCTGGTACCTATCAATTCATTAGATAATCCTTAGTTTCATGGTCTAGTAGAAAACAAAATTTGGTAGCCCTTTCTACAGCTGAATTAAAATATATAGCAGTAAGGAGTTGTGTTGCTCAAGTTTTATGGTTAAAACAATAACTTTAGATCTTGGACTACTTGTAGGAACCATCCTAATTATGTGTGACAACACTAGTGCAATTTGCATATCTAAAAATTCAATTCAACACTCCTGCACAAAGCATATAGATATTAGGTATCACTTCATAAGAGATCATGTAGCTAAGGGTGATATCGAACTGCACCATATAGCTACAGGAGATCACCTGGCTGACATATTTACAAAACCACTAGCTTATAAAACCTTTAACCCCTTAAGGATAAAATTGGGTGTCATAGACATTCATGCTTAATCCAAAAAAAAAAAAATTATTTGAAAGTATTTCTTTATTTGTGTCTTTTAAAATTACATGTATTTATTCAAATACCCATTTTTATTTTATTTATTGTTATTTGTTAAAAAACTGAAAAAAGGGGTTTCCTGATCATCTCACACACATCTTACTGACACCAAAACCTTGAACTTTTATTTATATCATATTGTATGATACACGATTACAAATGAACAAATCACAGCCCTTTATTCCACCAATAGTCCAGATTTGCTTGTTGATATACACCTCATACTGTACGTACCACCACTCATGCTGTACGATCTGTGTGTCACTCATAGTATACATGCAATCTATTTGGCAAGACATTATTGATCATCATACTGTATGATAACTCTCTTCATACGGTATGATCCACATGTCAAACTGGGTTGGGACAAATTTAAACTTAGCCAGCACAATCATAATTTCACTTCGTACTGTATGAATACCTATTCATACTGTACGATACTTTTTGTCAAAGGTCATACCGATGACCCCTCGGGATGAACAAAATCTCTTAAGATCATCCAGTATAATACTGATCGTACTGTACGATTTGACTGCTTTTTGTCTGTTCAGCCAGATGAATTAATTTCCCTAATCATACTATACAAACCTCTTTGTACAACACGATCTTCCAAAAACTCTATATATTTGAGTGTTTGACTGGATCAACTCATTACATCTCTGACATTCTCTCATCCTCTCAATCCTTCTGTACAATGGCTGGTGGAAGCAAGCAAGGTAGACTGATCGAGGGGAGCTCCTCCTCTCTCATCAATTTGACAATCATTTTCTCTCTGCCATAGATGAAAAAGCCTTCCATAAGTTCAAAGAGGGTAAGATCACTCCATCTCGCATGCTAAACCAAGCAGCCTTAAATTTTGAGATTATGAACCTTTTTGCCTCCACCACTCTCCAGTTTCTTCTTACCTTAGCCTTCCATTTTCATTCTGAACTCCTTTATGAATTCTTAGCAAATCTTTGGATATATTTTGAATGCACCACCTTGACCTCATTTGTCTGCAAATGCAATGTCAAAATCACTAAAGCCGATCTAGCTGAACACATTGGCCTCTCTACCAAAGGACCTCGCTCTAAGTCTCTACTCACAAATGAGTTTGATTGGACCTCTGTTAATATGCTGCTTAGTAATGTGCCCACAAACCAACACCTACCACTTGTCCAAACTCTAACTCAAAATACCCACATCGTCCAGCACGTTCTTTGAATCTCTATTATACTCAAAGCTGGAGATCATATACGCATTATCCCACTTTTATCTGTTGTCATTTACTTAATCATGTACGCCACCCAAATTGATAAATCCCAAATGATCTTAGACTACATTCATAACCTGTATGCTATTAGATATCCAAGTGCCCAACGTAAATAAAATATTGCCTTAGGACATATCATAGGATACATCCTCGACACTAAATATCAACTCACCTTTCCTATTCCACCTGATAATCCTCCTATATTTTACACAAATGCCTCATTCTATATTCTTTTCCATATGGGGCAAGAGCACACTGATCTAGATTTTGATGAAGAAGGGGAAGCTGCTCCTGCAGGAGGACCTCCACCACCATCGATACCACCACCTGCACCTGCCTACCCTGCCTTCCCTCAGGAAAATATTGTTCAGTGGCTCGATCGACTCGAAACTTAGTTGGACTACCACATTGACCAACAATAATGAAAGTATGAAGATGATATGCCATGATTTGGCGAATGATTCACCTCGATAGATCATCAATTCACATCCATCTATCTACATTATCAGCCACTACCACCACTACCACCTGATCAGGATCCAACCTACTAGTAACTTTTACCTGTTTGTTGTGTATTTCTTTTTCTTGTACTGCTTTATTTCTTTGTTTGTGTGTACTCCACAATTTTGTGATGTAGAAAGGGGGAGAAATTCTATTTTCTCATTGTTTGTATGCTATGTTAATTTCAAGCTGCATATATTTTTTTATTATGTTGTGTTAATTTTAATTTAGTTATGTTTGTTTATGTTTTTAAAAACAAATAATAGAAAAACAAAAAATTAAAAATTAAAAAGAGATTTTGTTTGTAAACCCTCCCATCTTTTAAAATCTATCATCTAGTGAAGGGGAGCTAAGGAAGAAATAACATTATATTGCCTATCAGATAACATTATTTGACATCATCAAAATGGGGGAGATTGTTGCAATCCAGGATCCCTAGTATCTGATTTTGATGATGATAAATAATATTGATTGGATTACTATGCTCTTCCTTAAAAAATATAGATGTTATTTTTTGTCTATGAGCACTAATATTTTAGGTAAGATACACATCGCTCAAGATTGTTAGAGACTCAAGACTGGGTAGAATAGGATGTAAAAGAATTTGTATTTTATATTTTCTTTATTTTTTATTTTTTGAGTCTGCCACAAAAGAGTGTACATAAATTGAGTGACCATGTACATACACACAGGGGGAGAGTTCCTTTTTGAAGATAAATTTTTTTAAAGAAAATCGTACCGTATAATTTTTAATCGTGCTGTACGATCTATCATCTAAACTTAGGCTTAACAGCTAATTTTGATAATTAATTTGTGAACTAATCATACTGTATGATTTGTTTCCATCTGAAAACCCTAGCTGCCACCATAATTTTGGTAAGATTTTGAATTTGATCTTTGAACTAATCATACTGTATGATATTAATCATGCTATATAATCATTTAAAATCTTGCTAAAATTATCCCCTGTAAATCGTGGTTTATTAATGACTACCATTCATACTGTACGATACATATCGTACTGTATGAACTACAGAGATAAAATTTGGTCGTCCCAGAGATCGTACTAGACGAAACCACAATTTTTAAACTATTCATCCCGGATGATATTCATATCGTACAGGATGATGTGCTTGAATTGAACTATTTATACTGTACGAAGTGTATAGTGCGAGATGAATTATAGAGATGATTATTGGTCGTCCCATAAGTTGTCCCGTACGAATAGTGGAAATTAAAACTATTGTCTAGTACAATCTCCAGATCGTATGGTATAATATGCTTAAAATTTGTGAACTATTCATCTCCCTTCATACTGGATGGAATTGATTTTGAACTAATCATACTATACGATATTGGATCGTACTATACGAATAGTAATAACTAAATTGAATGATTAGGGTTTCCTAAAGCCTAATATAAAAACAAGTTTTTTTTATTCTTTTCAAGAGTGTGCAGGGGAGGAATGTGATAACTAAAGTAACTCTTGAGAGGGAGCTTTTGAAGAAAACTAGGGTTTATGAAAGGAAGGAGAAGGTGAGCTTGAGCGTGAGGGAGAAGGAGTGTGAAGGGATCACACGGTTGCTCTGAGCTAGCTGCACACTTTCTCCTCCTATGTCCTTGGTGAGTCTTGTGGGAGCTCTCTAGGGAGAGAGGCTTCTAGGTCAAAGTCCTTGAGGTTCTCTGCCTTCTCCAAGAGGGAGAAAAAGGAGAAGGTCTGCTTCTATCACCAAGAGGGTGACATAGCGTCTGGCACTCCGCCACACCGGGGAAGCTGAAAGTGAGTTTTGTAAAAGCTTCTCCACCTTATTGTTGGAGCAAAAGGAGAGTCAGCATTTAATAGTGCAACTCTCGAAGTGGAGGACTCCGGGGAGTGGACGCAGGTCAAGGTTGACCGAACCACTATAAAAATTTTTGGTGTGCTTTTTCCATTTTTTGCATTTTAATTTTCTTGCATTTAATTTTTGCTATAACTACTTGGTAAAGTTTGATTTTAACATTCCATTATGAGAATTAAAATTTTACCACCATCATTGTAATTGTGAACGAATCATTAGCTTCCACATTTGATTAGTTAAATCATCCTTTTTTTAAATTTGAAAAATTCTTTAAAAATTAGAACTCTTATTTAGGATCTATTTTTTAAAATATCAATTCACCCCCCCTCTTGGCACATCTCATACTTTCATATATATTATATATTCATGTACTATATATGCATCCAATACTATTAATGCTATATAAATATGTCTATCAAAGCAATCAGTGTTATCAATGTATACATAAATTGATGTCTAATTTAGTAAGACAAAACATCCATATTTATTATGATGTTTTCAAAACTTTTTACCTTGACTACTTCCCA
This sequence comes from Dendrobium chrysotoxum, assembly GCA_019925795.1. Lineage (NCBI taxonomy): Eukaryota > Viridiplantae > Streptophyta > Magnoliopsida > Asparagales > Orchidaceae > Dendrobium > Dendrobium chrysotoxum. Next base: position 26,304,353 of record CM034315.1, on the reverse strand, counting down.
ATTAATCATCATTCATATCGATTATCACTTATTCAATTCAATTAATAAACTATCATTACAAATAGCTTTGTCAAATTAATAAAGAGTCATCACTCTCTTTCTATCGGCATAAAAAAATAATTAGTTATATGCTACAATCAGGATAACACCATAAACCATCTTTAAAAGAAATTTTGTTAGCTCACCCTCTTACATAGGATATTATATTTTAATAGCTAACCCGAATTAATTATAATATTAACACCAGCATTCCTTACTTTTATTGCCAATGCCACATTCATTTATATGAAATATAATTGTTGACCTTATTATTGTATGAGGTCACTAGGACCAATCCAAACCCTAAGATCTACCTAGATCTTAGATCAATCCAAATCAAATCAAAATTTCAAATCAAAATTCAAGCCATGTCTTGAAAGCCTTTTCTAGGAAATTTTTAAATATTTCAAACCCTAGTCAAATGACCCCTTATTCATAATCTATTAATTGCATATTGATTAAGCATGTCCCTAGGGTCTACCCTCCAAATTTGAGCTCAATCTGAGATCTCTAACACTAGAAATTGGATTGAAATCCAAAGACTATAAAACCTTTAAATATTTATAGCCTATGCCACTAGACCTACTGCCAGTGAATTTTGACCTTGGAGCCTTCTCCAAACCCTCTGATACATCCAAACCCTTAGTTATGATATGAGGAACATTAAACTACTATTTAGTGGACTCATTTTAACCCTTAGTTGACCGGGGGTCAAAATGACCAAAATAGCCTTAGGGGTATAAACAATCATTTTGAATTAAATAACCTTATCTTTGGATGGAACCACTTCCATTCAACTCAAAATACTAAACCAAAAATGTTGGACCAAATCATAACCCCTGGGTCAACCTAGTTGACCAAGTCAACCATGGTTAACCCCAAATGCCTTTTAAGGGCCTAAATAGTCTTTTTTGACTGAAATGACTTCCCAGACTATGGGATCACCTCCATTGGTCTCCAAATATCAAATCAAACTTTTCAAGCCTAAACCTTGGCCCTAGGTCAACCTGGTTGACCTAGTCAACCTAGGTTGACCAAATACCCTTTAAGGGTCAAATGATCCAAATCAACCTCTATGACCAAATCAAATCATTTGAACCCTCATATTCATTCCAAAAGCTATCCCAATCATGGTCCAAACATTTCCAAATTTTATTTGGGATTAAACCCTAGCTAGCTTGATTAAATCACCAAGTCAACTCAACTAGATTTGGTCAAACTTCTTTTCATGCATGCGTGTATATTCAAACGCTTATTCCATAGCCTTGAGTCTCCTCCAATCAATTAACATGAGCATTTGAGTACCACCTCATCAGTTAAAGGCATGGTTGACTAGTCAAAGTAGTTAACCAAGTCAAATTACATACTTATGTGGCTTTGCCACCTTGGCAAGCCAAATCATCCTAATAAATCCAAGCTTTCATGCATTTTGGTAGCTGGAATAGATACTTGGCAATATCTTAAGCTTCCTCTCTCTCTCAATCAAGAGCTTGTAATCATTAGAATGGGAAGATAATTCTCATTTAACTCAAGAATCTTGGCTTTATTCCCTAATTCCAAAATCTTTAATCCCAGCAAAATACATCCCACTCCAGCTCTCCCCCAACTTCTCTATCTATAAATAAAGCCCTCCCAACCATTGAAATGACTGTTGCAAGCCTAAGGATCCAAATTTGAGAAGAGAGAGAGAGAGAAGGAGAGAGAAAGGATAATTGTGTAGCAGAATCTGATCCAAACACAATAGCTCTTGGACCCTTGAAGGAAGTTGTAGAGGATTCAAGTACCTTTCTAACAAGCCCAAGAACACAAAAATCCACCCACATAATTGTAAGATATTCCAATTTTTCTCTCAAACTTCAATTTGAAACTGTATAAAATCTACAACACATGAAGCCTTCAAACTTAAGGTGTTGGAAGATTAGGTTGTCATAAACTTGTGTAATCATTTCCAATCACGTGGCCCACCATCATTTTATAAAAAAAAATTGATTAAAATTAATTTAAATAGCCAAAACTTTTAAAATTCATAGAAAATTCCTTTCTTCACCAAATTTAGGGTTCTAGGGCTCATTGGAAAGTCTTGAGCTCTACGATTTATTAAAATTAAAATTAAAGTGTTTTGATAATTGGATTATGAGTTATTTGAGATTGTTTAAAATCCATTTTTAGCAATTTTCTCATAATCCTGTGATCAAATTGAGCCCAAGTTTTTGTGAAATATTTTTGAGCATCTTAGGCATTCCCTACATTTTTCTTAGGTCCAGATGCTCAAAGGATTGCTGTGATGTGAATTTTCAAGGTAATGGATCCATTTTGGATCCAAAACTTTGAAATTTATAACTCTCTAAATTGATAGAATTATGTTATCTAATTACTGTGGTATGCTTGCATATGTCCCAGGGTTAGGTGACCAAAATTTTAAACCCATTTGAAGACTAGAGGCACCTAGGGAAAATAATTAAGAAAGGGTCCAGTTAACTTAGAAAAATTATAGGAAATTGTGCACAAATCCAATAGGGATGAAACTTTAGAACATGAAACTTAGTGACATTTTATACCTTATGTATAAATTTTACCGGATTTGGAGGTCATTTGGTCAGAAAATTAAGCAAGTTAAAATTCAGCCCTTTTTAAGATCCAAAAAATTTAAAAAAAGTAATAAATCAGAATTAAATCTAAAAATTACAAATAATATCTCATATTGACCATAAATTGATCCTCTATCTATGAAAAATAAAAGCCCTATCACTTGACTGTTAGTTTAACTTTAATTTAAGTTTTAGTTAAAATTAATAATTAATTAAATAAAATAATTAAAAATTATAAAAAATCCCAAATAAACTCTAAACTCCTAAAAACATTCCTATAGGTCATCTATGACCTTTGGGTTTGATTCCACGTAGTTTAGACAAAGTTTAGATCAAAACCATCAAAACCTCCATAATTAAGTAATTTAAAAAATCTATTAATTAATCAAACTTTGAAAATTATAATTAATTCAAATTAAATCCGAAAATTTTAAATAATATATCAAATTAACAAGAATTCAATCTTTAATAAAAGAAAATTAAAATCACTTTAATTTGACTTCCATTTTGAGAATAATTAAATTTTAAGTAAAGATTAATATTTAATTAATTTAATTAATTAAAAATAATAAAAAATTTCATAAAACTTCAAACACTTAGGAATCTCTCTTTAGGTCATTCCTGACTTTTGGAGTTGATTTTAAGGAGTTAGGAGTTTATTTGGAGGAAAATCACTAGAAGGCCCTTAATTACACATATTAAATAATTCAAATAAATACAAAAACTTTGAAAAATCATAACTAATTTTAGAAAACTCCAAATTTAGCAAACCCAGAGGCATAGTACTCCATGTAAGCTCAAATATTTATCAAAAATATCAGATCATCAAAAATCACTTAAAATCAAAAAGTCAACTTTTTGGTAAACTTCAATTCAAATTTCAACTGAAACTTCAAAAATTCGTAACTAATTGTAGAAAAATCCAATTCCAACAAAATCAAAGTCTAATTACTCATTAAAAGGTCTAATATTTAATAAAAAAATAAAAACTTTAGAATTATCTTTGAATATAAAAGTCTAATTTTGACCCCTTAATTAATACATTATAAATAATCCAAAAAATTCCAAAATTTGATAATAAATTTTAAATTCCAGAACATGTTAAGTCAATATTAAAATTACTCAACAAACCCCTTTATACACATCAACCACTCCAAAGATGAAGTTCTTAGGATGGACTACTCCAGGCTGCGGGCTTCGTGTCCTAAGGAGGCTTTGTTCCTCAAGCCTAGTGGCACAACACCACGAATGGATTCAATGGAGTATTAAAACTTAAAATTAATTGATTATTAATTATCCAATCAAACTTAAAATCATTAATCAAATTATATCAACTAAGTTTTTAGGATTTACTACTCCGGACTGCGGGGCTACGTGTCCTAAGGAGGCTTTATTCCTCGAGCCTGCTGGCACAATGCCACGAACTGGTTGATCGCAAAGTTAAATTAATTCAAACTTTTAAAATTAGTAACTATTAAAATATATTGGTCCTTTGATTTCTAACTACTTAAATTTATTTAATTAATCAACAACAAAAATGCATTTTAAAATAAATCTCAACATATTAATATTTAAACTCTAACCAAATTTTTCCTCCAAACTTCAACAAACATAAACCTTAGACAACTTAAACTAAATACATGATATAAGACATATCCAAACCACACAGCTTACTACACACACTTAGATGGTTTGCTAGGGCACCACTTCTAGATCTAGGCTAGGCCGGTGTTTACTTTTCTGCTGTGTACCTGGTTTTTCAATTCTTCACTACATCTGGTTGTTAATATTACTAAGATTATTTATTTAATTTTTATACTATGTGATATGATTGATGGGCGTTAGATTTACCCTTAGGATAGGGGCGATTTAAGTGCATATATAATCTTATATATATGGCTATACTCATACAGGGCATTAAATTAAAGTTGGCAAAGTTAAATTTAAATTAATCAAATTTCTGCAGGTGCTTCAGAATGCTAAGTCCCCCTTTAAAAATCAAAAGAGCATAGTCAAGTGTGGCTAGTTTGAGTATTTTAAATTTTATTATATTAACTACTTGGGATGATTTAAATATAATTTCTTAGGATAACCCTGCAGGCTATTCGAGTCTAGATTTTCAAATTTCATTAAATGTAATTCAAATTTATTGAGTTTAACTCAGAGTGATACTTGAGAGGGGATATATAAGTATCTAACTTAGATTCTAAAGATGAGAGAACATCCTTTAGGGGAGAGTTCTCCTCTATTTGGAAGACTAAGTTAGAATAATTTTAAATATCCAAAGGGAAAAGACATCCCCCTTTCGAGGGGGAGTTTCTTTTCATTTGGATATACAGACCTGAAGGATCCAAAAGTTCACAGAAGAATGAAGCAGTGGAGATCAAGAAGAATCCCATTCTCAAATTCACTTAAGTCTTAGGAGTAGAATTTGGGTTGTTATTAGTGGTACCCGACCACTTTACTTTCTACAGACCATGGGTTATAATATTAAAAGGCACTGGCCTATGGACATTTTATTTATTTAATTGATTGTTTGATACTGATTGTGATATAGGATTACATGCTTTTAATAATTTTTTGGAGCTCTTACATATCGATCTTTATTTTAGCTTGGAACCCGATCAGAGGCTCGTGAGGGAATGTCAAAATTCTTTTACTTAAACAAAATTAAAATTTTTAAGTTTACATAGAAATCTAATATTTTAAGAAGTAAGCCCGGGTCCGTTGGGAGTTCTCATAATATATTTACTGCATTATTCTTTCCTTTTATTAGGCACCTCCCCATCTGTGGGTTCAAGTAGACCACCTGGCCTATGAGGGTACAGATCTGTCAAGGGAAATGTATCCATTTTAGAGAAAAACCTATTTTCAAGCCTTTTTTAAAATTGCTCTTATTTGATCTAAGTATTTTTTAAGTCAACTAGCATGCATTGCAGTAGTTATAAATTAAATTAAGTCTAAAACTTAATTACATTTACTTTAAGTTTCATAATACCCTACATATATCAAGGAGCTGATTAGGATCTGCTCTAGATGTCAGTCCTAACTCCTTAAACTCAATCTAATTAACATCTTTAGCCCATTCTTTCATAAAATACTGAACACATGGTTTTAAAGCGCCTAGGCGGTTAGCTGACTCCCCAATTCAGGCTGGGATAAGTCTAAATTTTGCATTTTATTAGCTAGGTTCGGGTCACTAATTTTTAGTACCCATTTTAGACTTAGGTTATGAGGCATGCTCAGGCTATAAGACCTCAATCTCTGGGAATCTAATTCCCACTTTTTAATAAAAGTGACGACTCAAACTTAAATCTCTTTCAATCAAATTCAAGCCCAACACTTAGGATAGATTGGGGCACTTTTGAACTATTTTTGAATCTCAAGTGCCTCCGACCCTTCTTCTTTTGATTCCAAAAATAAGTGTTCAACCTTGATCCAATCCCATTTGAAAATTCCAACTCTTACCTCCTTTGACATCAAGCCTTGAAATCTTAAATGAAATTTCTACCGCTATTTTAATTGAGAGTATTCGTAGGAAACTCTAATTTCCTATGATGTAATTAACTATGAGGGCTTGAACTCATAGGAGATGTAGAAACCCAGATCTAATTTTCAAAATTAATTTTTCAAAAACTTAATTAATTATGTTTGGCAAATTTTAAGTTAAAATCAATGATCATTATCATTATTTTCAAAATCTCCAATAATAATTGATATCTTCCTCCCTTAAGAAGATATATCAATTATTATTGTAATTTTGATTATGAAATTAATAATAATTTTTTCAAATGATCGTAGTTAAATACATGAGTGAACAATCATTTTGACACTCCGGGGTCATATGTAGTTCTTGCTCAAATTTGACTACGATAATCAGGATGAAGTTTTAATCCTATAAATTGAACCCATTAGGGAATGGTATGTTCGTCTCCTGAGATGATATATCATTCATAATGATGTGTATAATTTCAAAAGTAAAATTCAACAAATTAAATCACCCAAAGATAATTAATCATTTCAAAAATAATAACTTTTTAATCAAAAAACAATCTGAAATGCAATATCTATAAAATATAGTAAAATCTATAGATTATCTTATAGCTTTAGAAAATCATAACTTTCATTTCATCCTGTACAAATTGATAATATTATTATCAAAATGTTTATAAAATTTGTATCTTTCATATATGAAAGGTTACATAATAAAAACTTGATAAATAAGGAGAAAATGTATTTTTATCAATTTAAGAGAGAAGAAATCCATCAAACTCAAAATCATTAAAAACTAAAAAGAGATTTGGGTTAGTTACAATGATTAGAAGAAATCTCTAAACAAAATTGTCAGACAAAAATACCTAAAATCCACATTTCTCTCCTCTCTCTCTCTCTCTTCCTTCCTTTCCCTCTCCCTTTCCTTCTCACGCAAGCTGGCCGATGGTGAGGGGAGTGAGGGACGGGCGAGTGGATATATATATATATATATATATATATATATATGATGTTAGTAGCCTAGCACCACAATGCTTAGACCTAGACTCTGTAATATAGTGCTATATCTCAAACATAGAGTTATTATACAACATAGATGCAAATGCCATAGCAACATTTTTTGGCACAGCTATGCTATAAAATCTAGCACCACCTCGCTCCAGAGTACTGTGCCGCTGTGCTCCAGATCAAATAGAAATTTTATTTTTTTAACATATTTCATATTTTTGAGTTATTACATTATAAACCTCTGAAAAGTATTAATGGCATTACTTAATCTAAAAGGCATCCTTCTAAAGGAAAATATTTCATAAGTTTTGATAAATATTATCTTATCCTGGTCAAAAGGATGCCCTACTAATCTATCTAACATCTAGTCAATTTAGGGTAGGGAAAGTCTTTTCTAGTTAATTTATTCAGTTTACTATAATCTATGCATTTTCCCCAACTGGTAATTATCCTAGTGCGTATTAATTTATTTTTCTCATTGGACATGATAGTCAGACCTCAATTCTTAAGAATGCAATGAATATGATTATCCCATGTACTATCTAAAATGGGGTAAATGATTCTAACATTGAACCATTTAAGCATCTCCTTCTTCACAACTTCTTTATAATAGAACTCAATCTCCTTTGGGGGACCAGCTTTTATAAGCGAATTTTCTTCCATCAAAATTTTGTGCATGCATAAAGATAGACTGTTTTCCTTAATATCAATAATAGTTTAACCAAAAGCTCTTTCAAATTTAATGAGAATCCTAATCAACTAACCTTCTTATTCTTATCCTAACTCAATAGAAATAATGACAGGCAAGGTTAACTTTTCTCCTAAGTAAGCATACTTTAAGTGGCAGGAAAGGCTATTAATTTTAGAATGCACGCCTCTATAACATATGATTTCAAAGACTTACTTAGGGATGATGGATCAAAAACTTAAAAACTTTTCCTAAAAATTCTAGGGATTTCACAAATCACTTAGATAGAATGACTTTCTCCCTCTCCAATATCATCCTCACACAAAGGAATCTCCAAAGAACTATCAATCAACAAATCCTCTAAACTATCTTCCACACAAGCATTAACTAAATCCACTTTATGACAATCTTCATTCTGGTCCTTAGGAAACTTCATTTATTTCAGGACATGGAACGTCACTTTCTGATCCTGAACTCTCAATGTAAATTCTTCTTTTTTCACATCTATCATGCCCTTACCCATAGCTTGGAAAGGGCTACCCAAGATACTAAAATAGGAATCTTTCTTATTTCTTTCCTTTATCTTAGTCTTTACTCCAAATATAGTAGCAAAAGATGACCCAATTTTAAACTAACTTAGGACCATCAGATGTAGCTTAGAAATAATAGTAAATTTTAATTTCTTATCCTAGTGAATGGGCTTAGAGCCCAATCTTAGAAAAAAAAAACTAAAGGCCTAGAGGTTGCGAGGGTAGCCTTAGACCAACCTCCTATAGTAAACTCTAGGATATATTTCTTATCTATGATCTCAGTAGGTTGGACAGCTGTGAACTAAGGGTCGTTAACAATCATATCCAAATTTTCAAAACTAGATCAAAACTTGATTAGACTTCCATCAAGTAATTTGGATTAGTCAATGGCCAAGTTGAGGTTGTCACATACTTTAAAGATAAGTTTATAACCTATTTTTTCCTAAAATTTGTCACAAATTTGTATTCACTTTATAAATTACTTGACTTTTTAAAATAGGAATATTTTGATTCAAAAATTTGGATTGGATGAGAAATTTTAAAATTTTTATTCCAATATATATGTCAAGTTACAAGAAAATGCAACTATAACATATATAATGAGGGGAGGAACTTGATTTTGAGTTTTGAGAGTTATGGACCCTATCCCATAAAATATCAAATTACAAAATGCCTGAAACTACAATATGCTAATTGCATAAAGAATTATTTTAGAGAGAGATTTTGATTTGATTTTTTTTATTTTGAATTTTAATTTGATTAAAAATGTTGAGTTTGGACCCTGTCAAATCATATTCATAAAGTTACAAATAAACATAACTTAAAAGTTTAGGTCAAGACGAAGAGGAAATTTTATATTGGATTTTAGGATTTATTAGACCCAATCTTAGTAATACATCAAGCAAAAATAAGATGTAACTATGACGTGTTTGTTCTTATTGAAATAAAATTTGTTTTAGATTTTAGATTTTGGTTCTGTCTAACCATACACACCAAGCAACAAATAAATATAATTGCAAATGTGTTGGTCAAGATAGAGGAAAAAATGTTATATTTTGTATTTATTTGAAAATTATTTGAATTTAAAATTTTTGGATTTGAAAAGGTATCTTAATGAATATATTAAGCTACGTGAATATGTAACTACCAAATATTCATTACAATAAGAAGAGATTTTAGATCTTCATTTTGTGTTTTGGACCCAGTCTTATAAACACATCAAGCTACAAATAGCATGTAACTGCAATGCATTAATTAGGATTGGGAGAAAGATTGATTTTTGGAGTTATAAAAAAGAGAATCGGTTTTCATTCTTATGAATAAATTTAGATTTGAAATATTTTAAATGATTAATTTGAATTGGGAATTTAAATTTTGATTTAACTTTGGGATTTCAAGATTTCATAACCTAATCTATTAGATTTTCATCCAATAAGAGGTTGTTGAAACCTAAATTGCTTGCCAAAAATTTGAACAAGGGGTTCTAGAAAAAGACTCAAGCACACCAAATACTGATGGGAGTTTCAAAGGCCTCAATTCTTTATTATTATTATTATTATTATTATTATTATTATTATATATAGATAGAGAGAGAGAGATAGAGAGAGGGAGATTGGTCACATTTACTCAAAAATGGAATGGGCAAGGTAACCAACGGAAGAAAGGAATTTTCAACTTGCCACAAATGTAAGCATACCACTAATGTGTAAAAATATAAGCCACTATTAAAGTGGAGAGAGGAACTCTCCCCAAAAGAGTTAGAAAAAATATATGAGGGAAGATAAAACCATGCAGATTCAAATGGTCATATTTTTATGATCAAATACTACTATGAGAATAACATACCATCTCGAAAGATGGGCATGATATTCTATTATAAATTCAAAAAAAAAATTGAAAGTTTTTAGTTTTATAATCAAATATAATAAGGAGAATAGCATACTGTCTATATATATATATATATATACTACAATGGTATTTGAAAATAACAATAGAGTTCTAAATTTTGCTATTTTTGTAATCAACCACTACAAAGAAAATAACATATCATCATAAAAGAAGAACATGATAATCTATGAAGGTATTTGAATATAAAAATGTGTTTTGAATGATTGTCTATATTCTCAAAGATCTTTTAACAACCTTATAAACATAAGGTAGGATTTGGTTAAATCTGGAGTTATAAGTTCCTCATAAAGGCAAACCCTTATGATTAATTACATAAAAGAGATGAGTCCCTTAAGAATACTCTTCATTAAAATAGTGTCTAATATTTTATTAATTTCAAAGTTTAAAATAATAATTAGAAGTTTGGAATTTTTAAAGGAGGATTGGTTCAAATTAGAATAATTCTTTACAGTCAAAGAAAAAAGACTAGGGAGTATTATATTCTAAGAAGCTTAAAAATGCTCTAGTCTATCCTATATTGGGTTTTAATATTTTAATATGATATTTATTATTTGAGTTGGTATTTTTAAAAAAATTTTAGATTATACTCCCAGAGTGTGATGACTTATTATATAATGTTTGCCTCAAAACTTAGGACTAAGGGGATCCACTATAGAGTTGTGACTTGAATCCAGTCTAAGAAAATGAGAAAGCTATGAGATGGGATTTATATCCTTAAACCATTTAAAAGATTCAAGAGAACACCTAGCACTAGTGGCCTTACATCTGTTTGGAGTGGATACCAGTTAAACTCCATCTAGTGCTTTAAAATGATAATTTTTATCTTAATAAAATGTAACATGGATATGCTATTGTATGAGAATTTCATTGAATTTGGTACCAACATTTTGATATTTTAAATGGTCCTATACTTATGAGTTGCTTTTATGCACTCAAGACTAAATGAAATTAATTTTTTTAATTTATTTCTAATGTAATGCATGCTAGTTGATTTTGAAACATAAGATTGATTTGAACTTGTAACATGGCTTAGAAAATAGATTTTTGTTGTTGTTGTTGTTTAGAATAGAAGGCCTCCCCTGAGATAAAGCAAGCACCCTAATAACTGATGTGGCTTATCAAAACTTTTAGGATTGGAGGTGACTAAGTAAGCAATATGAATGACATATGCAGTGGACCACTGGCTGAACCCTAGTTTACTTTTCTAAACTAATTATCTTTCTATGTTACATAGACCTAAATTTTTTAGGTATGAGTATAAAAGTTTAATTTCCCAAGAGGCTAACAAACAATCTAGGAAAAAAGCACATGCAAGCAATAAAATTAAAAGAAGTAGAAGTTTTTTAAACACAATCAATGTAAATAGTCTATTCACCCAACCATCACAACACATAAACATAAAAATTTAGTAAAATTAAATGTTTAAAAAGAGTTCAAATGTTGCAAGAACCACTTAATTATAGCTATTTAAATAAAGTGGAAAGTAGGTAATTCCTTTGAATTATAACTTGGAATTTACTCCTAGAATTGATTCAAGTCATATAAAAAAATTGAGATTACTCATAGGTCTTCAACCTTGCTTAGCATCGATTCATCCTCAGAAAAGACTTACAAAAGAAGAAAACCTTCAAAAGAAAGAATGTTCTTTTCTTTTGGTTCCATTCACCTTAAGATGAAAATTTTCATTTTCTTACTCTCATATTTTTATTTTTATTTATATATAGAGACAAAAATCAATAAAGAACCTACAAGGTTAGTAAAAAGAAGTTTATATACCATAACCATTTCAAACATTCATCCATAACAGATATAACATAACATTTGTTACATAACTAACCTATAATTTTATCATACTTTTACATTTAGGGGGCGAGGTAGCATAAGCACCTATAAAACATTTGTAGGTTTAAAACTTAATGATCATTAGCACCAAATTTTAAGATAGTCATACATAAATGTGGCCACCTATAAAAGATTGATTAGTAATAAGTAAAAGTTCAATAGCTAGTTGTGAAACCAATTGAATGCTTAAATGACACACCAAGAGAGGGTGAATTGGTGGTTTAAAATTTTTTTAAAAAATCTTTTTGATTAAGAAAACAAATTCAGAATTTAATACGGAAGTGAATTCACAATTCACAATATCAATCCCAAAAAATACTAATCTTTTTATGTTTTTAATTTTGTAGGAAAATAAATAACAATTTATATTCTTTTTTTTTCTCATTTTTATTTATTTATGAAACAAATATCAATTACAATTAACTACAATGATTTTTGTATCACAATGACAATCAAAGTCAAACTATTATAGAAATGTATATATGCAGGAAAGTGAATTCTTCATCATCTAAATATTAAAAAAAGAATGCAAAGTGAATTTTTATAGTAGTTTGGTCAACTTGACCTACATCTACTCTCCAAAGTCCTCCTCGTTGAGTATTAGATCAATAGTGACTCTCCTTCAGCCCCACATCTAGGTGGAGAAGCCCTTATATACTTAAATCCCTTTCACCTCCTTGGCCGATGGATAGCCAAAATCTCTTTCACCTCCTCATTGCAGTGGAGTAGCTGAAATCCATTTAACTTTTCTAGTGTAGTGAAGTAGCCAAAATCCCTTTCACCTCCTTAATGTGGTGGGGTAACCAAAATCCCATTCACCTCCTCAGAGCAATGGAGTAGCTAAAATCCCTTCCACCTCCTCAATGCAACAGAGTAACCAAAATTTTTTTCACCTCCTCAGTGTGGTGGAGTTGCCGATGACCTTTTTTTTTTTGAACCCTTCCATTACAAAGCTTCCATCAAATTAAATAATGATAAATGGAGGAACACAAGTGCAAGTTGGCCAGAGCAACCGTATGAAAACCCCTCTCACACTCTCTTGACAAACTCATGACTATTCTCCCTCTCACGCAACCTCACTCTTTCTCTCCTTTGCTCAAGGCTCTCTCTTTAACACTCACAGGAGAACTAGACCTTTGACAACCAAAAGAAATATTTTAAGATTATAGCATGAGTTTAAATAGTAGGCTTCTAAAAACCTTAAATTTTCAATTCTATCAACTCAGTTCATATAGTATAATTTTATATCATACAGTACAATTAGTTTTATGTCGTAAATAGACCATCTTATATGATTGGTTCAAATCAAACATCAAATTATACTGGACAAAATAAAGTTCATCAAAAGAGTTATCGGGTGATTCATAAAGTATGATACAAGATTGTACAGTATGATACATGATTGTATATTATAATATGTTATTAATATAAATCCAATTTTATTCCTTAATCCCTGGACTTAACTTATGTAATTAATTAAATATCGTACAATGTGAATAGTTCAATTTTCAAAATTTAAATTTACCAATTTAAGTAAGTTTGATTCGACAGTAGGGTTTCTAAAAATAGCTAATCATCCAGTATGATGAGTTGGTCATCCAATATGATTAGTTATAACTCAAAATTTTTTCTTTCATTTAAATTGAACATTTTAATTAATTTTTATTTGAACAAATCATATAATATGATATCGATAGTATAGTATGATATGGATCATATAATTCAATTAATAGAAAAATTAAAACATTTACTTTTCATTCCTCCTATTGTGTGTGTGCAAGCAGGTTTCTAAGCTGACATACACCTTATTATAAATATTGATTTAAGAGAAAAAATTACAAACTCTTTTAAAATAAGTCTAACCTATGCAGCACTTTCTTGAGCTCTGATTCTAGGATAATGCTTTGTGTATGCTGAACCTAAAATGTTAATGATACATATAAAAAAATATGTAGTATATAAAGTAGGAGAAACTAAATAAACATCCAATAATATTTGTTATCATCAAAACACATAATTGGGCTCCCAGATAGAAATAATAAAACTTCTTAAGTGCTCCAAAACAATAGGAATATAAACATTTATCATAGATCGCATTGAATAACATATTGAATAATGAACTCAAAGTGCAATGAGATCAATAATAAATAAGTCCAAATAGCACACAAAAATGCAATCATCCAATCCAAAAGGATAACATAAAAGCATAAATTCATTTTAAATGTTTTAGCGATTAAAGCTTTTTATTTCAAATTTGTTAAATATATTTTGTAAAATTTTTTAATATATTTGATTCCAAAAGATTTATAAAATCACTTCTAAAAACGAAGGCAACCTCAAAGTGATTCCATAAATTTCCATGATTTTGTAATTATTTATTTTTAATTAAATGAATTATTTATTTAAGTTTGACTTAAGGATCCTTTAAGCTTATTTTGGGCTTTGTTTACACTTGACTTATGCTTTCTGATTTTATTCTTTTAGTTTGATTTTTCACCGAATATATTTTAAGTTATGAGTTTAATGCATTTATTATTATTATTATTATTATTATTATTATTATTATTATTATTATTATTATTATTATTATTTATCTTTATTTATTTATGATTATTCTAAGTTAAAGGGTTCACTTGTACTAATCAGATTAAAATTTATTAATTGAGCTAGCAATGAACTCCAAATTTCATGATATTTACACCATGAATCATTGCAAGCTAAAGGAACAACCCATGAGACGTTGACTACATATGGAATGATAATTAATTGATTAACCTTTTAGTGATTTATTAAAAGGGCAAGTTCGAAATTTAGTTTAACTTGGCTAAATTTGAGGTTTCATGGTTTGAATTTTAATAGCCATTATTTTCTTTGATTCTTTGAATCAATATGAGCTCAATGCAAGTTATTGTATATATTTAAACTTAATTATAATTTATAATGATTTTTAAAAGTTTTTTTTATCCAAATATATATATATATATATATATATATATATATATATATATATATATATATATATATATATATATATATATATATTTGGAGAAAACCCTCATTGGGGCCTATGCGTTAATATAAAAACATACTACAAGGTCCTTAAAGGGAACCTTCAGCTTGCTACTGCTTGAAAATGCTACAAAACAAATAAAATGAAAACCTAAGAGCCAATGGTTCCCTATTCTATAATTAACAAAATAACCTAATAACATTCTAGGGCTACCAGAGGCCAGCACCCAAAAAAGGAAGAAAATAATCGACACTTTCAGCACAGTCTTCCTACCAAAATTACCCATCTTGTCCCCAAAATTCTCGATCCCTTCAATCTGCATGAGAATCAGACTACAAAACCAAATCATGTATAATAGGATATAGGCAGGATTATAACTAATCAAAATAAAAAACCAAAGGATACCAATATCTCTAATGGAAGCCATCTGAAGCCTACCAGCTCTATAGAGAAACAAGTAATTAGCCATGCTATAATCTTCAACAAAATGGAAAAGAACACTATTGAACAAATGATAAGTGTAGGAAATACTTATAACCGAATGCATAAAGATGGTAAGTACAAAATATGAGAGTTTTGAAAGCAAAAGGAGCCCATGGTGCACGCCTTTGTGCCAGAAAATGTGGTTCCCCGGAATAAATGGCCTGGGAATTAAAATATGAAGCACCAAGATACCTAGAGATAGAATAATCCTAAAATAAGGCAGACCCCTGAACGAGGACCAATTAACACCATTATGATTGAAAGTCATAAAGAAAACATTAATAAATCTGCACCCGTGATCCTTCCACTTAAAAAAGAGAAACAAAACAATAATGATATCCAAATGAATCAGCCCCCTAAGTTTGACCGCATCAATAATATGAATCCAGACCAACCTATAGAGGAACCAATCAAAATAAAGATGTAAGGAATATAAAGCTAGCAGTAAGTAAATCCCCACAATGATCCCCCCATACAAGAGGAAATAAAATTAACCAACCAATAAAATGTATCAACTACCAGAACATTAAAGAAGCAATTAAGAGCATATTCAAACCGAGAGCTAAAGAATAAAGACACCATAATAAAAATAAACTAGCAAGGGTCCAAAAGAAAAAAAACTAAGAAACTCTAACATAAGGTATGCCCATACAATCAAGCTTAGCCAAACCCAACAATCTAGTCAGAATAGAGGACCCCGCAAATTCCATAGGTTACAACCCAAATCAGTTAAATAATCAGCAGTAGCATTTCCTTCCCTATATATGTGAGTTATAGAAAAATTGATAAGAGACAACCACTGTTTAATCTCTTTAATAATGTAGACATAAGAAGGATTAGTAATGACATTATCAGAAATATAATGGATGACAAGCTTAGCATCAGTTTCAATCCAAACATTAGTAATCCCAAGTGAAATGCATAATTGTAACACATAATATAAAGCCTGAATTTCAGCCATAGTCACAGTGGTAATATCAGAGGGACCAACCAAAGCAGCAATAATATGGCCATTGAAGTCTAGGTTGAGACCACCACAACCAGCTTTTAAACTTTTGAATGCACCATCAGTATTAAGTTTATAGCAACCCATACGAGGTTTAGTCCATCTAACTAAAATGTCTTTAGAGAACTAACTGTTAGGCCCAACACCCAAAATGCTAAATTGCTCTGCAATTTGAGAGCAGTTGTTTAAAAATCCAAATTTATCAACTTAGCAAAACGTAAATGCCTCACTTTATCCTTAATCTTGAGGACAATGGACGAGGCTTCCATAATAATATTCTCATGCTTAGCCTCATTCATACTTTTCCAAACAAACCAATAAATAATGGTGGGTAACACATTTCTAATATGCCTCTTAATAGGAACCACCCAATCATGCATGATATTAATGATGTTGTTATAGTTCTTACAAAATTGAGAGATAAACACATTGTCAAAATAAAGTCAAACTTTAAGAGCAACAGGCCCATTACCAAAAATATGATTCAAATTCTCAATATGATAGCAGCATTGACATTTAGACACAATATAAAAACCTTTTTTGATTAATATAGTATCAATAGGGATATAATTATTGAAACTCCTCCACATTAATATAGAATAAGAAGATGGGTACCTTTTTGCCAAATGGAAGAGAAAATCTTAGACTTAAGTTGCAAATTCCTAATAGAATGCCACACCTCTTTGAATGCAAAGCTCCCATCATTAGACTTATTAAATAAAATACAATCTTTCTGATCAAGTTGTAACGACATTTCCAAAATGAGATTAATGACAAAATCAAGAACCATATCAGTAAGGTAATTCAAATTCCAAGTCCCTTCTTGAATAAAATTAGCCACTTTACAAGCACTATTGGTATGAGTATTGAGTAAATTATCAATAGAAGAGAATCCAAGCCAGTTATCTTGCCAAAAAAAGATGTCCCCGCACCCCAAACCCCAGTGAATGAAACTTTCAGCATCCCATTTAATAGAACAAGCCTTTTCCAATTGAAAGAATCCCCTTTTTTGAGAAAGAGATTAAGAGGATGCTTACCAACACAATATTTAGTAATCATAAACTTCGACCAAAGGCTTTTTTTAGACCTCAGATTAAACCAGAGTTTATGGGAAAAACCAAGAGCCATGTCACTTAAATTCTTAAAACCTAACTTGCCTTCACCCTGGACACTGGAGCATCTATCCCAAGAGGCCCATAAAATAGTAGATTTACTTTCTTTGGCCCCCCATAAGAATTTGTAAAAATCCTCTCAAGTCTAGTGCAAATAGTCCTAGTCGAAGATAAAGTGTGAAATAAATATATAGGAATGAAGCAAAGAACACTTTTAATTAAAAATAATCTTCCCCCAAAAGAGAGAAAATTAAAAGCCCAATTAGAAAATTTTTATGAATATTAGAGAAAATATCCTCAAATAAATGAGATCTTTCTTGCCTTTACAAAGAGGAGTGCCTAAGTACTTAAGGGGTAATTGCTTATGTAAAAAACCATACTTATCCTGAATAGAAGAGATTCTAGGTTGAGTTATGGATTTAGCAGTGATAAAGCAACTTTTTATGGGATTAAAAATTAAACCACTAGCCCTTTAAAAAAGACCAAGAAATTTAAAAAGGATATTAGGCATCTTCCTGGAGCCAATCATAAAAATAATAAAATCATAAGCAAAACTTAAATGAGACACCAAAAAACTATCAATAGTATGATACTATAAGTTAGGGTGATTTCTAAAATGTTCATTAAGGCCTCTAGAAAGAAATTCAGCAGCTATAATAAACAATGCAGGAGATAAAGGATCCCCTTGCCTAAGGCCATGAGTAGAACTAAAAAAATCATGATTCCTACCATTGATAATCGTAGAGAAAAAATAATGCTCAATACTGTTCTTAATGATCCTAATAAAGTCTTTATTGAAACCAAATGAATGAAGCATAATGTAAGGAAATTCCCAATTCAGATTATAAGAAGATTTGGTAATATCAATCTTAAAAATGACATTCCCACCCACAATTTTAGCTTCCAAATCATGCATAAGCTCTTAAGCTAATAATACATTATCAAAAATTAGAACGACCTTTAACAAAATGAGTTTGTTTAAGTGAAATGATATTAGGAAGAATTAAAGGTAATCTGACATAATTAACTTGGCAAAGAGCTTGTTGAAAAAAGAGCACAGACTAATAGGGCGAAAATCACTCCAAAAATTAGTAACATCACTCTTGGGAATCAAAACAATAGTAATAGAGGTAACAAATTTTGGGTAAGGATTACATTTAAAGAAATCAATAACAGAATTAATTAAATCCTCTTTAATGATATGCCAAGCTTTTTAAAAAATTTTTGTAGTAAAACCATCCAGCCGGCCACAGAATCAATATTCATCTTTTTAAAAACCAACTCAATCTCATTTTCAGATGAAATTTTAGTGAGCATAATGTTATCCTCTTCAGACACAAGCGATGGAATAAATGAAAAATCCAAATCTAAAGTAGGAATAAAGTTTTTATTAAACACCTCCTTAAAATACTTAACACCAGAATCATAAACCAAGTCAGGAGAATCAAAATGATGACCTTCAAGAGTGGAAATCTTGTGAATATAATTAGTAACCTTTTTATGATTAGCAATATCGTGAAAAAATTAGTGTTTATATTCCCCTCAGCTAAAACCTTACAGGAAGCTTTTTGTTTCCAATAGGCTTCTTCTTGTTCTTGAAGATTAACTAAGATGCCCTTGACCTTATTTAAAGAAACAAGGTTTTCCGCAGAAGGAAGATTCATGTAAATATTATCAGTTAAATTAACTTGTTTCTCAGCTTCCATAATATTAGTAAATAAATTCTTAAAAATATATTTATTCCACCAATTTAAATTTTGCTTGAGCCATTTAAGCTTAAGCCAAAGCCGAATTATATCAAAACAATTATTATTAGGAAACAATGAAGCATGCCAATTAGCTTCAAAATTAGTAAGGAATAAATCATGCAAAAGCTACATATTTTGAAATCGAAAACTAGAAGAAGTAGAATTATCATTCATAGAAATATTCAAAAGTAAAGGAGCGTGATTAGAGAGAGTTATAGAATATGGGTCTTTTGGTACTTAAAATCCAAACACTATTAAAAAGAATATGATCTAAATGTTGCCACATAGTAGCTTGATTCCACGTAAAGGCATTACCAGCAAAACCAATATCATGTAAATTAGAAGCTAATAACATATCATTAAAATCCTCCATAGCTTGGTAATTCGGAGGTTTCCCCCCAACTCTCTCAGAAACATTAGTTATAGTATTGAAGTCACCACCAACCATCCACGATTCAGTAATATTAGAAGAAAAATCCATAATTTCATTCCATAAATTCCTCCTTTCAAATCTAGAACAAGAAGCATACACAAAAGAAGCAACACAAGAAAATTGAAGATAATTGATATTAGTGTGCACAATTTGAGGAAAATCATTAAGAATATTTAAAGTAACCCAATGTTTCAAGAAAATCCAAATTTTGTTAGAACAATTACTAAAAGAGCAATCAAAACCAAGTTTAGTACGCATGGAAATAATCTTGTAAGCTAGAATTAAAGGTTCAACTAAAACCAAAACATTAATATTATAAACTATGCATAAGTTTTTCACCTTATCCCTAGAAGGAAGGTTCCCCACACCCCTTATATTCCAAATGAGGGCTTTAACCATTGGCAGAAGAATTATGAGAAGCTCATGTAACTCTAGAAGATTGACCTTCAGAGAGTTTGTTGCTTTTAGATTTCTCTTCCCCACTTTAGTATAACCCTCATCCATCTTATTGGCATTTGAAGGAGTATACAACATAGAGACATCATTCATACCTATATATTTTCCTAATAAAGAAACATCTTTATTAGGAACAATTTCTCCTTCCTCTGTGTGCTCCTCCTCATCTCCTTCCTCATTCTCCAATTGTTCACCATTGCTAACATTTAAAGTACATTGAGTATGCATCACATCTCCATCACCACTAACATTGGAAGAATCAATATCTCCATTTCCATTTTGGACTGAATCCTTCAAAGGTGATCTTCTAGAATCCGTAGGTTCCTCTTCTATGTCTTGAACAACCAATCTATCCTTTGGGGACACAATATGAGATTCTTTTAAAGAATAATTTCCATCATTAGCTTCCTCCTCAATATTAGGAATATCTATAGGTATTATAACCATGTTGTCTTGATCTTCCATATTATCATTATTTACTTCTAAAGGGATACAAATCTAATGATCAAAACCATCATTCTTACTAGAATGATCCACATTTTTTCCCTCTTCACTCCCTTTTTAAATTTGGGTGAGCCACAAAACATTCATTAAACGAATGTCCATGAACTTTGCAATGAGAACAGAAATCTGGTATTTTTTCTAAATCAACCTTTTGTAAATAACCTAAAGTTTATGTTCCAAGCCATACTTCACATGGGTGTTTTTTTGGTAATGTCCAATTCCACCAAAATCTGGGCAACAAAAGGCCGAGATCTTGAGGCAGTGGCCAAGTTTTTTTATGCAAATAACTATTGAAAGCTCAATTAGGGTTTATGATTTGGACCCCCAAATGACCGCAAACTCTAATGAAATGTTAACCTTAGATCATCATTTCTCTATGTTGTAAACCCCAAAAGTTTGAAATCATTTGCAGTTGTATTTTGTTTTTAATGGTTTATCAAATTTATTAAGGGGTTTTGGCTTAAATGGTAATTAAGTTGGCTCAAGTCATAACTAGAAGTTATAATTATTTTACAGATTCTCTATAATGATTGGAGTTTATTATATTTTAGTTGGTGATTATAGGGTTTTTCTTTAATTGTTCATGTATTTTCA
This sequence comes from Dendrobium chrysotoxum, assembly GCA_019925795.1. Classification (NCBI taxonomy): domain Eukaryota; kingdom Viridiplantae; phylum Streptophyta; class Magnoliopsida; order Asparagales; family Orchidaceae; genus Dendrobium; species Dendrobium chrysotoxum. The sequence goes on along the minus strand of CM034315.1, from coordinate 26,282,912 downwards.
AAGTTCTAGTGCACCTAGGTTAACCCATATGGATAGAATTTAGGGTTCAAAGATTTGTGAGCAAATGGATTCAAATCTTCATGGAATTATATTCAAAGGTTCTTAGAGACCTTAGGAGCATCCCTAAAAATTTCTAATCCATTTGGATCATTAAGTAATTTTATTAAGTTTCATAGACCTAGGGATTACATAATTTATTAAAGGGAAAATGAACACTATCTTAGGTTCAAATCAGAGGCCATCTAACCAATACATCAACATACAAATTCAAAAAATTTTCACATCAGAATACCCTATGGATTAGGATATGAATTTTCAAAATTTTAGGTCAAATTTTGACCTAAGACTTTGAAAATTACATGAAGGGAAGAGGGTGTTAAATTAACATTGGAAAAATTAGTAGTACATAGGACATTCCCAAAGCTTCCATGAAGAATTTGAGACCCATCAAAGATAAAATAGCATGATAATTAATTAATTAACCCAAAATAGTAAATATATATTTCACTATATTAGGTTGATTAATTGCCCTTCAAAATATTTTTAATAAAAACTATATTAAAAGCCCAATCCATAGAGGTATGGTATGCTCATTTTGACTCATAAATGAATTAATTATAATTTTCCAAGATTAGATGATTTTTTAAATTTAATAAATTACTAGATTGGGCCAATAATAAATTTAGTGTTGAGTCAAGTGCACTTTATACTTGGCATACTTAAATTGGCTATTTAAAATGGTTGTGGGTTCCATTATGAACAAGGAATGATAGTGGTTGTCTGACCTCAAATCGAACAACTTTTTGTTGACTTCATTTTTAGCTGAGGCAACTTAATCCCTAAATCTTAAAACTCCATCTCAAGCCTAACACTATGGTTCTATAGTGTTACATGTCTTCATTAGGTAATAGGGACTCAATCCTAGGTTTCTTACCTTGGTATGTCAAACCTCACCTTTCCTAATACCTTCCTTGAATATAATGACTAATTAGGTGGCCTAGACCTAGCCATTGAACTCCAAAATCCTTAAACTAAATTTAAATACATTTGAACTAGTCTAAACCCTAAACCATGCCATAGATGACCTAAGAGCCAAAGTCTAAACCCTAATCCGCACTGTGCCAGCCTAGCCGATTGCACCATACATGTACAAGCCTGTTGACCTCAAACCTTAACCAAACTTCCAATTTATGAGCTTCAAACTCTAAACTCATCAATCCTAGCTCCCCAAGCTAGGGATTGACAAAGTAAACCTTTTTTAGCTAGGTCAAAGTAGACCAATAGGTTAAACCCTTCCATAGACCTTCTATAATATGCATTATTCCTTAAAACCTCACCTAATTAAACTTATGAAAGCTCCCAAAGGATTGGACATGTCAAGTTCATTTTCCTGGGTAAAAGGGTAACATGGTCAACCAAACCCAGAAATGGTCAAATTAGCATAGTTTAGGTCAAATCATTGTATTTGATCAATTGGACTTGTCCTATTACTCAAGCTTAGTCAATTTGACTTTCTAAATACATCTAAGTCATAGCTTAGACCATTCATGGTGAGTTGACTTGGTCAACTCACATGAAATGGTAAAACCTTGGCTAACCATGCCCTAACCCTTGTAAACATTCAATCCATTGATTGAATCCCCTAAACCTGACTCAACCAGCCTCTATAGGATCCCAAGGTCTATCCTAGATGGCTTTACCATGTTTAATTGATTAAAATGGTCAAAATCCATGACTATTCAAGCTTGGTCAAACTCCAGTTAAGCCTAAAATCCCTTTACTCCAGCTAATTTGTATTGCTTGAGTTGGTTTCTAGAACTTTCCTACATCTCCCTAAACCTAGCCCAAGGCTTGAGCTAGGCTAAACCTGTCCCATTGGTCCTTATATGTGAAAATGACCCCAAGCCATTTTTAACTTTCCTAGTCACTACCCATCCCCAAGCCTACTCCCCAACATCATAGGACACTTGACAATCATCCATAGAACCTACTTGAGCAATCTTAGTCATTGGATTGGCCTCCAATGCATGAAATAAGGCAAAATGGGAAAACCCTTTATTCAGAGTTTATTTCTCACCCAAAGCTCCTCCCAAAAATTTTTATTTCATGTTTTTCTTTCACAACTTCCACTACATTTCGTACACAAAATCCTATCATTTAGAGGCTACTGGTGATGAGAACCAGCAAGCCCCATCAACCTCTCTGTTCCAACAACTTATACACTTCACTTGTACTCCTCTGGCTAAGATTCCTTCACCAAAGTTGTTGTATAAGAGTTAAGGAGCAAAGTTAGATCAAAATCTAGTTCTAAGATCCCTTTTGTACGGGTATAGTTTAAATCATAGCTCCAATTATAGGTTTTAAACTAATTCACTCAACTTGTTATAAGAACCTTTCAAACTTCATATAATAATAGCTTAGGCATGAGGGAAGCTCTGTGAATTATTTGCTGCATTCATATCCTTTGTATAAAAAGTTTAAAGTAAAGTAAAATTTTCCCTCTAAGGTGGATGGAGGAAGAAGATGAAATCTCATTATCCATTCCCTTTTGTTTGTCTTCAACATATAAGATTTTGTTTTATCAAATGTTGATCCGACCCTCTAGACTACATTGTGAGTAGATTCAATTTCAGACATCTAATAAATACCATGTGGGATCGAACGACTAATGAAGCTATTAAAGTGGTTAAGTGGCTAATCTCTTCCATTCCACGTATATAATGGCGCTTCACTACCTAGAAAGTGCATGCCATGCAGCATCACCATTTTAAATCTGCTTTAAATTAATTAATAAATGGGTTTCAATGAACAAAACTTCTAAAATTTCCTATAAATCCCTCACTAAGCCAATTTACACAATTAAAAGCTCTATGATTCAAGGAAGAGAACTTTACATTTTAAAAATAAAATCCATTAAATTTGATGAGTGCGTCTAAAATAATTTAACTTAGAATTCCCACTAATTTTCCTTAATTACCTCATAAATACTCATCTATTTGACCTCAAATTCGGTTGAGTAATATTGTGAGATGTTCTATACATTCCATAATTTTCTTAGGCATGTTTAAAGTATCCATTTCCTTAGCTTGAATTTTCAAATACTTAGGTCATAATTTGTCCTAAATATTTTAAAAATCCTTATGAATAATCAATAGAGCATTTAGGCCTCATTTTTCCATGGATTATGTATCCGTGTGTAAGGGTTAGATATAATTAATTTCAACCCTTGATAAACAGTAGAGACACCTAAGTAATTATACTTAGGGTTTAGTCTAGTAAACTTAGAAAAATTCTATGAAGTTCAAATCAAGTTCAATAGGGATAAAACTTAAAATTAGCACACTTACTGACATCCTAAACTCTAGGAATTAATTTGGTGTTAATTAGGAGTTTTTAAGCCAATTAAAAAAACCTTAAATCAGCCTCTATTTAGGTATAAAATTATAAAAATCATAATAAATCAAATAAATATTTTAAAAATATTAATTAAATTACATTAGATCACAAAGTTAATATATAATTAAATAAAAATAAAATCCCTATCTGATTGCATTCAAATTAACTTTAATCATAACTTACATTTTAATTAAATATTAATTAAATAAAATCAAATAAAATCAACCATTAGTTCAATTAATCCAAAATTTTAAATGTTCTTAGGTTGGGTAATCCCCAACCTATGGTATCAATTATCTAATCAATTTAGATTGTTTGATCAATCAATCATATAACCCTAAATTCCTTTCATAGGGAAGGAATTTAATAAATACATTAAATTTATAAATTTCATATTGAATCAAATATAAATTATACAAATTAAAACTAAATATCATCAAATCTTAAATAAATAACATAATAAATGAAAGTTAAAATAAAAATATAATTTACAGTAAATTTAAAAGTCAAACTTTGGTCAAACCCATAACTAAGGGTTTTAAATTTTAATAATAAAAAATAACTTAATTAAATTAAATTAAAATTAAATAAATAAATTAATTAATAAGAATTAAATAAAAATATATTATAATTTATATTAAATAATTTAATTTAAATAAAAAAATAAATAAAATTAAAATAAATTTTAAACTTCAAAATAAATGAATAAAATAAAACAAAGAATATTCAATAAAAATTAAATCAAATAAATCTAAATAGTAAATCAAATTAAATCCAATTTTATTAAATTAAATTAATTGATTAAACTTAATTAATCAAATCATTAATAATTAATTAATTAAATTTTAAGCCTTTATACATTTTCTTTATTCCTTTTTTGTTGAAGAAGTGCAAATTGCATTAATAATAGGAAAAAAAAACTATTTCAAACTTGAAAGAAAATAAAACTAATAAGCTTTCCTTTCCTAACATTGGGAAAGGAAGCATTATTGAAAAGCAAACAAAGCAAAAGAAAAATGTATTTGCAAAAAAGAAAATATTATAATAAAAATAAGATCCACTACTCCTCACTTTGAACTAATTGGGGTGTTGGTGACACCAAATTAGTTGGTTAGTATCCCAGAATTCCCAATTAGGTAAAAAGTGAAAACTAGGAAGAGTCCAAATTCCATTACTATAATTACATAATGGAAATAAAAACTATGTTGATATCCTCAAAACCTGGCAGCCATATTGCCACCTCTACCCAACTAGGATCAAACCTTTTGATACTCATCCTCGAAGTCAACAAAAAGGAAGACATTAAGAACCAGAAAGGGAATGATCCCTTCCACAATGATTCAACTGCAAACTCGAATCAACTTTCATTTTTTTAGGAACATCTTCAATAGTTCCTAGGGATTTAATTTCTTTAAAGCATTTTTATTTTAACATTTAAAGAACTTATAACCTCATGGCCACTAACAAAACAAGAAGGATTCAAACTTTCATTGGAAATAATTTTTTCCAACTTTTTTGGAACCATAATTTCAAAAATATTCTTATTAGGTTTCAGGTTCAAAACATTTTCATAAATAACCTTAGCACTAGCAACAACTTCCATAATAGTTTTCTGACTATTTTGATTCACCACAGCATCAATAAATTCTTCAACTTCAGCAACAACCCCTTCAACTGCATCTTTAACTCCATTTTCAATAATATCTTTAGCTCCAACAAAAAGATCTTCAATCCCATCTTCAGCTCCAGTTTCATGTTTTAAAAATACATATTCATTAGCAATAGAACAATGTTCCACTACACCCACAGATTTAGATGAAACCGTAAGTTCAAGATCCTCTACATCAAGCTCTTTGTATGTATCATCTTCAGTATCTTTCATAGAAGAATTCTCATGAGCTAATACAATTAATTTATTAGCTACAGCTGATGAAGATAACTTCTTATCAAAATTCTTGACTAAGTCTTCCTTAATAGTTAAGCAGGGTCTTCTTCTATTTGTCTTGATTTTAACATGCATCCAATGACCATAAGATATTTCATTATATGGTTTAGAAATCCCATAATCACTTACTTTCTTACGAATTATCCTGACTGAATCAGACCCATTCTTATGATCACCTACTAATAGAACTTCCTTTATCCCTTCAGACTCATTCTTATGATAACCTTCAGGACATATATCTTGTTATGTCCTATCTTACCACAATTAAAACACAAGGAATAAAATTTTTCATACTCAATTGGCTAAAAAAATTTACCACAAACCCCTTCTATCCAAAATCCAAGTGGTAACTTAGAATCTAAGTTAATTTGAACACAAGCTCTAGCAAATTCCCTTCTTCCCCATTTGAACATCTTACCATCTAATAACATTGAGGTCCATATCCTTGAAACAATATTAGTAACATTACCTTCATCCCAATATTATAATGGTAAATGTGGCAAATGAATCCAAATTGGTGATGATAAACCTTTCATAGATAGAGGGGAAAATTAGGGTGTCCATTTATCTATTCCAATTATGAATTCACCCATAAACCAAGGTCCTCCACTCAAAACTTTTTCCATAGCTTTAGATGATTGAAAAGAACACAAAATCCAATCTAAACTAAGAGAAGTTAAATGGAATCCACCAAATTTACCCCATTGATGCCTCAATTGAATGCTACAAAGGGGAAAAGGAATGTTTTTACCTAGAACCTTAACAATAGTGAATATTTCAGAACTTGAACATTTGTACATTCTTTCTCTATGTTGCATTTAGCAACATTACCATCCTCAATTATTTTGGAAACTGATTGAATATGATTAATTTTTATATGTTCTGGTTTAACCCAAGCATTCATAAAACCATTCTTTTGATATAAATCTCTTTTTTTATCAGAAATTTGTAAAATTTCTAGAGATGATTTATTAATTTTAGGAGTTGATGTATCAATCTTAGATTGAACATGAGAACTGCTAACACTTTGAATTTCCTCAGAAATAGAATGATTAACAAATCTATGAACTTTCAAATAAAAACTTGATGAAGATGAGGCTTCCAAATCATTTGATCTAGGCATATAACCAGAGATGAAATCTTTTATAGATGCTGAAAACCTATTTTTAGAAGATATAGAACCCTTCTTGTGCTATAAATCCTGAATAGTTAAGACTTCTTTTACTTTTCCTTCCACTGAAACAGAAACAAACTCACAAACAACTGGAATGTGCCCATCAATAATCAATGGTTTATTTTTTAAACCAGAATTATGAAAACTTGCACGATTGAAAGAGGAACTGCTTTTAGCACCCATATGAAAGATTCTTTCACTAGGAAGCATAATAGTAAAAATATTTGAGGTATTCTAGTCATCAAAATCTAATGATAGGAGTCCCTCCGCCACCATAAATGAGCAAACTAAAAAAATAGAATGAATAAATTTTAAAATTTCTCTCACTAGAAACTGGGACTCTCTCTCACAAGAATTCGAGACTCTCTCTTTATTCCTAAGGGAGGGAACAAATGCATTAAATTAAATTGCCTAGGATGTGTTAATTAAAGCTTTCAAAGAAATTGCGGACTTTAATGCCCATATTCTTTAAAATTAAATTAAAATGTTAAATAAATTCAAAGGACTTTATGCACTTACACTATCTTTAAGAGGGGGAATAGGTGGATTTTAATTATGATCCTTAGGATTTAATGTTTCTTAACTCCAAACCTCACTTGGATTTATTAATCACCAAATTCTCTATAATTTAGAATTAAATAACTTCAACCTTTAGAATAAAAATATTAAAAAAATATTTAAATATTATAATTTAAATCCCAATTAAACTCCCTTTGGCCTATAATAAATAAATAAATTCAAATATATATCATATAAATATAAATCTCTTAAGGTATTTCAAAGCCACTCATGCCTATCACACACTTTATAATTTGTTTTTTCGGACAACAAACTCTAGTCTAGGCTATGCCAACATTTCTTTGCTTATATTATGGTGAGATTAGGTGCCTTACTTGGAAGGTATCCTTTGGTGTGTCTGCTTACTTTTATGCACTCTGGATGTCATATCATATATTCTCATACTTACTTTCAGGCCAGTACACTTTACATTCTTGTATTACAATATACTTTACTTCATTGGCTTAAAAATACAATTGCATTTTTACATGTAAAGAGTCAATATATAATGTAAATAGCATAAGTATAAATATAAAATTTAAATTTCTTGTATACTTGCATCGAGTTGTAAAGGTATAGAGTTCTAAAAATTCTAAATGTTACTGCTTATGTCTACATATTGCACTCCAAAACAAAATGATCCCTCTTCCTTTTAGGGCATTCTCTTTTTGAATTCTATAATAGATAGAAGACCTATAACCTAAAGACCTAAATAAGCAATCTCATTTAGATTTGTGTCATTATACAAGCAAAGATCCAAGTTTCTTATGGTGAAACTTGGCCATCATTTCTTTCCTGTAGACCCTAGGTTATATATATATATATATATATATATATATATATATATATATATATATATCATAGTTTTTTTTTTCTTTTATAAATTGTTTCATACACTACTTTATATTCATGCATTACATTTAATGACATGGTAGATTGATTACATTAGATGGTTAGATTATTTCTTAGATTTTGATGATGTGTGTGTTCTTTCCTTTGTACGAACACATATATTAGATCTAGAATGATACAGTTTAGTAATGTATACCCAAACACCATTACCTATACAAGAATATATGCATGCATTTTATTTTTCTGTAATGTATACTAGCCCAGTTCACAAGCCAATGGCAAGGAATGAGGGGCCTAAGTTATGAGGTCGTAGTATTCCCTAATGGTATAAGGCCATTATTCTGTCAGATTTTTCTAAAAAAATTGGAGTTAAAATAAATTTAGAAAATTATAGGCAGACTTAGAGTCCATGGTAAAGTCATGTCAAATTATATTAGCTAGGTGTATTGAACCCTAGACATATTTTAAATTGTTAGTTAAAATCTCAACTTGAATCCTTGATTATAATTAAATAATAGTCATCTACCTTGCATGTATTAGACTAAAAAGCATGGTTTTATATTATGTGTTTAGGTGGTTAGTTAGTTGTCTAATCCAACTAGATGTAAGTCCAAATTTGCGTACACTTCTCGTATTTCATTTTGAGAGGGTTATCCCAAAAATCTAATAAACTATAAATTCAAATATAAATTTGATCTCATTAAATTGTTAAAGCCAAATATTAGTATAGATTGGAGAATTTCTGGGTACCTAGAATCTCCAATACTTTCTACCTTTCTTTTGTTGATTTAGTAAAGAGTTCTTCAAACATAGAACTTTCCCTATTGATAGAATTTAACTTAAATCCTTGATTTAAACTCCTGTAAATGTAAAGAAATCTACTCACTACTTTAATTAAAAGTTTTATTAAGACTTATCTTGGGATGTAATTGACTGTAGAGGCTTACCTCTATAGAGATCCTATAACCAAGTAAAAAAAAAAAGCATACCTTGCTTTAGTTCACTAGAGCAAGCAAAAAATCTAACGACATAGATAAAGTCTTATACATTGGTTAATTTCATTTTCAAAATGATAGGTGAATATCAAATTTATCCTTTAAGATGAATAGTATATTCTCTATGCTAAGTTTTATTATGAAAATAAATTATATTTTTATTTATAAATAATTAGTCAAGCATCAATCTAGCTTTCAAGATGGTAGTTGTTAACCTATGCAGATTTGATTAGAGAAAGATAAAGCAAAATCATTGGGCATTAATTAATTTTGTCCACACTCTTGTTAAAAGATTTCAAATGGTGGGATAACTTATAGGATCTCACCTAATGAAATTAGAGCCACCAATTTAAATAAAACTAAATAAATGACTCTAATTTTGTCTTTCTCCTTCTACTCAATCTGATAATCATTCATGCAAATTGGCTTGATCCAAAGAATCTATTTGATGGACATCATTAAAATTGATTGTTGATATCTTTATAATTGATTTAGTAAGATTTAGTGAATCAGAGTGTTCAATCGAATGGTCGGATTGCCATAGATTGAACATTCATTGTAGAATGTCCCAAAGCTTTAAAATTTTATGGTTTGGTTTGATTATTGCTTGATTTAGAGTGAGAATGAAAGGGCTTTTGATTGTTATGTGATTGCTAACACTTGGTAAACATATTTAATTTGATTTCCCACTATGCACGGCTAACTAAAGCTCACTCAAAATCTCACTTGAAGGGATCTAGAGGGTTGGGGAAGTTTAAGGACATGATTCACTCATTAAGGGGAAGCTTCTAAATTGCTTTGTTGGACTTTTACTTAGTGAAAATAGGCAGGGGGTATTTTTAAGAATTTAAATCTATATCTAACTAAACTTCCACTCAATGTAGTCTATTTAAGGTGCCTTGGCCTATCTTAGGGTATTCTTTGAGGTGCTACCATTTGGTTTGAAGTGACCCACCGATTGAGGCGCATTAGATAGGCCATTTAGCTGAGTTAAATGTATATGGGGATTGGGTCAGGCTATTTTCTAGTAACTTAAGGCTAGCCACATGTTTATCCAAGCTAATAAAGTGTCTATAAGCTTTAGGGGAGGAGTTTAGAAGCTTTAGGGAGAGTCTAGGAGTGAATGGATCAAGCTAGGAAGGGTTGAGATGGTCTTAATTAAAAATTTGTCATGTTGGGTCCAATATAGGTTATCATAAAGGTATAATCTAGGCTAGGCCACGGGCTGTGTAGGTTAGGTTAGCTAGCTTATGATACTAGGGACCTAGGACTAAAAGTTAAGGCCATGGGGATGATGGAAATCCTTGAGATAAGGGAGAAAGGTCCATTTTGACTTTTTAGGTCATTTGGACAACCACGGGTTAAAATGGGTTTGGTTGAGTTCAACGAATAGTTTGAGTGTCTTGGGACACAACCCTAGCACCTAGGGTGAGATCTTACCAAGAAAACATTATTAAGGTTGCTTAGTGTTTTTATTTGTTCTAAGTTTGACCATGTTCATAAGGAGTTAACCACGTATTAGGTTAGGTCTAGGGGATTCCTAAGGCAAGTTTAGAAGGTTTACGATCAAAGGTTAAGGTCTACGTAAACTAAGTTAACTATGTTATCCAACATTTTAGTTGTTTGGGTATTTTATGAATCATAGAAATTTATATCAGCTTAGGGTCAACTGGGTTAACTAAAGTTCAAGGGTGAGTCAAATAAATTTTAAGGATAGTATGGATCACTTTAGCTTAATGCCATAGCCAAAGGACTAGGTGGTACAACTCGAGCTCCCGAGTTTATGATTTTGATGATAACAATATTATTGATTGCCTCTTTATTTCTCCTAGTATCTATTGTGCATGCTTGTTTGTATGTTGACTAACATTTTAGGTACACTATGGACCGTTCTTAGATGATTCAGGGCTCAAGATTGGGTAAAATAGGTTATGTTGAAAGAGTTTATAATTTTCATTTATTTATTTTTAACTTCTTGAGTCAAGTCCTATAAGGGTGTATGATAGCCTGGTGACCGTGTAGACAGACACAAGGGGAGAAAATATAATGTTAAATATTTTAATTTTTCTGTATATCATATTGTATGATCTGGATCATAAAGTACAATCTGGTGTTATAGAAATTAATTAAAATATTTTATTTTTTTGTAAAAAAAATAATTTTAAAATATAACTATTTGTACAGTATGAACACCACATCGTATTGGATGATCTGTTATAATTAGAAACCCTGCCGTTCATTAAATTAAGCAAAAATTTGAATTTAAAAAGTTATTCTATTCATACTGTACAAACCTAATCGTGTTATACTATGTTTAAAATATTGCCTAATTTAATTTGATGATTAGTCAATCGAATCTGCTTAATTTTGATCATACTATACGAACTAGATCGTACTGTATGATCAACAAAGATGATTTTGGTTGTCCCCTGATTCATCCTGAACGAACTATATTTCAGTTGAACTAATCATACTGTATGATTGGTCATTCATATTCATGATCGTACAACACTTATAGGCAAATTGAACTATTCATATTGTTGTTTGTACTGAATCGTATAATACTAACAGGTCAAATTCTGTACATCATACTGGACGATCTTGCGATCGTACTATACGATCTTGCGATCGTACTATACGATCTTGCGATCGTACTATACGATCTTTGATGGCTGAATTGAATTTTTAGGGTTTTTTGAAACCCTTTATTTAAGCTTTCTCATAAGACTTTATATGGGTCTTTTGAGCATTCATTAAGTTGTTTTCTTCTAAAGAAAGCTTGAAGAGAGAGCTTTGGGCTAGGGAGAGAAATGGTGGAATTTGTAAGAGAGGGAGAAGATCCTTGTGGGCTTCAAGGGAGTGTGAGAGGGGGTTGTCACACGATTGCTCCGGCAAACTTGCACCAGAGTTCCTCCACTCTAAGTTAAGATTTTTCTTGAGGTAAGCTTTGGGAAGAAGAATTATGGAGGTCAACCTTAGAGTCTAAAGGTTTTCGCTTGAGTAGATCTAAAACGGAATATATGGAGTGTAATTTTAGTAATAATAGACCTAGTGAGGGCATTGTGACTTTGGCCGATCAAGTCATTAATAAGAGTACACGTTTTAGATATCTTGGATCTATTGTTCAGAGTGATGGTGATATAAATGGGGATATTATCAGCAGAATCCAAGTTGGATGGTTGAAGTGGAGGAATGCATCGGGCTTATTGTGTGATAGAAAAGTACCCCTCAAACTTAAGGGAAAATTCTATAAGATGGTGGTGAGACCTGCAATGCTTTATGGTGCTGAATGTTGGCCATTAAAAGAGAAGCATAATTCTAAGTTAAGTGTTGCAGAGATGAGGATGCTCAGGTGGATGAGTGGCTTTACCCTTAGAGATAGGATATGAAATGAGCATATTCGTAAAAAGGTTGGAGTAGCTCCAGTGGAAGATAAGATTAGAGAGAGTCGCCTTAGATGGTTTGGTCACGTAAAACGGCGGCCTCCCGATGACCCAGTTAGGAAAGTAGAGGTCTTAGATTTGACTTATGTTAAGAAAGGTAGAGGTAGACCTAAAAAGACTTGGTTAGAAAATATTAGAAATGATCTTTCTTTATTAGATTTAAATGAGAATTTGACTTTTAATAGGACACAATGGAGAAAAAGGATTCATGTAGCCGACCCCACGTAGTGGGATAAAGGCTTGATGTTGTTGTTGTGTTGTAAGCTTTGGGAAGAAGACCTCTTTGGTGTCAAAAGACCCAGCTACTGCACTGCACAGGGAAGGTGAAAGTGATTCTATGTTCTCTACCTCACCTGGAGCGTGAAAGGAGTTCAGGTCCTCTGCCTCACCAGGAGGGTGAAAAGGAGTCAAGGTTCTCTACCTGTGAAAGGAGTACGGTCCTTTGCTGCACTGGGTTGGTGGAAGAGAGTTTCTAAGGGCTTCTCCGCCTAGCTGTGGGGGCTCAAGGAGAGATAATATAGTGATAGTGTAATACCCAGAGAGGAGGACTTCGGGGAGTGGACATAGGCCATGGTTCGATCGAACCACTATAAGAGCTCATTCTGATTTTGACTTTCACACTTTATTTTATGTGTTAACTGCTTAGTGAAAATTTAAGATTAATATTTTATTATGGTAATTAGAATATAATCACCATCTTTGTAATTATTTACAAATCATTAGCTTCTGTGTTTGATTAGTTAAATCATCCTTTTAAAAATTTGAAAAATCCTTAAAAATTAGAACTCTTGTTTAGGACTTGTTTTAAAATACCAATTCACCGCACCCCCCCACCCCCCCCCCCCCCCCCCCCCCCCCCTCTTGGCGCATCTCGTGCTTTCACTATATTTGGTTTAGATTGGACCAAAGGTTAAAGGTGTTAGGGCATTTTGATAATTTATGATTATTTAGGTTCAATCTGGAGTTTTGACCTTAGGCTTGGTTTTCAGTTGAGGTAATTGCCCACCTAAGGCCACTAATGAGTGTTTAACTTTGTTTTTGAGATTTCTAATGTGATTTAATTCTAGATCTATGGATCATCTCCTAAATTTCTTATAGGTCACTTCTACGCATCTACACTAAGATAATAAGACATATGCTCTAAAGATCTCCAAGAGGGAAGGACAACATTGACCTTATCCAAAATTGAGATGATCAGAGATAGTTTAAGCATCAACAGAGGTTGTAATTATTTTTCATAAATGATTTGAGGTATTGAGGTTTCTTTAAAATTTACTTCATATTTTTAGGTTTTTTCAACATTTATTGGTGAATTTTTAAAGTTTCAATACAAATGGGTTTGCCTAGAATGACTTGAAATTAGCTTGCTTGTTTTGTACTTAAAGGGATTCAAATCCCTATGAAAATAAATCTAGAGGTCACTAATAACCTTACGATCACCCTAATAAAAATTTCAACCCATTTGGAATGAAGTTGATTTTCCTATAATTTTTTTAAGCTCATTAGACTAAGGGTTTAAATTAAATTACAATAAGGAATTCTAGGTCAAATGGGTTTAAATGCATTTTTCCTCTAACCAACCCAAGATAACATTCATGTTTCATACCAATTTACCCTATGGATTCATAGATATGAATTTTTAAATCTCTAGGCCAATATTGATCTATAGATTTAAAAATAAAAAGGGGAGCAAAAGGGATTTCAAACATCCTAGAGAAAAATCAAGGGTGTGTATAACACCCCTAAGTTCCCCCAAAATAAGTATGAAAGCCATTTGAAGTCATTAAGCATAATAACTATTTAATTAACCATCTATAATGAAAACTTATTCTTTGTAAATGTTTAATCAAAAGCCATTGAAATTACTTTTATTAAATTTTACACAAAAAACTTGAACCCATTGATCAATCGTATGTATTTTTAAGATCCTAATTAAATTTTATATGATTTTTTAAGTTCTATTATTTTTTTTAATTTATAAAATCTAAAACATAATTTAGCTAATGCAACTCTTTAGTCAGGTAACCATTTACACACTATAATATTTGATTGGAAGTTGTTTGAAATTGCAGGGTCCTCTAATAGCTTAGATTAAAAGCAACCATTTGATATGAGATTAGAGGGCTCCTATTAAACGATCTCAAAATCCTAGGGATCAAAGAGTTAAGTATATAATGAAATCGTGGCTATTGATTTAAATAGTTGAGAATGAAAGGCTATAATTTTGTCTTTAATATCTCGCTTCAAACTACACCCATTCATAGAAAATCCATTGAAATAACAAATCTAATAAATAGATTCACATAAAATTTATTCTAGAGGATCTCGTAACTATAAGAGTGCAATTCTACAAATAAATCACCATGGATTACACATTCACTTCATAATGTACCACACCCTAAAGGCTATAAATTTATAATTGAGAATTACCTTTATTCAATGGGAAATTAAGGGGACTTTTGCTTTCTTCACACTAAAATGGGTTTAATGAATAACTTTGCTGACAAACTCCATGCTTGAACTCCGCTAGATTAAAAATAAGTTTCAATCATGGAGGGTTTCTAGAGCTTGATCAAAATTATGCATAGAGAACTTTGGAAAGGTGGAGAATGGGTTATCTCACTTGCATTCACATTATGGGAGCTAGAGAAATCAATTTGGGGACTTGGGCATAAAAGAAGAATGGGATTCTATAATATTCAAAAGTGCACCTAGCTTAAAACCTTCTAGGTCATGCCATTTTCAGATGGTTAAAATGGCTGGGAATTGACCTAATGAGCACTTCCATATAGCCTAGAATGGCTCAAGGCTAGAGTCTATCTAAAGTGGTCATTCTAATAACTTGAAGCATATGCAAGGGTCAAGCTGAGCTTGGTTAGGTTATTCAAGTAAAGGTAGGTGTCCAGGTGAGCTTAACAGAGTTTTAACATGTTATATTTTCTCTAAAAAGAGTTTGCCTTGAGTTAATTTAGCTTAGGCAAGGTAAATTTAGGTTCTTGTTAATTTTAGCTTACTTGGGCTAGCTCAAAGAATGGGTTTTTGTTAGCTCGAGGGGACATTCTAACTAAAGAAATTAGGCTAGGGTCCTAAGGTCCAGTAGCTAGGATTTGGTGCATTATTGTTGAGTTGGTCATGGGTTAATGCCATAAATTTAAAGTTTGGTCAAATAGGGGAAATTAGATAATTTGGTTCAGTTATGGTCATAAAGGTTGACCATTAGTTTGGTTGGGTATAGGAATGTCCCAAGATAAGTTAAGAAGTTTTGGAATCAACCCTAGCATCTACTTATGATAGATAACCAAAGGAACCTTGGTTAGGTCTTATAATAGTAATTATGGATATTTTGGGATTTTAAAAGTAAAAATATGGTCAATAAGGTTGACCAAGGGTCAAGGGTGGGTCAAATTAACCCTAGGGAATTTTTAGATAAGGTTGGCCCAAACTTAGGGTAAAGGGGTTGAGTTTTTCCAAGGTTCACCCAATGTCATAACAAAAGGGAAATTTTTATGTTTTTAATAAATTGGGGTTGGCCTTAGTAATAGAGGGTAACCAAGGATTAATGTTAACTCTAAATGTCTCTAGTATTGGATTGGATCACTTAGAGTCAAGGGCAAAGTTACTAGGATAGGTTTGGGTCATTAAGGAAATCCTAAGAGCAATTTGGTAATTTTAGGTATTTTGGGTTTCAAAGTAAGGTTTGGGTTTTGGTTGAGCTAGCTACTCTCCTAGGGTCACTAAAGAGATCTGACAAGATTTAGGTTTATGGGGATAATCAATACTAGGTCCTTGGGTCACCTCCTCGGAAGACCTTATTACTAGGAATAAAATAAAGGGAAGGAAAGCATTGACCTCATTAAAAAATGAGGTCAACAAATGGACCCCAAATAGGTGTGGTGGACTCACAAATGTATGCCACACAGATTATCATTGATCAAGTCTGTCAACAAGATCAATAATGAAATAAAATTTAGTTTAATTTAAATTAGAGAACATAATGATTTCTTTAGTCGGATTGATTTAAAAATTTTAAAATTGATATGTCTAGAAAATTTAGATTGATTTAATTTTTATTTGGTGTATATTTTAGGTTTAAATATGGATTAAAATAGAACTTAGTTCTAATAAAAGAATGTATGGAGACTCACACCTAACCTTAAGAAACTAAGGTGATTGAATTATGAAGGGAATTGAAAAGGTGTTATCCAACACTACATAATATAGTCCTATGGGTAAGAAGCATGAGAATTCACTCCAAATCTTAAGAGACTTAAATCTTATTTTATTTTATTTTATTTACCTATAGATCCAAGGAAAGGATTCTACTTGGGTCGACTCTCACCTGACTTTAGGAAATAAAGGGCCAGGAAAGGATGCCACTTTAGGGGGTTGGTTTCAGGAACAATAGCAGTAGCTAGATAGTTTCCTCCATAACGAATATAGAACTACAAAAGCTAGGTAAGTTTCCTCTTGAAGGAATTGAGAACTACAACAGCTAGGTTTGTCCATTTCTAAAAAACTGATCAAACAACAATAAGGGGCCTGCCATTTTCTTGAAATCTAGCAAGCATAGCAAGGTATTTTTATTTTGTTTCTCTCCTTGAGAATGAAAGAAGTGATGAAATGTTCTTAAGTTTTTCTTTCTTAAGATTACATGAAATGCTAAAATAATTTTTCATTTAGGATTTTTTTCATTGGGTTTTCTTTCAAGAAATGGAAATATAAAATGCTAAAATTGAACATTTGTATGGGTTTTTCTTGCAAAAGAGAATGAAAAGGCTAAGTTACTTCTTTTCCTAGTTTCTTTACAATAGAATAGGAGTGCTGAAATTGAACATTTTTAGGGTTTTTCTTGCATAAGAATGAGTGGGCCAAATTTTTTTCTTTTGATTTACCTTGTCGGAAAAAAAGATTATTGCAATCATAAAAAAGTTATTCCTTTCATTAATTTCCTTATGCTAAGGGGTACGTAAATAGTATGCAAAGAATTTTATAAAGTTATAAATGCTACATGGCATCATGCTAGACTTGCCAACATAGAAAGTATATAAATATATTCTACATATGTGTTAATACCTAGCTTACTCAGTACAAAGCTGTTAAGGAATATAGAAATTGTTTCCTATGAAAATTATGCAAACAATAATCTATTGATTTCGTTCTAATGAGACAAAATACTCTCACATAATTGTAAATCTAAGTTTCTTGAAGAATTGAAGAAGCAAATAAACCATTGGAGGGAAAAGGATCTCTCAAATGCACGGTAAACTCTCTCCAATTTCATTTTGGTAAACTCATCCTATTTTGGCAAACTCATTTCATTTAGCAAGTTCATTTCATTTTAAGCAAGCTCCTATAAATAGAATTCCATTAATTTGAATATCTTATATTTTATTAATAAAATTAATCATCACATACTTATATCTTTAAGAGATCCTAGTTTTGAAAATAAGCCATCAAAATATATTTGGAAATACTTGCCTATTTGTAGGCATATTCAAAGCCATGATTTTAAGATAATATCAAATTATTCCAAACACATTTTCTTCATTGCTTCAAAGGATGAAAAAAGGAAAATATTAAATGGATAAAATGTTGCAAATGATTTTACTAGTAACATTTGTATTGTATTGCTTGTTTCATCAATTGTTTGCATACATAACAATTTCATACATGGAATATAGAGTCCATATACATAGTAATCATTGATACTATAAAAAAATTCTACTACACATTTCTTTGTGACATTTACAAGGGACATCCAGGTAAATTTGGACAATGAATTTACAAATCTTAGTTGCCTTCATTTCATCCAAACAAAGGTACTACGGCCCAAAAACCACCTAACATTAGCTCTGGTGAGGTAAAACTCTTCCTTATTTTTTAATATTCATATAGATGATAAGATAGAAACCCTAAATGGCTTAAAAGATGTATAAAATTCCTATAATATTGTTTAAAATCCATAATATATAGAATTCAAACTTAAATTTCATATAAAATAAGCACCAATCAATTTCAAAATCATTTCTAAATGTCAAATTAAACAAAGAAATATAAAAAATTAACTCAATCAACACATCTAAATTTGAATAAATCAAATAGAATAAATCACATTAATATCTTTCTTAACATAAAATCAACTATAAAATTTTAAAAATATATTAAAACAATCACAAAAAAATAAATTGAATCAAAAAATAGTTCAAAATATCAAAATAGAATAAATAAAATTATTCAATAAAATTTTAAAATATATATGATTTACAAATATCAAAATGAAATAAATGATCCCAAATCAAATAGAATAAATAATAAATCAAACTACAAATAAAATAAGATTAAATTAGTTAACCCACATTAAAATTCTTAAAAACATTGAACCAATTTTAAAATTAAATAAATTTTTATCAAATATGTATATTAAAGTTTAATCAAACTAAAATTTAAACATAAAAAATAATATCATTAACAAATTCAAGTTAAATGAAATAATAATAAATAAATAATCCAAATCTTAGGAAATGAAAAAAAAATTCAATAAATTTTAATAAAATCTCAAATAAATTTATGAATATATAAAATCATAAATAACAATAAACTAAAAAATGAATATAATAAATACCTAATATTGACCATCAAATTTACCAAATTCTTTAATTGACCAAGATATTTAGAAAGTTTATTAGAAATTTAAGAAAATCATATATATATATATATATATATATATATATATATATATATATATATATATATATATATATAATTTCTTGGAACTTATAAATTTATAATAAGCAATAACATGTGTCGAGTTAATCAAAATTAATTAAAATAATCTTTTAAAACTCTTAAAAGCTAAATAAAAGTTGTAAAACACCAAATATTAAATTGAAACCACCCATTAGTAAAAATTAAATAAATAGAGTGACACATACACAACCTAGTTCACACATTAGTTTGCTTCTTAGGACAACCTACCCTAGTTCTAAGTTAGGTGCATTATTCTGTGTTAAATGCAATTTTTGATGTGAATGACATTTGAATGAGTTATACTTGATTTATGATTTCTAAGAATGGCTAAATGTCCCTAGATGTGATTTATGATAAACATGTATGTGCTCGAGGTTATGAGGGACTTGGATGTTTGTTTAAAATCAAATTTAATACAGATGGCCATGCATATGCAAAGCTAAAATGGGGGCTAATACCAATAAATCTTTAAACTAATTACATCATATATGGGTTTTCATAAGTAGTTACTTATCCCCCTTAAAAATCTAACAGCATGGACAAAGATTAATTGCTTAGCTCCTAAGAAAGTGTTAGGCACTATGTAGTGTGATTTTTAAATGCTTAAATGGAATACTAATATCATTGCTAACTTGTAGGTTTTATAGAGTCATTTTATTTTCACTTTATTTGGTATAAATCCAAGCTTATTTAAGGTGGTGCTTTGCCTCAATTTTATTTCCTATAGACCATGGTTGTATTATAAATGGCACTTGCCACATGGACACTTTTATATGCTTTTATGTGATTGATTGATGTGTTTATATTGATTGTACATTAGAACTCTTATGTTTTCATAAGTTTCTTTACTTGTATGTGTTTAGCTTGGATACATATTAGGCTTCTAGTATATATCAAATTTATCATTTAAAATACAAATAATTTACTTTTATGTGAGCATATCTTGCATTTTTCTTTTTTACATCACACACAAAATGCACGCATACCAATGGAAAGCAAGGGGTAACCTATGAGACAAAGTTGAGCTTTCTATTCCTATTGGCATAGGGCTATTATGCTACTAGATTTTTCTTAAAAAGCTAAATTTTTCTTATTTCATATACAATTGCATTAGTTCATTTAAAAGATTTATATATTTGGAAAAAAATTTCAACTGCATTAGTTAGGTTCATTTAAACCTTTGCATATTCAATATAAACCCTGATTTCAATCTCTGGACTACAAACTCTTCTTTCTTAAATAAAAAATATCCAGCTTATCCAAGTTAGTGGTTTAGTTAGCATTCCACTCTAGGCAGATGTAAGAATAGTAAAGTGTGCTTTATGTTGAATCCCTTTAGGTTTTAAAGTTATAAGTCACACTTCATAAATTCCTACACTTCTAAATAATAGTTCAAATTGTTGCAACCAAGGCTCCTGAGTTTATGTTTTTTATGATAGCAAATATTATTGATTGTCTATTTATTTCTCCTAATACTTGTAGTGCATATATATTTGTGTGTTGACTAACATTTTAGGTATAATATGCATTATTCTTTGAAGATTCAGGGCTTAAGATTGGGTAGAATAGGTTATGTTGAAAGAGTATATAATTTTTATTTATTTATTTTTAATTTCTTGAGTAAAGTCCTGTAAGGGTGTATGCTCGCAGGGTGATCATGCACACACACACACACACAAGGGGAGAAAAAATAATTTTAATATTTTAATTTTTTTATAAATCATTTTATATAATAGGTATCATACTAGACAATCTATTTTATAGAAATTAATTAAAATATTTTATTTATTTGAAAAAAAATAATATTGAAATATAATTAATCATACCGTATGAATACCATGTTATACTAGATGATCTGTTATAATCAAAAACCTCACCGTTTATTAAATTAGGTAAAATTTTCTATCTGAAATGTTGTTCTATTTGTACTGTATAAACCTAATCGTACTATATGATGTTTAAAATATTACCTCATTTAATCCTGTGATTAATCAATCGAATCTACATAATTTTGATTTTTTTATCATACTGCACAAATTGGATTGTACTATATCATCAAAAGAGATGATATTTGGTTGTCCCAGGTTTTGTCCTGGATGAATTGAAACTTGGTTGAACTAATCAACTATACCACTATTCATTCGCACTAGTGATCGTATAGAACTAATAGAAAAAATTAAATTAGTCATACTATACAACTGTTCATTCATACTAATGATCATACAGTACTAACAGCTCAAATTTTGTATATCATATTGGATGATCATGCAATTGTACTATATAATCTTTGATGGTTGAATTAAATTTTTAAGGTTTTTTGAAGCCCTATATTTAAGCTTTCTCATAAGACTTTATAATAGTCTTTTTGGCATCCATTAATTTATTTTCTTCTGAAGAAAGCTTGAAGAGAGAGCCTTGAGCTTGTGAGAAAAATGGTGGAGTTTATGAGAGAGGGAGAAGATCCTTGTAGGTTTCAAGCGAGTGTGAGAGGGAGTTTCACAAAGTTTATTTAGAAAACTTGCACCTGAGTTTCTCCATGTGTTAAGGTTTATCTTGAGCGAAGCTTTGGGAAGAAGATCTCTTTGGTGTCAAAAGACCGGGCTACTCCGTCGCACTAGGGAAGGTGAAAGTGATTCTAGGTTCTCTACCTTCACCAGGAGGGTGAAAAAGGATTCGAGATTCTCTGCCTTCAGCAAGAGGGTGAAAAAGGATTTGAGGATCTTTACCTTTACCAAGAGGGTCAAAAAGGATTCGAGGTTCTCTGCCTTCACCAGGAGGGTCAAAAAGGATTCCAGGTCCTCTTCCTTCACCAGGAAGGTGAAAAAGGATTTCAGGTCCACTGCAGCACCGAGTTGGTAGAAGAGATTTTATAAGGTCTTCTCCACCTAACTATGGGGGCTAAAGGAGAGTCACTAAAGAGTTTAGTGCAATACTTAGAGAGGAGGACTCCAGGGAGTGGATGTAGGTCATAGTTTGACCGAACCACTATAAAATTCTGGTGTGTTTGTTCTAATTTTTTATTTTCTGCATTTTACCTTTTTGCATTTTATTTTGTGTTGTAATGCTTGGTTGACATTTGTGATAGCTATTTTATTTTGTGTTGATTAGAATTCTATCATTATCATTGAAATGTTGGATAAGTTTGTTTACTTTCGTAATTGGTGACAAGTATTGATTACTTCTCTTAACTATGTAAAAATCAAAAAGATACATTTTATTTTTGTTGAATGCATGTAATATTTTAAAAATACCAATTAACCCCTCCCCCCCTCCTCTTAGTGTTTCTCAGGCTAGTTCATTAAGGTCTTATAGCCTCCTCAAACTTATAAGTGGTATCAGAGCGGTACTCAAAATAGTGTTTTAGAAAATATAGAGGTAAAAGATCAATGGCATAATTTGGAAATAGGAATACTATGGAAGGTTATTCAATAACCTATCCACCATTGTTTAAAAACATTCCCTTTAATTTTTGGAAAACTCAGATGTCTACATTTTTATAATCTATTGATTTTAGAATATTACATATGATTCAAACTAGTTATTCTGTACCATCACATATTATTAATGGAGCCAAAAGTATTATTCCTTTTATAGAATGGAGTAAAGAAGAACAAGTCTATGCACAATTAAATGCTAAATGCTTAAACAACTTTTTCTATGCACTTAATTTTGAAGATTATATGTGAGGATCTACCTGTACTACGGGGAAAGAGATATGGGATAAACTGTGCATCACATATGAGGGAACTAGTGAAGTTAAACGATCTAGGCTAAATATTTTATTACATGATTATGAACTTTTTTACATGAAACCTTATGAGACTATCTCAGGTGTATATACTAGGTTTACTCAGATAGTAATATCATTACATGCCTTAGGTAGAGAACTTTCAAACTCTAAGAAGGTCAACAAAATTCTATATTGTTTACCTGATAATTTTAATACTAAAGTCACTTCTATATGTGAATTGAAATACTTGAATATTTATGCTATTGATAATCTGATCGGCTCACTCATTGCCTATGAGCAAAGTGAGAGTCAAAGACTTTCGGATGCAGGTGACGAGAAGGTTATAGTGCTAAAGGCAAAAGATACAGATAAAAATGGCATAGGAGATGATGAGAGTGAGGAGATTGCATCAATAACAAGCAAATTCAAAAGTCTCCTGAAGCGCAAGCATAAACATGAACAAAAGTGGATCAAAGGTAAAAATGATGAATATGATAAGGTTACTTCTAGAATTATTTGCTTTGGGTGTAGGAAACCTGGACATCTGAAATACGAATGCCCCAATTTTAATATACACCCTATAACGAAAAAGGGTGAGGATAAGCAAATTACAATAAGAGGAAATGATAAGAAGCACCAAATCTCTTAGGCAAACTTAGCCTCTGACTCATCAGAACATGAGTAATAAGATGAGGTAAAAAAATTATGTTGAATCGTCAAAGATTCAATTGTTAATTTCGATCAGGTATAAGTATGTCATGGTTTGTTTGTGTGTTGTGTTTATGTGTTTGGTGTGTTTAATTATCTACTTTGTTTATTTGTTTTTTTTTAAATTATTCTATTTTATGTATGAATATGTTATTATTTTCTTCAGCATTTATTTTAATTTTAGGTGTTATATTCTCTCTCATTTTTGTGATGTCAAAAGGGGGAGAAGATATTTGGTTGCATTTATTTTGTATTTATTCATCTACTATTTAGTTTTAAATTTATTTTTTAATAAAAAAATAAAATAAATACTTTCCCCTATTTTTAATATAATTCTCTTAGTAAGGGGGAGATAAGGAGAAAATAATATTAGTTTGCAATTTTCAACTAATAATGTTTGTCATCATCAAAAAGGGAGAGATTTTTTATGATAGCAAATATTATTGATTGCTTCTTTATTTCTACTAATATATGTAGTGCATTTCTATTTGTGGGTTGACTAACATTTTAGGTACAACATAATATTTGCTTCTTTATTTCTCCTAGTATGTAATTTTCATTTATTGATTTTTATTTTTTGAATCAAGTCCTGTAAGGGTGTATACTCACAGGATGACCATGCACACACACACAAGGGGAGCCAAAATAATTTTAAATATTTCAATTTGGATTCATGCCGGGTAGGTCTACTATGGAAGCCATACATTTATTAAGAGGTTTGATGGAGAAATATAGAGAGAATAAGGAGGATTTACATATGATATTTATTGATTTAGAAAAAGCATATGATAAAGTTCCAAGAGAAGTGCTATGGAGAGTTCTTGAAAAGAAAAGAGTTAATAACGCTTATATTCAAATCATTAAAGATATGTATGCAGGAGCTATTACTTGTGTTCAAACACAAGGTGGTTTGACCAAGTATTTCCCTATTTCGGTTGGATTACATCAAGGATCAGCCTTAAGCCCATATCTGTTTGCTTTAGTCATGGATGTTCTCACTAGACATTTGCAAGAGGATGTACCTTGGTGTATGCTTTTTGCTGATGATATTCTTCTTGTTGATAAGACTAGAGAGGGAGTTGAAGGTAAACTAGAATTGTGGAGGTCAACCTTAGAGTCTAAAGGTTTTCGCTTGAGTAGATCTAAAACGGAATATATGGAGTGTAATTTTAGTAATAATAGACCTAGTGAGGGCATTGTGACTTTGGCCGATCAAGTCATTAATAAGAGTACACGTTTTAGATATCTTGGATCTATTGTTCAGAGTGATGGTGATATAGATGGGGATATTATCAGCAGAATCCAAGTTGGATGGTTGAAGTGGAGGAATGCATCAGGCTTATTGTGTGATAGAAAAGTACCCCTCAAACTTAAGGGAAAATTCTATAAGATGGTGGTGAGACCTGCAATGCTTTATGGTGCCGAATGTTGGCCATTAAAAGAGAAGCATAATTCTAAGTTAAGTGTTGCAGAGATGAGGATGCTCAGGTGGATGAGTGGCTTTACCCTTAGAGATAGGATACGAAATGAGCATATTCGTGAAAAGGTTGGAGTAGCTCCAGTGGAAGATAAGATTAGAGAGAGTCGCCTTAGGTGGTTTGGTCACGTAAAACGGCGGCCTCCCGATGACCCGGTTAGGAAAGTAGAGGTCTTAGATTTGACTTATGTTAAGAAAGGTAGAGGTAGACCTAAAAAGACTTGGTCAGAAAATATTAGAAATGATCTTTCTTTATTAGATTTAAACGAGAATTTGACTTGTAACAGGACACAATGGAGAAAAAGGATTCATGTAGCCGACCCCACGTAGTGGGATAAAGGCTTGATGTTGTTGTTGTTGTTGTTGTTGTAAATCATATTATACGATATGTATCGTATTGGACAATCTGTTATTATAGAAATTAATTAAAATATTTTATTTATCTAAAAATATAAATATAATAAATCATACAGTATAAACACCACATCATACTTAATGATCTGTTAGAATTAAAAACCCCGCTGTTTATTAAATTAGGCAAAAATTTGCATTTTAAATGTTTGTTCTATTCATATTGTACAAATCTAATCATATAGTATGATATTTAAAATATTGCCTAATTTAATCCTACGATTAATCAATTAAATCTGCTTAATTTTGATATTTTGATCGTACTGTACAAACTGGATCATACTGTATGATTGACAAAGATGATATTTGGTCGTTCCAGGTTTCATCCTGGATGAATTACAATTTGGTTGAACTAATCATACTGTACGACTGTTTATTTGTACTAGTAATCGTACAACACTAATAGGCAAAAGTGAACTGATCGTATTGTATGACTATTCATTCGTACTAATGATCGTATAGTAATAACAAGTCAAATTCTACATATCCTACTAGATGATCCTACAATCATATTATTTAATCTTTGAGGGCTGAATTGAATTTTTAGGGTTTTTTTAGGCCCTCTATTTAAGCTTTCTCATAAGACTTTGTAATAGTCTTTTTGCCATCCATTGATTTGTTTTCTTCTGAAGAAAGCTTAAACAAAGAGCCTTGAGCTTATGAGAGAGGGTGGAGTTTGTGAAAGAGGGAGAAGATCCTTATGGGGTTCAAGGGAATCTGAGAGGTAGTTTCACATAGTTGCTCCAGTGAACTTGCACCTAAGTTTCTTTATGTATTCAGGTTTATCTTGAGGTAAGCTTTGAGAAGAAGATCTTTCTGGTGTCAAAGGACTGGCTACTCCATCACACCAGGGAAGGTGAAAGTGATTCGAGATTCTCTACCTTCACCAGGAGGGTGAAAAAGGATTTGAGGTTCTTTTCCTTCACCAAGGGTCAAAAAGGATTCGAGGTTCTCTACCTTCACCAGGAGGGTCAAAAAGGATTCTTGGTCATCTGCCTTCACCAAGAAGGTGGAAAAGGATTTTAGATCCTCTGCCGCCTCAAGATGGTGGAAGAGATTTTGTAAGGTCTTCTCCGCCTAACTGTGGGGGCTAAAGGAGATTCACTAAAGAGTTTAGTGTAATACTAGGAGAGGAGGACTCCGAGGAGTATACGTAGGACATGGTTTGACCAAATCACTATAAAATCTGGTATGTTTATTCTAATATTCTATTTTTTGCATTTTACCTTTTCACATTTTATTTTCTATTATAACTTATTTGTTGACATCTATGATAGCTATTTTATTTTGTGTTGATTAGAATTCTATCATTATCATTGAAATGTTGGATAAGTTTATTTGCTTCTGCAATTGGTGATAAGTATTGATTACTTCTCATAACTATGAAAAAATTAAAAATATAAGTTTTATTTTTGTTAAATGTAAGTAATATTTTGAAAATACCAATTCACACCCCTCTTGGTGTGCCTCAGGCAAGTTCATTGAAGTCTTACAGCCTCCTCAAACTTTCACAAATCACTACTTTGTAGTGGTTCACAATAAATCTAAGATTTGAGGCAAACTCAAAATTATAAGTCCTCACCTTTTGGGAGTATAATCCTATATTTCTAATAAATTAATCAACTCAAATATAAAATGCCATCATATCCTTAAATATTATAGCCTAATTATTAAATAGGTTGGAACCCTTCTGAGTTTCTTAGAATCATAGTGTTCCCTACCTTTTAGCCTATAATTTCCAGAAAGAACTAGTCAACCTTGATCCAATCCCTATTAAAAAATATAAACCTTTCCAAAAGCATTAAAAATAACAAAATAATTAGTCACTACTTTAATTGAGAGTATTCTCAAGAGCTTCTCTTAGGATGTAATTAACTATAAGGGCTTATCTTTATGGGAAACTTAGAACCTCAGCTTAAAATAAACCCTATTTTAGTTCACTAAAGAAGTAAAAGAATCTCCATGATTATAAATTAGTCTTTAAAATTGATTTTTATTTTTGAATTGATAGTATAATATTTTTTTTATCTTTCAGGATAATATGTTATATTTTATGCTATATTTGATTATAAAAAAGAAGAATTCTATTTCTATTATCAAATCAATAGTAAAACATCATACATGTCGTTCGAGATAGTATATTTTTCTCTATACAAAATTTTATTTTAGAAATATAAATTTTGAGTAATGTGTCAAATTTTCCCATAATCATTGTAATCAATGCCAAGTACATTATAAAGTTCTACATTAGCCACCTTATGTGTTACATCCAATAATTACTTTAAGGCCCTTCAAAAGTTTGGTTTCAGATGTAGTTAGTCTCATTAACCCTTCTTCTTCTAAAGGTCATCGATTTTATTAGCCATAATTGATTATATTTTAAATGGGTTGAAGTTATCCTGTTAAGAGAAGTAAAAGTTCACCATGTCCTCCAACTCTTCTAGTATAATATTCTATATCGATTTGGCATCCCTTGCTTAATCATTTTTCTTAATGGTCTTCTTTTAGAATCACTAAAATAAATAAATTTTCTAGGTGACATAACATTGATTGAAACCATTTATTATCCTAAAGAAAATAAAATTTTTGAGGTTTGGAATAAAACCATGGTACCAATTTTAAAGAGAATATTACACAATAATAAGCATTTGAGGCATGAAATATTTGTTGAAGCTTTGTGAGCTTATCAAATCATATATAGAACACCAACTCAGTCTACCCCATTCACTTTAGTTTTTGGGGCATAGGCTATTCTCCCTCTAGAGGCACAAATTTCCTATTTGAGATTTGCAATTTATAGTCATATAACATCTAAGATTTTGGTTATGAAACTCAAAGGTTTAGAAGAGAAGCATCTGTAGGATCATAGAACCCAAAGTTATAAAAGTCTCAAATGGATCAAGCACATGATAGGATGATCCACATAGAACTTTCCAAGTAAGAGACTTTATATTGGTTCTTCGAAGGTCCATCTTGGTCCATTGCAAGTTGGGAGATAAATTTGAAACTATGTGGGAATGTCCTTGTTGTTTGACCCCATGAGCCTAGTCTGTACACTAGGGTTTTGATCTTAAATATTATTTGTTATGTTAATATAAAATTTCATTTAAGTGTACAAATTTTGGGACTAACACTTAAGGTTAAAGGAAACAACCAGTGCATAGGAAATGGAGTAAAAAATGAGTTGATTGAGCTCAAGAATTATGAATGTGAAGACTGTGAAATAATAAGAAGAACTCAGAATATAAAATGTGTGCTAAAATATGTAATTATTTTCTTTTTTACTCTTCTTTGTGTTTAGGCTAATATTGGCAAAATAACAATGCACACACAAACACACCATAGTGGTGAGTGTATTAAAAGTATGAAAATTCTAAGGTTAATTGGAGAACTTGATTCCTTCCAAATCATACTATACGATATATATCAGATCATATGACATATTATAACTATTTTAAAAAATTTAGAAAATCAAGTGATATTGATTACCAAGAAATTAAAATCAAATTTTTTAAATTACAAATCATACTATAAGATTTGCATCATCCTATTTGATCTAATAATTCAATTTTAAACAACCATCATTTGTTCTTTCCAAAAATAGGTATATTTTAAATTGCATTAATCGTACTCTATGAATATGATTGTGTTATAAGAATTTTAATTATTTTTCTATTTTAGACCTCATATTAAGGGGCAAAATTAGAGATGAATTTGTACTATACGATTAAGTTCGTGTAGTTTAAACAAATAAAGAGCATGACTTGCAAATTTATTTTAACTGGTCTAACTTGACCTAATCGTACTGTATAATTCATATCATATAATCTATTCAAATAGAGAGAAAATTAGGGTTTCAACCAAAATTGTAATGATTATCTTGTATGATCTATGGATAGTAGAGTATGATTAACTTGTAAAAAATTTTAAAAATTCTATTTTAGGGATTTTTTGAGAGAATTCTTATAAATAGGATATCTTCAGAAATCCTAAGATTTTTTTTATTGGTCTTTTTGTGTTCCTTGAGAGCCTTTGGTTTGAGAGAAAGAGATTGGAGTCACTTGTGAGAGCTTTTGGGAGAGACCTAAAGTGTGAGGTGTGTTTCATTGTGGTTTTGTTCATGGAATGAATCTTTTTATTTATTCTGTTCCTTAAGGCTGAACCAATTGCAAAATCACTAGTGCCACACATGAGTTGAAAATGAAGTGACCAGTCACATGAAACAATAATAGGTGCAATGACCAAATGCTATTTCAAAAATAATAAATTCTGTAAGACATTCATCATTAAAAAAAAAGGGACATCCTTTTTAAGCAAATAAAATATTAGTTTAGAAATTTTTGAAAAATCCCTAATGAATCTTCTATAAAAACTAGCGTGTCCTAGAAAGCTTCTAATTCCTTTACCAGAAGTGGGTGGTGCAACTTTTTAATTACCTAAAATCTCTCCCTATCCACTTTTAAATCTCTTTCAGAAATCTTGTGAAATAGCACAATGCCTTCTACAACCATAAATTATCACTTCTCCCAATTATTACTAAATTTAACCCTTCACATATTTTCAAAATAATAGATAAATTATCAAAACAAGAATTAAAAGAATGACCAAATATAAAAAAGACATCCACGAAAATCCCAATGCCTTATTTAATTAAATATAAAAAATAGACATAATATAACTTTGAAAAGTAGCAGAAGTAATACAAAGTCCAAAAGGCATCATTTTTAATGTAAAAGCTCCATATGAACTAGTAAAAGTAGTTTTGTTCTGGTATTCTAGTGCAATAAGAATCAAGTGATGCTACATATCGTGGAGCCACTTTTGAGTTTTGATGATTACAAATATAATTTGATGTTTATTCATTTTCTCTTGCTTTAAATACTACATATTCTTTTATATGCATCACTAACATTTCCAGTTTAGCATATACCAACCATCAGCAAAGAATTAGAAATCAAGAAAGTGTTGCATAGGTTAGACTACATTTTAAAGAGTCTATAATCTTTATTTTTCTTGAGTCTACTTTTGTAGCAGGTATATGTTAGCTTAATAACCTCCACACACATACAAGGGAAGGATGATTGTACAGTAATTATATGCTTAATCAAAAATTAATTATATATTTCATTCATAAAAAATAAAAGTTAAATTAATATGAACATGTAATCATATAGGATATTTATATATTTAAAGAAATCATCATCAATTAAATTAGGCAATTATTTAAATTTGAAATTTTGGTCTGATTGTACAATACGAAAGCAAACGTACTGTATGATATTCTTAAAATCTTGCCTAATTTAATCCTTATGATTAAGCAATCAAATTATAATTAATTTTAATTATGGATCATGTTTTATAATTATGAATCATACTGGTACAAACCAAAAGAGGCTATGGATGATTAATCACTCAGGGTTCATACAAGATGAAATCATATTCGATTGAACTAATCGTACTAGACGATCTTGGATCATATAGAGGAAAATGAACTAATCATACTATATGATATGAGTATCATACTGTATAATTAGAGTTAATGGAATTAAATTTTTAGTGTTTTTGGAAGCCCACTACTGAAGCTTTCTATGTAGACTTTGAAAGAGTCTTTGGCAGTCTAAGGCTTGAGTCTTCTACAAGTGAGAGCTTGAAGAGAGGGTTTTGAGCAAGGGAGGGAGAGGGTGATGTTGTGAGAGAGGTAGAACACCCTTGTGGGTTTCAAGGGAGTGTAGGTAAGGATTCCACAAGGCTTCTCCAACCAACTTACATCTATGTTTCTCTATGTGTTAAGGTTCATCTTACGGGAAGCTTCATAAAGAAGCCTTTCATGTCAAGGGGCTGCTGGCTACTTCAACACACTAGGGAAGGTGAAAGTGATTTGATCTACTCCGCCTCACTAGGAGGGACAAAGTGATTTAGGCTACTCTACCTCACCAGGAAGGTGAAAGTGATTTAGGTTACTCTGCCTCACTGATAGGGTGAAAGTGATTTTGGTTCCTAGGCGCACCAAGGAGGTGGAAGTGATTTTATAAAGGCTTCTCCATCTAGTTGTGGGGGTTGAAGAAGAGTCACAAAGATTTTAGTGAAATACTTAAAGAGGAGAACTTTGTGGAGTGGACGTAGGTCAAGTTGACCAAACCACTATAAAAATATGGTTTGCATTTTCTTTTTCTTTTTATTATTTTTTGCACTTTATTTTTTTGCATATTTTCTTTATGCGATCTAGTTCGAGTTTGGTGATTATTAAAACATGTGGTTGATTGAGTTTAATCTTTAGTTGAAAAAAGAATTATTTTTTCAAAAAATAAAAGAACAAAAAGAAATTGTTATTTTTTCTACAAAAACAAAAACAAAAAATAGTTAGAGTTTGATTTGAGTTATAATTTTGCTTCCGCTTTAAAATTGAGATTGGTTGTTTAATTTAAAAAAGTTTTGAAAAAGATTTTTAATAACACCAATTCACTCCACTCTTAGTATGTCATTCCATAGTTAAATTAGTTTCTCAACCATCCATTAAACTTTAAATGGTATCAGAGCAGGTTTGAATTATCAAATGACACATTTTGGAAATAGAAATACTATTGACAGGTATTTAATTACCTGTCCGTTGATTGAAAAAGTGTAGATTGAAAATTTTAATTTTCTTTGGGAAAATTGAATTTCTGGAATTATTCATAATTTTTAGAATTTTTGGGTATTTATTGGAATTATTAAAATTGTTTAATTAAGGGGTTTCAATGATTTTGCTCCAAATAAACTCCCAACTACTTGAAATCAACTCCAAAGATCAAGTGTTTGGGAATTTTGTAGAACTTTTAATTATTTTTAATTAATTTAATTAATTAAATATTAATTTTTAATTAAAATTAAATTAAGGTTGAAATTAAAGTCCATTCAAGCGGATTTTATTTTTCTTTGATTAAGAATTTAATTTTGGTTAGTTAGAGATATTATATGCATTTTTGGATTTAGATTTGAATTATTAGATTTTTTGGAAGTTTTAAGGCTTAATTAAGGGTTTAAACTTAAGTTAATTAATTAAGAGACTTAATGTTTTTTAAAGTTGCTGGAGATTTTTCTATGGGTTGGAGATGTCACTAAGTTCAAATGGTCTGAATTTCATGTCAATAGGAGGTGTATCCTATTTTCTAGAATTATTATAAGTTTTTTAAACATGTCCTTAATTGTTGTTCTTAAGGTGTCATTAGGTTAAGTGGGTTTAAATCCATGTTACTAACCCTTGACCATAACATAAAGGCATACACAATCACACTCAAGTCCTTAGAACTAGGAGAACCTTGGCTAAGTGCATGTGTATGCATCCTAAACATGCAAAAGATAAGAATAGTATGGATAACTAAACACTTGATTAGTGAATAATTAGGATAACTATTCACTAATCATCCCAATAAAATCCAATCATTCAAGCTAACCTATGTTTAAGATTTCAAAAATCATCACTCAAAAACTCTCAAAATTTAATATGTATAATTTTAAAATTAATTTTAATATTTAGAAAATAGTTTAATTTTGGAAATTCTAAAAAATTTAAAGTAATTCAAAATAATTTTGAACAAATTTTAAAAATAGTTTTAAAATAGTTTCAAAATAATTTTGAAAATATTTTTAATAATTTGAGACAATTTAAAAATATAGGTTTTGGATTTTTGAGAATTATTTGAGTTAAAATTAAATTAAATATTAATAAAATATATAAATATTTAAATAATATAAATTATTTAAAATATTTAAAATACCATAAGTTAACTTTAATTTAAATTAAAATATCTTAATATAATTCTCTAATTATTTAAAATATTTTAAAGTAAAACTTTTAATTTTAAAAATATTTAATATAATATTTAATTAAATATTATTTAAATATTAAAATAGTTAAATAATTAGAATTATTTAAAATAAATTAAATTTTTAATGTTGAAATTAATTTTAATTTAATATAATTAAAATTTAATTTTGATATATTATATTAATTTTTTTGATTTAAATTGAATTTCTTTAAAATTTTTGAAGTTTTAAGTTAATTAAAAAAATTTAAAAAAATTGACATTTAAAATAATTCTTAAATTTTAAAAATGTTTTATTAAATTTAAAATTTTTAATGTATTTGTAAATATTTTATTAATTAAATATTTATTTAGAATAATCAAATATTTTCAATATTAAGAAATAATATTAAAATGAAATCAACATAAGTTTAAAATACCTTTAAAAAGGCAGAGAATATTTTAAAATATATTACTTGAATTTTAAAATATTTAAATTATTTTAATTAAGTATTAATAAGAAAACCTTAATATTTAAAATTTAAAATTATCAAGAATATATATAATATTTTAAATTAATATTAATTTTAAATTATGATGTTTAAAAGCTAAGCAATTTGATATATTACATTAAATTTTTGGACTTATATTAAATTTTTAATAATTTAAACAAGTTCTATTAATTTAAAAAGAATTAAAACTAATTATAATTAATTTAAATGAATATGGCAGCAGGATTAGATGCGTGGCACGCTCGGATTAGTTGAACCAAAATGCTCACCAATCATTAGCAATGCTTTTCCACCGCACAATCATTGCCAATGATTACAGTGGTGGCGGATCCACTTAAACACGCCAGCAGATGCTCCATGCCATTGGATCTCCGTAGTTTCGAAACGAGTGGCTGAGATCATACCGGACGAGAAGATCAACCATGAGATCGGATCCATGGTCGAACGAAGCCATGGAATGACTTGATCTAGACCATTGATCGCATGATCAACGGTTCAAAAAATGTACAGCACATATACGTTGCGGATAAACCCTAGAGTGGGTTTTTTTTTATTTTTCTCTCAATTGGATCAAGCATTTTTAATGAAAATTTAAACATGAATCTTATGAATGAACAGAAGTCATGTGGAAGTGTTTATATGGTTTGAAAAGTGCTTTTCAAAATGCTAAATAAGCCTAAGTGTCCTACACTAGGGTTCGCATTTCACTTTGATTTAATGGATGGATTAAACCGTATAAGCTAGCTCTAAACTTATAGTCTGTCCATGCTAATTTTCTCTTTAGGAATCACAATCCAAAAAGCTCCCTATCGAATAATGTAGCCCTTGGATGAATTTGGCTTAAGTTCGATAGAAAGCTCACATCAGTGAGGTTTTGATGGTGGGTTTTGACTTGGAATATGAAGAAGAAGGGCTGGGGAGCGCGAATGAAAAGAACTTGGGGTCTGAGAGAGCTTGAGTAGTGAGAGAAACTCTAGGTTAGAATGAGCTTGATTTGAGTGGTTTTGAATAATTCAAACATCCCTAGGTGGATTGGACGGCTGGGATTGCTTGGTCTTCACTCCCTGATGTTTGTTAGGTGTCCTAGGGTGGTTAGGAGCAGGGGGAATCAAGGATAAGGGTACATCCTATATGGAAAGCTTCTTGTCCTTTAAGCACATGAGCGTGGGATTTGGAGCTGAACCAGGGATTAAGAGGACTCTTAGAAGCCTTTAAAGTGTTTTTAAATGATTTGATGGGCTTGGGCTTAGTAGGATAAGTCGGGTTAAATGGTTTGACCACTCTTAACCCCATAAAAATGCTTGTTGACCATGTTGACTAGTCAACTAGTATGTGGGCTACTGAGCTGGCAGCTAGGGTGGCTTGAGGAACTGCTTGGAAAAGTTAGAGAGATCTTAAGGGTTAAGGATTTGAAGTTGAGTGAAAATGTGAAGGTTTTGACCAAATAAATTGAGTTGACTTGGTCAACTTGAATTAGGTTTGATCCATGGTGACTTTGGAAGCACTTGAGCCATGGATTGAATACATTTGAGGATTTGATGGGGTTTAAGATGAATTGATTTAGTTGAGTGCATTAAACTGACTTATATGGATTAAGTTTGACCAAACATAGACTTAGTTGATCGAGTCAACTGTTAACTAAGTCAAAGGGTTTAATCAAGTCTAAATCACTGATGGATGTGACCAAAGGAGTTTTGAGTGGATATGATGTTAATTTGGGGTTTAATTAAAAGTAGGAGAGCTCAAGGGTTGATCTAGTCAATATAGGTTGACTTGATCAACCAAGTTGATCCAAGGTTAAGATTTAAGTTCAACAGGTTGGGTTTGAAAGTTGAAGTTAAATGGAGATGGTTTGAGGGATCATGATGGTCATCTGGGTCAAATCACCTATTTGGGCCCTAAAGGGGCCTTTTGGGTCAACCCTTATTAACTTGGTCAACTCTAGTTGACTTTATCAACCAGGTTGACCCAAGGTCTGGGATTGGGTTCAATAGATTTGAAATGACATTTGGAGACCAATGGAGTTGGTCCCATAGTTTGGGGAGGTCAATTCAGTTAAAATGACTGTTTGGACTGTAAAGGGACTGTTTGGTCAACCTAGGTTGACTTGGTCAACCAAGTTGACCCAGGACCTAAGTTTTGATCTAATAGGTTTGGTTTGATATTTAAAAATTGCTAGAGGTGGTCTCATGCAATTTGGAGGTCATTTAGATTGAAATGCCTATTCAAACTCCTAAGGGGTACATTGGTCAAAAGTGTTGACCTGGTCAACCATGCTTGACCAGAGTCTCGTCTTAAGTCCATGCCAATCTTAATGGTGATTAGGATACATTGGGAGTGCTTCTAGGGTTTCATTTGAAAGGTTTTGTTGAAGTCTATGGAAAACTCCAAAATTACCCTTAAGGGGCATTTTGGTCATTTTGACCCCTAGTCAACTAGGGGTCGAAGTGGGTCCACCAAAATGCATTTTAATGCTTAAAAAGTCATAATCAAGGGTCTAAATATGATTACAGGATTTGGAAAAGGTTCCAAGGTCAGGATCCACTGGGTGGAAGGTACAGTGGCATAGGCCATAAATATTTGAATGTTTTATAGCCTTTGGATTTTAATCCAATTTTTGGGGGTAGAGGTCTCATAATTAGCTCAAATTTAGAGAGTTTCCTCTAGATACATATCCTATCAATATGCAATTAATAGTCTCTAAATCAAAGGTCATTTGATTGGGGTTTAAAGTGTTTAAAAAATCACTAAAAAGGCTTTCAGAACCTAAGCCTTTAACCTTGGATTTTGGTCTAGATTTTTTAGATTTAAGTTAGATTTTAGATTTGATTGCTAGGATTTGAATTATCCATATCACTCATAATCAATTATATGATTGTAAATGGATGGATGGGATTAAATCTTGATAGGGTGCTGAAATGACTATACCTGGGTTGAATGAAGATCATGATTAATTTGAAGCTTTAATAGGTTTGAAATCTAGATGGGTTTAAGATCTAGCTTTATCCTAAGGACTAGATTGATTTATGGTCTAGGTAGATCCTAGGGCTTGGATAGGTCAAGAGTATGGGTATATCCTAGAGTCTAGATAAGTCTAAGGTTTGAGTAGATATTAGGGCCTATAGTCTAAAAATATCTTAGGGTCTAGGAAAATCATAGTGGTATGTAGTCTAGAAGAATCTTAGGGTCTAGATAGATCCTAAGATTTGGATTGGTCTAGAAGAATCCTAGGGTCTAGATAATTACTAGGGATTGGATTGGTCCTAGTGACCTTATAAAAAAATGAGGTCAATAAGTAGACCCTCAATATGTATAATAGAACGAAGTTCTATTGCACATATTAGTGTTGAACGAATTGAAAAGTGAAGTCAAAAATTTAGATCCTAAGGGAGGGTAGAAATCTAATCCTGAGGAATCATGATTGAATTGATACAGGGTAGTGCCGGGGAAGGCATACTCTACTACTAAAAGATCTGGTCCTAAAGGAAGGGGAAAACCTAAAGCCTAAGGAAAGAAAAGCTTGATTTTAAGATTTGAAATTAAGATTGAAACTAGGATGGTGCCACAAAGGGCATGCTCTACAACTAGTAGATCTAATCCTAAGAAAGGAAGGGTCCTGACCTTAAGGAAAAGAAGATTAAATGATCGTATAGGAAGGAAGAACTCCTAACTATAGAGGATCGAGTCTGGATTTTGATTCTAGGGGAAGGCAAAAGTTTATCCCTGTGGAATCGGGGTTTGAATTGATATATTAGGGCAGTGCCTAGAAAGGAATTTTAGTGTTTCTCTTAGCATGTCTTGGATACTTTTGTTTGTTTTAATGTGTATTAATATTTCTGAAAAATCATACTCCAGATTGCTGAAGACTACAAGGCAGAGTAAAATAGGATTTCATGTCATAGAGTATGTATATCTCTATTTTTATTTTTTGAGCCTAAGTATAGTGTGATTGTAATTAGGTAACCATGCATACACATAGGGGGAGAGTTTTTTGATTGAAAAATGTAGTTTTGAAAAGAGGTTTAATTTTCTTTGGGAAATATTTAATTTCTGGAATTTAAATTTTATAATCGAACACTTATTATGAATGATATATCACCTCGAAAGGTGATCGTATCGTTCTCTAATAGGTTCAGATTACAAATCTTTGAATTTATCGTGATTATTATAATCAAACTCAAGGAGAAACAATATATGATCCCGTAGGATCAAAATGATGTTTAATCCATTGTTCGACTATAATAATTGAGATAAGAGATCATTAATTTCATAATTAAAGTTACGATTATAATTGATATATCCATCTAGAGAAAGAAGATATCAATCACTATCGATAGTTTAAATATGATGATAATGATCGTCAGGTTTAAATTTCCCAAAGATAATTAATCAAAGTTTTGAAAAAGTTTGATTTTGAAATCTGGTCTGGGTTTCTAAATCTCCTACGAGCGTAAGCCCTCGTAGTTAATTACATCGTAGGAAAATAGAGATTTTCCTACGAACACTCTCGATTAAAATAGCGATACGAATTTCATTAAAGAATTCAAAGCTTGATATCAAGGAAGGTTAAGGGACTGAAAATTCAATAGGGACTGGTTCAAGGTTGAACGCTTATTTCTGGAGTCAAAGAAAGAAAACTAGGAGGTGTCTTGAGATTCTGAATTACTTCAAAAACACCCCAACCTATCCTAAGTGTTGGGCTTAAATTAGATTGAAAAATATTTAATGTTTAAGTGGTCAATTTTATTAGAAAGTGGGAATTAGATTCCCGGAAGATTGAGGTCTTAGGATTGAAAATCTGCCACAGATCCTAAGTCTAAAATTGAGTACTGAGAATCAGTGACCCAGAACCTAGCTAATGCAATGCAATCTGGACTTGCCCCGGCCTGGATTGGGGAGCCAGCTAAACCACCTAAACGCTTCAAAACCATGAGTCAAAGTCTTTATGAAAGAGTGGTTAGGGATGTTATTTAAGATTGGGTTTGAGGAGTTGGGGTCGACATCTAGAGCAGATCGTAATTGACCCCTTAACATATGTTGGGTGAAATGTCTAAATAAAAATGCAATTAAGAATTAGACTCAATTTTAATTTGTTACTAATACGATGCATGCTAGTTGACTCGATGAAATGCTTAAATCAAAATGAAGCAATTTTAAAATCAGGCTTAAAAAATAGGTTTTATCCTAGAGATTGCACAACATCCCCTTGGACAGAACTGCACCCTAATAGGTCAGGTGGTCTGCCAAAACCCGCAGGCGGGGAGGTGCCTAACACGGTAGAGAAGATTCAATATGATGCATGAAAAACCCCCGGCGAGTCCGGGCTTACTTCTTAAGAGCGTTAGAGTTTCTATCTGAGCTTAAATTTTTTAATTTTATTTAAGTAGAAAAGGTTTATGACCGTACCCTCACG
The DNA here is from genome assembly GCA_019925795.1 of Dendrobium chrysotoxum. NCBI lineage: Eukaryota > Viridiplantae > Streptophyta > Magnoliopsida > Asparagales > Orchidaceae > Dendrobium > Dendrobium chrysotoxum. The sequence continues at coordinate 26,243,767 of CM034315.1, read as the reverse complement.
AGCCTCCGATCGGGTTCCAGGCTAAATCAAAATTGACATGCAAGAGCGCAAAAAAAAACTACTAAAAACATTCAAGTCCTTAATCGCAATCAATATCAAGTAATCAAATCAATCAAATAATTAAATTAATTAAATAAATGTTCAAACTGAAAGTCCATGTGGCAAGTGCCACTTAATTATATAACCCAGGGTCTGTAGTAAAATAAAGTGGCCGGGTACCACTGACTACAACCTGGATTCTACTCCTAAGACTCAAGTGACTTTGAGATTTGAGATTCTTCTCGTTCTTCACTTCTTCGTCTTCTTGGAACTCCTTGGATCGTCGGGTCTGGATATCCAAATGAAAAGAAACTCTCCATAGATATGGGTGTTATCTTTTCTCTTTGGATATTTGAAATTCATCCTAATTTGGATCTCCAAATGGATAGGAACTCTCCCCTAAGGGATGTTCCTTCCTCTTTGGATTCCAAATTAGATGTTTAAATATCTCAATCTCAAAGTACTTTAGATTTACAACTCAAATATCAGCTCAAATTACATCAATAAAAATTTAAAAATCTAGACTCAACATCTTGGAAGGTTATCCTAATAATCAATAGTTTATATAAACATCCCAAGCAGTTATATGTTAAAAATTAAAAATGCTCAAACCAGCCACACTTGGCCATGCTCTTTTTGATTTAAAGGGGGACTTAAGCAGTTTTCTGGAGCACCTGTGCAATTTAATATTTATGATTTTGCCCCCTTTAATTTATGCCCTGTATGAGCATGGCCACCTGCATAAGATTGAATTAGTATAGATCATTCCTAACCTAGGGGTAGGTCTAACGCACAATCAATCAAATCACAGAGTGCATAAAGTAAATAAACAATCACATCAATTTTATCACTAGCAAACAACATGCAGTAAAAGCTCGAAAACCCGGCACACAGCAGAAAAGTAAACACCGGCCTAGCCTAAGACTAGAGTTGGTTGTCCTAGTAAACCATCTAAAGTGTGTGAGGTAGGATGTGTGGCTTTGATATGTCCTAATAGGCAATTGATTGAAGTTGTTTAAAGTTCTAGTTGGTTGAAGGCTTAAGGGAGTTTTGATTTGAGTTTAAATCTTAATGACTTAAAATTAATTTTAAATTTGATTTTGATTGTTTGTAGGATATCACCTTTGTTGCACACCGAGGCCGTGAAGTTTATTTCACCTTCCTTGGGGCTAATTTAATAGCCTCGTAGGCCTAGGTTACCAAGTGGTACCCGATATAATTAAGTGATTTGAGTTCGATTAAAGTTAAAATGTTGATAAAATTTTAATTAGAATTAGTTGGTTGCTAGTTTTAAGTTCAAATTAATGTTTTCTGGAATTTTGAATGATATGTTGAATTTTGGTATTTTCCGGATTATTTTAATTATTTAATTAAGGGGTTAAAAATTGACTTTTTGATGTAAAGTGTTTTCTAGAAATTTAATATTTTATTAAAATACTAGACCTTAATACGATCAGTTAGATAGTAAGTACATTGAAATTGGATTTTTCTAGATTTTATTATGAATGTTTGAAGTTTTGACTTGATTTTGAACTAGGTTTGACCAAAAGTTAACTTTTTCAAATTTGATTGATTTCTGGAAACTTAACATTTTTTATAAATATTAGACCTTAAGATGAGTTGTATGCCTTTGAGTTTGCTCAATTTGGAGTTTATTTGAATTAGTTGTGAATTTATGAAGTTTTGAGTATTTATTGAATTTTTAAAATTAGTTTAATTAAGGCCCTTTTTATGATTTGAATCCAAATAACCTCCAAACTCCTTGGAATCAACTCCAAAGATAAGGAATGAACTAAGGAGTGATCCTCAAGTGTTTGAGAAATTTTTGGAATTTTTAATTATTTTTAATTAATTAAATTAATTAAATATTAAATTTCAATTAAACTTAAATTAAACTTACTTTTGAAGTCTAGTCAAGGGGCTTTTATTTTTCATTGATTAAGAGTTCAATTCTGGTCAGTTTGAGGTATTATATATAATTTTTAGATTTAATCTTGATTTATTACATTTTTTGGAAGGTTAAATGGCTTAATTAAGGTTTAATTTTAAAGTATTTGATTAAGGGATTTAAAGAGCTCAAATTTTAGTGAGAATTTTCCCTAGAGCAGGGAATGTCACTAAGATTAAGGGGCTTAAGTTTCAAGTCGTTTGGATTTAAGTTTGATTTGTTAGAATTTTAGAAGTTTTAAAGCTTGATTAAAAGATTAATATTGATTTAATGAATTAAGTGGTTTAATGACTCTTAAAGTTGCTGGAAATTTTTCTATGAGCTTGAAGTGTCACTAAGTTTGAATGTTCAAAATTTTAAGTCAAAAGGATGTAGGTCCTAATTACTAAAATTTTTTAAGTTGTCTAGACTAAAAGTCCTTAATTATTATCCTTAGATGTCACTAGGTTAAATAGGTTCAAATCAAGGTTTCAACTAACCCTTGACATAACATGCATGATATGCACATATTAAACAATCAACCCTAGATCTAGGAGAGCCCTAAAACTAGGTGGTGTGTGTACCCTAAGCATGCAATTCAAATTAAACCTTAATTAATTGAGTGACTAATCAATGAATAATCAACGAAATGATTATACATTGATTAATCACTAGTCCACATGAATTCCATTCAATCATGCCTAGTCCATGTTTAAAACCCCATGTGATCTCTCAAATTTCAAAAATTTAAATATATATAGTTTTAAAGTGGGTTTTTAAAATATACTTATATATAATAATATAGGTTTTAAAATAAGATAAGTAAAAATATCATCAATTAAAAATAATCTGAGAGATCCATTGATTTTTGATATAATTTAAAAAAAAATAAATATTTGGTTTTGAAAATAATCAACTAAATATCAATTAAATATTAAAATGATTAAATAGATCAAATTATTTAAAATAAATTAAGCTTCAAACTTCAAAATAGTTTTAAATCAAAATATTTAAGTATCAGAGAATATTTTGCTTAATGCTAATTAAAATATTATAGAATATTTTATTTAATATTAATTAAATATTAAGGTATTGGAAAATATCCAACTTATTTAATGCAAATATCTTAAATAAAATCCAATTTTAAAGTAAAATACTCCAATTATTTTTATTTGAAGTTTGAAAATATTTAGAGTAATAATTTAAATTTTAAAAGATATTTTGATTATTTATAATTAAATATTAATTGAAAAAAACATGAAATATTTAATATTTGTGATAATTTAAAATATATATAATATTTTAAATTAAAATTAATTTTTAATTAAAGCTCTTAAAATTACAAACAGTTTGATATATTATATTAAATTTTTGGATTTAAATTCAATTTTTAATGATTTTTTTAACACTATCTGATTTAAAGTAATTAAAATTAAATTCAAAATAAAATAAAATAAAAACTTAATCCAGTGGCTGCTAAGGATGCCACATGGCGCGACGGGATTCGTGGATCTGAAACCGCGTGGCGGCGGGCAATCATTGGTAATGATTACGCCGTCGCGCAATCATTACCACGCGGTTTGGCCAGCGGTGGGACCCACGCGCTTTCCATAATTCGCATCAGCAGAGAGCGGACGCCGTTGGATCGAGCGTGCGATGGAATCAACAGCTCAGATGACTCCATACAGAGATCTGGACAGCGGGAAGCCCAACGCGGTTAAATAAAGTGGGATATGATGAAATCTTGACCGTCCAGGATACGTGCAGTTAGCAGCCAGTCGAACCGAAGCTCTAATTTAGGAAAAGAAGATCGTTCTCCTCACATACTCAACAAAACAACTTGAAATTTAAAACATATATTAAGCTATTGAACAGATTTCATGTGGACGTTCTTGTTTTGCTTGAAAAGCGCTTTTTAAAAAATTATTTAGCTCTAAGTGTGTAAGCTAGGGTTTGAGTTTTAGAAAGATCTAACCGTCCAATTTTGGAGTTTTTGGATTCTCTGAATTTGTAGCCTGTCCACGCAACTTTTCCTAGTTGAACCCACGGTCCGAAATGCAATGGAATGAGCTGGAGATGTCTTGGACGGAATTTGAGTGAGGTGGCTGGAGGATGGCCGCCGGCGAACTTTGGCTGGCTGGATTTGGTCTGGGAAGTGTAGAGGAAGAAGTGGGGAGCTCAAACGAACAGAGACATGGCCTGGACAGCTTGAATGTTGAGAGAGAAGGAATAGGTTCGAATTCGAACTTTTTTGAACCTAATGCCCTATTCAATCGTCCTTGGACTTAAGGGACGGCTAGGATTTGTTTGATGGTCTTCTTGATGGCTGCCATCTGTCTTGGAGCTGTTGGGATAGCAGGGAATAAAAGGACCAAAAGGACAAAGAGGTGGAAAGGCATTTGTCCTTTGGAGCACATGGGGGGTGATTAGGTTTAATCTAAACCTAATCTAGAGCTTAAATCTATTTTAAGAAGACTCTAGAAAGTCTTACTAGCTGCTGGAATGAGATAAAATCGAATAGGTTAGTTTGAGTAAATGGTTTTAGTCATTTAACCTAGTTTGACTCATCCTAAAGCTTGAATTGATTGTTTGACTGGTCAACTAGTCAAACCATGCTGAGGTGGCAAGGGAGGAAGCTTTAAAACTTGGTTGGGTTGATTCAAAGGGAGTTTGATGGCTTAACATTAGAGTTTGAAGGTTTTAAGAGGGTTTGAACTAGTTTGACCAAGTATCAATGTGTTGACTTGGTAGACTAGACTTGAATTAGGTTGGCCAAGCATTGGATCATATTAAGGCCATGATTTGAAATGGATCTGATGGCTTGAAAGTAATGATTTGATGGAGTGAGTTGATTTGATCCAAATTGGCTAGATTTGACTAAACTTAGTTTAGTTGACCAAGTTAACTAGTGACTTGGTCAAGGGTCCCACCAAGTCCTAATTGTTGAGGGATATGTCCAAAAGGTCTTAATGGGGTTTTGAACAAAGTTTGAAATGTATTTGAGGCTTGATTCAAAGTGTAAAGCTTAAAGATTGATCTGGTCAACCTAGGTTGACTTGGTCAACCAGGTTGACCTAGGGTCCTGGGTTGAGCTCAATAAGTTTGAGATGATGAATAGGGTCTGGTAGAAATGGTTTCAAGGTCTGGAAGGGTCATTTAGATCAAATGACATGTTTTGGCTTTTAAAGGATTTAATGGGTCAACTGGGTTGACTTGGTCAACCAAGTTGACCCAGGGTCGGGGATTGGGTCCGATTAGTTCAGAATGACATTCTGAGTCTGCTGGTGGTGGTCTCAAGGTCTGGAGAGGTCATTTGGTCAAAATGACCTGTTTAGGCCCTTAATGGGCCTTTTAGGTCAACCCTGGTTGACTTGGTCAACCAGGTGGGTCTAGGGTATGGAAATGGGTTCAACAGATTTAAAATGACATTTGGAGACCAATGGTGGTGGTCCCAAGGTCTGGGAAGGTCATTTGGTCAAAATGACCTATTTTGACCCATAAAGGCCTATTTGGTCAAACTAGGTTGACTTGGTCAACCAGATTGACCCAGGGGTTGAAAGTGGGTCTGACAGGTTTGGTTTGATATTTGAAACTTGCTGGAAGTGATTGCATTTGATTTGGAGCTCATTTGGTTCAAATGACCATTTATACCTCATAGGGGTATTTTGGTCATTTTGACCCCTGGTCAACTAGGGGTCAAATTGAGTCCAACAAAATTTAATTTATTGCTCAATGAGTCATAATCAAGGGTCTGGAGGTGATTTGGAGCTTTTTAGAAAGCTCCAGGATCAAAATCCACTGGGTGGTAGGTCCTGTGGCATAGACTGTAAATATTTGAAAGTTTTACAGCCTTTGGATTTCAATTCAGTTTCTGGGGTTAGAGACCTCAGAATGAGCTCAAATTTGGAGGGTTGCCTCTAGAGACATGTCACATCAGTGTGGAACTGATAGACCTTGAATCAGAGGTCATTTGATAGGGTTTTGAAATGTTTAAAGATTTGCTGGAAAAGGCTTTTAGGACTTAGACCTTTGGCCTTGGATTTGAATCTGGAAATCTGGTTTTGAATTGGATTTTGAGCTTGAATGATAGGAGTTGAATTAAGTTTAGATTGAATTGAAGCTTGGATTGATCTAGAGGAATCCTAGGGTTTAGAATAGGTCCTAGGGTCCAAATCAGCTTAAGGGAATCCTAGGGTCCAGAATAGATCCTAAGGACTGGAGTCTAGGAAGATCCTAAAACCTAGAAGTCCTAGGGAAATCCTAGGATCTGGGGTCTAGAAGAATCCTATAATCTAGAAGAATCCTAAAATCTAGGAATCCTAAGATTCAAGATCTAGAAGGATCTTAGGACCTAGAGTAGATCCAAAAGTTTGATTTCTAGGAAGATCCTAGGGTTTGGAAGTCCTAGGGCCTGAGCTCTAAAATAGTCTTAGGATCTAGAAGAATCCTAAGCTCTAGATAGATCTAGGAGAATCCTAGGGTCTAAGAGGATCATATGATCTAAAGTCTGGAAGAATCCTAAGGTCTAGAGTAGATCCTAGGATCTGGAGTCTAGGAGGATCCTAGAGTTTAGATTAATCTGGAGTTTGATTGAGTTGAGTTTAAAATTAATATGAGATTAAGGTTGATTTGAATCTGGATTGATATTAAAGTCTGGATCGATCTAAGATCAGATTGATCCTAGGGTCGAAATTGATCCTAAGGATTGGAAAGATCCTAAGGTCTGGATTGGTCTTACTGACCTCATACAAAAATGAGGTCAACAAATGGACCCCCAATATGTGTAATAGAATGAAGTTCTATTACACATATTGGCATTGACTGAATAAAATGGTCAAGTCTGGAGTTTTGATCCTAAGGGAAAGAAAAATTTATCCCTGGGGAATCAGGGTTTTACTTGATTCTAGGGTAGTGCCACGGAGGGCATACTCTACCACTAGTGGGTCTGGTCCTAAGGGAAAGGAAGAATCTATCCCTAAAGGAGAAGAAAGTCTGGGTGATCCTATAGGAAGGAGAAACTCCTAACCATAAAGGATTGAATCTGGATTTGATTGTAAGGGAAAGGAAATCCTAACCCTAGAAGATTGAGTTTGAAATTTAATCCTAAGGGAAGGAGATCTTAACCTTAGAAGTTTGAATTTGAAATGATACTAGGGTAGTGCTGAGGACAGCGTACTCTACCACTAGTAGATCTTATCCTAAAAGGAAGGGATGTCCTAACCCTAAAGGAAAAGAAGGTCTGGATAATCGTATAGAAAGGAAGAATTCCTAACTACAGAGGATCGAGTCTAGATTTGATTCTAAGGGAAAGGGAGATCCTAACCTTAGATAATTAAATTTGAAATGATACTAGGGTAGTGCTGAAGCAGCGTACTCTACCACTAGTAGATCTAATCCTAAAGGAAGGGAAGTCCTACCCTAAAGGAAAAGAAGGTCTGGATGATCGTATAGAAAGGAAGAATTCCTAACTACAGAGGATCGAGTCTAGATTTAATTCTAAGGGAAAGGGAGATCCTAGCCTTAGAAAATTAAATTTGAAATGATACTAGGGTAGTGCTGAAGCAGCGTACTCTACCACTAGTAGATCTAATCATAAAGGAAGGGAAGTCCTACCCTAAAGGAAAAGAAAGTCTGGATGATCGTATAGAAAGGAAGAATTCCTAACTACAGAGGATTGAGTTTAGATTTGATACTAGGGCAGTGCCATAAAGGGCATACTCTTCCACTAGTAGATCTAATCCTAAGGGAAAGAAGAAATGCATAGCCCTAAAGAAAAGAAAGCTTGATTGAGATTGATTCCAGGACGGTGCCATAGAGGACTTACTCCATCACTAGGAAGTCTAATCCCAAGGGAAGGAAGAATAACCTACCCTAAGGAAGAGAGAACTGGATTTTAGAATTTGAAATTGATTCCAGGACGGTGCCACAGGGGACTTATTCCATCACTGGAGAGCCTAATCCCAAGGGAAGGAAGAAATGCCTACTCTAAGGAAGAGAGATCTAGATTTTGAAATTTGACATTGATTCCAGGACGGTGCCACAGGGGACATATTCCATCACTGGAGAGTCTAATCCCAAGGGAAGGAAGAAATGCCTACCCTAAGGAAGAGAGATCTGGATTTTGAAATTTGACATTGATTCCAGGACGGTGCCACAGGGGACTTATTCCATCACTAGGGAATCTAATCTTAAGAGAAGGAGAATACTTACTCTGAAGAAAAGAGAACTGGATGATCTCATAGGAAGGTAGTATTACTTTCTATAGGAGATCAGGCTTGAAGTTTTGAATTTTGAAACTAGAATGGTGCCACAGAGGGCATTATCCATCACTAGTAGATCTAATCCTAAGGAAAGAAAGCACGATGACTCACATCTGTCCTTAAGGAGGAGAAGACTGGAAAATCCTGTGAGAAGGAAGCATTGCTTCACACAGAATCGGATCTAGATTTTAAATCTAGGATGGTACCATAGAGGGCGTGCTCCACCACTAGAAGATCTAATCCTACGGAAAGAAAGCACGATGACTCACATATATCCTTAAGGAGAAGAAAGCCTGGAGGAGGCTAGGATGGTGCCACGAAGGGCGTACTCCACCACTAGCGAATCTAATCCTAAGGATAGAAAGCACGATGACTCACATCTAACCTTAAGGAAAAGTAAACTGGAAGAAGCTAGGATGGTGCCACGAAGAGCATCGTCCATCACTCGCACATCTAATCCTAAGGAAAGGAAGAAGAACCTATCCTAAAGGAGATGAAAACTAGGGGACCCTGAGGGAAGGAAGCATTGCTTCCCATAGAAGGTCGGATCTGGAATTTAAATCTATGATGGTGCCACAGAGGGCGTGCTCCATCACTAGAAGATCTAATCCTAAGGAAAGAAAGCACGATGACTCACATCTGTCCTTAAGGAAAAGAAAGCTGGATGATTCTGTGAGAAGGAAGCATTGCTTTGCACAGAATCGGATCTGGATTTTAAATCTAGGATGGTGCCACAGAGGGCGTACTCCACCACTAGAAGATCTAATCCTAAGGAAAGAAAGCACAATGACTCACATTTGTCCTTAAGGAAAAGAAACTGGATGATTCTGTGAGAAGGAAGCATTGTTTCACACAGAATCAGGTCTGGAATGATCGTATGTAAACGAAACTTGCTTTACATAGAGGATCAGATCTGGATGATCCTGTATAGAGGAAACTTGCTCTATACAGAGGATCAAATCTGGAATGATTATGTGTAAAGGAAACTTGCTTCACACAGAGGATCAAGTCTGGATGATCGTATATAGAGAAAACTTGCTCTATATAGAGGATCGAGTCAGGAATGATCATATGTGAAGAAAACTTGCTTCACATAGAGCATCAAATCTGGATGATCGTATATAGAGGAAACTTGCTCTATATAGAGGATCAAAACTGGATGATCGTATATAGAGGAAACTTGCTCTATATAGAGGATCGGGTATGGAATGATCGTATGTGAAGGAAACTTGCTTCACATAGAGGATCGAGTCAGGGTGATCGTATATAGAGGAAACTTGCTCTATATAGAGGATCGGGTCTGGAATGATCGTGTGTGAAGGAAACTTACTTCACACAGAGGATCGAGTCTGGATGATCGTATATAGAAGAAACTTGCTCTATATAGAGGATCGGGTCTGGATGATCATGTGTAGAGGAAACTTGCTCTATACAGAGGATCGAGTTTGAATTCTGGAACTTGAGAATTGAATGATTTTTGAATTTGAATTGATTGATTTTTGAATTTGAAGATGTTTAAAATTGAAACTTGATTTAACGAATTTGAATTTGAAGGGTTTTAACTCTGGTTTGATTTAATTTTGGATTTGAAATGTTTTGAATTTGATTCAAATTGGTTTTGAATTTCAAGAATTTTGAACTTGATTCAAGTCGATTTTGAATTCTTAAAAGTTTTTGAAATTTGATCTTGCATTTGATTTTGACTTTAAAAGGTTCTGAATTTGATTTTTTGTTTGACACTCGTTTGGCATGGTAATTCCTGAAGAGCCTCCCCAATGTTTGAAAATATTGGGTGGCATTCTTCAGGGTTGATCAGTCAAAAGAAAATTTCCTCAAAGATCGTCATTAAAAATAAACGATCCAGTCAACATTGACTCAAGCTTTCCGTTGAGTTTACAATGGATTAGAAGCGGTCTACAAAAGACTACGACTAAGTCTCCTACTTGGGGAGTTCTAAAGTGACACAACTTATCAATAACTTGAATCAAATGTGACTTATGAACTTTCAAACTTTGATGAGCTTAATTTGATTTTTATTTGAGGCCCTTGAGCTCCCTGAATTGGAGTCAAGCATTCTGCTCAATTAGAGTTTGATTTTAAACAGCAAGTCCCAGCAAAAGAAACTACGCCTCTAGATCGGGGTGATCTAGGACCCAGCACAGGGTGTGGTTTGATTGTGAATGACAATTTCCAGCATTATAAAATACTCCTCCAGTGGGATTGAACTTGGACCCAGCATAGAGTGTAATTTTATAAAGAATGCCTTAAAGGAAGGATGCCTATGTGGAAGGGCTTACACACACTTCTCAAGGACCAGATTTTGAATTTTTTATCAAGAGTAGAAGATTCATTCTTCTTATTAGAAAACTTTCTCTAAGTATTTGGACCCTGTCAGAATGACGAACGGGAACAAATTTAGAAGTGCAGTGAAAAGTTCGAGTGACTCCAATAACTTTTTAAGGATTTAGGTTTTGTTGACCCAGACCAAGTTTCATAGAAGCTAAACTGGGGTCTCCCTTAAATATTTTGAATTAAAATCAATTTCAAAGAGGTTAAAGTTGAGTGAAGAAATTTGATCTTTTCAATTCTCTAGTACAAGAGATTCTTGTATCTTGATAGATTATCGATGCACGGTAAAAATTCTAGATTCAAGACTTATCAAAGTCAAGTAATTTAAATTTAACTGGGTCTTTTGAGATTAAAATATTTAGGAAAAGGGAGCCTCATTCTTTTTCTGGTGGCGCACACTGCACATCTTTTTATTTATAGTGCATTTTGCACTGTTTCTTAACTTGTGGCGCCCATTGAGCATCTTTTTGATTTTTAGTGCACTTTGTGCATTTCTTGATTGTTGGCGTATTTTGCACATCTTTTGAATTCAATTGAATTTAAGAAGAGGCTACACCTGCTCTATTTTAATACCGGGATTACATCTCAAGTATAAGAGAAGAAAACTCATTCTCTTATGCAAGGACGAATAATCCTCAAGGTAGGACCCAGTCTTTTAAAATGAATATTGGCTTGACTTTTGAAAATTATTGAATAGATTTTAAACATGCAAGAGATATCTATTAAGATAGAAAATTGCTAGAAATTTGAGAAAATTTTTTTATTTCAAAAATCAACTTAAGTTTGACATTGATTTTAGTTCAACAGTTCAATCAATCCCTTAAAAGAGGTGGGAGGGAGGGGCATTCAAACACTTGATGGAGTCAACAACAACTTTCTCCTGCTTAAAACTTCAAATAGAGGTCAATTTTCATTAAAAAGATGATTCAACTATCTTGAAAATTGGAAATCAATACACTTGAGAAATTGGAAGCTCTCCTTAAAAAGGAATTACAAATCTAGGTGGCAAGACCTTAATAGTACGGAATTAGATTCCTACGATCTCCTTGGAGGGAGAGATTATTACTGGGTCTGCACTATCCTTAGAAATCATTGCATCACTTTAATCAAAAGATTTATCTCGATAGGACCCCGTTGAAAGTTGAATTTTAACGGTATCACTATCTGATATAATCTTAGATTATTTCCCCTCTCTTATTACTAGTAGTCTAGTAATTAGGAGAGTGGCACCCCGAGTGGTTTCTATACCTCCTCCTCTCTAGTTGATGTAGTGGGACACCTATAGAAATGTGATCTAACATCATCTAGTAGAGTGGACGGGTCATAACCTTCAACTGGGGGCCTAGGGCCTGGTGCTAGAGTTTGTTCAGTTCTAGCTTGATTAATCCTCACCATGTAGTAGTCAAGAAGGTGTATTGAAGATCATGCTCTCATTTCTATAACCTCCCTCCTTTGAGCAACAGGAGATGGGTGGAAACAATTTCCACTAGGGAAGGGGTTCGTAGAAGGAGCAACGAACTTTTGATTAGCCCCGGACTTGACGTGCTTTAAGGCTTTTGCCTCAGCAGTCTTCCTGGCCTTGACAACCTTCTTTCTGACTCTACGAAGCTAGTTCTTCATTTTATTCTTGCTGGCCTTGCTGACGACAGGGGTACTAGAACTTGACCCGATCTCAGGCTGAGATGGTAGCTCTTCTATCGTTATTGAGTTCTGGTTCTTATCCTCCTCAGTAGAAGATACAGTGGGTAAAGGGGTGACAACAGTCTCCATCTCAAAGATGGGGGAGTCAACTCCTGACCCTAAAGTAATCTCAACCAAGGGGACATTCCTTCGTATTCCAGCAGACAGATCAATCATTTCTTCTCCGTCGACTGATAACTTGAAGTCTTGGAATTGTATTTCAAACTGGATGAAATTACTAGAAGTGATTCCTTCGACTATCAAGTTTCTATCTAGAGAGAAAATGAGTTTCCCAGCCATTTGAGTGCTTAAATCCTGAAATTAATGAACAATGATTTGAATTAGTTAATCTTGAATTTGAATTTTAAACTTGATTAATGTTATTCAAAATTTGATAATTCAATCATGTTAAACTTAAATTCAAAACAGTGGTTCGTAGAATTGACAAGGACTTAAGGGTTGAACCCGACACTTTCGCTACACCAAATAACTTGGGGCAAAATGTCAAAGTTTAAACTCGAACTTGAATTCAAAATTGAAATTAAAATTTGAGGTAACAATCAAATTCGAACTTAAAGTTGAGATTGTATTTTGAATCAAAGTTGGATTTGAATTTGAGTTTAAGATTGAAGTCGAATGAATCGTTCTTCAAATTCTGTGACTCAACAGATCGAGTTTCACTCAATCATGTAGGTGCACAAAATTGATATGAAAGATTCAAGGACCGGGCTCGACTCTTTTCATTTCACCAATTGACTTGGGTCAAAATGTCAAAGTCCCGATCAAAATTGAATTGACTTTAAATTAGAAATCAAATTCAAATTTCAGGTTGCAATTACATTTGGATTCAAAGTTTGAATTTGAACTTGAGGCTCAAGTCAAATGGATCTTTCTTCAAATTTTATGACTCAACAGATTGAGTTTCACTCAGTCATGTAGGTGCATAAAATTGATATGAAAGATCCGGGGATCGGGCTCGACTCTTTTCGTTTCACCAATTGGCTTGGGTCGAAATGTCAAAGTCCCGAATTTGATCTTGAAATCAAATTTAAACTTGAATCTGGAATTAAAATCAAATTTGAATTCAAGGTGGAAATTGAATTTGGAGTTAATGTTGAATTTGAATTTGAATCTTGAGATTAAAATTGAATTCGAAGTTCAGGTTGAAATTGAGTTTTAATCGAGATTGAATTCAAATTTGAAATTGGATTTACATTCAAGGTTGGAATTGAACGGATCCTCTTCAAAATTTCGAACTCAACATATTGAATTTTGTTCAAATATGTAGGTTTACTAAATTAGCCTGAAGATCCTAAGACTTGACTCTTTGCACCCCACCAAGCAATTTAGGGGTGAAATGTCAAAGCCCGGAATTGACTGGAGAATTTTGAATTTGAATTGCATGTGTTCAACTACAACAGAATATTATAGAAGACACATAGCAACGACGATTGAAGTTGGTTTGAAAGATTTTTCTTGACTTTTGAAACTAAAAAATGTTGAGTTTTATTTTCAATATAATGGTTAACAAAAGTTAAGGAAAATCTAGAGACCTTGTTTGACTCTTTCACCACACTGACTAGCTTAGGGTGAAATATCAGAATCTAGGTTGAATTAAAGAAATTTTGAATCTGGATATTTGAGATTGAGGGATTTTTTTTAAATTGTGAAACTTAGCATGCAGGAATTTATTCGCATGTGAGTTTGCAACATATACAAAAAGATTTTGACAAGCTTGGTTTGACTCTTTTACTCTACCAATAAACTTGGATGCAAAATGTCAAAGCCCAGCTTGGAGGGAGGTTTCCTACACTCACCTCTCTTTTCACATATCTTAATTGAGTTGGCCACACTCACCCAAGAGAGAAATGGGTAGAGGGACCAACGGAAGAAAGGTAGTCAAAACTACTGATGCAATAAAATTTGTATCGCTATTAAAGATGGAGAGAGAGATTTTCCACAATGGAGTCGCCATTTTTTGTTTTGATTGAAAAATGTAGTTTTGAAAAGAGGTTTAATTTTCTTTGGGAAATATTTAATTTTTGGAATTTAAATTTTATAATCGAACACTTATTATGAATGATATATCACCTCGAAAGGTGATCGTATCGTTCTCTAATAGGTTCAGATTACAAATCTTTGAATTTATCGTGATTAATATAATCAAACTCAAGGAGAAATAATATATGATCCCGTAGGATCAAAATGATGTTTAATCCATTATTCGACTATAATAATTGAGATAAGAGAACATTAATTTCATAATTAAAGTTACGATTGTAATTGATATATCTATCCGGAGAAAGAAGATATCAATCACTATCGATAGTTTAAATATGATGATAATGATCATCAGGTTTAAATTTTCCAAAGATAATTAATCAAAGTTTTGAAAAAGTTTGATTTTGAAATCTAGTCTGGGTTTCTAAATCTCCTACGAGCGCAAGCCCTCGTAGTTAATTACATCGTAGGAAAATAGAGATTTTCCTACGAACACTCTTGATTAAAATAGCGATACAAATTTCATTAAATAATTCAAAGCTTGATATCAAGGAAGGTTAAGGGAGTGAAAATTCAACAGGGACTGGTTCAAGGTTGAACACTTATTTCTGGAGTCAAAAAAAGAAAAGTAGGAGGTGTCTTGAGATTTTGAATTACTTCAGAAACACCCCAACCTATCCTAAGTGTTGGGCTTAAATTAGATTGAAAGATATTTAATGTTTAAGTGGTCAATTTTATTAGAAAGTGGAAATTAGATTCCTGGAAGATTGAGGTCTTAGGATTGAAAATCTGCCTCAGATCCTAAGTCTAAAATTGGGTACTGAGAATCAGTGACCCGGAACCTAGCTAATGCAATGCAATCTAGACTTACCCCGGCCTGGATTGGGGAGCCAGCTAAACCACCTAAATGCTTCAAAACCATGAGTCAAAGTCTTTATGAAAGAGTGGTTAGGGATGTTATTTAAGATTGGGTTTGAGGAGTTGGGGTCGACATCTAGAGCAGATCTTAATTGACCCCTTAACATATGTTGGGTGAAATGTCTAAATAAAAATGCAATTAAGAATTAGACTCAATTTTAATTTGTTACTAATGCGATGCATGATAGTTGACTCGATGAAATGCTTAAATCAAAATGAAGCAATTTTAAAATCAGGCTTAAAAAATAGGTTTTATTCTAGAGATTGCACAACATCCCTTTGGACAGAACTGCACCCTAATAGGTCAGGTGGTCTGCCAAAACCCGCAGGCTGGGAGGTGCCTAACACGGTAGAGAAGATTCAATATGATGCATGAAAAACCCCCGGCGAGTCCGGGCTTACTTCTTAAGAGCGTTAGAGTTTCTATCTGAGCTTAAATTTTTTAATTTTATTTAAGTAGAAACGGTTTATGACCGTACCCTCACGAGCCTCCGATCGGGTTCCAGGCTAAATCAAAATCGACATGCAAGAGCGCAAAAAAAAAACTACTAAAAACATGCAAGTCCTTAATCGCAATCAACATCAAGTAATCAAATCAATCCAATAATTAAATTAATTAAATAAATGTTCAAACTGAAAGTCCATGTGGCAAGTGCCACTTAATTATACAACCCAGGGTCTGCAGTAAAATAAAGTGGCCGGGTACCACTGACTACAACCCGGATTCTACTCCTAAGACTCAAGTGACTTTGAGATTTGAGATTCTTCTCGTTCTTCACTTCTTCGTCTTCTTGGAACTCCTTGGATCGTCGGGTCTGGATATCCAAATGAAAAGAAACTCCCCCTAGATAGGGGTGTTATCTTTTCTCTTTGGATATTTGAAATTCATCCTAATTTGGATCTCCAAATGGATAGGAACTCTCCCCTAAGGGATGTTCCTTCCTCTTTGGATTCCAAATTGAATGTTTAAATATCTCAATCTCAAAGTACTTTAGATTTACAACTCAAATATCAGCTCAAATTACATCAATAAAAATTTAAAAATCTAGACTCAACATCCTGCAAGGTTATCCTAATAATCAACAATTTATATAAACATCCCAAGCAGTTATATGTTAAAAATTAAAAATGCTCAAACCAGCCACACTTGGCCATGCTTTTTTTGATTTAAAGGGGGACTTAAGCAGTTTTCTGGAGCACCTATGCAATTTAATATTTATGATTTTGCCCCCTTTAATTTATGCCCTGTATGAGCATGGCCACCTGCATAAGATTGAATTAGTATAGATCGTTCCTAACCTAGGGGTAGGTCTAACATACAATCAATCAAATCACAGAGTGCAGAAAGTAAATAAACAATCACATTAATTTTATCACTAGCAAACAGCATGCAGTAAAAGCTCAAAAACTCGGCACACAGCAGAAAAGTAAACACCGGCCTAGCCTAAGACTAGAGTTGGTTGTCCTAGTAAACCATCTAAAGTGTGTGAGGTAGGATGTGTGGCTTTGATATGTCCTAAATAGGCAATTGATTGAAGTTGTTTAAAGTTCTAGTTGGTTGAAGGCTTAAGGGAGTTTTGATTTGAGTTTAAATCTTAATGACTTAAAATTAATTTTAAATTTGATTTTGAATGTTTGTTGGATATCACCTTTGTTGCACACCGAGGCCGTGAAGTTTATTTCACCTTCCTTGGGGCTAATTTAATAGCCTCGTAGGCCTGGGTTACCCAGTGGTACCCGATATAATTAAGTGATTTGAGTTCGATAAACATTTGAAAGTTGATTAAATTTTAATTAGAATTAGTTGGTTGCTGGTTTTAATTTCAAATTAATGTTTTCTGGAATTTTGAATGATATGTTGAATTTTGGTATTTTTCGGATTATTTTAATTATTTAATTAAGGGGTTAAAAATTGACTTTTTGATTTAAAGTGTTTTCTAGAAATTTAATATTTTATTAAAATACTATAACTTAATACGATCAGTTAGACAGTAAGTACATTGAAATTGGATTTTTCTAGATTTTATTATAAAGGTTTGAAGTTTTGACTTGATTTTGAACTAGGTTTGACCAAAAGTTGACTTTTTCAAATTTGATTGATTTATGGAAACTTAACATTTTTGATAAATATTAGACCTTAAGATGAGTTGTATGCCTTTGAGTTTGCTCAATTTGGAGTTTATTTGAATTAGTTATGAATTTTTGAAGTTTTGAGTATTTATTGAATTTTTAAAATTAGTTTAATTAAGGCCCTTTTTATGATTTGAATCCAAATAACCTCCAAACTCCTTGGAATCAACTCCAAAGGTAAGGAATGACCTAAGGAGTGATCCTCAAGTGTTTGAGAAATTTTTGGAATTTTTAATTATTTTTAATTAATTAAATTAATTAAATATTAAATTTCAATTAAACTTAAATTAAACTTAATTTTGAAGCCCAGTTAAGGGGCTTTTATTTTTCATTGATTAAGGGTTGAATTTTGGTCAGTTTGAGGTATTATATATAATTTTTAGATTTAATCTTGATTTATTACATTTTTTGGAAGGTTAAATGGCTTAATTAAGGTTTAATTTTAAAGTATTTGATTAAGGGATTTAAAGAGCTCAAAATTTAGTGAGAATTTTCCCTAGAGCAGGGAATGTCACTAAGCTTAAGGGGCTTAAGTTTCAAGTCGTTTGGATTTAAGTTTGATTTGTTAGAATTTTAGAAGTTTTTAAAGCTTGATTAAAAGATTAATATTGATTTAATGAATTAAGTGGTTTAATGACTCTTAAAGTTGCTGGAAATTTTTCTATGAGCTTGAAGTGTCACTAAGTTTGAATGTTCAAAATTTTAAGTCAAAAGGATGTAGGTCCTAATTACTAAAATTTTTTAAGTTGTCTAGACTAAAAGTCCATAATTATTATCCTTAGATGTCACTAGGTTAAATAGGTTCAAATCAAGGTTTCAACTAACCCTTGACATAACATGCATAATATGCACATATTAAACAATCATCCCTAGATCTAGGAGAGCCCTAAAACTAGGTGGTGTGTGTACCCTAAGCATGCAATTCAAATTAAAGCTTAATTAATTGAGTGACTAATCAATGAATAATCAACGAAATGATTATACATTGATTAATCACTAATCCACATGAATTCCATTCAATCATGCCTAGTCCATGTTTAAAACCCCATGTGATCTCTCAAATTTCAAAAATTTAAATATATATAGTTTTAAAGTGGGTTTTTAAAATATACTTATATATAAAACTTATATATAATAATATAGGTTTTAAAATAAGATAAGTAAAAATATCATCAATTAAAAATAATCTGAGAGATCCGTTGATTTTTGATATAATTTAAAAAAATTAAATATTTGGTTTTGAAAATAATCAACTAAATATCAATTAAATATTAAAATGATTAAATAGATCAAATTATTTAAAATAAATTAAGCTTCAAACTTCAAAATAGTTTTAAATCAAAATATTTAAGTATCAGAGAATATTTTGCTTAATGCTAATTAAAATATTTTAGAATATTTTATTTAATATTAATTAAATATTAAGGTATTGGAAAATATCCAACTTATTTAATGCAAATATCTTAAATAAAATCCAATTTTAAAGTAAAATAATCCAATTATTTTTATTTGAAGTTTGAAAATATTTAGAGTAATAATTTAAATTTTAAAAGATATTTTGATTATTTATAATTAAATATTAATTAAAAAAAACATGAAATATTTAATATTTGTGATAATTTAAAATATATATAATATTTTAAATTAAAATTAATTTTTAATTAAAGCTCTTGAAATTACAAACAGTTTGATATATTATATTAAATTTTTGGATTTAAATTCAATTTTTAATGATTGTTTTAACACTATCTGATTTAAAGTAATTAAAATTAAATTCAAAATAAAATAAAACAAAAAACTTAATCCGGCGGCTGCTAAGGATGCCACATGGCGCGACGGGATTCGTAGATCTGAAACCGCGTGGCGGCGGGCAATCATTGGTAATGATTGCGCCGTCGCGCAATCATTACCACGCGGTTTGGCCAGCGGTGGG
This sequence comes from Dendrobium chrysotoxum, assembly GCA_019925795.1. NCBI lineage: Eukaryota > Viridiplantae > Streptophyta > Magnoliopsida > Asparagales > Orchidaceae > Dendrobium > Dendrobium chrysotoxum. Next base: position 26,224,530 of record CM034315.1, on the reverse strand, counting down.
ACCCACGCGCTTTCCATAATCCGCGTCAGCAGAGAGCGGATGCCGTTGGATCGAGTGTGCGATGGAATCAACGGCTCAGATGACTCCATACAGAGATCTGGACAGCGGGAAGCCCAGCACGGTTAAATAAAGCGGGATATGACGAAATCTGGACCGTTGATCTCACGATCAATGGTCCAGGATACGTGCAGTTAGCAGCCAGTCGAACCGAAGCCCTAATTTAGGAAAAGAAGCTCGTTCTCCTCACATACTCAACGAAACAACTTGAAATTTAAAACATATATTAAGCTATTGAACAGATTTCATGTGGACGTGCTTGTTTTGCTTGAAAAGCACTTTTTAAAAAATTATTTAGCTCTAAGTGTGTAAGCTAGGGTTTGAGTTTTAGAAAGATCTAACCGTCCAATTTTGGAGTTTTTGGATTCTCTGAATTTGTAGTCTGTCCACGCAACTTTTCCTAGTTGAACCCACGGTCCGAAATGCTACGGAATGAGCTGGAGATGTCTTGGACGGAATTTGAGTGAGGTGGCCGGAGGATGGCCGTCGGCGAACTTTGGCTGGCTGGATTTGGTCTGGGAAGTGTAGAGGAAGAAGTGGGGAGCTCAAACGAACAGAGACATGGCCTGGACAACTTGAATGTTGAGAGAGAAGGAATATGTTCGAATTCGAACTTTTTTGAACCTAATGCCCTATTCAATCATCCTTGGACTTAAGGGACGGCTAGGATTTGTTTGATGGTCTTCTGGATGCCTGCCATCTGTCTTGGAGCTGTTGGGATAGCAGGGAATAAAAGGACCAAAAGGACAAAGAGGTGGAAAGGCATTTGTCCTTTGGAGCACATGGGGGGTGATTAGGTTTAATCTAAACCTAATCTAGAGCTTAAATCTATTTTAAGAAGACTCTAGAAAGTCTTACTAGCTGCTGGAATGGGATAAAATCGAATAGGTTAGTTTGAGTAAATGATTTTAGTCATTTAACCTAGTTTGACTCATCCCAAAGCTTGAATTGACTATTTGACTGGTCAACTAGTCAAACCATGCTGAGGTGGCAAGGGAGGAAGCTTTAAAACCTGGTTGGGTTGATTCAAAGGGAGTTTGATGGCTTAACATTAGAGTTTGAAGGTTTTAAGAGGGTTTGAACTAGTTTGACCAAGTATCAATGTGTTGACTTGGTCGACTAGACTTGAATTAGGTTGGCCAAGCATTGGATCATATTAAGGCCATGATTTGAAATGGATCTGATGGCTTGAAAGTAATGATTTGATGGAGTGCGTTGATTTGATCCAAATTGGCTAGATTTGACTAAACTTAGTTTAGTTGACCAAGTCAACTAGTGACTTGGTCAAGGGTCCCACCAAGTCCTAATTGTTGAGGGATATGTCCAAAAGGTCTTAATGGGGTTTTGAACAAAGTTTGAAATGTATTTGAGGCTTGATTCAAAGTGTAAAGCTTAAAGACTGATCTGGTCAACCTAGGTTGACTTGGTCAACCAGGTTGACCTAGGGTCCTGGGTTGAGCTCAATAAGTTTGAGATGATGAATAGGGTCTGGTAGAAATGGTTTCAAGGTTTGGAAGGGTTATTTAGATCAAATGACATGTTTTGGCTTTTAAAGGGTTTAATGGGTCAACTGGGTTGACTTGGTCAACCAGGTTGACCCAGGGTCAGGGATTGGGTCCGATTAGTTCAGAATGACATTCTGAGTCTGCTGGTGGTGGTCTCAAGGTTTGGAGAGATCATTTGGTCAAAATGACCTGTTTGGGCCCTTAATTGGCCTTTTAGGTCAACCCTGGTTGACTTGCTCAACCAGGTGGGTCTAGGGTCTGGAAATGGATTCAACAGATTTGAAATGACATTTGGAGACCAATGGTGGTGGTCCCAAGGTCTGGGAAGGTCATTTGGTCAAAATGACCTATTTTGACCCATAAAGGCCTATTTGGTCAAACTAGGTTGACTTGGTCAACCAGATTGACCCAGGGGCTGAAAGTGGGTCCAACAGGTTTGGTTTGATATTTGGAACTTGCTGGAAGTGATTGCATTTGATTTGGAGCTCATTTGGTTCAAATGACCATTTATACCTCACAGGGGTATTTTGGTCATTTTGACCCCTGGTCAACTAGGGGTCAAATTGAGTCCAAACAAATGCAGTTTATTGCTCAATGAGTCATAATCAAGGGTCTGGAGGTGATTTGGAGCTTTGTAGAAAGCTCCAGGATCAAAATGCACTGGGTGGTAGGTCCAGTGGCATAGACTGTAAATATTTGAAGGTTTTACAGCCTTTGGATTTCAATTCAGTTTCTGGGGTTAGAGACCTCAGAATGAGCTTAAATTTGGAGGGTTGCCTCTAGAGAGATGTCACATCAGTGTGGAACTGATGCACCTTGAATCAGAGATCATTTGATAGGGTTTTGAAATATTTAAAGATTTACTGGAAAAGGCTTTTAGGACTTAGACCTTTGGCCTTAGATTTGAATCTGGAAATCTGGTTTTGAATTGGATTTTGAGCTTGAATGATAGGAGTTGAATTAAGTTTAGATTGAATTGAAGCTTGGATTGATCTAGAGGAATCCTAGGGTTTAGAATAGGTCCTAGGGTCCAAATCAGCTTAAGGGAATCCTAGGGTCCTGAATAGATCCTAGGGACTGGAGTCTAGGAAGATCCTAAAACCTAGAAGTCCTAGGAAAATCCTAGGATTTGGGGTCTGGAAGAATCCTATAATCTAGAAGAATCCTAAGATCTAGGAATCCTAAGATTCAAGATCTAGAAGGATCTTAGGATCTAGAGTAGATCCTAAAGTTTGATTTCTAGGAAGATCCCAGGGTTTGGAAGTCCTAGGGCCTGAGCTCTAAAATAGTCTTAGGATCTAGAAGAATCCTAAGCTCTAGATAGATCTAGGAGAATCCTAGGGTCTAAGGGGATCATATGATCTAAAGTCTGGAAGAATCCTAAGGTCTAGAGTAGATCCTAGGGTCTGGAGTCTAGGAGGATCCTAGAGTTTAGATTAATCTGGAGTTTGATTGAGTTGAGTTTAAAATTAATATGGGATTAAGGTTGATTTGAATCTGGATTGATATTAAAGTCTGGATCGATCTAAGATCAGATTGATCCTAGGGTCGAAATTGATCCTAAGGATTGGAAAGATCCTAAGGTCTGGATTGGTCTTACTGACCTCATACAAAAATGAGGTCAACAGAGAGATAAACATCAAATTAATTTTTTATTACTGATCTACTGTACAATTAATTATTATACCGTACGATTTGTCATAAGTTTTCTCTAGAATACAGTTAATCAAATCATGGCTTTAAATTTTAAACTATTTGTACTATATAATGTCAAGTCGTATAGATTACTAATTGTGTACGAAATAGGGTTCATACTAGATTGTACCAGACGAATAGGTTTAGTTTTGAACTATTCATATAGTATGATGAATGTTCGTACACATGACTAATAGTGTATAAAATAGGGTTCATACCAAATCATACTAGATGAATAGGTTCAAATTTGAACTATTCATATAGTATGATGTATGTTCGTACAGATGACTAACAGTGTATAAAACTATGTTCATCCCAATTTGTACCAAAAAAGTCTTGATTTTATAAACTATTCTTATTGTATAATCTATGATCGTACCGTATGATTGTAGGATGGATCTCTTGTAAATTTTAGTTTTTAGTTGGTTTTTCTTGGATTTTCTATTAATTAAGTCCTAAAAACTAACTGAGTAAGTCCTTTGTTGTAAACTACTTTTTAGAGTGATCATTGAGAGTGTGTTTGGGAGAACTTCTGTGAGTGAAGAGTGAGAGACCTACTAAAAGGAAATTGCAAGGGATTCACAAGGTTGCCTAAAGTGAGGATCTATTTTGTCTTCTTCTTCAAGTTTCTGCCCAACTTCTTTAGATGCTCTTGGGAGAAGATCTTCAACACTGGATCAAGGTACTCTACCTTCACCATGAGGTGAAAAAAGATGATGGTTCTCTGCCTTCACTAGGAGGATAAAAAAGGCGATTGTTCTCTACCTTCACCAGGGGGTGAAAAAGGATGACAGTTCTTTACCTTTATCAGGAGGGTGTAAAAGGATGACAATTCTCTACCACACCGAGTTGGTGGAAGAGAGTTTGTAAAGGCTTCTCTGCCTTGCTATGGGAGCAAAAGGAGAGTCACTTGTGTTTAGTGCAATACCTAAAGAAGGAGTCTTCTGGGAGTGGACATAGGTATAGTTGGACCAAACCACAATAAAATTTGATGTTCTTCTATTCTCTTTAATTTTTTTGCATCTTTATTTTCTGCATTTTAATATTTTGTGGTTGAAAAATCTTTTATGATAATCATATCTAAATAACTACATTTTTTAAGATTAGTGAATTAATTATCCAAAAGATTGAAAAAGGTTTCCAAAATCCAAGAAATTTTTAAAATAACAAATTCACCCCCCTTTTGGTTAGTCTTGGGATAGTTCTATATGGTCTAATAACCTACATGAACTTTCAAGTGGTATTAAAGCTCATTTCAAAAATTAAGGTTTAGACTACTTTTTGAAAAATGATCATGGCTAATTTAGGAAACCGAAATACTACTGAAGGATATTCGTAGACTACCTTTATTCAATAACATTCCATTTAATTTTTGGAAAACTTGCATGTCTACTTTTCTACAATCACTTGACTATAACATGTGGATGCTAGTACAGGAAGGCTATACTGCACCTACTTGAATTGTTGATGGCATTAGAGTTGAAACACCATTTATTGATTGGACTTTAGAAGAAAGAGAATTAGCATAATTAAATGCAAAATATTTAAATAGTTTTTTCTGTGCTTTAAAATATGAGGATTTTATATGTGTCTCTATTTGCAAAACTAGAAAAGGGATTTGGGATAGACTTTGCATAACTTATGAAGGAACATATGAGGTTAAATAATCTAGGTTGAACATTTTACTACACGACTATGAACTATTTTGCATGAAATCAAATGAGTCAATTTTTGATATGCATATAAGATTTACACATATTATTATCTCATTTCATGCTTTAGGTAGAGAACTTAATTTGAAGAAAGTAAATAAAATTTTATGTTGTTTATCTATTGCTTATGATGTAAAGATAATTGCTATAACTGAATCAAAAAGATCTGAATGTATATTCTATTGATAATTTGCTTGGATCACTAATTGCTTTTGAGCAAGGAGTTAATTAACACAGATTGATGTATGAGACAAGTAGAAAGAAAATAATATAGCTTTGAAAGTGGATGATTTAGAGAGTGATCAATCAATACCTGAGGATGAAGAAGATATTTCACTAATGACTAGGCAATTCAAAAGTTTCCTTAAAAGAAAGCAATGACGTCATCAGCATTGGAATAAATATAAGTTCAATAAAGATCCAAAAGTTTCTAGTGAAGTTATTTATTATGAATGCAGAAAGCCTGGACATATAAAGATTGAATGCCCAAATCTCAAAGCTAATCCTAACAAGGAGAAAATTGAGGAGAAAACTAATGTCAAGAAGGGCAAGAAAAAAATGCAAAGAGCTTTCTGGGCTGACTCAGCTTTAGATTCTTCAGAAATAAAAGTAGAAGAGGATGTCACAAATCTATGCTTAATGGCAGATAAACTTGATCATTCAGATCAAGAGGAGGTATGTGACTTATCCTATGATGAATTATTCGAAGTTTCCGAGAAAATTTATAATCTATATAGGAAACTCAAAAAATTGCATACTTATCTTAATATCGATTATTTGAATTTATAAAAAGAGCATGAAAATCTTAGGAATGATCATATAGAAATAAATAGAAATCACATGGCCCTACTAGATGAATTTGATGATTTAAATAAGGAGCATGAACTTTTGAAAATATCTTATAGTAAACTTGAAAATGATTTTAAAGTATTCATGGATGAATCTGATCAAAGGGAACATGAGTTGAAAATTGAGAATTCGATTTTGGAAAGTGTAAACTCATATCTAGAAATAAATTAAAAGCTATTATGGAAAATAAACTGGCACCCACACGTGAACAATTACATAATCCTAACAAAAAACATTCAAGTTTAAAACCTAGGAAAAGATATCATAACTCATATAGACTAATAAATCCTTTTCCTGGAGTTAAATATTTTTCATGTGGAATGTTAGGACATATTTCCCACACATATACTATTCATAGTAGAACACATTTAGTGTGGAGATCTAAAATGCATAAATCACAGCATATCAAATATGCATCAGGATTATCATTGTCAAGAGGTGAACACAAATTTATTTAGGTTCCCAAGTCTAATGTTTGATTATTTTGTAGAAACACTCTCATATAAGCCCTCATGAGAACATTTGGTACTTGGATAGAGAATGTTCAAAATATATGACTGGAGATATAAATCAATTTATATTACTAGAGGCCAGGGCTAGAGGCAAAGTGACACTTGGAGATAACACCACTAAAAGAGTGTTGGGTACATGTATGATTGGTAAAATAAAGAATTTTTTGATTGAGAATGTTTTATTGGTTGAAGGCTTAAAATATAATTTGCTAAGTATTAGTCAGCTTTATGATAAGGGTTTTAATGTTAAATTTTTTCCTACAAGCTGCATTTTAAGCTAAAATAGAGTCGATGTGTTGCATGGAAATAGGGTAAATAATATATGCATGCTTGATTTAAATTATGTTAAATCTTCTAATGCTTTTTTTCTAAAAAATATTGCTGATGAATCTTGGTTATGGCATAGAAGACTTTGTCATGCAAGCATGAAAATTTTTTGAAAGATTACCCAAAAAGAATTGGTTAGAGGCATACCCAAATTAGAATTTACTAAAGATCATATGTGTAATGCATGTCAATTAGGAAAATAGGTTAAGTCCTTCGTTCATTCAATCAAAGATCTTAGAATTAACAAACCCTTAGAAATTCTTCACATGGATCTCTTTGGACCTGTTAGCACTGTAATTCTAGGAAGGAAAACTTTTGGGTATGTGATTATAGATGAATATTAGATCTAAGTTGAACAAGATACCCTATGAACTCCTTAAGGGTAGAACACCCAACCTCTCACATCTACATGTATTTGGATATAATGTGTTCATTCATAATAATGGCAAAATTCTTTTAGGAAAATTTGATCCTAAATCTGATGAGAAAATTTTTCTAGGATATTCAAGTGTTGGTAAATCCTATAGAGTTTTTAACAAAAGGACATTGGTAGTAGAGGAGACTACTTATATAGTTTTTTTATGAATCTGATATTTTTTGAGGATCTAAGTTGGAGGAAGAAGATGTTGAAAATGTAAATCTTGAAGAAAGGGTTAGAACATAAATTGCATTTCTTAGAGAATGGAAATATTCTAAAAGTCATCCTAAAGAACTGATTTTAGAAGACCCGAATGAAGGGGATAGAACTAGCCATGGACTAAGCAAAGAAGTGAACCACTCAGCATTTATTTTAATGATTAAACCTACTAATATAAATCAAGCACTTTCTAAAGAATTTTGGATTCTAGCTATGCAAGAAGAGTTGAATCAATTTGTTAGAAAATATGTTTGGGAGTCGGTAAAAAGACCTAAAAATCAAAGTGTTATTGGAACTAAGTGGATTTTCAAAAATAAGATGAATGACTCAAGTGTAGTGGTTAGAAATAAGGCAAGATTGGGGGCCAAGAGGTACAATCAAACAGAAGGAATTGATTTTGAGGAGACTTTTGCCCCTGTAGCTAGACTTGAAGCAATAAGGGTGCTACTAGCCTTTGCATATTTTAAAGGTTTTAAATTATATCAAATGTATATTAAAAGTGCCTTTCTAAATGGGATGATAAAAGAGAATGCTTATGTTGAGAAACCTCCAGCTTTTGAAAATTCACAATTCCCTAATCATGTGTTTAAATTAAAGAAGGTATTGTACGGACTAAAACAGGCACCTAGGGCATGGTATAAAAGGCTAAGCTTATTCCTACTAGAAAGATCTTTTGTTAAAGGGAGTGTGGACACCACTCTCTTTATAAAAAGAGTAAGACATGACCTTCTCATTATTCAAATTTTTGTTGATGATATCTTATTTGGATCCTCAAATAAAAATCTTTGTGATGACTTTTCCAAAATAATGAGTGAGAAATTTGAAATGAGTTTAATGGGAGACTTGAGTTACTTTCTTAGTTTTAGCAGAAAGAGGATGGCACATTTCTTAGTCAATCAAAATATATTAAGGATATCCTTAAGAAGTATGAAATGGATAAAGCTAAACCAATATGTACTCCCATGAGTTCCTCAGTTCAGTTAAATAAGGACTCTAAAGGCAAATCCATTGATCAAAAGAAATTTAGAGGGATAATTGGATCATTACTTTATTTAACTGCTAGCAACCTGATATTATGTTTAGTATTTATTTTTGTGCTAGATTTCAAGCTGATCCAAAAGAATCCCATATTATTATTGTTAAAAGAATTCTAAGATATCTGTTAGGAACTCAAAACTTAAGGATTTGGTATCATAGGTACAACACCTCTTTTGAAATTATTGGATATTCAGATTCTGATTTTGTAGGGTGTAGGGTTGATAGAAAGAGTACTTTTAGAACTTATCAATTCATAAGGAACTCTTTAGTTTCCTGATCTAGCAAAAAATAGAATTTAGTATCCCTTTCTGTCGCTAAAGCAGAATACATAGCTTTAGGAAGTTGTATGACACAGGTTCTTTAGTTAAAATAATAACTTATAGATTTAGGTTTTTCAATTGGTACTATTCCCATTTTTTGTAATAATACAAGTGCCATTTGTATCTCATAGAATCCAATCCAACACTCTAGGACCAAGCATATAGACATAAGGCATCACTTCATTAGAGACTATGTCACTAAAGGAGAAATTGAGCTACATCATATAGCTACTGAAAATCAATTTGCAGATATTTTTACAAAACCACTGGCTTTTGAAACGCTTAGCACCTTAAGAACAAGATTGGGTGTTATTGATATTCATGCTTAATAATTATAATTCTACAAATTGCATCTGTAGTATATATCTTTTATGTTGCTGTTTGTGTTTTGTTCTCTACTTGTGATTCATTTTTGTTTAATTTTTTTCTTTCCTCTACTTTAGGTTTGATTTCTCATTTATATTAATTTTTATTTCATCATTGTATTTCATGGATCTTATTTGATTTATTTTTGGAAAAGAATCTTGATTATCATGAGTAAATCTAAAGCTATTCTTCTATTCATACTGTACGAATCACTTTCATACTATACAAAATCAACAGATTTACATGATTTTTTTAAGTTGGTCAGGCAAAAAATATAACTTTATAAAGATATCATATAATACGATGACCGCATCATCTGTACGAACCATTCATTTTTCATCTGTATGAAAATGATGGTAATTTTGAGGGCACTTATTTTTAAAGATCATCTATACGAACACATGTTCATCTGTATGATCCAGTTGTCGATTTACATGCGGATAAACCTAACTACCAGGTATGATATTTATTAACTAATCATACCGGATGAACACCTGTTCGTCTGTATGATCAAGTTGGTCGAATTTCATACAAAATGACTCATTGTAAAGGTAACTTTATGAAAAGATGTTTCGCAGTAGTAACTGTTCTTGACAGTTTTTCTTCTTATGTATAAACTCAAAGATCGTACCATACAAACTCAAGATCATACATACGAACTCAATATCATATTGTACGATCAAGCCTATTTTCTAAAAATTGGAAGCCTTTCTTTGAATTTTTTCACATCTATTCCACATTCAGTCCCTTTAAATCCTCGTGTTCAATCTTCCCAAATGTCAAGCAGTAGCAAAAGATCAGGGTTCATCTCATTCTGAATGAGACAATAATTTTCTTTTAAGGGAAAATGAACAAGCTTATGATTGATTTGTTCAAGCTAATATTACTCCCTCTCATCTTCTTATTCAAAAAGATATAAATTATCTGATTATGCACCTTTTTGACTCCACTCAGTTCTCATTCATTCTCACTTTGATCTACACTTTTCATTCTAACACCTTCTATTACTTTCTTACCAATCTAAGAATGAGAGAAAATAATATAATAATGTCCTCCTATGTTTTCAAACAAAGAGTAGAAGTTACTAAAGAAGATTTGGGGACATTTTTACTTCTTAGAACTGAAGGAAGTAGGGCTCATTTTATGGCTTCTAGAAGTGAATTTGATTAGACTGTTGTTAATCAAACTCTTAGGGGTATTCCTTCAATACAACATTTACCCCTAATTTAAACTTTGAATCAAAATACTAGGATCATCCAGCATGTCTTAAGATCATCTATTATTCCTAAAGCTTGTGATCAAATCAATATAACCCCTTTGTTCTATATTGTTACATATTATATAATGACAAATATTCCTTTCGATGAAACCCAGTTGATTCTGGACTACATTTAAAATCTTACTGACATTAGACTTTCTGCCACTAGAAGGAAGAAGAATGTGACATTAAGACATTTGATTGCATATGTTTTGGAGAAAAAGTACAATCTTATCCATCCCAATCCTCCAAAGAATTAACCTTGCTATTTTATCGATGCTTTGTTTCATATTCTTTCACATCGGGATCAAGGGAATGAGGGAGAAGAATTTGATGAAGAAGAAGGACCAGCACCAGCACCTATACCTGCTCCTGAACCTGACCATCATTTCTATCAAGAAATGTTCTAGAGGTTTGATCATCTTGAGTCTCATTTTGATCAACAATTTGATCATATTGAAACTCGCTTAGACTAGCAGAATGTCAAATACAATGAAGGTATGAGCTAGGTTAGAGGATAGTTTGACTCAATCAATACTCAAGTAGCTACCATCAATAGCTACTTTACTATGTTCAATCCTCCACAGCCACCTCCAGATCAAGATCCTTTGACATATTAGTTTAGTTTTTATTGATGTATATTTGATGTTTTAGTTTTTATGAGATTACATATGGATCAATTGTTGTTATTATTTTTGGATCAGTTGCTTCAGATGTTTTTTTTTTTTTTTTGATCAGTTATAGTTGCTTCTTGTTTGAATCTATGTTATGTGTTTATTAAAAAAAATTGAATTGAAATGAATGACATGATTGTCTTGTTCTTTTCTTAATTCTCTAGAATTATCTATAAGTTACTATCGTCTAATTTACAAATGTTGATCTAAAGAATGAAAATTTTAAAGTTTTTGTATTACAATATTATTTCCTTTATCAAATTTTGGTTTCTCTCAAACTTTAAATCAAATTATAATTAGGCTTACATAAGGAGATCATCTTTGGTGTTCTAATAGACATATATCATATAGTTATTATTGTTTCAAAAATATTTCTTATTATCTTTTATTTTCTTGTTCACTATGTTGCTTTTATTGTTATCTATTGAGTTTTATTTTGTGGGTTTAATCTTTCTTTTGGAAGATAATCAACCAAGCTAAGACTTGCTGATTTAGGTTGTGGAAAGAACAAAATATCAAAAGATGCACAAAGCGTGCCAAAATTGAAAAGAGGCACAAAATGAGCCCAACCTAAAAAGATGCACAATGATCACCAAATAAAATTCAAAATCAAATGATGCACAATGATCACCAAATTCGGAAAGAGGCATAAAATGAAGCCATACTACATCTAGTTCTTTCCTCTATATTTCTAACTCTTAGAAAAACCCATTCATTTAACAATAATTTCAACTCATGAATTTAAAACTATTTTGTTTTTATTTTATTAATTTTTGCAACAATTATTTGATTTGATATTTATGCTTTCTAAAATGAATATTAATTCTGATCAACTTTTCTTATCATAGTTGTTCTTTGATTTAAACTATGAGTTTATTTTCCATCAGGAATTTAATATTGTTGTTTGCAAATGTTTAAAATTCTCTTCTTTATAGACTATCAGATTAGTTCATAGCATCTTATATTTTCAGAAAATTCTTTTTTGTTTTTTGTTGTTTTGTTGATGTCAAAAGGGGGAGGTATCTAGTGATTGTTTGAAGTCGAAGTCGTGTGTTTTTTGTCTTGTTGTCTTGTATTTTTTTGTGTTGTTTAGTGTTGTTTGTTTGTTTTATTAAAACAATTTTTTTGGGTCTTTGGTCTTGTATTTGTGTTTTTTATTTATAAGATAAAATTTCTTGGTCTTTGGTCTTGTGTTTATGTTTTTGAATAGTAAGATGAAATTTCTTATAAAACAAAATTTTTTTCCCCCATGATTTTTATTTTGTCACTCATTAAGGGAAAGCTTAGGAGAAAAGAACATTAATTAGTAGCTCAAACAATAATTATTTTGCCATCATAAAAAAGGGGGAGATTATTGCAACTCAGTAATCAAGATTGAGCTTATGATTTTTTATGACAACAAAACTAATTATTGTGTTGATAATTTTAGTGTTTCTCTTAGCATATCTTGGATACTTTTGTTTGTTTCCATGTGTACTAACATTTCAGGGAAATTATACTCTGGATTACTAAAGATTATAAGACGGAGTAGAATAAGATTTCATGTAATGGAGTTTGTATATCTCTATTTTTATTTCTTGAGTCTGAGCATAGTGTGATTGTAATTAGGTAACCATACACACACACAGAGAGGGGAGAGATAAACTTTAAATTGATTTTTCTTACTGATCGTATAGTAGGATTATTTATCATACTGTATGATTTATCATAAGTTTCCTCCAGAATACAGTTAATTAAATCATGGCTTCAAATTTTAAATTTTTTGTACTGTACGATGTCAAGTCATACAGATGACTAACAGTGTACAAAATAGGGTTCATACCAGACGAATAGGCTCAATTTTGAACTATTCATATAATATGATGAATGTTCGTACAGATGACTGACAGTACAAAAAATAAGGTTCGTACCAAATCATACTAGATGAATAGGTTCAGTTTTGAACTATTCATACAGTATGATGTACATTCGTACAAATGATTAACATTAAACAAAACTACGTTCATCCTAGTTCATACCAGATGAAGTCTTAATTTTATGAACTATTCATATTGTACGATCAACGATCATCCCATATGATTGTAGGATGGATCTCTTGTAAATTTTAGTTTTTATTTTTCTTGGATTTCCTATAAATTAAGTCCTAAAAACTGATTGAGTAAGTCCTTTGATGTAAACTTCTTTTGAGAGTGACCATTGAGAGTCTGTTTGGGAGAACTTGTGTGAGTGAAGAGTGAGAGATCTAGTATAAGGAAATTATGAGGGATTCACAAGCTTGCCTAAAGTGAGGATCTCTTTGGTCTTCTTCTTCAAGTTTCTTCTCGACTTCTTTGGAAGCACTTGGGAGAAGATCTTCAGCATTGGATCAAGGTACTCTGCCTTCACCAGGAGGGTGAAAAAGCATGACGGTTCTCTGCCTTCACCAGGAGGGTGAAAAAGGATGAAAATTCTCTGTCTTCACCATAAGGGTAAAATAGGACGATGGTTCTATGCCTTCACTGGGAAAGTGAAAAAGGATGACAGTTCTTTGCTACACCGGGTTGGAGGAAGAGACATTGTAAGGGCTTCTCCACCTTACTGTGGGAGTAAATAGAGAGTCACTTGTGTTTAGTGCAATACCTGAAGGAGTCTTCAAGGACTGGACGTAGGTCTAGTTAGACCGAACTACTATAAAATTTGGTGTTCTTCTGTTCTTTTTATTTTTTTGTATTTTTATTTTTCACACTTTAATGTTTTGTGGTTGAAAAATATTTTATGATTATCATATCTAAATAGCTGTATATTTTATGATCAGTGAATTAATTATCTAAATGATTGAAAAAGGTTTCCAAAATCCAAGAAATTTTTAAAATAACCAATTCACCCCCTCTTAGTTAGCCTTGGGATAGTTCTATATAGTCTAACAACCTACACGAACTTTCAAAAGTTTATCCCTAGAGGAAAAGAAAGCTTGGGTGATCGTATAAGAAGAAAGAATCCCTAACTATTGAGGATCGAGTCTGGGTTTTGATTATGAGGGAAGGAAAGACCTAATCCTAGGGGATTGAGTTTTGAATAGATACTAGGGTAGTGCTACGAAAGGAGTACTCTACAACTAATGGGTCTGGCCCTAAGGGAAGAAAAAAACCTAAGCCCTAAGGAAAAGAAAGCTTAATGCTAGGATTTAAAATTAAAGCTAAGATGGCGCCACAGGGGGCATACTCCATAACTGGGGAGTCTAATCCTAAAGGAAAGAGAATACCTAACCCTAAGGAGAAGAAAATTGATGATCTCATGGGAAGGAAGCATTATTTACCATAGGAGATTGAGCTTGGAATTTTAAAATTTGAAACTAGGATGGTGCCGCAGAGGGCGTTATCCACCACTAGAAGATCTAATCCTAAGGAGAGAAAGCACAATGACTCACATCTGTCCTTAAGAAAGAGAAAGCTAGAAGATCTTATGGGAAGGAAACATTACTTTCCATAGAGGATCAGATTTAACATTTAAATCTAGGATGGTGCCACAAAGGGTGTGCTCCATTGCTAGGAGATTTAGTCCTAAGGAAAGAAAACACGATGACTCACATTTAATCTTAATAAAAAGAAGACTGAAAGATCTTGTAGGGAAGGAATCTTTGCTTCCCACAGAGGATTGGATTTAAAATTTGAAAACTAGGATGGTGCCACATAGGGCGTGCTCCATCACTAGTGGATGATCTTGTGGAGAGAAAACTTACTCTATAAAGAAGATCAAATCTTGATGATCATGTGGGGAGGAAACTTGCTTCGTATAGAGGATCGGGTCTGGATGATCATGTGTGGAGGAAACTTTCTCCATACAGAGGATGGAGTCTGGAATGATCATGTATGGAGGAAACTTGCTCCACACAGAGGATCGAGTCTGGAATGATCGTGTATTGAGGAAACTTGCTCCACATAGAGGATCAAATCTGGAATGATCGTGTATTGAGGAAACTTGCTCCACATAGAGGATCAAATCTGGAATGATCATGTCTGGAGGAAACTTGCTCCGCATAGAAGATCGAGTCAGGAATGATCATGTGTGGAGGAAACTTACCCCACATAGAGAATCGAAATCAAATTCTAGAATTTGAGACTTGAATTTGGAGGATCTTTAAATTTTATTTGATTTAATTTAGAATTATTTGAATATGTGGAGAGTTTTGAATTTGATTTGATTCAGTTTTTGGATTTGAAGAATTTTGGATTTGAAATTTGATTTGATTTTGATTGATCTTGAATTTGATTTTGAATTTTGAATTTTAAAGAGTTTTTATTGATATTGAAATTGATACTCATCTGGCATGGTACTTCCTGAAGAGTCGCCCCAATATTTGAAAATATTGGGTGGCACCCTTCAGGGTTGATCAGTTGATGTTTGAAATTTTCTCAAAGATTATCTCTACGACAAAAGATTATTCTTATGTTGGTTCAAAATCCTCCACCGATCTCTCAGTTTCGATCTCTTGGTAGGCTAAGATAGGCATCCAAAGAACCAGAACCAAGTCTCCTACTTGGAAGGTTCTAAGTCGCACTATCTTATCATGAGCTTGAACCATTCAGGCTTTTTACGATTCTGAGTTTCATTGAGCCTTAAAGACGATGCTCTATAAGGCCTCGAACTCCTCTATTTGGAATCGGGCACTCTGCTCAACTATGATTTGATTTTGAATGGCAATTCCCAGTAAAGCAAACTACTCCTTTAGTGGGATTGAACTTGGACCCTGCATAGAGTGTGATTTTATAAAAAAGGCCTTAAAGTAAAAGATTCTTATGTTCATAGACTCACACACATTCCTCAAGGATGGGATTTGATTTATTAGTAGTTGACGAATCATTCTTCTTATTGGAAATTTTCCTCTAGCCATTTGGACCATGTCAGAATGACAAACGAGAACAAGTTTATAAGTAGAGTGAGAAGCAAATTGACTCCAAGTAACCTAAAGAGGTTCAAGGATTTTAGGTTTTGTTGACCCAAACCAAGTTTCATAGAAACTAAACTGGGGTTCCCCTTATAAGAATTTTGAATTAAAATCAATTTCAAAAAGGTTTAAGTTGGATAGAGAAATTTAATCTTTTCAATTATCTTGTATGAGAAAATTTTTATATCTGGTAGACCATCCATACATTGCCATGAATCTTGATTCAATATTTTTTTCAAAGTCAAGCAATTAAGAGTGAATGGATCTTTTTAAATTTAAGGATTGAAAATAAGGAAGCCGCTCTCTCTCTCTTTTGGTGGCACACTTTGCACATCTATTAATTTTTGATGCACTTTGTGCATCTCTTGATTTTAAATTGGCACACTTCATGCATCTTTTGATTTTGGGCACATTCACGCATCTTTTGACTTTTTGATTGATTTTGTGAAGAGTCTTCAATTTCTCCAAAACCTTAAAAGGATTGTTCCTCTTTGAAAGTACGAGATGCGCCAAGAGCGGGGGGGGGGGGGGGGGGGGGTGAATTGGTATTTTAAAAATTTAAACCCTACACAAGAGTTCAAATTTTTTTTTGTATTTTCAAAATATAACTTAACGAACAATGTGTAGAAGCAAATACAACGTTCACAACGATGATATTGATAATTCAATTTTAGATTTTACACCACAAGGTTTAAATAATGATTTTTCACCAAGCAATTAAACGTACAAATTAAAAGCATGAAAAGTAAAGTACGGTAAACAGGAAAAAACACACCAGAGATTTTTATAGTGCTTCGGTCACTTGACCTATGTCCACTCCCCGGAGTCCTCTACTCCGGGATTTGCACTAGTAAAAGTTGACTCTCCTTTTGCCCCCACAGCAAGGCGGAGAAGCCTTTACAATACTCACTTTCACCTCCCTCGGTGCGGTGGAATACCAAACGCTATGTCACCCTCCTGGTGACGGCAGCGGACCTTCTCCTTTTTCTTCCTCCTGGAGATGGCAGAGTACCTTGGCGATGTTGATCTTGAAGTGACTCTTCCCTCGAGAACTTTCTTGAAGCTTCCAAAGCCACAAGAGGAGCAAAGAATGCAGCTAGCTTGGAGCCACCGTGTGATCCCCTCACACTACTTCTCCCTCACGCTCAAGCTCACCTTCACCTTCCTCTCTCAAGCCCTGGATCTCTCCAAAAACTTCTCTCTACCGAATCCCCTTCTTTTTTCTCCAAGCCTCTCACAGCAAAAGGATAGATCAACAACTCCCTAAAGAAAATTTTAAGTTGTTTTTATATCAGGCTTCAGAAAACCCTAAAAGTTTCAACTTTTACGTTTCTGTTCGTACAGTACGATCAGTTCAATTACAGCTCCGTCCAGTACGAGTACAGACAAACAGTTATCAAATTTTATTCATATCGTACTGTACGATACGTATATCGTACAGGACGATACTGTTGATTCGTACTGTTCGTACAGGACGAACTGTGGGACGAACCTCGGGACGAAAGAATTTGTCTCTGTCAGTCGTCCAGCACTCCTTGAATCGTACAGTATGAATAGTGTTTTTCAGGATATCGTCCTGTATGATACGAATATCGTCCATGATGAATAGTACAAAAATTTTTGGGATCATCTGGTACGATCGCTGGGACGAAGGAAATCGTCTCTGATAATCGTCCAGCACGCCACCAGTCGTACAGTACGATCAGTTCATTTCTTGATATCGTCCTGTACGATATGAATATCGTCCAGGACGAACAGAACAAAAAACCTTGGTTTCGTCAGGTACGATCTCTGGGATGAATGAAATCGTCTCTGTCAGTCGTACAGTACGTTATAGGATCGTACAGTATGATCGATATATAAATTAGAAACCAACGTTTATTTCTTGATTAGGGAGGTAATTTTGGTAAGTTTTAATTAATCGTACAGTACGATCAGTATCGTACAGTACGATCAGTACAGAAAATCAAATTCAAAAACTTACCAAACTTATTCAGGCGGCTAGGGTTTCTCAATTATATCTTATCGTACAGTACGATATGGATCATACAGTACGATTAGTTTGTAAACTTAATCATTCGAAAATTAGTCGTTAGCCTGTGTATTTTTAATTAATCGTACAGTATGATACAAAATCATACAGTACGATTTGCTAAAAAAAATTTAATCATTTTAAAAAACAATTCTCCCCCTGTGTGTGTGCATGGTTGCTCCTTTCACATGCATGCTTCTGTGGCAGACTCAAGAAAATAAAAATAAAGAAATAAAAAATTACAGACTCCTCAACATCCTATTCTACCGGGTTTGAGTCTCCAGTAATCTTGAGCAGTGTGCATCTGACCTGAAATATTAGTGCTCATATACAAGGATTAAGCATTTGTAATCTAAAGGAAGTCTATATGTACTCAGTAAGTATTAGTTGTCACCATCAAAATTAAGTGCTTGGGATCCTGGATTTCAACACTCTTTTTGAATACTAGGATCATATCTCAAGTATAAGAGAGGAAGGATGATTCTCTTATACAAGGAAGGATAATCCTTAAAGCAAACCCAATTTCTTAATAAGAATATCATCTTGACTAGAAAAATCACTAAATAGATTTAAAACATGCAAGAGATGTCTATTAAGATAGAAAATTATAAGAGGATTGAAAAGATTTTCATTTCTAAATTTAACTTAAGTTTGATACATATTTTAGTTCAAAGATCAAATCAACCCATAGAGCTGGTGGGAGGGAGGGTCATCTAAACATTTGGTGGAGTTAACTATAACTCTCTGCTGCTTGAGATTAAATGTAGAGGTCAATTTCCATTAAAAAGATGAATCAACTTGTCTTGAAAATATGGAACCAGTACACTTAAGAAATTGTATGTTTTCCTTAAAAGTTACAAATCTAGGTGGCAAGACCTTAGCAGTGTGGAATTATATTCCTGCAATCTCTTTGAAGGGAGAGACTGTTGCGGAGTCTGCACTATCTATAAATGATGTTGCATCATTTTAATCAAAAGATTTATCATGATAGGACCCCTTCAAAAGTTAAATTTTGTCGGTATCACTATCTGATACAATCTTATATTATTTCCCCCTCTCATTACTAGTGGCCAAGTAATTTAGAGAGTGGAACCCTGAGTGGTTTCTATACCTCCTCTATAGATGATGTAGTGGAGTACGTGTAGTAACATGCCCTAACATCCTTTAATAGAGTGGATGGGTTATAACCCTCAACTGGGGGCCTCTGGCCTATTATTGGTGATTGCTCAATTTTGGCTTGATTCTTTCTTGTGTTGTAGTCAAAAGGGCACAGTGGAGGTCGTGCTACTCGTCTCACAATGTCCCTTCTTTGGGCAACAAGAAGAGGGTGGAAATGATTTCCACCTAGGAGGGGGTATGTATAAGGAACAACGAATTCTCGATTGGCCTCAGATTTGACTTATTGTAAGGCTTCATACTCAATAATCTTTCAAGCCTTAATGACATTCTTTCTAACTCTTCAAAGGTAGTTCTTCTTCTTATTTTTACTGGCAAAGATGGTGTTAAAACTTGACCCAATTTCATACATAGATGACCTCTCATCCTTTGTCACTGGTTCCTATTCCTTATCCTCCAAAGTAGAGGGTACAGTGGGCAAGGGAGCGATAACAGCCTCCATTTTGGAGATGGGGGAGTCAGCTCCTAACCCTACAGTAACTTCCACCAAAGGAAACTCCTTTTGAGTTCCAGCGAATAGATCAATGATTGTTTCTCCATTGACTGATAACTTAAATTTTTGAAATTTTATTCCAAATTGGATCGAGTTGCCATAGGTGATTTCCTCTACTGTCAAGTTTATATCTAGGGAGAAGATGAGTTTCCCAACCAAGTATGCTCAATTTTCTAGAATTAAGAAAGTGACTTGAATTAGTTAATCTCGAAATTGAATTGGAATTTTGAAACATATTAGTTATTCTCTAAACTTTGAAACTCAACATGCTAAGTTTTCACTCCACATGAGAATTTACAAAGTTGATAAGGTGATTTTAAAAATTGAGCTTGACTCTTTCACTCCATCAACTGACTTGGAGTAAAATGTTTAAGCCTAGATTTGAATTTGAAATCGAGATTGAACTTCAATTTGAGGTTGAAGTTAAACTTGAACTTAAAGTTAGAATTGAATTTTGAGTTGAGGTTGAAATTGAATGAACCTTCTTCAAATTTTGAAACTCAACATATTAAGTTTCACTCAACTACGCAGGTTTGTAAAATTAATAAGAAGGTCTTAAGAGTTTGGCTTAACTCTTTCGCTCCACCAATCAACTTGGGGGTGAAATGCCAAAGCTTGGATTTGAACTTAAAGTTGGAATTGAACCCAAATTTGAAAAGTTGAAATCAAATTTGAACTTAAGGTTAAAATAGATTTTTAATTTGTGGTTGAAATTGAATTCAGATTTGAAGTTGAAATTGAACGGATCTTCTTTAAATTTTGAAACTCAACATATTGAGTTTCACTCGAATGTGCAGGTTTACAAAATTAACATAAAGATCTCAGGAATTAGGCTTGATTCTTTCATTCTGCCAATTGAATTGGGATGAAATGTCGAAGCCAAGATCTAGCTGGAAAGATTTGAATTTGTGTTGCATATATTAGACCGTAAGATAAAATCATAGAATAATATATGAAAATGATAATTGAAATTGGTTTGAAGGTTTTTTTTTGAAATAAGGTTTAAATTTTGAAAATTTGAGAGATTTTCTCATATTCTGAAACTCAACATGTTGAATTTGCATTCAACATGAGGGTTTACAAATTTGAAGAGAAAATCAAGGGATTTTGGCTCTACTCTTTCACCCTATCGATTGATTTAGGGGCAAATGTCTAAGCCTTGGTTAAAATTTGAAATTGTAATGCATGCGTTAAACTACAAAAGGATGTTGTAGGAAACACATAGCAATGACGATCAAAGTTGATTTGAGTATTTTTTAAAGTGATTTTGAGTGTTTGGTAATTTGACGGAGTTGTATCAAATTTTGAAACTCAACATGTTGAGTTTACATTCAACATAGGAGTTTACAAAATTGAGAAGAAGATTTAGAAAATTCAGCTCGACTCTTTCACCCCACCAATTAACTTAGGGTAAAATGTCAGAGCCCGAGTTTGAACTTAAAACTACATTGCATACGACAAACTACAAATGGACATGGTAGTAAACATATGGCAATGATGATCAAGATTTATTTAAGGAAAATTTTAGAAAGGATTTTGAATGTTTGAAAAGTTGATAGGATTTTCTCAGATTTTGAGAGTCAATAAGTTGAATTTGCTTTCAACATAAAGCTATATAGAGTTAAAGAGAAAATCCAGAGTACTTGATTTAACTCTTTCAATGAACTGATTAGCTTAGAGTGAAATGTCAAAACTTGGATTTGATTAAAAAGGTTTGGATTTGCATCACATACATTAAACTACAAGGAATTATTATAGGAAACATATGGCGATGAGCATCAAGGTTGATTTGAAAGATTTTGAAAAGATTTTGAATTTTTGAGACTTAGAAGATCTTCCTTGAAATTTGAAACTCAACATGTTAAATGTATATTCAACATGAAGGTTTACAAATTTGGAGGGAAGATCAAAGGGTTTTAACTCGACTCTTTTACCTAGCTGATTGACTCACGGGTAAAATGTCAAAGTCTAGATTTGATAGAGGAATTAGAATTTGAAATTGATTTTAAAAAAGGTTAATTTTTTATTATATATGCTAAACTATAAGAGGATGTTGTAATAAAACTTATGACAATGAAGATTGAATTTGATTTGAAAGAATTTTGATAGGATTTTGAATTTTTGAAAATTGAAAGATCTTCCCTCAATTTTGAAACTCAACATGTTGAATGAATATTCAACATAATGGTTTACAAATTTAGAGGGAAGATCAAGGGGTTTAAGCTTAACTCTTTTACTTGGCCGATTGACTCAGGTGTAAAATGTCAGAGTCTGGATTGAAAAAGAATTGAAATTTGATGTTGGGAAAGGATTGAATTTACATTACGTATGTTAGACTACAAGAGAGTATTATAAGAGGACATACAATAATGACGATTGGAGTTAAATCATTTTAAAAAGAGATTTGAAAATTTAAAAATGCAGCAGCATCTCCCCTTATTTTTGAAACTCAATACATTAAATTCGCATTCAACATAGAGCTTTACAAGTTTTAGGGGGAAGACTTTAAGAAGTAGACTTGACTCTTTCACCCCAACAAACTGTTTAGGAGTGAAATGTCGAAGACCGACTCTGCCAGAAGGATCAAGGTTATGATTTGAGTTTGAAGAAGATATCTATACTCTATCATATATACCGAATTATAAGATTTATAATCCCATATATAATGATAAGATATGGAGATCGATTAGAATTTGAGAAAGATAAGATTCTATTAAAGGATTGAAGTTTTAATTTTGGGATTGAAGGATTTTCTATAAATTGTGAAACTTAGTGTGCTTGAGATTTATTTCAGCATGCAAGTTTACAACAACTACATGAAAAGTTTAAAAAGTTTGGCTTGACTCTTTTGCTCTACCAATAAACTTGGAGGCAAAATGTCAAAGCCCGACTTTAACAGAGGTTCCCTATGCTCACCTCTCTTTTGACATGTCTTAATTGATGTTGGTCACACTCACCCAAGAAAGAAATGGGTAGAGGGACCAATGGAAGGAAGGGTAGTCAAAACTATCGATGCAATAAAATTTGTACCACTATTAAATTTAGAGAGAGAGAGATTTATCTCCAGCGAAGTCGCAATTTTTTTTTGTTGATTAGAAAAGTGTAGTTTAAAATTTTTTATTTTCTTTGGGAAAATTGAATTTCTAGAATTAGTTATGATTTTTAGAAGTTTTCGGTATTTATTGGAATTATCAAAATTGTTTAATTAAGGGGCTTTCAATGATTTTACTCCAACTGAAATCCCAACTCCTTGAAATCAACTCCAAAGATCAAGAATGACCTAAGGAGAGATTCTCAAGTGTTCGGGAATTTTTTGGAATTTTTAATTAATTTAATTAATTAAATATTAATTATAATTACAATTAAATTAAGGTTGAAATTAATATTTAGTTAAGGGGATTTTATTTTTCTTTGATTAAGGATTTAATTCTGGTTAGTTAGAGGTATTATATGTATTTCTTGGATTTAAATTTGATTTATTAGAATTTTTTGAAGTTTTAAGGCTTAATTAAGGGTTAAAGTTAAGTTAATTAATTAAGAGACTTAATGTTTTTTAAAGTTGCTAGAGATTTTTCTATGGGCTGGAAATGTACTAAGTTTAAATGGTCTTAATTTCATGTCAATAGGAGGTGTATCCTATTTTCTAGAATTATTATAAGGATTTTAAACATGTCGTTAATTATTGTCCTTAAGGTGTCATTAGGTTAAGTGGGTTTAAATCCATGTTACTAACCCTTGATCATAACATAAAGGCATACACAATCACACTCAAGGCCTTAGAACTAGGAGAGCCTAGGCTAAGTGCATGTATATTCATCCTAAACATGCAAAAGATAAGACTATTATGGATAATTAAACACTTGATTAGTGAATACTTAGGATAATTATTCACTAATCATCCCCATCAAATCTATTCATTCAAGCTCAACCTATGTTTAAGATTTCAAAAATCATCACTCAAAATCTCTCAAAATTAATATGTATAATTTTAATATTTAGAAAATAGAATAATTTTGGAAATTCTAAAAAATTTAAAGTAATTCAAAATAATTTTAAAAAAATATCAAAAATAGTTTTAAAATAGTTTCAAAATAATTTTGAAAATATTTTTAATAATTTGAGAAAATTTAAAAATAGAGGTTTTGGATTTTTGAGAATTATTTGAGTTAAAATTCAATTTAATATTAATAAAATATCTAAATAATATAAATTATTTAAAAATTTTGAAATACCTTTGATTTAAATTAAAATATCTTAATATAACTCTCTAATTATTTAAAATATTTTAAAGTAAAACTTTTAATTTTCAAAATATTTAATATAATATTTAATTAAATATTAATTAAATATTAAAATAGTTAAATAATTAGAATTATTTAAAATAAATTGAATTTTTAATTTTGAAATTAATTTTAAAATAAAATAATTAAAATTCAAAAAATTTTGATATATTATATTCATTTTTATAATTTAAATGAATTTCTTTAAATATTTTAAAGTTTTAGGTTAATTAAATAAATTGAAAATAATTTAAAAATAATTAATATTTAAAATAGTTATTAAAATTAAATTAATTTAAATCTTAAATGTTTTATGAAATTTTAAAATTATTTTAAAAAATAATTTTCTTTAAAATTCTAAAAATTATTTGAATTTTAATTTTAATTAAGTATTAATTAAATATTCAAATACTTAAATATTTAAAATTTATCCAAAGTATTTAAAAACTTTAAATTAAATTTTATTTTTAACTTAAAAAGATATCTTAAATTTTTAAATAATTAGATATGAGGTATTAATTAAAATTTCTTTTGAATTAATTTGAATTCTATCACAAAATATTTAAAATTTGTAATATTTAACATATTTAAACAATTAAAAAAATATTTAAACATAGCTTCAAAATAATATCAATATAATATAAAACTATTCTTGATAAGCTTTCTAAAATTTGAAATAAATTTAAAATAAAATAATATCTTAAAAATGTTTGATTTTAAATTCAATTAAGTATTAAAGGAATATTTAAATATTTTACTATTTAATAATTATTAAAAAATATATTAAAGATATTTAAATATCTTTTAATTTTAAATTAAAATATCTTAAGTTTTAAATAATTTGATGTAAGAATTACTTTTTTTTATGAAATAAAAAGATTTATGTATTTGTAAATATTTTAATAATTAAATATTATCAATATTAAGAAATAATATTAAAATCAAAATCAGCATAAGCTTATAATACTTTTAAAAAGTCAGAGAATATTTTAAAATATATTACTTGAATTTTGAAAAAAATTAAAGTATTTTTAATTAAGTATTAATTAAAAAAACTTGATATTTAATATTTAAAATTATCTAGAATATTTATAATAATTTAAATTAATATTAATTTTAAATTAAAGAGATTCAAAAGCTGAGCAAATTTGATATATTACGTTAAAATTTTGGACTTATATTGAATTTTTAATGATTTAAACAAGTTTTGTTAATTAAAAAAAAATTAAAACTAATTAAAATTAATTTAAATAAAAATAGTGGTTGGATTAGATGTGTGGCGTGCTCGTATTGGCTGAACCAAAATGTTCGCTAATCATTGGCAATAATTGTGTCACCGTGCAATCATTGCCAATGATTGCAACGATAGCAGATCCACTTAAACACGTCAGCGGATGCT
Organism: Dendrobium chrysotoxum; assembly: GCA_019925795.1. NCBI lineage: Eukaryota > Viridiplantae > Streptophyta > Magnoliopsida > Asparagales > Orchidaceae > Dendrobium > Dendrobium chrysotoxum. Next base: position 26,199,276 of record CM034315.1, on the reverse strand, counting down.
CCGTGTCATTGGATCTCCGCAATTTTGAAACGAGTGGTTGAGATTCTGCCAGACGAGAAGATCAACTATGGGATCGAATCTGTGGTCAAACAAAGCCGTAGAACGGCTTGATCTAAACCGTTGATCGTGCGATCAATGGTCTAGAAAACGTACAGCACATGCACATTACGGATAAACCATAGAGTGGGTTTTTTGGATTTTTCTCACAATTGGGTCAAGCATTTTTAATGAAATTTTAAACATGAATCCTATGAATGAACAGTCATGTGGAGGTGTTTATATGGTTTGAAAAGCACTTTTTGAAATGCTAAATAAGCCTAAGTGTCCTAGACTAGGGTTATAATTTCACCTTGATTTAATGGATGGATTAAACCGTATAAGCTAGCTCTAAAATTGTAGTCTGTCCACGCTAATTTTCCCTTCAGGAATCACAGTCCAAAAAGCTCCCTATCGAATGGTGTAGCCCTTGGATGGATTTGGCTTGAGTTCACCGGAAAGCTCGTCGCCTGTGAGGTTTTAACGGTGGATTTTAACTTGGAATATAATAAGAAGGGCTGGGGAGCTTGAACAAATAGAACTTGGGGTCTGGTAGAGCTTGACTAGTGAGAGAAGCTCTAGGTTAGAATGAGCTTGATTTGAGTGGTTTTGGCCAATTCAAACATCCCCAAGTGGATTGGATGGCTGGGATTGCTTTGTCTTCACTCCGTAAAGTTTCTCAGGTGTCCTAGGGTGGTTAGGAGTAGGGGGAATCAAGGACAAGCGTACATCCTATGTGGAAAGCTTCTTATCCTTTGAGTACATGGGGGTGGGATTAGGAGCTGAACCAGGGATTAAGAGGACTCTTAGAAGCCTCTAGAGTGTATTTAGATGATTTGATGGGCCTGGGCTTAGCTGGATAAGTCAGGTTAAAGAGTTTGAACACTCTTAACCCCATAAAAATGCTTGTTGACCATGTTGACTAGTTAATTAGCACGTGGGCTGGTGAGGTGGTACTAGGGTGGCTTGAGGAACTACTTTGAAGGGTTCAAGAGAGCTTAAGGCTTAAGGATTAGAAGTTGAGTGTAAATATGATAGTTTTGACCAAATACGTTGAGTTAACTTGGTCAACTTGACTTGGGTTTGATCCATGATGACTTTAGAAGTACTTGAGCCATGGATTGAATACATTTGAGGATTTAATGGGGTTTAAGATGAATTGATCGAGTTGAGTGCATTAAACTGAATTATATGGGTCAAGTTTGACCAAATATCGACTCAGTTGATCGAGTTAACTATTGACTGGGTCAAAGGGTTAATCAAGTCTAAATTATTAATGGATGTGACAATAGGAGTTTTGAGTGGATTTGATATTAAGTTGAGGTTTAATTTAAAGTAGGGGAGCTTAAGGGTTGATCTGATTAACCTAGGTTGACTTGGTCAACCAGGTTTGTTGCAAATCTAGATTTAAGGATTATAATTTTGATGATAACAAACATTTCTGTGTTCTATTTTGATTGGCTAACATTTTAGGTACAAAAGATCAAATGCAATTCAAGCCAACTCAAGATCGGGTCCGCGTGTGTTTAAATGTAATTTTTCCCTTTCTTGAGTCAAATGTAATGTAATTGATCCCCTTGCTAAGTAACCTTGCACACACACACTCAAGGGGAGATTTTTTGTGAGTTAGAGTTTCTGTTTTATTTTTGATCATATCATCCTAGACGATCGCTATATCATCCTGAACAATCCATTAAAAATAGAAACCCAAATCAAGGCTGTCAAGTTAAGTCGGTATGATTATGCTGATCGTCTTAGACGATCCTCCCATCGTACAAGACGATAGGCTCAAATCAGAAATTCTCAGCCGCCAGACTAAGTTAGGCATATTTTGATTTCTTAGTTCTTCTATCTAATCATCCTGGATGATACGTGTATCATCCTGCATGATTCATAATAATTATACGTAAATTAGCCAGTCATTAAGTAAAGCAATCGAGGATTAATTTGATTGATCATATTGTCCTTGATGATCGCAAGATCATCCCGGATGATATGTTAAAAATCCTCATCATCCAAATGACTTCACTTGGATGACCCGTATAATGTGCTGGATGATATAAGCTTATTTATACTAATCGTCCAAGAAGATAGAAATATCATCTCGAACGATCAAGTCATTTTCAATCGTACATCATGTTTGTGTAGGATGACCTGAATAATGTGCAGGATGATTTTGGTCATTTTTGAACTAATCGTACGGGATGAAAGGTATATCATCCTGGATGATCAAGTCTTTTTCTTTAGATTGTCCAACATTTTCTCCTGGACGACCTGAACAATCCTCAGGATGATTTTCCCGCGTTGAACAAATCGTCCTGGACGATCGCAAGATCGTCACGGACGATCTGAACAAAATATATCTTTTAATCGTCCAGAGAAGCCAGATCATCCAAGCTAATTGGTAAAGATTTACACTGATCGTACATGACGATCCTTCGGTTGTCCTGGACGATCTTTGACTACAAGTTAAATTTTAGGGTAATTTTTATGCCTTTTTATTTAAACCTTTTTGTTTGTTATTGGAAAAACTTTTTTCCAAAGTCCTTTCCTGAGAGAGCTTTGAGAGGGAAAGGGAGAGCTTGGGGGAGAGAGAGAGAGAATCTTGTGAGGGGGAGTTTGTGAGGTGTTCACAAACGTTACTCCAAGCAAGGATTTGAGTCATATTCTCCTGTCATCATCTCTTATCCCGTGGTGTCTTTGTGGGAAGGATCGTCAGCAAGAAGTCAAGGTTCTCTACCTGCTTCAGGAGGAAGCAAAAGGATGTAAGGTTCTCTGCCTGCTTTAGGAGGAAGCGAAAGGAGTCGGGGTTCTCTGCCTGCTACATGAGGAAGCAAAAGAAGTCTGGGTTCTCTGCCTCACCGGGTTGGTGTAAAGGAGTTGTGTAAAGGCTTCTCGGCCTTGCTATTGGAGCAAAAGGAGAGTCACTAATTTGAGTAGTGCAATACCTGGAGGTGAGGCTCCAGGGAGTGGACATAGGTCAAGTTGACCGAACCACTATAAAATCTGGTGTGTTCTTTTTGATTATTTTTCGCACTTTATTTTTCTGTTGTTATCTGCTTAGGTGAAATCTGTGATTGATCTTTTTATTATTATTTGTATTCATTTTCACTACAAATTATTAAAAAGATCATACTTGTGGTTAAAGAAGTTTTTAAAACTACCAATTCACCCCCCTCCCCCTATTGGTTAGTCTCAGGCTAGTTCATAAGGGCTTAACATCCCTATCAAACTTTTAAGTGGTATCAAAGCGGGATTCAAAAATTAAGTTTAAAAACTTTTGAATTTTGATCCATGGCTAACTTTGGTAATCATAATATTGCTGAAGGTTATTCAATTACACGACCACCGTTGTTTTATAACATCCTTTTGATTTTTGGAAAACTCGCATGTCCACTTTTCTTCAATCTATAGATTATCGCATGTGGATGCTTGTTAAAGATGGTTATGAAGCACCATTTAGACTTGTTAATGGCGTTAAAACTGAACTTTCTTTTACTGGATAGATATTTGATGATCATGATTTAGTACAACTGAATGCAAAATGGTTGAACTATTTTTTTTGTGCTTTAAAATCTGAAGATACATGCGTGTCTCTACTTGTACTACTGGTAAAAAAATCTGGGATAGACTATACATTACTTATGAAGGTACATCTGAAGTTAAGCAATCTAGATTGAACATCTTGCTTCACGACTATGAACACTTTTGCATGAAACCTAGTGAATTAATTTCTAAAATATATACTAGGTTTACTCAAATTGTCACCTCTCTACATGCTTTAGGAAGAGAACTCACTAACTATAAAAAAGTGAACAAAATTTTGAGATATTTGCCTTCTTCTTATGATGCCACGATAACTATAATTACTGAATCCAAAGATTTGAATACTTATTCTATTGATAACTTACTTAATCACTCATTGCTTACGAGTAAGGAGTGAACCAACGATAAATTGATGCATGTAAGAAGAAGAAGGAGAAATTATAGTGCTGAAGGCCAATGATACTGACACTGATTCTTTCAGATCTGATAGCGATGATGTTGTCTTAATCACTAGGCAATTTAAAAGCTTTCTAAGGAAGAAATACAAGAACTTTCAGAAGTGGAACAAAGGTAAGAGTAGTAGAAATTTTAAAGGTTCTTCTGATACGGTTTGTTTTGAATGCAGGAAGCCTGGACATATAAAGGCTGATTGTCCTACACTTAAGGATCACCCAAGCAAGGAGAAGGGTGAGGAGAAACCCAAGTTTAGAAAGGACAAGATGAAGATTCAAAAGGTTTTCTGGGCGAATTCAACATCCGACTCCTCTGAGACTAAAGCTGAAGAGGAAACTACAAACTTGAGTTTGATGGCGGATGATCATCCTGGTCAGTCTGCCCAAGAAGAGGTATGTGAGCTAACCTACGATTAATTACTTAAAGTTTCTAAAAAATCCATTCATCATATAGGAAATTTAAGAAAACACATGCTAGCCTGAAATTAGAATTCTTAAACTTAAAAAAAAAGCATGAAATTTTGATTAAGGATCATTCTACACTTGATAGCAATCACATGTCATTACTTGATGAATTTGATAAGTTAAATAAAAAGCATTCTGATTTTATTACTGAGCATGATTCATTAAAAGCATCGCATGTTGAATTAAAAGCTGCATTTAGGAAATTAAAATCTCATGCATCTGATTTAGATAGTGATGAGCATTATTTGAAATTTAAAATTGCAAGTCTCAAAAAAGAAAATGAATTTCTAAGTGTAAAAATTAGTGCTTTTGAGAAAAATGAAACACCTCCCACTTTTACACAATTTTATGTACCTCCATTACTTGAAGAATCTAATTCAAAATCTTCAAAGCTTGTTTCATTCAAACCTAGAAAGAAGCACTATCACCTACATAGATTAGTTAACCCATTTCCTAGCATTAGATGTTTCTCTTGTGGCATACTAGGACATATCTCTCACACCTACACTATTCACCGTAGTACACATTGGGTGTGGAGGCCCAAATTACATGTTTCATAGCACATCACACATGTATTGCATTCTTCTTTTCATAAGAAGGAACCCAAACTTGTTTGGGTTCCTAAATCTGATGTTTGATGATTTTGTAGGTGTGCTCTCACACAAGACCTCATGAGAGCATGTGGTACCTGGATAGCAGATGCTTAAGACATATGATTGGACATGTAAATCAATTCATTTTGCTGGAGGCTAGGGCTAGAGGCAAGGTCACTCTTGGAGACAATACCACAAGGAAAGTGGTAGGTTCAGGTATAATCAGAAACTCCAAGAACCTTTTAATTGAAAATGTTTTGATTGTAGATGGATTGAAACACAACCTGCTCAGCATCAGCTAACTTTGTGATAAAGGGTTCAACATTAAAATCCTGGCAAGCACTTGCATTATAAGCTTAAATAATAACATTGTTTTGCAGGGCAAGAGGATCAATAATGTCTACATACTTGATTTAAATAATATTGAATGTGCTGCTTTATTTTGCTTAAAAATTACTGCTGATGAGTCTTGGTTGTGACACAGGAGATTATGTCATGCCAGTATGAAAACCCTTATAAGAGTCACCCAAAAGGACTTAGTTAGAGGTGTCCCCAAGCTTATGTTCACTAAGGACCACCTGTGTGATGCCTGTCAGCTAGGGAAGCAAGTCCATTCCTCTTTTTACATCATTAAGGACATCAGCACCTCTAGACCTTTATAAGTCCTTCACATGGATCTCTTTGGACCCATTAGCATAGCCAGCTTAGGGGGAAAAGTTTATGAATTTGTGATTGTTGATGATTACTCGAGGTTCACTTGGATTAGATTTCTGTCAAATAAATCTGAGTCATTTGATGAATTTAACTCTTTCTCCACTTGGATTCAAAAGAAGTTAGGCTGTGAGATTTTGACCATCTATAGTGATCATGGGGGGAGTTAAAAAATGAGAAATTTGGAACCTTCTGTGAGGAGCAAGGGATTAGCCACAACTTTTCAGCTCCTAGGACCCCTCAGCAGAACAGGGTAGATGAAAGGAAGAACAGGACCTTAATGAAAGCTGCTAGAGCCATGCTTGCTGAGTATTCACTTCCAAAATATTTTTTTGGCTGAAGTGGTGAACACTGCCTGTTATGTACTGAATAGGATGAATATTAGATCCAATCTGAATAAGACACCTTATGAGATCATTAAGGGTAGAACTCCAAACCTTTCCCACCTCTATGTCTTTGGCTGTAAGGTTTTCAATCACAGTAATGGGAAGTCACTCTTAGGCAAATTTGACCCCAAATCTGATGAAGGAGTATTCTTAGGCTATTCTAGGTTGGGAAAATCCTTTAGGGTGTTTAATAAGATGACTTTGGTGGTGGAGGAGACTACTCATGTGGTGTTTGATGAATTTGATCCCAAGGAGACTAGAGTTGAGGAAGAAGAAGATGTAGAAGAGGTTACCCAAGGAGTTGAAAATACAAATCTAGAGGAAAGGGTAGAACCTCAAAACACTTTGCCTAGAGATTGGAGATATTCTTCGAGTCATCCTAAAGAAATGATCTTAGGAGACCCTTCTGAAGGTGTTAGAACTAGGCATAGACTTAGAAAGGAAGTCAGCTTTTTGCCTTTATCTCAATGACTGAACCCACCAACATTAATCAAGCCCTTTCTGATGAATTTTAGATCTTAGCTATGTAAGAGAAATTGAACCAACTTGTAAGGAATGATGTTTGGGAGTTAGTAGAAAGACCTAAAAATTAAAGTGTAGTGGGAACCAAATGGGTCTTTAAGAATAGGATGAATGATTCTAGTGTGGTGGTTAGGAATAAGGCAAGATTGGTGGCAAAGGGGTACAACCAAATAGAAGGGACTAATTTTGAGGAGACCTTTGCCCCTGTAGCTAGATTGGAAGCCATTAGGGTGCTACTAGCCTTCGCCTATTATAAGGGATTTAAGCTTTTCCAAATGGATGTCAAGAGTGCCTTTTTGAATGGGGTAATAAAAGGATGTCTTTGTAGAGTAGCCCCCAAGTTTTGAGAGTTTCCAATATCCAAATCATGTCTATAAATTAAAAAAGGCCTTATATGAATTAAAATAGGCACCCAGAGCTTGGTATGAGAGGCTTAGCACATTCCTATTAGAAAGAGAGTTTGTTAAGGGGAGCATAGACACCACCCTTTTTTTGAAGAAAATAGAAGATGATTTACTCATTGTCCAGATCTATGGATGATATACTTTTTAGATCTTCTGATAAAACTTTATGTGATGATTTTTCTAAAATAATGAGTAAAGAGTTTGAGATGAGTATGATGAGTGAATTGTCCTATATTTTGGGGTTTAACATAAGGCAAATGGATGATGGAACCTTTCTTAATCAATCAAAATACACTAAGGACATCTTGAAGAAATATGAAATGGACAAAACCAAGCCAATCAATACTCCCATGAGTTCATCTGTTCAGTTAGATAAGGATTCAAATGGAAAATCTGTTGATCAGAAGAAGTATAGAGGTATTATAGGATCACTACTTTACCTGACTGCTAGCCGACTTGATATCATGTTTAGTGTTTGTCTTTGTGCTAGGTTTAAAGCTGATCCTAAAGAGTCCCACCTGACTACTGTTAAAAGAATTCTTAGATATCTCTTAAGGACCCCAAACTTAGGAATCTGGTATCTTAGGCACAGCACTTCTTTTGAGATTATTGGATATTCTGATTCTGATTTTGCAGGATGTAGGGTGGATAGAAAGAGCACTTCTGGAACTTTCCAATTTATAGGACAGTCTTTAGTCTCCTGGTCCAGTAGAAAACAAAACTCTGTTGCACTTTCACTACAGAAGCTGAGTATATTGCCTTAGGTAGCTATGTGGCCTAAGTTCTTATGTTGAAGCAACAAATTTTTGATTTAGGATTACCTGTTGGCTCAATTTCAGTTCTATGTGATAACACCAGTACCATCTGCATTTTTAAGAATCTAATCCAACATTGTTGAACCAAACACATTGACATAAGGCATCACTTCATTAGGGATCATGTTACCAAAGGAGACATTGAGTTACACCATTTAACAACTGAAACCAACTGGCCGACATCTTTACTAAACCACTGGCCTTTGACACATTCAGTATTTTAAGGACCAGATTGGGTGTGAATGACATAAATGCATGAATTTGATGATTGTTGATTTCTAAACCTTTTGTTTTTTATTTCTTATTCTCTTTTTTTATTTTATCAGTTTTCTTTTAGATCTTTTATTTTTCTGTTAATTTTAGTTTCTTTGATTTGCTTATTAAATCTGGTTATCTCTTTTTATGAGTTTTTCCTTGATTTTAGATTTACTGTTTACTTAATTAAGAATTAGATCACTGCTCACTACTGCTGATAAACTAGTTTTCTAACTGAGAGTCTTGCCTTGGTTTTTATTTGAAAGCTTGTAAGCAGTGATTGACTTCTCTAAACCAGTTAAAGGGAAGAAACATTAATGAGTGTGATCTCTTCCTCTAACTCCTTTAATGGTGAATTTTTCTCTTTAAATGGAGATCTTTTTTAAAATTAAAATATTAGTTTTTGAAATAGAGATCTATTTTATCTTCCTACAGTAATCTATCTCATATGAATAGTATTTTCAAAGCATTGAATCATTATTATGTTCTTCTTAATCAAGGGATTACATTTACCATATGAGTATGATTTTATTTTGTGGATTACTCTTCCTGATTGTAGAGAGTGAGCCTTTCTTATCTTATGTCTGGAAGGTAATCTCACAATTGAGATACTTTAGGGATTATGAAAGGAAGCAAGCTTGCAAAAGAAATAAAAAGAGGCACAAAATGAGCCCAAAACTGAAAAGATGCACAATGTCGCCAAAAATAAAAGGATATATAAAGTGTACAAAAAATCAAAAGATGCACAAAGAGCACCAAACAAATTAAAAAAGAGGCACAAAATGAGCCCACAAGGAAATAAGCTTCTTCCCTTTCATATCTTTAAACACCTTAGAAAAATCAATGCACAACTTAATATTTTCAATCATCTGAGAATGAAACTCATGATTTCATATTCCTTCCTTTGTAATACTATTTTATCAGACATTTTTCTAGAATGAGGTTTGAAAGGATCTTTTTTTCAAATCTAATTTCTTCTTTTTTGAATTAGATTTTTGTTTAAAAGAAATTTGAACTTGTAAAGTGTCCGAGATAGGGTTTACAAAAATCTACTTTCTAACTTTTCTGTATTTCAGTTCATCAATTTCTTCTTATTAGTTTTTGAATTGAAAACTATGGAAAAATTCTGATTTACTGGAGCCGATCAATTAAAAAAAAGTGTTTTTGTATTTCTTGTTGTTCTCATCATTTGTTTCTCCTCATTTTCATTTGATTTTTTTTGTGTTTTGGTATCCCTTGTCATTCCTCTCTATCCTCCATTATCTTTTCAATTTTTGGTCACATCATCTTGGACGATCCATACATCATCCTGGACGATATGATCAAATTATCCCAACCCGATCAAACGGTTGATCTGCACCAATTATTGATGATCGTCTTGGACGATCCACCTCATCGTTCTGGACGATCCATGTGTCTGCAGCTGGATGATTCAAATTCAGCCCGTCTGATGCATTTATTGCATATCATCTTGGATAATCCACCTAATCATCCAGGATAATACTTTTTGTCAAAGGTCATCCGGCTGGACTCCTCAGGATGATCACCTGTATCTAATCATCCTGGATGATATCTGATCATCCTGGATGATTGGACCACCTTTTTGACCAATCATCCTATATGCAATAATTGTTCCTATCGTCCTGGATGATCCTGTGATCGTCCTGGATGATATGGCCATTTTCTTTATAAATAGTTGATTTCCATCCATTTTTTTACCACAACTTCTTTCTATTCCTACTCATTTCTTTCTTATGGCTGGTGGTAAGAGATCCAGGCAATAGGGTGCTAGTTCCTCCTGGGGAAATACCAATCCCCGCTTCCTTGATGTAGCCAATCAAGCTGTATTTCAAAGATATCTTGATACTGGGATCACTATCTCCAAAATTATGAACCCACGGACCCTCACCTATTCGGTACTTGATTTGTTCACTCACACATCCCTCACCTTTGTTCTTACTCTAGCTTTTCCTTTCAGCACTGAACTTCTTAGGGTTTTCTTTTCAAATCTTTGCATTACCTCTAATTACCCTGCCCCCCCCCCCCCCCCCCCCCCCCCCACTCCTTTGTTAATCAACAACCTATAGAATTAACCCTCCAGGATTTTCATAACATTCTTCAACTGTCCACTTCTGGCGATAAGCTTCATATTTTAGCATCTGATCCTAACTTTAATTAGAGTGTCACCAACCACTTCCTTAGAAACACAAATGCCAGATACCACGATAAGGCATGTTCCTCCCTAGTCAAGGATGCTAGGACAATCCAACATAACCTTCACTCCTCTATCATTCCTAAGGCTGGGGACTACATCCAAATCACTCCTCTGCTCTCCATAACTACCTACTACATCATGACCTGTCGTGACTTTAATGCAACTGATTTACTTTTTTGCTACATTGAACAACTGACTACCATTAGGGATCCGGGCCATAGGAGACGCCCCAATCTAGCTTTAGGACATCTCATCCACTATGCCCTTGAAATAAAATACAATTTTTAATATCCAGATCTAACCAGAATCCCACCTATCTTCTTCTCCAACAGCTCTTTTTATACTCTCCATAGTACTAAACTTCATCTGGAGCCCGCAGCGGATATTGAGGGAGAAGAGGGGGAAGCTACTCCTGAGCCTGCTGCACCTGCTCCTCTCCATATAACATTGTCTTTAGATCACTTGGTGCAGCGGTTTGACCAGTGGGAGGCCCACTTTGACTCCTATGTGGTTGCCCAGGAGCAGCAGTACACTGAGGATATGAGCCAATTCAATGACTACGTTGCCTAACAGCGATAACAGCACGACCAGGACATGGCCTGGTTTGGAGAACAGTTTACCACCATCCATAGCTATTTTCAGCCACCACCTCCTCCTCCATCTGATCAGGATCTGCCTCTCTATTAATTTTCTGTATTGTGATGTTTTTAGTTTGTTTTGTTTTACTTTTTCTTCCTCCTTTTTGTGATGTCAAAAGGGAGAGTTATTTTTTTTGTTGCTAGTAGTTTCTTTTGTTATTTTTGTATTGTAGTTATTTCTTTTATTGTATTTAGTGTCACTGTTTGTCAATGATTAGTAAAATTTGCAATGACAAATCTTTTCTCGTATGTGCGTTGATTATTCCTATTTGCTTTATTTGAAACTACTGAATAAATATTTGTCATCATTAAAAAGGGGGAGATTGTTGCAAATTTGGATTTAAGGATTATAATTTTGATGATAATAAATATTTTTGTGTTTTGTTTTAATTAACTAATATTTTAGGTACAAAAGATCAAATGCAATTCAAACCAACTCAAGATCAGGTCCGCGTGTGTTTAAATGTAATTTTTCACTTTCTTGAGTCAAATATAATGTAATTGATCCCCTAGCTAATCAACCTTGCACACATACACTCAGGGAGAGATTTTTTGTGAGTTAAAGTTTTTGTTCTATTTTTTATCACATCATCCTAGACGATCGCCATATCATCCTAGATGATCCATTGAAAATAGAAACTCTAATCAGGGCTGTCAAGTTAAGTCAGTCTGATTAAGTCGATCGTCCTGGACGATCCTCCCATCATACAGAATGATAGGCTCAAATCAAAAATTCTCAGCCGCCAGACTAAGTTAGGCATATTTTGATTTCTTAGTTCTTCTATCAAATCGTCCTGGACGATTCACAGTAATCATGCCTAAATTAGTCATGTCATTAAGGAAAATAATCAAGGATTAATTTGATTGATCACATCATCCTGGTCGATATGTTAAAAATCCTCATTATCCAAATGACTTCACCTGAACAACCCGTACATTATGCTGGATGATATAAGCCTATTTGTACTAATCATCCAGGATGATAGAAATATCATCCTGGACGATCAAATCCTTTTCAATCGTACAGCATATTTGTGCAGGATGACCCGAACAATGTGCAAGATCATTTTGGTCCTGAGGATTATTCGGGTCATCCAGAAGAAAATGTTGGACAATCTAAAGAAAAAGACTTGATCATCTGGTACGATATGCCTATCTGAAACCAACCTACCTGAGTAGTGCAATACCTGGAGGCGAGGCTCCGGGGAGTGGACGTAGGTCAAGTTGACTGAATCGCTATAAAATCTGGTGTGTTCTTTCTAATTATTTTTCACACTTTTTTTTCTATTGTTATCTACTTGGGTGAAATCTGTGATTGACCTTTTTATTATTGTTTTTATTTGTTTTGCTAAAGGTGGTCTCATGTAATTTGGAGGTCATTCAGATTGAAATGCCTATTCAAACCCATGAGGGGTACTTTGGTCAAAAGTGTTGACCTGGTCAACCAAGCTTGACTAGGGTATAGGCTTGAGTCCATAGAAATCCTAATGGTGATTAGGATTCATTGGGAGTGGTTCTAGGGTTTGATTTGAAAAGGCTATATTGAAGCCTATGGAAAACTACAAAATTTCCTTCAAGGAGCATTTTGGTCATTTTGACCCCTAGTCAACTAGGGGTCAAATTGGGCCCACCAAAATGCAATTTAATACTTAAGAAGTCATAATCAAGGGTATGGATGTGATCAGAGGGTTTGGAGAAGGTTCTAAGGAAGGTCTAGTGGCATAGGTCGTAAATATTTAAAGGTTTTACAACCTTTAGATTTTAATCCAGTTTTTAGGGTTAGAGGTCTCAGAATGAGCTGAAATTTGGAGGTTTGACTCTAGATATATTTCCTATCAATATGCATATGATATTCTTTGAATCAAAGGTCATTTGGCTGGGGTTTAGAGTGTTTGAAAAATTACTGAAAAAGGCTTTTAGGACCTAAGCCTTTAACCTTAGATTTTGGTCTGGATTTTTTTGATCTAAGTTAGATTTTGGATTTGATTGCTAAGATTTGAATTATCCACATCACTCACAATCAATTGGATGATTGTAAATAATGGATAGGAAAGCTTGATAGGGTGCTGAAATGACTATGCTTGGGCTGATTGAAGATCTGGATTGATTTGAAGCTTGAATAGGTTTGAAATCTTGATATGTTTAAGATTTGGATTAATCCTAGGGTCTAGATTGATTTAAGGTCTAGGTAGATCCTAGGGCATGGATAGGTCTAGGGTCTGAGTAGATTCTAGGGCCTATAGTCTAGAAAGATCCTAGGGTCTAGGAAGATCATAGTGGTATGTAGTCTAGAAGAATCTTAGGGTTTAGATAGATCCTAAGGTCTGGATTGGTTTGGAAGAATCCTAGGGTCTAAATAATTTCTAGGGACTGGATTAGTTCTAGTAACCACATACAAAAATGAGGTCAACACCATCCACCTCTTTTTTTATAACATTTCATTCGATTTTTAAAAAATTTGTATGTCTACTTTTTTGTAATCAATTGACTTTGCATGTGACGTATGATACAAGTAGGGTATTTTGTTCCTTCTCGCATTGGGAAAGGCATTAAAGTAGAAATCTTATTTACTAAATGGAGTATCAAAGAATGGAATTTAGCTCAATTGAATGCCAAATGCTTGAATTATTATTTTGTGCCTTAAAATCTAAAGATTATATATGTGTTTTTACCTGTATAATTAGAAAAGATATTTGGGATAGCTTTTGCATTACTTATAAAGGCACCAATCAAGTGAAATAATCTTCATTAAATTTATAGCTACATAAATATGAACTATTATGATGAAACCTACTAAAATAATTTCTAATATGTAAACTTGGTTCACCAAAATAGTCACAACTTTGCATTCTTTGGATAAAGAATTATTAAACTCTAAAAATGTTAACAAGATACAATATTATTTCCCAGATACATTCGATGTAAAAGTCACTGTAATTTATGAATACAAAGATTTGAATGTCTATTCAATTAGCAATTTATTGAGCTCTCTTACTACATACAAAAAAAATCTGAGCCAAAGGCTTCAAGATGCAAGTAATGGGAAAATGGAGAGAATAGTGGTGCTAAAGGTTGATGACACATATAGCACTGACTTAGGAGCTGATGGGAGTAAGAACATAGCATTGATGACTCACCAATTCAAAAGTTTCCTGAAATAAAAACAAAAGTGCTACCATTAAAGGAGCAAAGGTACAAATGGTATGTTTAATAAGGTTTCAACTAATGTTATTTGCTATAAGTGTAGGAAGCCTAGACATTTAAGATCAGATTGGCCAAACCTCAAGAGTCACCCTACTAAGAAAATGGGTGAAAAAAAGTTTGATTATAAAAATCGAAAGTAGAGGGTGTAAAAAGATTTTTGGGCAGACTTAGCTTCAGACTCGTCAAAATAAGAACCAGAAGAGGAGGTAACAAATATGTGATTAATGGAAAATGATTCTATTGGTAACTCTGATCAGGATGTGATAGGCGCGCTATCTTATGATGAGTTATTTCAAATTTATGAGCAAATATATGATTCATATAGAAAGTTGAAAAAGCAGCATACTCTTTTGAAAATGGAATTCTCAACTTTGAAAGAAGAGCATAACACTTTATCTAACAAGCATTCAATTTTTAAAACTGAACATATTTCATTACATAAGGATCATACAACATTATTAGATGAATTTGATGTATTGAATAAGAAACATATTGATTTACTAAAGTCACATGAATCCTTAAAAAGTGAACATAATGAATTAAAGAAAGTATTCAAGGAGTTATAAAAACTTACACTAGAAATGGATAGTAAAGAGCATGAAATATTGGTTGGGCAAGGCATTGAAAAGAGTGTAAATGAATATTTAATAAAAATAGTAAATGCATTTCAAAATAATATACACGTCCCTACGTATACACTAAAGCCACTGCCTAGGACACATCTTACATCTTATATCCCAAGAAAGATGCATTATTCACCACATAGATTAGCGAACCCATTTCCAAGGGTTACGTGTTACTCTTGTGTCATGTTAGGACACATTATATGTAGTTGCGCTTGATATCATGAACACACCTATCATCATAGCATAACATTCATACATTAAAGCATTAAGTGGGACCCAAACCCACTTGAGTTCTCAAAACTAACCAATGATTAATTTTGTAGGAATGCTCTCAATAAAAGTTTAAGGAGATAATGAGACCTCAATGAACTAGCCCGAGGTACACGAAGAGAGGGTGGGGGTGAATTGGTACTGTTAAAAATTGCTTACTTCAAAAATGACAAAAGCTAATTCAAGTTGATTGCTGAACCAAATAATTTTATCAAATATATTTAGTTAACTATGATGATATTTTACTTTTTTTAAATGAAGCAATAATCATCAATTTTCCTAAGCAGTTATCACAAAAAATAAAATGTAGAGAAAGAAATATAAATACAAAAAGGAAAAGGCACACTTTATAGTTGTTCGGTCAAACAATGACATACGTCCACTCCCTGGAGCCCACTTCGAGTATTATACTACTATAGTGTCTCTTTTTTTTCCCCCATAGCAAAGCAGAGAAGCCCATACAAAATTCACTTCCACAAAATCCAGTGTGATAACAAGCTGGAAGCTTTGTCACCCTCCCAGTGATGGTAGTGTACCTTTAATCATTTTTCTCCCTCCTGGATAAGGCAGAGAGCCCAGACTCCTTTTTCTCCTTGTTGGAGAAGGAAGAGAACCCAGACTCCTTTCTCACCCTCCTGGAGATGGTAGAGAACCACAAACTCATTTTTCTCCCTCCTTGAGATGGCAGAGAACCTAAACTTTGGGATGAAGAGTTTCTCCCTAGAGCAACCTAAGAACCTTAGACAGACACTTGGAGGAACAAGGCGAGACACTTGCTTGGAGCAACTGTGTGAACCCCTCACACTACTTCTCCCTCACACTCAAGATCTCCCTCATTTTCCCAAAGCTCTCCTAGAACTTCTTCTCAAAATTCCCTCTCAAGAATACTTAGCATCCAAGAAGTCTTTATAATAAGATAATTTGAGAGTTTAAATAGAAGGCCTCTCAAAAAGTCCTAATTTCAATTATGCCGACTATGATCGTCTTGTACGATCCAAGATCATACAGTATGATTAGCTCAAAGTACTCCTATTAGTTCTATATAAAAAGATAGATGTTGTAGGATCAGTTCAAAGAAATGAGCTGATCATCCAGGATGATTAAAAACATCATCCCGTATGATTAGTTCAAAAACTTGGATTATTGTCCAGTATGATATGCGACGATAAATTATTGTCCCATGCAAGAATCGATTCGTATAGTATGATAGGTTAAATCATCATATATAATCTATCTGTATCAATTAATCCAAATTTGTTCTCTAATCATAGGATTAATTTAGGCAAGATTTAATTATATCATACAATATAATAAATATTATACAGCATGATTTGTATAAATTTTAAAATATTGTCTAAATTTTGATTGGTGGCTGGCATCATGAATTAAATTGATCACCCTGTATGATGTAGATCATACAGTATGATTAGTTCATCTTATCTCAATTATCACAATTAGCCATTATAATCCTTTTTTGATTATCTGATCATACAGTACAATATGGATCGTACAGGATGATTAGTTCAGAAAATTTCACTTGTGCTATGGTCACTAACTCACTCCCTTGAGTATGTGTGTGCATGGTTACTAAGCCTAGTATCCATCAAATAGATGACTTGACTCAAGAAAGATAAAAATAAGGAAAAATAAGATTATAGACTTTTTAACCATATTCTACTCTGTCTTGAGCTGAATAGTTGCTTAGTGTACGGTGGACCTGGAATGTTAGTGCCTAAGAAATAAAAATAGATATGCAATAATAACAATTAATAAGAGATAGTAGTAAGAAAATAATAATGTTTATTATCATCAAAATCATAATACTTGGGTCCACATTTGCAACACTCAAAAGAGGTCTAATGAGAGTTTATGGTACCTATATAGTAGCTACTCAAGGCATATAAAAGGAGATTTAAAGCAGTTTATCACACTAAAGGGCTAGCATAGACGCAAGGTAACTTTTGGAGATAACACCACTAAGAAAGTGGTAGGTATAGGTATGATTGATAAACCAAATAGTTTTATTATTAAAAACATACTTTAGTAGAAGGCTTTAAATATAATCTGCTATGTAGACTTACTGATCAAAGTATAATTTGCACTAAATGGGTTTTTAAGAATAAGTTGAATGACTCAAGGTTGGTGATTAGAAATAAGGCTGGGTTAGTAGTTAAGGGGTACAATCAGATAGATGGATTTGATTTTAAGGAGACTTTTGACCCGGTAGCTAGGTTTGAAGCCATAAGATTCTTAATAGCATTTTTATATTTTAGAGGCTTCAAATTGTACCCAATGGATGTCAAGAGTGCATTTCTAAATGGATTTATTAAGAAAAATGTGTATATAAAATAACTCCCAAGCTTTGAGAACTCTTCATTCCCAAATCATGTTTATAAACTTAAGAAAGTATTGTAAGGGTTTAAACAAACCCTTAGGCATTGTACAAAAGACTTAACAACTTTCTTTTAGATAAATCATTTATTAATGGTAGTGTAGACCATCTTATTCCTGTTTGGGGGAATTTTGAAAAAATGGTTTTTTGAAAAGTTAATTTTCTTTGGGGAATTTGAGATTGACTTTTGGATTTTAATTCTGAAATCAAACGTCCCATCTGAAATAATATACTACCTCAAGAGGTAAAAATAAAATTTCTAAATGGGGTTCAAATTTTAGAATTGCAAATCCCATCCCGAATTTCATAACTAGATTTAGGAAAGAACTTCATATAGCCTCAAAGGGTCAAAATAAAGTTTGATCAAATATCTAGATATGATAATCTAGATGAATTATCGTTATTCTCATATTCAAAGTCTTATCAACTAATGATATAATTCCCTAATAGAAAAAATACCATTCATTATCGTTTATTTGAATATGACGATAACGATCATCATCAATTTTGATTTTACCAAAGAAAATTAATTAATTTTTAAAAAAGTAATGTGGGTTCTAAATCTCCTACCAGCATAAGCCCTCGTAGTTAATTACATCGTAGGAGATTGGGGTCTCTTACGAATACTCTTGATTAAAATAATGGTGGAGATTCTGCTTAAAGGTTTCTAAGAGTGATATCATAAGAGGTGAATTTTGGAATTTCAACGGGGACAGGATCAAATTGGAGCACTTATTTCTGAATATTAAAGGAGGAGAGGTAGAAGGCACTTAGATTCTGAAATAATTCAGAAGTGCCTTGACCTAATCTAAGTGTTGGGCTTTAAAGTTTAGATTGAGAGAAATTTTAATTTGAGTTGAATAAGTTATTAAAAATTTGGGATTATATTTCCAAAGGTTAGGGTCTTATAATTCAAAATCTACCCTGGATCCTAAATCTATTTTGGGTACCGAATGATGGTGGCCCAGACCTAACTAATGTAGTACAAAATTTGGACATACCTTAGCCTGGATTAGGGAGCCAACTAACCACCTAATCGATTTAAAATTTATGAGTCTGATCATAATTATGAAAGAGCGATAGGGAGGTTGTAGTTAAAGTTTTTGAGAATTGGGACCGATGTCTAGAGCGAATCCTAATTAGTCCCTTGACTTATGTGGGGTGAAAATGCTTGAAAAGAAATATAATTAAAATTTTAGACTCTTTTAGTTAGTTTCTAATGCAATGTATGATGATCAACTCAATTAAATACATAAAATGAGTATGTAGCAATTTTGAAAAAGGAATGAAAACATTTTTTTCTAGACATTGCACAACATCCTCTTAACAAATATACACCCTCAAAGGCTAAGTGGTCTGCTAAAACTCACAGGTGGGGAGGTGCCTAATAAGGAGGAGAAGGTAAAATATGCTTTATGCAAACTCCCGACAGTCCCGTAGGCAAACGCCCCATTTATTATAACCTAGAATTGTAGAAAATTAAAAGTGGTCGGGCATCACTAACCACAAACCCAAATTTTAATCTAGGACGAAGGCAAGTGATTTTGAGTGGGATACTTTATGTCTTCAACTCCTCAGTCTTCTTGTCTTTGAACTCCTTGGATTCATCGTACCTTGATACCCAAATGGAAGAGAAAACTCTTTCCCTGAGGGGGGAGGTTATTCTTTTCCCTTTTGGGTATTAAAATTATCTAAAATTAGGCTTCCAAATGGAAAAAGGACTATCCCCCTGAAGGGTATCCTTTTCTCTTTACAATCCAATTTTGGATACCTATATCCCAACGCAAAGACCAACTTTCACAACTCTTAACTTTGAAAAAATTATATTGATATAAAAATAAAAAAATTTATACTCTACTGCAGGGTTATCCAAAGTATTTAATAATCAAATTAATCCCAAATAGTTTATATATCTATGTGCATTGAATTGAATAAGTAAACACACCTGGCCGTGCTCTTATTTATTTAGGGGCTAAGTAGCTAAAGAATCTGTAGCATTTATAATAATTATTAATTTAGTCCCCTTTTATTGCCCTACATGAGCGTAGCCACCTGTAGAAAATCCTGTGAGCAACCAGATTGGTCCTAACCTAAGGGTAAACTATCATCTATCATATCAATTCACAAAGTATAGTAAAAATAAATAAACACTCACATCAATCAAATTTTAATCACAGCATGCAATGAAATATCAAAAAACCTGGCACACAGTGATAAAGTAAATCCGGGCGTAGTCTAGACTAGAGTTGGTTGTCCTAGCAAGCCATCAAAAGTGTGTTAGGATGTCTAGTTAGGACAAAACCCTAAACCCTCAAGGAATCATGCCTCCTTAGGACACTTAGCCCGCAGCCCAAAGTAGACTATCATAAAAACCTATTTTATGTAGTTGAGTTGGATATTTTAGTTTAATTAAATATTTCAGAACCATTTAATTTTAAAGTTTCACGCTCCTTTGAATCTATTCGTGGCGTTGTGTCATCAAGCTCGAGGAACTAGACCACCTAAGGACATATCCCCACAGCTTGAAGTAGTCCATCCTAAAAACTTCATCTTTGGAGTGCTTATTATGTATTAGAATATTGGTTAATTAGATTTATTAATCAAGTTAAAATTTTCTAGAATTTGAACCAATTATTGAAATGTAGAATTATTGGGATTATTCAAACAGGTTAATAAAAAGGCCAAATGCTGACTTTTAAAATTAAGGTTGGTTTTGGGGTTTCAAAAATTTTCTTAAAATTCAGGCCTTAAGAGTAATAATTAGACTCTGAGTTTGCTCAATTTAGAATTTTTACATTAAGTTATGATTTTCTGAAATTTTGACATAGTTTTTAACTATGGTTAACTGGGGAGTTGACTTTTTGACTTTGAGTTAATTTTAGGGTTTTGATATTTTTAGAAAATACTATATTTTAATTAGAGCTTAATGACATTGATTTTTATTAAATTAGATTTTTCTTGAATTATAGGTGATGTTTCAAAAATTGGGTATTTTTGGAATTTCTAAAATTATCTTAATTAAAGAAATTTTTCGATTTTGATCCAAATCAACCCTAAACCAAGAGGAATCAACCCCAAAAGTTAAATATGATCTAAGGGGATGTTTCCAAGCATTTAAGAAGTTTTTAGAATTTTTAAATATTTTTAATTATTTATTTAATTTAATTATAAATTTTCCTTATAAATTAAATTAAGGCTAAATTAAGATTATCTGATAGGGCTTTTATTTTTCATGAGTTGAGGACTCAATTAGAGTTAATTAAAGTCCTTAAGTGAATTTTTAGGATTTAATATGAATTTTTGGTGAATTAATTAAAGTTCCAGGCTAAATCTAGATAGGGATTTTGGGGTTCCTAGTTGGTGGACCAAATGATCACCAAATCTAATGAAATTTGGACCATGAGATCACCTGATCTCAAGGTCCAAACCTCCTGAATTTGGGCCCAAATGGAACTCTCTAAGGTGGCTAACCAAGCCACCCAAGCTGACCTCTAGTTCACCTTAGAAAATTCCTAGGTCACTACCCTAGGCTTGGATGGGGGTGCAATCAGTGGCTCTACACTCCTTAGATTAAGCATAATCAACACACAAGCATTCAATCCCTAAGTCTCATTGGATAGATCATAGAAGCAATTTAGAATCAAGAGTCAAACCATGACCCTTGATCTAATTTGACCAAATGGTGCCCTTAAACTCAACAAATAATGGAGAGAAAATTTGCACATGTCAAAGACATGCCCAAATTAAATCTCCCAAAGTCCCAAACCATAGTTACAGCAAATAAACACAAATACATAAATACCATAAACCTTCAAATGAAAATTTAGATAAACCCAGATATAAACAGGGCTTGGGACCATAGAGCTTTTGAAGATCTCCCTAAGATCTTTGAGCCTAAGAACACCTAAATTGTGAAAGTTTATTAGGGTTGTTAAGCCCTTATGAACTACTCCAAGGCTAACCAAGAGGGGGCTGAATTGGTTTTCTAAAAATTCTTACACAAAAAGAAAAATATTTTTGTTCTTTTAAATATTTTAAAACACAACCAATTAAGGCAGAAGCAGATAGTCAAAATCAGATATTCCAACCATATATTAGATCACAAATAAATGTGGAAATTAAAGTGTAGAAAATTAAATATAAAGAGCACACCATATTTGTAGTGGTTCGATCAACTTGACCTACATCCACTCCTCGGAGCCTCCCCTCCAAGTATTGCACTAAAAGTTATAATGACTCTCCTTTTGCTCCCATATCAAAGAGGACAAGCCCTTACAAAATCTTTCCACTGATACCGGTGAGGTAGAGAACCTTGAATCTTTTTGCTTCCTCCTAAAGTAGACAGAGAACCCTAACTCCTTTTGCTTCCTCCTGAAGCAGGTAGAGAACCCAAAATCCTTTTGCTTCCTCTTGAAGCAGGTAGAGAACCCCAACTCCTTTTCCTTCCTCGTGAAGCTAGCAGAGAACCCAGATCTGATGCGGATAATCATCTCCCTAGAGCCACCATGGGACCCAAGATGAAGAAGAAAGACGACGATCGAATCCTTGCTTGGAGAAACCTTTGTGAATCCCCTCACAAACTCTCCCTCATAAGATCCTCTCTCTCTCTCTCCCAAACTCTCCCTCTCCTCTAAGCTCTCTTGGAAAGGAAAATAGCAAAAGATGTATTTTAGAAGTAAAAATAAGTTACTTAAATAACAGGCTTCAAAAATCTTAATTTTTAATTTTGTGCAACTGATCGTCTAGGACGATTATCGGATCATTCAATATGATTAGTATAAAACTGACAAAATCATCCAAAACATAGTTTGGGTCATCCAAGAGATGAATTGGGATACAAAAATATAACTGATCGTCTAGGTCGATGTTGTGATTATACTGTACGATTAGATCAAAATATGGCATTGTTGTCTAGCAGATAGTCTGGGACATCCAGTATATGAGTCAGGATGACTTGAAATATAATTGATCATCTTGTATGATTAGTACAAAAAGGAACATATAGTCCAGCAGATAGTTTGGGACGTCTAGGAGAAAGTTAAGGTTTTTCTTATTAACCGTCCTAGATGATATGATCGATCAATCTAACCTTAATTACTCTCCTTAATTATCTAACTAATTTAGGCATGATTAGTACGAATCATCCAGGATGATGTGGGATCATCCTGTATGATTAGACATAAAATTAATTTCAAAAACATGCCTAAATATGTTTGGCGACTGAGTATTTTTGGTTTAAGAATATCGTCTAGGATGATGGGAGGATCTTCCTGTATGATATGGTCAAAAATAGAAAATAAACTCTAACTCACTAAATTTCTCCCACTGAGTGTGTGTATGTTAGGTTACTTAGCATCAGGATCCACCTTATTATATTTGACCCAAGAAAAGGTAAAAACCATTAGAATTTAAACTTATAGACTGACTAAGTCCTAGTCTACCCAATCTTAAGCTGGCATGAATTGCACTTGATCATGTGGACCTAAAAAGTTAGTAGACAGGGCAACTACAAACAAATGTGCAGTAGTACCATTTGTAGAGAAATAGAAATATTTGTTATCATCAAAATTATGATCCTTGAATTCAGATTTGCAATAATCTCTCCCTTTTTTATGATGAAAAATATTTGTTAGATAACTTCAAATCAAGCAGTAATACAAAGCAAAGCAAAACACTATAAGTAAAGCAAAGCATATTTTACTAAAACACACAACAATAGAAACATCACACTGGAAGCAAATAACAACAAAAAAACAAACTACATGTATGATGTGTTATGATTTGTGCAAATCAGTTCTTTCAAGTGAATTTTGATATGCAAGTTATTTTTGATGATTACAAAAGATTATTATTTATTTTATTTTTTCTCCTAATAAATATTGAAGTTTTTATTTTGTGTGTACTAACATATTTTTTAGGAAATTCACACTCTAGGCTGCTGAAGACTTCAAGTTAATTTGTTAATGTTTATTATAAGTGAAGTCTGTATTTTTTACTTTTCTTCAGTCTGAGGGAGTGTGATTGTAAGTTGGATAACTGTGCACACACACATTGGGGGAGTGAAAGCTTAATTTTTAAAACTAATCGTATTGTATGATCTATGATCGTATGGGACGATTTATGTTAATTCTCCTCTGAAACGAACCTACCTGAGTAAATTTGTATCTAAGTAAAACTCATAAAGTACGACATTAACTTCATACAGAAGCTTGTAAGGTACGAACAGATCAGTTTGAGGTTCGTACTGGATCATACGGGATGAACCGTTGGTATGAACGGCTCGGTTTAGGATCATACTGTATCGTACGGGATGAATCGTTTAATTTTTTGAACTATTCATACAGTACGACATTAACTTCGTACAAAAGCTTGTGAGGTACGAATGGCTCGATTTGAGGTTCATACTGGATCGTACGGGATGAACCGTTGGTACGAACGGCTCGATTTAGGTTCGTACTAGATCGTATGGGATGAATCGTTTAATTTTTTGAACTATTTGTACAGTACAAAATATACTTCATATATAAGGTTGTGTGGCACGAATGGCTCAGTTTCAGGTTTGTAAGGGATGAAAATTTCATATTTTGATCTATTCGTACAATACGATATGCGATCGTCCGGGACAATCGGATTGCATAAAACTTAAAATTTTCAGCTTTTGGATGATTTTTCTTGTCCTTAGTACTTAAGGGTCCCAAAAACGGACTTGTAATGAATTCTTCTGTAAAATTTCTTCTTGAGAGTGAAATGGAGAGTGATTGGGAGAGTGTTTGGGAGTGAGTTTTGTGAGATCTTAGAAGAGGAAATTATAAGGGGATTCACAAGGTTATCCAAGTGTGAGAATCTCATTGTTTGTACTTCAATTTTCTTCCCAATCTCCTTTGAGGCTCTTGCAAGAAGATTGTTTAAGAAGACTCTAGTTCTCTGCCGTCACCAGGAGGGTGAAAAAGGATGATTGGTTCTCTGCCGACACCTGGAGGGTGTGAAAAGATGATTGGGTTCTATACCTTTACCAGGAGGGTAAAAAAGGACGACGGTTCTCTACCGCACCGGGATTTGGTGAAAGAGAGTTTTTTTAAAGGCTTCTCTACCTTGCTGTAGGGGCTAAAAGAGAGTCACTTTGATTTAGTGCAATACCTAGAGAAGGAGTCTCTAGGGAGTCGATGTAGGTCATGTTTGACCGAACCACTATAAATCTGGTGTTCTTTATTCTTTTCTTTTTATTTTTCTGCATTGTTATTTTTATGCACTTTATTTTTGTGTGGTTGAAAAGTATAGAATTCATAACTATTCATATTATATGAACTGAAATCATACAATACGATTTACTTAAAAATCTTTCAAAATTCCAAGCAAATTTTTAAAAAGAACCAATTCACCCCCCCTCTTGGTTAGCCTAGGGTCGTTATCAATAGGTCTAACAACCTATTCATACTTTTAAGTGGTATCAAAGACTATTTCAAAAATTATTATTTAAATTACTTTTTGAAATTCGATCATGGCTAATTTTGGAAACCTAGAAGGTTACTCGATCACTAGGCCACCTTTGTTTGACAATATTCCGTTTGATTTCTAGAAAACTCGTATGTCTATTTTTCTGCACTCTCTTGATTATCGCATGTGGATGTTAGGTCAGGATGGTTATACTGCACCTACTAGACTTGTAGATGTCATTAGAGTTTAAACACCGTTTACTTGTTGGACTTTAGAAGAAAGGGAATTAGCACAACTAAATGCAAAATGCTTGAATAGCATTTTCTGTGCTCTTAAATTTGAAGACTATATGTGTGTTTCTACTTATAAATCTAGAAAGAAAATATGGGATAGAGTTTGTATTATGTATGAAGGTACAAATAAAGTGAAGCAAACTAGATTGAACATTCTTTTGCATGATTATAAACTTTTTCGTATGAAATCGAATGAATAAATCTCAGACATGTATACATGATTTACACATATAGCCACTTCATTGCATGCCTTAGGTAGGGAATTAATGAATGCAGAAAAAGTAAATAAAATACTTCATTGCTTACCTACTGCTTATGATGCAAAGATAACTGCCATAACTAAATCAAAAGATTTAAATGTCTATTCTATTGGCAATCTTCTTGGATTACTAATTGCTTACGAGCAATCTGTGACTCAAAGACAGATTGATGCAGATGACAAGTGGAAGGAGAAGAATATAGCTTTGAAGGTGGATGATTCAGACAGTGATCAGTCACTACCTGAGGATGAGGAAGACATAGCCTTAATGACAAGGCAGTTCAAAAGTTTCCTAAAGAGGAAGCAAAGAAGATGCCAACAGTAGAACAAAAGTAAGTTCATAAAAATGTTATGTCTTCTAATGATGTTATTTGCTATGAATGCAGGAAGCCAGGTCATATAAAGACTGATTGCCCCAATCTCAAGGTCAATCTTAGTAAAGAGAAAGCCGAGGAGAAATTAAAGGAAAGAAGGGGTAAAAAGAGACTTCAACGAGCTTTTTGGGCGAACTCAGCTTCAGATTCTTTAGAAATAACACCTGAAGAGGAAGTCACAAATTTGTGCTTAATGTCTGACAATCTTGTTCATTCAGATCAAGAGGAGGTATGTGACTTAAGTTATAACGAATTATTTTAAGTTTTTAAACGCATTCATTCTATATATAGGACACTAAAGAAATTGCATGTAAAATTAAATTTGGATAACTTAGAACTACAAAAAGAATATAAAATTCTTAGGAAAGATCTTGTATTAATTGATAACAACAACATGACTTTGTTGGATAAATTTGATGATTTAAATAAATAGCATGAACTTTTAAAATCATCACACACTGTACTTAAAAATAATTTCAAAATATTTATGGATGAATCGAATAGTAGAGAGCAAAAGTTAAAGATTGATAATTCGATTCTAGAAAGTGCAAATGCATTTCTTGAGGTTAAATTGAAAGCACTTGAGGAAAATAGGAATCCACCTAAACTTGAAATTTTCACAAAATCTATCACAAGTTAAATAATACAAAATCAAAGAGAAAATCTTTCAGGACATATAGATTGATAAATCCTTTTCCAGGAGTAAAATGCTTTTCTTATGGTATGATTGGACATATTTCTCACACTTATACTATTCATCATAGGACACATTTAGTGTGGAGACCTAAGATACATAAAATACAATATATTACACATGCATCTATTTTAAAATTGTCAAGAGGTGAACCCAAACTTATTTGGATTCTCAAGTCTAATATTTAATAATTTTATAGGATCGCTCTCATACAAGACCTCGTGAGAGCATTTGGTACCTGGACAGTAGTTGTTCAAATCATATGACTAGAGATGCAAATCAATTTATAATGCTGGAAGCTAGGAATGGAGGCAAGGTTACATTTAAAAATAATACTACCAAGAGAGTGGTAGGTACAGGTATGATTAGAAACTCTAAAAATTTTATGATTGAAAATATTCTGTTGGTTGAAGGCTTAAAACATAATTTGTTGAGCATAAGTCAACTGTGTGATAAAGGTTATCATATAAAATTCTTACCTACTAGTTGTGTTATTAGTCAAAATGGAATTATTGTGTTGAATGGTGATAGAGTAAATAATATTTACATGCTAGATTTGAATTCTGTAAAACCTTCTACTGCCTTTTATTTGAAAACTGTATCTGATGAATCATGGTTATAGCATAGAAGGCTTTCTCATGCTGGTATGAGAAATCTTAGGAAAATCACCTAAAAGGAGTTAGTTAGAGGTAAACCCAAATTAGATTTTACAAAAGATCACTTGTGTGATGCATGTTAATTAGGAAAATAAGTCAGATCTTCTTTCAGTTCAATTAAGAAAATTAGAACTAGTAAGCCCTTATAAATTCTTCATATGGATCTTTTTGGACATGTTAGTACCTTAAGTCTAGGAGGAAAAAGATTTGGGTATATAATTATGGATGATTATTCTAGATTCACATGGATTAGATTTTTGAATCATAAGAGAGAATCATTTGTGGAGTTTAGAGATTTTTCCACTTGGATTCAGAGTAAATTAGGCTTTAAAATTGTAACTATCTAAAGTGATTGTGGGGGAGAATTTGAAAATGAATTGTTTGATGATTTTTATAAATCTCATGGGATTGAACATAACTTCTCAGCTTCTAGGACACCTCAACAAAATGGAGTAGTTGAGAGAAAGAATAGAATATTAATTAAAACTACTAGAGCCATGTTGGCAGAATATTCACTTTCAAAGTATTTTTGGGCAGAAGTAGTTAGTACAGCGTGTTATGTATTGAATAGGGGGTACATTAGATCAAAATTAAATAAGATACCCAATAAACTTCTTAAAGGTAGAAGTCCCAACCTCTCACATCTTCATGTTTTTGGATGTAAAGTGTTCATACATAATAATAGTAAAACTCTCTTAGAAAATTTTGATCCTAAATCTGATGTAGGAATTTTTCTAGGTTATTCAAATGCTGAAAAATCCGATAGAGTTTTTAATAAAAGAACATTGGCAGTTGAGGAGACCACTCATGTTCTTTTTGATGAATCGGATAATAGTGAAGGGTCTAAGTTAGATGATGATGAGGTTGAGAAAATGACCCAAAAACTTGAAAATGAAAAAATTGAAGAAAGGGTTGAAAATGAAGAAGAAAACCAATTGCCTAAAGAATGGAAATTTGTTAGAACTCATCCTAAAGAGTTGATTTTAGGAGACCCAAGTGAAGGAGTTAGGACTAAGCATGGTTTGAGGAAAGAAGTTAATCATTCAGCTTTTATTTCAATGATTGAACCCACTAATATAGATCAAGCACTTTTGGATGAATTTTGGATTTTGTCCATGCAAGAAGAATTGAATTAATTTAAAAGAAATGATGTTTGGGAGTTCATTGAAGGCCAAAGGATCAAAGTGTAGTTGGTACAAAGTGGGTATTCAAAAATAAAATGAATGATTCAAGAGTTGTGATTAGAAATAAGGCTAGATTGGTAGCTAAGGGATATAATCAAATAAAAGGGATTGATTTTGAGGAGACATTTGTCCCTGTAGCTAGACTTAAAATAATTAGGGCTTTGTTAACCTTTACATATTTTAAAGACTTTAAATTGTATAAAATGGATGTTAAAAGTGCCTTTTTGAATGTGATAATAGAAGAGGATGCTTATGTTGAGCAACCTCCAGGTTTTGAAAATTTTAAATTCCCAAATCATATTTTTAAATTGAAAAAGGCATTATATGAACTAAAAAAGGCACATAGGGCGTGGTATGAGAGGTTAAGCTCTTTTTTATTAAAAGGATTATTTATTAAAGGAAGAGTGGACACCACTCTATTTTTGAAAAGGATAAATAATAAAATACTCATTATTTAAATATATGTGGATGACATCATTTTTGGATCAACTGATAAAACTTTATGTGATGAATTTTCAAAAATAATGAGTAGTGAATTTGAGATGAGTTTGATGGGAGACTTAAGTTATTTTCTTGGTTTTAGCATAAAGCAAAATGAGGAAGGAACTTTTCTTAGTGAGTCTAAGTATGTTAAGGACATCCTCAAAAAGTATGAAATGGATAATGCTAAACCAGTATCTATACCTATGAGTTCCTCAGTATAATTAGATAAGGATCCTAAGGGAAAATCTATTGATCAAAAGAAGTTTAGAAGAATAATTGGATCATTGCTTTACTTGATAGCTAGCAGACCAGACATTATACTTAGTGTTTGCTTATGTGATAGATTTCAATCGGATCCAAAGGAATCACATTTGACAGCAGTGAAAAGAATATTGAGGTATCTTTTGGGAACTCAAAATTTAGGGATTTGGTATCCTAAGAATAGCTCTTCTTTTAAAATTATTGGATACTGAGATTCTGATTTTGCAGGCTGTAGGGTTGATCGAAAAAGTACTTTTGGGACTTATCAATTCATTAGAAATTCTTTATTATCTTGGTCCAGTAGGAAACAAAATTTTGTAGCACTTTCTATAGCTGAAGCATAATATATTACCTTAAGTAGTTGTGTGGCACAAGTACTTTGGTTGAAACAATAATTGGTTGACTTAGGATTTTGTATTGGCACTATACCAATCTTTTGTGATAACACTAGTGTCATATGCATCTCAAAGAATCTTATTCAACACTCTAGAACCAAGCATATTGATGTAAGGCATCATTTTATAAGAGATCATGTAGCAAAAGGGGTAATTAAACTACATCATGTCGCTACTAAAGATCAACTTATAGATATTTTCATAAAACCATTAGCTTTTGATACTTTTAGCATATTAAGGACAAGGCTAGGTGTGATTGATCTTAATGCATGATTGAAAATTCTACAAATTTGTTTTGTATGTGATTGTGAATTTGTTTATGTCAAGTGTGAGTGTTTTTATTTCTATTTTGTTGTGTCTTTGGTTATCATTTGTGTCTTTTAAAAATGAAATAAAAATTATTTCTTATTTTAATTTTTTGTGAGTTCTTCATTTTAGTGTTGTTTCAGTGTCATAAATTATGTAACTCATGTATGAAAATCTGTGGAGTTGAGGTAACGAAACTGTGTTTTCATAGTCTGTTCGTACTGTACGATGACATCATCGTACTGTATGATATGTACATGTTCGTCTGTATGAATTGGGTGGGTTCACGGTTAGTGTCAGTTATTATTGATGATCGTACGTACGAACACATCATTCGTCTGTATGATCCATATGTCGATTCGGATAAGGACAAACCTAACCGTCACTTGAACGATCTTTAATTTTTTGATCATCCTGGACGAACACGTGATCTTGTGTACGATTAAGAAGTCAAAAAGCATGTACAAAAGGACACCTCAGGAAGGGTAGTTTATGAAAAGCCATTTCATTTTTGATCGTTTTCATTCATCCCGTACGAAATTATTTTCGTCCCGTATGAAAATTATTTCATCCCATAAAAAATTTGTTCGTACAGTACGATTGATCATTTTTCTTTATAAAGAAGGGTCATCTTCATTCATTTCACTTCCAATTTCTAACTCTTCTGAGCATATAGTTAAAATGTCAAGCAACGGAAAGAGAGTGCGATAGCCTAGGGGTTTATCGTCTAGGCAAGATTGGGATGACAACTTTTGAGTGCCTAAAATGAAGAAGCCTACTATAGATATGCTGCATCCAAAATTATCCCCTCGTATTCTACTGCAAGAAAATATACATTTTGTAGTAATGCCTCTGTTCGACTCGACTCAATTTTCTTTCCTACTCACCCTTATTCATGCCTACAACAAAGACTTCTTTTATGTTTTTTCTAGCCAATATGAGAATCCATCAGGAGCATACTAGGATCTCTTATTACATCCTCAAACAAAGAGTTGAAATAACTAAGGAGGACATTAGATCAATTCTTCATCTTAAAACTCTAAGTATTCGGGCTCATACTCTTACTTCCAGAGCAGACTATGATTGGTCTGAAGTTAATCAAGTTTTGAGAGGTATAAGCCAACCAAGTCACTTTCCTAGAGTTGACACTCTGAACTAAAATGCAAGAATTATCCAACACATTCTTAGGACCTCCATCATTCCCAAACCTGGAGATCGAGTAAGCATGACCCCCCTTCTTTCTACTGTTACCTATTTGATTATGACTGGTCAACCTATAGATGAAGCCCAATTGATCTTGGACTATCTTTATACTCTTACCGATATTAGCCAGCCTAGTGTCAAAAGAAAGAAAAATATTACCCTGGGTCATTTGATTTCCAACATTATAGAAAATAAGTATAATTTAGTCCACCCCGATAGACCTTTTGAACTGCCTATCTATTTTACTGATGCATCTTTTCGAGCACTCTTTGGGAGAGAGGGATTTGGGGATAGCTCTGAGGAAGAACCCGCACCTGCACCTGCTCCTGCACCTACACCTGGACCTGATCAAAACTTTTATCAGGATATGGCACAGCATTTTAATCGTCTTGATTAAAGGTTTGATAATATCGAAGAACATCTCAAGATGCAGATTGATAGAATTAATGAGGACAGGGTGTAGATTCGAGACCAGTTCGAGTTAGTGAACACTAACATCGCAACCTTCAATAGATATTTTGCTATATTCGCTGCTCCTCCACCTCCTCCAGATCAGGGTCCTTCAGACTATTAGTGATGTTCTTCTATTTGTTTGGCTTTGTCTGTGGTTATCTTTCTTGTTGTATTAGGCTTTGATTGATGTGGTTCTTTGTTATTATTGTTGGAGATGTTTATCTTTATTTTTGTCTGACTGATGGTTGGGATAGCAAGCTTTATTTTTTTGTGGGGATATATTTGAATGTAAAAGATTGCTTTATCATATGTTTGGAAACATGTGGAATGGAAAAAGATCTATTTTTATGCATATTGTTATCTGATTGTGACTGGAAATATTCTGATCTTTAACACTCAAACGTAATTGATTAAATTTATAAAATGTTAACTGAATTTGGCTTACAATAGAAATTTCTATGCATAATTTTATTTCTCAAAATATTTAGATTTCATTGTGATTTGGTATAGATTGGAAGATCTTACCTTAAATTATTTTAGATATGTATTACTTAGCCTAAATTATTATATAATTGATGTCATAAGATTGATCTTAATTTCTATATCAAAGTGTTCATTATTATACTTGTGCTCAAGGGATTATGTTGTTGGAAAGAATTTTATTTAGTAAAA
Source organism: Dendrobium chrysotoxum (assembly GCA_019925795.1). Classification (NCBI taxonomy): domain Eukaryota; kingdom Viridiplantae; phylum Streptophyta; class Magnoliopsida; order Asparagales; family Orchidaceae; genus Dendrobium; species Dendrobium chrysotoxum. Next base: position 26,167,079 of record CM034315.1, on the reverse strand, counting down.
ACAAAAAGAGCCAAAAATTGAAAAGACGCACAAAGTGTGTCATATAATAAAAGACGTGCAATGTCGCCAAAATTATAAAGAGGCACAAAATTAGCCCAAACATTGACTAAGTGCACAAAATGTGCCCTTTCATTTGAAGAGATGTGCATTATTGCCAATCGTTCTTTCCTTTAACATTTTCTCAAATCTCACTAAGCAATAATAGTCATTTTTGTCTTAGAAATTTGGTAATTTTATTTCATTATTTGTGCAATAGTTTTGGTTACTTAATCTGTCTATTATATTATCCACATAGATCATCTTCTTTTCTCCTTATTATAGTATGTGATCTAAACCATTTTGAGTCCTTACTTTTTGCATCTGATATTACTATTATAGTTCATCTTCGTTTAACATTATTTAAATCACCAACTACTTTGATTGTTTTCCCTTTTTGTTGTTGTCAAAAGGGGGAGTTTTGTATTGTTTGAATTGTATGTTATGTATGTTTGAATTGTATGTTATGTGTGTTTGAATTATCTGTTATATGTGAATTGTCTTGTTTAAATTGTATGTTCTGTGTGTTGGGCATATGTGTGTAGTATGTGCTAGTGCTTGCTTGTCTTTCTTTCTCCATCTTTTTCTCTTTTCTTTTCTCCTCTTACCTCCTCTTACTCCTTGGTTTAACTAGATCATTTCTTTAGGAGGAGCTTATGTTTAGGGGGAGCTTATATTTAGTGGGAGCTTAGGAGAAATGTTGAACATTGGGTATACTTTAAATCAAATAATAAATGTTTTGCCATCATTAAAAAGGAGGAGATTGTTATGATTTGTGCAAATCAGTTCTTTCAAGTGAATTTTGATATACAAGTTGTTTTTGATGATTACAAAAGATTATTGTTTATTTTATTTTTTCTCCTAATAAATATTGGAGTTTCTGTTTTGTGTGTACTAACATAATTTTCAGGAAATTCACACTCTAGACTGCTGAAGACTTCAAGTTAATTTGTTAACGTTTATTATAAGTGAAGTCTGTATTTTTGACTTTTTTTGAGTTTAAGAGAGTGTGATTGTAAGTTGGATAACTGTATACACACACACTAGGGGAGTGAAAGCTTAATTTTTAAAATAAATCGTATTGTATGATCTATGATCGTACGGGACGATTTGTGTTAATTCTCCTCTGATACGAACCTGCCTGAGTAAATTCTTATCTAAGCAAAACTCGTACAATATGACATTAACTTCATATAGAAGCTTGTGAGGTACAAACGGCTCGGTTTGAGGTTTCTACTGGATCGTACAGGATGAATCGTTGGTACGAATGGCTCGATTTAGGTTCGTACTGTATTGTATGGGACAAATCATTCAATTTTATGAACTATTCGTACAGTATGACATTAACTTCATACAGAAGCTTGTGAGGTATGAATAGCTCAGTTTGAGGTTCATACTGGATCGTACGGGATGAACCATTGGTACGAACGGCTCGGTTTAGGTTCGTACTGGATCGTACGGGATGAATCATTCAATTTTTTGAACTATTCGTACAGTACAAAATATACTTCGTACATATGGTTGTGTGGTACGAACAGCTAGGTTTCAGGTTTGTACTGGATCGTACGAGATGAATATTTCATATTTTGAACTATTTGTATGGTACGATATGCGACGTCCGGACGATCAGATTGCGTAAAACTTGAAATTTTTAGTTTTTGGATAGTTTTTCTTGTCCTTAGTACTTAAGGGTCCCAAAAATTAACTTGTAAGGAATTCTTCTACAAAATGTCTTCCTGAGAGTGAAAGGGAGAGTGATTGGGAGAGTGTTTGGGAGTGAATTTTGTGAGATCTTTGAAGAGGAAATTATGAGGGGATTCACAAGGTTATCCAAGTGTGAGGATCTCATTATTTGTACTTTAATTTTCTTTCCAATCTCCTTCGAGGCTCTTGCAAGAAGATTATTCATGAAGACTTCAGTTCTCTGCCATCACTAGGAGGGTGAAAAAAGATGATTGGTTCTCTACCGACACCTGGAGGGTGTGAAAGGATGATTGGGTTCTTTGCCTTCACCAAGAGGGTGAAAAAGGATGACGGTTCTCTACCTTCACCAGGAGGGTGAAAAAGGATGACGGTTCTCTGTCTTCACCAGGAGGGTGAAAAAGGATGATGATTCTCTACCGCATCGGAATTTGGTGGAAGAGAGTTTTTGTAAAGGCTTCTCTGTCTTACTGTGGGGGCTAAAGGAGAGTCACTTTGATTTAGTGCAATACCTAGAGAATGAGTTTCTAGGGAGTGGATGTAGTTCATGTTTAATCGAACCACTATAAATCTGTTGTTCTCTATTCTTTTCTTTTTATTTTTCTGCATTGTTATTTTTATGCACTTTATTTTTCTGCGGTTGAAAAGTATAGAATTCATAACTGTTCGTACTATACGAACTAAAATCATACAGTATGATTTGCTTAAAAATCTTCCAAAATTCCAAGAAAATTTTTAAAAAGAACCAATTCACCCCCCCCCCCCCCCCCCCCCTCTTGGTTAGCCTAGGGACGTTATCAATAGGTCTAACAACCTATTCATACTTTAATGATGGTCCCTGATCAGGTGGATGTGGTTGAAAGAACTGGTGAATGGAAGCAAAATGCTCCCCAAACTAGGCCAGATCCTGGTCATGTTGCTGCTATTGTTGGGCCATATAAGCATTGAAACGATCGACATCTGATGTATGATACTACTCTTGTGCAACAACATAGGAGTCAAACATTGCCTCCCATTGGTCAAACCTCTCCAGCAGCTAATCCAACTATGAGTGCTAGCGGATAAGAATAGGTTCAGGAGCTGGTGCAGGAATAACCTCTTCCTCTTCTCCCACATCCTTGACTTGCTCTGAATGGAGGCAAGTGCTATGGAGGACATGGAAGGAGTTATTTGTGTAGAAGGAAGGGTAATAATTTGGTGGGGTAGGATACTGAAGATAGTACTTGGTTTCCATGACATAAGCAATGAGGGCTGTCCTAGGTCCAAATTTGGTTTCCTCATATGTCTGGGATCCCTAATGCTAATCAAGTGCTCAGTATATCAAAAGAGAGGATCTATAGCATTGAATTCCTTACGAGCCATGATATAATAGGTAGTGATGGAAAGTAAAGGAGTAATGTGAACACGGTCACCAGCTTTGGAATTATAGAAGTTTTAAGGACATGTTGGATGGTCCTACCATCTTTACCAATGAATTAGAGGCACCATCATGGTAAGGGGTATTTGTGTTCCTCAGATACTGATTGACAGAACTTCAGTTGAAATCAGGATCTGAGATAAAGATGTGAAGCTTGTCTCCAGTGGTGGAAAGTTGGAGAAGTTTATGGCAATCCTTATAAGTGATTTCTAAGGTCAATTGTTTACATATGATTGAAGTACGATGTAGGAAGAGTTAATTCAAAGACTGGCAAAGAATTCATATAACAGTTCAGAGTGAAAAGGAACTGCAAGGGTTAGAATAAAAGTAAGAGAAGTATGGGCAAACATATCTAACACTGGATACGTCAGGGTATGAGGATTGACTGTCTTGGAGAGTGTAATCCCTGCTATTTTATAGCGAAGGTAAGCAGCCTGATCTACTGCATCAGTGAATCAAGGGTCTATAGTTCCCCCCTAGGAGCTTCCAGTAAGCATCCTGGAATGTTTCCCACCAGCCATTTATGAGCTTAACTGAAAGAGAAAAAGCTTTGAAGGGAAGAAGGAAGTTGGAGTGAAGAATAGCTTTAAAATTGACCTATTTATAAAGAGTTGCCCATATCATTTAGGATGATCGTGATATCATCCAAGATGACTTGAATCAATAATGTCGGCTTACCGACTAGTCAAAAAGGCAGTCATATCATCCAGGAAGATCAGGTATCATCCAGGACATCTAGACTTAGGTGATTGTCCCGAGGAGTCCATCTAAATGATCGTTGATGAAAAGTATCATCCAGGATGATGTGGTGGATCATCTAGGATGATCGGGAATAATGGATTGTACCAACTAAATTTAAATTATCCAGCATTTTTTCCACGTGGATCATCCAGGACGATTAGGCGGATCATCTAGGATGATGTCCAACAATTAGTTCAGATCAGCCGTTGGATTGGAGATGTGATCATATCATCCAGGATGATGTGAGAAAAATTTAAAAAAATTGGATGATGAAGAGGAATGATCAAGGGAGTCTAAAATACAAAAAAGATTCAAATTAAAAAATGAAAGAAAATAAAATAAACAACGAAAGCGATTAAAAATAAAGTTTTTTTTTTGAATTGATCACTCTAGTAAAGGAGAATTTTGCCTTCAATAAAAATTTGAAAGCTAATAAGAAGAAATTGACGATGCTGAAATCCAAAAAAGTTAGAAAAATCGATCTTGTAAACCCTAGCTCGTGCACCTTACAGGTTGAAGCTCCTTTCAAACAAAAATCTACCTAAAAAGGAAGAGATTGGATAATAAAGGTGATCCTTTCAAGCTTCGTTATAGAAAAATATCTGATAAAATAGTATTGCAAAGTAAAGAATCAAGAAACATGATTTTTAATCTCAAGTGTTTGAAAATTTTAAGTGGAGTATAGATTCTTCTAAGATTTTTAAAGATTTGAAAGGGAAGGAAGCTCATTTTGTGGGCTCATTTTGTTTCTCTTTTGCAGCTATTTGGTACATTTTGTGCATCTTTTGATTTTTGATACACTTTGTGTATCTTTGCAATTAATTGGTGAACATTATGCATCTTTTCAATGTTGGCACATTTTATGCCTCTTTTCATTTCTTTTGCAAGCTAGCTTCATTTTAGAACCTCTAAACACTCTCAGTTGTGAGATTATCTTCCAGATATAAGAGAGAAAGAAACTCACATTCTAGTATAAAGAAGATTAAATAACAAAATAGAATCATACTCATGCAATAAACACAATTACCTGATTAAGAAAACACAAACGTGATTCAACGATTTGAAACACTATTTATATGAGATAAATCCCCATAGGAAGATAAAATAGATCTCGATTTCAAAGTCCAATTTTTTAAATTTTGAAATAGATTTCAATTCAAAGAGAAACAACATACCATTAAAGGAGTTAGATGAAGAGAAAATAATCATCAATATTTCTTTCTTTAATTATTTTAAAGGATTTAATCACTACTTACAAGCTTCTAAACAAAATAAGGCAAAAATCTCATTTAGAAATCAAGTTCATCAGCTGTAGTGAGCAGTGATCAGATTCTGAAGAAAATAACCAGCAAATTAAAAAATAATGGATAGCATATAAAAGAAATAAATAAATCAAGCAAGCAGCACCAATAAAAGGATAAAAATCAGTAGGAAATCAAAAATATATATATAAAAAGAAACAGACAAACCAAAATAAACAAAAAAGCTAAGTGCAAAAAATATAAACATAGAGTATCAATTTTAAGCATGAATATCTATCACACCTAATCTGGTTCTTAAGGTGCTAAAGGTTTCAAAGTCTAGTGGTTTTGTGAAGATATCTACCAGTTGGTTTTCAGTGGCTATTTGATGTAGCTCTATATCTCCTTTGGTAACATGGTCCCTAATGAAGTGGTGCCTGATGTCGATGTGTTTGGTCCTGGAGTGTTGGATTAGGTTCTTTGAAATACATATGACACGAGTGTTATCACATAGGATAGAGATTGTGCCTACAGAAGTCCTAAATCCAGAATTTGTTGCTTTAACCAAAGAACCTAGGCCACACAACTTTCTAAGGTAATATATTCAGCTTCATCAGTAGACAGTGCAATTGAGTTCTATTTTCTACTGGACTAGGAGACTAAAGATTGTACTATTAATTAACATGTTCCAGAGGTGCTCTTTCTATCCACCCTACATCCTACAAAGTCAGAACCAGAATATCCTATCATTTTAAAGGAGGTGTTGTACCTAGGATACCAGATTCCTAAGTTTTGGGCTTCTAAGAGATATCTAAGAATTCTCTTAATAGAAGTCGGGTGGGACTTCTTTAGATCAGCCTAAAATCTAGCACAGAGATAAACACTAAACATAATATCAGGTATACAAGCAGTCAGGTAAAGAGATGATCCAATTATTTCTCTGTACTTCTTCTGATCAACAGATTTTCCATTTGAATCCTTATCTAACTGGACACTGAAACTCATGGGAGTATTGATTGGCTTGGCTTTATCCATTTTATATTTCTTCAAGATGTCCTTAATATATTTTGATTAATTAAGAAAGATTCCTTCATCCATTTGCCTTATGCTAAATCCAAGAAAGTAGGATAATTCTCCCATCATACTCATCTCAAATTCCTTACTCATTATTTTAAAAAAATTATCACAAAAATTTTTATCAGAAGATCCAAAAAGTATATCATCTACATAGATCTGGACAATGAGTAATTCATTTTCTACTCTGCTGAGAAAAAGGGTGGTGTCTACGCTCCCCTTACAAACTCTCTTTATAGTACGAATATGCTAAGCCTCTCATACCATATTCTGGGTGCCTGTTTTAATCCATACAAGGCTTTTTTTATTTTGAAAAACATGATTTAGAAATTGGGAATTCTCAAAGCCAGGGGTTTGCTCTACAAACACATCTTCCTTTATTATCCCATTTAAAAAGGCATTCTTGATATCCATTTGGAAAAGCTCAAATCTCTTATAACAGGCAAAGGCTAGTAGTACTCTAATGGTTTCAAAACGGGCTATAGGGGCAAAGGTTTGCTCAAAATCAATCTCTTCTATTTGGTTGTACCCTTTAGCCACTAATCTTCCCTTATTTCTAACCACCACACTATAAATCATTCATTTTATTCTTAAAGACCCATTTGGTTCCTATAATACTCTGGTCCTTAGGTCTTTCTACCAGCTACTAAACATCATTCCTAACAATTTGGTTTAGTTCCTCTTGCATGGCTAAGATCTATAATTCATTAGAAAGGGCTTGATTGATGTTGGTGGGTTCAGTCATTGAAATGAAGGTAGAGTGGTTTACTTATTTTCTACGTCTATGCCTAGTTTTAACACCTTCAGAATGGTCTCCTAAGATTAGTTCTTTAGGATGACTCGAAAAATATCTCCATTCTCTAGCAATAAAACTTCAGGTTTTACCCTTTCCACCAGATTGGCAGATTCTACTCCATGGATGACTTCTACAACCTCCTCTTCTTCTACCCTAGACCCTTCAGAATTATCAAACTCATCAAACATAATAAGAGTGGTCTCCTCAATTCTTTTATTTAAGACTCTATACGAATTCCCAACACTTGAGTAACCTAGGAACACTTCTTCATTAGAATTTTGGGTTAAACTTTCCTAGTTGAGACTTCCCATTATTCAGAATGAACACTTTACATCAAAAAACACGGAGGTGAGAGAGGTTGGGTGTCCTACCCTTAAGAATTTTATAGGATATTTTGTTCAGCTTAGATCTAAAATTTACCCTATTTAGACCATAATAGGATGTATTCACCTCTTCTGCCCAAAAGTATTTAGAAAGTGAGTACTTAGCTAACATGGCTCTAGCAGCTTCTACTAGGGTCCTATTCTTCCTTTCAGTTACCCCGTTCTTCTGAGGGGTCCTAGGAGCTAAAAAATTATGATCTATCTCTTGCTCCTTAAAGTAGATTTCAAATTTCTCATTTTTGAACTCTCCACTATGATCACTATGAATAGTTAAAATTTCACAACCTAATTTTCTCCAAATCTAAGTGGAGAAAGATCAAAATTCCTCAAATGAATCACTTTTATGAGATAAGAATCTAACCCAGGTGAACCTCGAATAATCATCAACAATCACATACCCAAAGACTTTCCCTCCTAGGCATGAAGTACTGACAGGTCTAAAGAGATCCATATGTAGGACTTCTAAGGGTTTGCTAGTGTTTATGTCTTTGATTGAGTGGAAGGAGAATTTGACCTACTTCCCTAACTAACAGGCATCACACAGGTGGTCCTTAGTGAACTCTAGCTTAGGGACACCTCTCACTAAGTCTTTTTAGGTGATCTTTCTTTGGATTTTCATGCTTGCATGACATAATCTCCTATGCCATAGCCATAATTCATCAGTAATTAATTTTAAGCAAATAGCAATATCATTAAAATTTTATGCTCTTTTTGTAGATTTAAAAATTCAATTTTCAGACTTGCATAAGCTTTCTTGAGCTTCCTATATGAAGAATGAATTCTTTTAGACACTTCAAATAACTGATCATAAGTAAGCACACATACCTCTTCTTGATCAGAGTGATCAAGATAATCTGTCATCAAACACAAGTTTGTTACCTCCTCTTCAGCTTCAGTTTCAGAGGAGTCAGATGCTAGGTCAACCTAGAAGGCCTTTTGGATCTTCTTCTTGTCCATCTTGAACTTAGGCTTTTTCTCACTCTTCTCCTTACTTGGGTGAGCCTTCAATGCTGGGTATTCGGACTTCACATGCCCTCGCTTCCTGCATTCAAAATAGATAATGTCAGAAGAAACTTTAGAATGTTTATTATTTTTACCTTTATTCCACTTCTGATGATACTTTTGTTTCTTCATCAAGAAGCTCTTAAATTGCCTTGTGATTAAGGCCATGTTATCATCATCAAAACTTGAAGATCTACAGTCGGTATCATCAGCCTTGATGGCTATGGCTTTCTCCTTCTTTTTTCACCTGAATCAAGCTGCCTTTGATTCACTCCTTGCTCATAGAAAATTAGTGATCCAAGTTATCAATTGAATAATTATTTAGATCCATAGATTTAGTAATGGCAGTAATTTTAGCATCTAAAGAAGAAGGCAAACATCACAAAATCTTGTTCACTTTTTCATAATTAGTGAGTTCTCTTCCTAAGGTATGTAACGACGTAGCAATCTGTGTAAATCTAGTGTACATCTCAAAAATTGATTTATTTAGTTTCATGCGAAAGTGTTCATAATCATGCAAAAGAATGTTCAGTCTAGATTCATGCGAAAGTGTTCGTAATCATGCAAAAGAATGTTCAGTCTAGATTGTTTAACCTCATTCGTTCCTTCATAAGTAATGCATAATCTATCCCATTTTTTTTCCCAGTTACACAAGTTGAAACACATATATAATCTTCAGATTTTAGTGCACATAAAAAACAATTTAGACACTTAGCATTTAATTATGCAAGATCCCTACCATAAGATGTCTATTCAGCAAAAGGGATTTCAGTTTTAACACCATTGACAAGTATATAAGATGCAGTATAACCATCTTTTACAAGCATCTACATATGATAATCAATCGATTACAAAAAGGTGGATATGCGAGTTTTCTAAAAATCAAAAGGGATATTATCAAATTGAGGTGGTCAAGTAATAGAATATCCTTCCTCGGTGTTACGATTACCAAAGTTAGCCATAGATCAAAATTTAAAAGTTTTTCAAAACTTAATTTTATGAATCCCTCTCTAATAGATACCACTTAAAAGTTTGTTAGGGTTGTTAAGCCCTTATGAACTAGTCCCAAGGCTAACCAAGAGGAGGGGGTGAATTGGTATTTTAAAAATTCTTACACAAATAGAAAAATATTTTTGTTCTTTTGAATATTTTAAAACACAACCAGTTAAGGCGGAAGTAGATAATCAAAATTAGATACTCTAACCATAGATCAGATCATAAAAATATATGGAAATTAAAGTGCAAAAAAGTAAATGAAAAGAGCACACCAGATTTATAGTGGTTCGATCAACTTGACGAACATCCACTCCATAGAGCCTCCCCTCTAGGTATTATACTAAAAACTATAGTGACTCTCCTTTTTCTCCCACAGCAAGGTGAAAAATCACTTACAAAATCTTTCCACTGACACTGGTGAGGCAGAGAACCTTGACTCTTTTTGCTTCCTCCTGAAGCAGGCAGAGAACCCTAACTCCTTTTTCTTCCTCCTGAAGCAGGCAGAGAACCCATAATCCTTTTGCTTCCTCCTGAAGAAGGCAGCGAACCCCAACTCTTTTTACTTCCTCCTAAAGCAGGCAGGGAACTAAGATCTGAAGCTGATAGTCATCTCCCTAGAGCCACCACGGGATGAAGGACGAAGAAGGAAGATGACGATTGAATCCTTGCTCGAAGCAACCTTTGTGAATCCCCTCACAAACTCCACCTTATAAGATCCTCTCTCTCCCATAAATTCTCCTTCTCGTCTAAGCTCTCTTGGAGAGGAAAATAGTAAAAGATGTATTTTAGAAGTCAAAATAAGTTGCTTAAATAACAGGCTTCAAAAACTTTAGTTTTTTAATTTTGCACAACTGATTGTCCTGGATGATCACTGGATCGTCCTATATGATTAGTACAAAATTTACTAAATCATCCAAAATATAGTGAGGGTCATCTTGGAGATAAATTGGGATGATATGCAGAAATATAACTGATCGTCCAGGTTGTTGTTGCAATTGTCCTGTATGATTAGTTCAAAATACAACATTATCATCGAGCAGATAGTTCGGGACATCCAGCAGATGAGTCAGGATGACTTGAAATATAACTGATCATCCAGAATGATTTTTAGATCATCCTGTATGATTAGTACAAAAAGGAACATATCATCTAGTTGCTAGCTCGGGAGGTCCAAGAAAAAGTTAAGATTTTTCTTATTGATCATCCTGTACAATCCTGTGAATGCCCCAGATTATATAATCGATTAATCTAACCTTAATTACTCTCCTTAACCATCTAACTAATTTAGGCAGGATCGGTACGAATCATCCAGGAAGATGTGGGATCATCCTGTACGATTAGACACAAAATCAATTTCAAAAACATGCCTAAATACGTTTCACGGCTGAGTATTTTTGGATTAAGAATATTATCCAGGATGATGGGAGGATCGACCTGTATGATATAGTCAAAAATAGAAAATAAACTCTAACTCACTATATTTCTCCCCCTAAGTGTGTGTGTGCAAGGTTACTTAGCATCAGGATCCACCTTATTATATTTGTCTCAAGAAAAGGTAAAAACCATTAGAATTTAAACTTACAGACTGAATCAGTCCTAGTCTACCCAATCTTGAGCTAGCTTAAATTATACTTGATATTATGGACCTAAAAAGTTAATAGGCAGGGAAACTACAAATAGATGTGCAATAGTACCATTTACAGAGAAACAGAAACATTTGTTATCATCAAAATTATGATCCTTGAATCTAGATTTGCAACAAATTGGTCAAGTTTAGAGGGAGATAACAATTTTTGAAGTTTGCTTGAATTTTTATAAAATTAAATTTCATATTTACAAAGTCAGCCAGCACTTTACACATGAGTGCCATCCGATTAGCTAGCCAATCATTGCGACTGACTGTGTAAACATTGGATTAATTATAGCCGTTGGATTATTAATTCAAGCAATCGTGATCAAACAGGATCTGGAACCGTAGGATCTAAGCTGAGTCATTGATTAAAGTCAATAGTTAGGATTATGTCTTCAACCTCCCATACAAACCCGAAGCCATTCACATTCTTCAGTGTGATCCAAGAGATCCCGCCGACAAACTCTCAAGAAATTTCACAAGAAGGATCAGGATGATGAGGGCTTTCAATCCAATAGTGGGATCAACTTGGATTAAAAATTCCTTTCATAATTAACCAACACTAGCTAACTAAGGGCTTAGGAAGGAATTCTCACCATATAGAAAGCCCCAACGAATGTGTTTTTCTGTCAGAATGCTTGAGGAAATGATGGCAAAGACATTTCCTTCTGACACTGAGGCTAGAGGATCGTTGGAGGTATGACTTCAATTGGAGGGTGTATGGACTTTGCCAGCATTTGCTTGAACAAATGTTTGGAGGAGGCAGGGAGACCAGGGAATGTGAGAGGAATGCTCAGGGAGGTCTGGGGAGTGTTTTCAAAAAGCTAGAATTGAATGCAGGGGACTGGGTGAGGGAGCCCTATTCGAATGCCTCCCCTAAGCTCGAATGTCCATGATAAAGTAGGTGGATGGCTAGATAGTTTCCAGCTGTCAAGGGGCACCACCTCAGAGGTCCTTGAGCTCAAATCTAATGGAATGATCCACTAGGCAGCCTTAAATGAAGCTTGAGATGGAGGGGACCACCACTCCCATTCGCTCTGGATGGTACCAACCACTGGATGGGCCAGGGTGATTTGGAAAGGTTAACGGGGGTCTAATAAGCTCAAAGGTGAGCTCTATTCGGTATGGGAGATCCCAATTCACCTAGATGGCACTGGTTAACCCAAACATGTATAGTTTGGGTAAATTTGAGCTTAACTTGGGTCAAGTAGGGGGTGGGATTGAGGAGGAAAGTGCATTGGGTCAAGGGGTACCTAATGTAAGTGTCAATTGGGCTTGGTCTAGTCTGTGGAGAAAGATGGCTAGGGTCAAGGTGGTTTTGACCACTTTAAGCTAGCCTAGAGGTTAACCCAAGTCAACCAAAGGACTGGGCTGACTAGGGTAGGCGTGTTGGATCTAGGGCTACCTAATGGAGGGGTTGGTTAGGTTTAATTAAGCTTAGGTTGAGAAATGGCTCAGCCCAAGGTGGTTTTAACCACTTTGATTTAGCCTAATTCCCAACCCAAGTTGACCCGAGGGTTGGGTCAACTAAGGAAGGTGTATTAGGTCAAGGGGAATTCAATGCCCCCATTAGTTTGATCCAATTGGACTAGGTTGGAAGTTGGATCAAGGGGAACCCCTCTTTGGGCACTTGGGTTAAGCCAAATGGCTAACCCAAGTGGGCACCTTCAAGAGGGGTCTCTTAAGGACCTAATGGGTCACCCTATGGGTTGGGTAGGCTTGGCAAGGCCTTGGTCAAAAGATTTGAAAGGGTAGAAGTGTGTGGGAGGTTTGGTCAAACTTGGTTGACTTGGTCAACCAAGTTAACCTAGGATTATGGGTTGGGTCCATTGAGTTCAGATTGATTATATGAACTCAATGAAAGTGGTCCCAAGTCAAGGGGAGCTCATTTAGTTGGAAATGAGTGTTTAACCCTTAAGGCCCACTTTGCTCAACCATGGTTAATTTGGTGAACCAGGTCAAACCAAAGTGTGGGTATGGGTCCAATGTGTTCCTAATGATATTTAGGATTCATTGTGATTAGTTTTGAAGATTGATATGGTAAGGTCATGTTGAATTTTGGGGAAAAGACCAAAAAACCCCTTTAAAGGGCATTTTGGTCATTATGACCCCAAGTCAACCCTAGGTCAAACAGGGTCCAAGAAAGTGTATTTTATTGATCAATAAGTCATGACAAAGTTCATGAGTATAGTTGGATGGTTTGGAAGGGGTCCCAAGGTCAAATTTCACTCGATGGAAGGTCTAATGGCATAGGTTATAAATATTTGAAGGTTTTACAACATGTGGGAATCAATCCAATTTTTATGGCTAGGGACCTCATAATGGGTTCAAATTTGTTGTGTTGATCTTAGAGACACATCTAAGCAAGATGTAATTAATAGACCCTAAATCAGAGGTCATTTGATAGAGTTTGTAGGTGATAGAAGATTCACCTAGAAAGGGATTCGGACTAAGGTCCGTTAACCCTGGGGTTTGGTTGGGAATGTTAGATTTGGATTGGATTTTAGATTTGACTAGTTGAGTTTGAATAATCCTCATTAATTACAATCAAATGAATGATTGGGATTTATTGGATATGATTTAAAAGTTGATTGAAGGTTGGTTAAAAGTTGATCTTGGAATTAAATTAAGTGGTGGAGCTGGATTTGATCAGACCTGGATTTATTTTTTTATTGGGACCTACATGGATAAGATGTGGACATCTTCTAGTCATTAGGTCACCAAAAAGAAACCCAAGTGGATCCTAGTGACCACATACAAAAATAAGGTCAATAATTCCTTAAGAAAGTTAGAGACGACACACACATAGTTTAAATTTATATTGATGATATACTTTTTGGAACCACCAATAAAAAACTATGTAATGAGTTTTCTGCGACTATGAGTAGGGAGTTCAAAATGAGTAGGATGGGTGAGCTAATTTAATTTCTTAGTTTTAGTGTAAAATAAAGAGAAGATGGTACCTTCCTTAATCAGACAAAATACATTAATGAGATACTAAAAAATTTTGATATGGAAGGTCTTAAAAGTATGAATACATCGATGAGCCGGAGCACTTAGTTAGACGAGGATATAGATGGAAAATCTATTATTTAGAAGAAATCTAGAGGGAATATAAGATCGCAACTATACTTGACTACTAGAATAATGGATCATATTTAGTATTTATTTATATGCTAGGTATCAAGCTGATCCTAATGAATCTCATATGACGACTATAAAGAGAAGTTTAAGATATTTGATAGGCATTAAAAACTTAGGCATCTGGTATCTTATTTTACAAATCTTGACCCAAGCCCTATGATTTTGATGATAATAAATATTATTAGATTTCTTACTATATTATCTCCTGTAAATTGCTATTATTGCATATTTATTTTTTCTATGCTCTAACATTTCATGTCCACTGTATACTTGCAAGTTTGATAAGCTCAAGATTAGGTAGACTAGAGTTAAGTATCTTGTGAAGAGTCTATATTTTCAATTCTTATGTATTTTTATCTTTATTGAGTCAAATCATGTATTTAATGGATAATAAGCTTAGAACCCATACACACACACACACTTAAGGGAGTGAGTTAGTGATAATATTCAAAGTTGGATTTTTTGAACTAATCATACTATACCATCTATATCATACTCTATGATTAGCTAATCAAAAAATAATAAAAATGAATAATTATGATAATTAATGCAAGATGAAAAAATTATAGTGTATGATGTATATCGTACAGGATAATCAGTTAAAAATTAGGATCCCAGCCGCCAATCACAATTTTGGCAATATTTTGAAATTTAAATCTTATAGTTATCGTATGGTATGATCGGTATTATACTATACAATGTAATTAAATCTTATCTAAATTAATCATGTGAATAGGGAATGAGTTTGGATTAATTTGTCCAGTCAGATCATATAGGATGATTTGACTAATCATATTATATGACCTGCATGGGATGATAATTAAATTGTCACCAATCATAGTGGATAATAATCCAAGTCTTTTGAACTAATAATATTGGATGATGATCTGAATCATCCTGAACAAACAGCTCAATTCCTTGAACTGATCATACAACACCTAACTCTTCATACAGTACTAACATGAGTACTTTGAACTAATCATACTGGATGATCTATGATCGTACTAGATGATCAATGTCGCCAGAATTGAATTTAGGGATTTTTGTGAGGCCTTATATTTAATCTCTCTCATTAACTTGTTTCAAAGTCTTTGGCTGCTGAGTGTTCTTGAGAGGGAGCTTTGAGAAGAAGTTCTAGAAGAGCTTTGGGAAGAAGAGGGAGAGCTTATGTATGAGGGAGAAGTATTATAAGGGGATCACATGGTTTCTCTAAGCAAGTTTCTTGCCTTATTCCTCTAAGTGTTTATCTAGGTTTCTGGGGTGGCTCTGGGGAGAAATTTTCAGCTCAAGGACGTGATTCTCTGCCATCACCAGGAGGACGAGAAAGGAGTTCAAGGTACTCTGCCTTCTCTAGGAGGGAGAAAAATATTGAATGTCCACTGCCATCACTTGGAGGGTGACAAAGATTCTGACTCTCCGCTGCATCAGGTTTGGTGGAAGGGATTTGTGTAAGGGCTTCTTTGCCTTGCTGTGGGGGTAAAAGGAAAGACACTATAGTGATAGTGCAATACTCGGAGTGGAGGACTCCGGGAAGTGGACGTAGCTCATTATTTGGCTAAACCACAATAAATCTTCAGTGTGTTGTTCTGATTTCTAATTTTTCATATTTTACTTTTGGCACTTTACTTTTGTTATAACTAGTTAGTGAATATCATACTCAACGACTAGCTCTACTGATTAGAATCTCATCTTTGCTATTTTCATGTGTTGGTAAATTTGTCTTTCTTCTCCTTGAACTTTCATCTTAGGTATAGCACCACCTTTGACATTGTAGGATATTCAGATTTTGATTTTACTAGATGCAAAGTAGACAAGAAAAGTATATCTAGAACTTGCCAATTCATAGGACAATCCTTAATTTCTTGGTCCAATAAAAAATAAAATTTTGCAACTCTGTCCACCACCAAAGTAGAGCATATAACTATAGGGAGATGTGTTTGCCAAGTCATGTGGCTAAAGCAATAAATCTTGATTTTGGACTATCTACAGGCATAATCCCTATCATGTGTAATAATATTAATATAGTTTGTATTTCTAAAAATTCAATTCAACATTCACACGCTAAACACATAAATATTAGACATCATTTCATTAGGGATCATGTAGCAAAGGGAGATATAGAGTTACAGCAAATGGATACTGAAAATCAACGAGAAGACATCTTTACCGAACACCTCAATTGTGACACAATTAACACACTTAAGAAAAGACTAGGTTTCATTAACATTCATCCATAGAAAAATTGGGATAGAGGTAAGTTAAGGTGTGTTTATTTGTTTGTTATTTTTGTTATATTATAAGTTTGTGTTTGTATTTTCTTTTTTTGTTTGCTCTATATTATTATATATATTTAGTTTTCCATTTTGGTGAGGTCAAAAGGGGTAGTAGAATATTATTGATTGCATAATTTATTACTTGCATGATTTATTTTCATTTGTACTGATCTAGAGTTGTTTGAAATTTAATTTGCATTTTTATTATTTTTCTAAAATTAATTATTTAATTTTAGAAATTTCAACCCAAATAGAGGTTGATTTTAAGGTTTGTAATTTAGCTAACCTAATAAGCTCCAATTAAGTTGAAATTAAATCCTAGGGTTCATCATGACACTAAATTTGCTAGGTTTGGGTTTCATCTCAATTGGAAGTCTAGGAAATTTCTTAGAATTTTTCTAAATTATTGAGACACAACCCTAGGCTGTTTAGACGCAACCCTAAGCTCTTTCCATAGGTTTCACTCTATTAGTTTTATAATTAATTTTGTTTAACCCTTGAATAAATGTAAACAAATCACACAAATTTGGTGACCTGATTCTATATGCATTGAGAGAATTAATTTTCCAAAGTTCTAGTTCAAATGATAAACTATGACTTTAAAAAATTAATTATAGAACTCAGGGGTTTCACCAGGCCCAAGAAAAATTAGGGGATTTAAGGAACATCCTTAGTTTATCCTGTCCAAATTTAAGCCCAAAGGACACAAGATTAGAGAGTAATTAATGAAAAATAGCAGGGGTTGCTCTCCAAACATTTATCAATTTGCCAAAATTTTATTTTTAAAATGTTGAGGACATCACGTTAAATCCATAAGCACAAGATCATAAAATTTTATTCAAAATGGAATTTTTGTAAAGTTTATAAGTTTTTGGTCATTTTTAAAATTTTTAAAAATTTTAATTAATATTTGGCAGTGACAGCGGTCAAATGAGGCACACGCATGAAGTAATGATGATAAGCCACAACACATGGTCGCAGCCTTACTCAATTAGTCAGCATTGATCAAGGTCATCCGATCAATGCACTTTTGAATGGGCAACCAGAATCTAGTCAAATGGGTTGTGCTCTATCCTGCGACTTGAATAGGATGAATCGAATGATCTGTTTAGTAAAATCAGAGTTGTTCGATGCAAAATGGATGGTCCAGATTTTTTCTTCTTCCTTAGAACATATTTTCTTAAGGAATTTTCATTTTCTTATTGTACATTATTTACTAACCCAATTTTAAAGAAATTTTTAAGGATTATTTCTAAATATATGAAGCACATACATATAAAATTTGCGGGCTTCACATGATATATTTTGAAAGTTATTTGAAACCCTAGTTTTATGATTAGGGTTTGATATTTACCTTTATAGGATGAGTTTTAGAGCTTGATCTTGGGCTTGTTCCCTTTCTTAGCTCCTTGGGAAGAACTTCTATGAAGAGTCCAAAGTTGCAGAATATCTGGATTAGAAGTTTGAAAACCTTGAAGGATTAAGCTATATGTCACCCTTAGATCTCGTAAACAACAAGTTTTTAAGGCTTGGAAAGAGTGGGTGAGTGAAGAGGGATTCTCTAGGAGTGAAATGGAAGGAGTGGGAGCTCTGGTAAAGCTTGGATATAGAGTATTTCTTGAATGAGGGTTTTGGATATTTTTTACTATTCTAAGACATGGAGGTTAATCCAAGGGAAAGGATGGATCAAAGCTTTTCATTAGATTATTATCAAGTGTCATAGGTGGTTAGGGGAGCAGGCTTTGGCCAGGGAAGGACAATCCAAGGTGGAAAGTGAATTTTATTCTTTTGTTTATGTGGGGACCACTTTGATTATCATGGGTTAAACTAGAAGTTAGGGGCTGGTTAGAGCATGGTTAGGAAGGTTCTAGAGCAGGTTCCAATAAGCCAATTAGGTTGATGTGGGATAGATGAATAGGTTTACATGGGTTTGACTAGATTTGACCATTTAGGTATTTTTAATTGATTTGACCAGTTTACTAGCCAAACTTGATCAAGCCACCTAAGATAAACTATTGAAAGTCCTGGGCTATTTGAGTTGAATGTATGAGGCTTGATGCATTAGATATTTAGTTTGAATTTAGATATTAAATTTAAATGGGTTCTAATCATTTTGACTAAGTTGACCATGTCAACTTAGTTAAAGAAGCTCTCTCATAGTCTTGACACATCAAAAATATGAGAAGGTTTAGATTTGAGAGTTTTATGGATATGATTTATTTGAATTTAAATGTTTGACCAATTTTAGCTAAAGTTGACCAAGTCAACTATTGACAAGGCTAGGTTGATCGAACATGTTCAATCCACTATAAGCTGAGTTTAAAATGATTTGGAGAAGTTCAGATATAAATAGGAGTTTCAAATAGATCTGTTGTGAATCAGGATTCAAGGATTATAATTTTGAAGATAGAAAACCTTTTCATTTCTATTTTAGTGTCTAACGTTTCAGGTACACAAGATCAATTATAATTCAAGCCAGCTCAAGATCGAGTCAGTCCATTTGTGTTTTTAGGTTCAATGTAATTTTTCATCTTTTTTGAGTCAAGTGTAATGTAATGGATCCCCAAGCTAAGTAACCTTGCACACATACACTCAGGAGAAGAGTTTTAGTGAGTTTGAGTTTCTGTTCAAATTTTGTTCAAATCATCCTTGATGATATTCACATCGTCCTAGATGATCCATTGAAAATAGAAACCCTAATTAGGGCAACCATGCTAAGTCAGTCTGATTAAGCATATCATCCTGGACGATACACCCATCGTATAGGATGATATGCTCAAATCAGAAATTCTCAGCCGCCAGACTAAGTTAAGCAAGTTTTTATTTTTAGAGATTTGGTCTAATCATTCCGGACAATATGTGTATCATCCTAGACGATCCATTACAATTATGCCTAAATTAGTTAGGAGATTAAGGAAAGTAATTAAGGTTTGTGTGATTCAATCATATCATCCACGACGATCGCAATAACATCCTGGATGATCAATTGGAAATCCTGACAATCCAGAGCATTTCACCTAGACGACCCGAATAATCCTCTGGATGATATTCTCAATTTTGAACTAATCATACGGGATGATAGAAATATCCTCCGAGATGATTAGGTTATTTTGTAATTGTCCAGCATGTTTTGGCTGTATGACCCAAGAAATTTGCTGGACAATTTTGGTCTTTTTGAACTAATTGTACAGGACGATATATGTATCATCCTAGATGATCAAGTCATTTTCTTCAGATCATCCAGACTTTTCTCCTAGACATCCTGAGCTATCTTTTCGATGATATTCCTGGTTTGAACTAATCATCCTGGATAATCGTAGAATTATCTCGGATGATATGAACATAATTATCTTCTGATCGTCCAAAAGAACCAGATTATCCAGGCCAAAAGGTGCTGATTTACACTGATCATACAGGACGATCTAAGGATCTTCTTAGAAGATATTTGATGACTAATTGAAATTTAGGGCAATTTTTTAGCCCTACTATTTATGATCTCTTATCTTCTATCATTGAGATCTTTTGCCGCTATCCTTTCCTGTGAGAGACTTGAGAAGGAGAGAGAGAGCTTAGGAGAGAGAGAGAGAAGATCTTATGAGGGGGAGTTTGAGAGGTGTTTATAAAGGTTTCTCCAAGCAAGGATCTGAGTCATCTTCTCTGGTCATCATCTCTTATCCTTGGTATCTCTCTGGAAGTATCGTCTGTAAGAAGATCAATATTTACTGCCTGCTTCAGGAGGAAGCGAAAGGAGTCCAGGTTTTCTGCCTGCTTTAGGAGGAAGCAAAAGGAGTCTGGGTTCTCTGCCTCACCAAGTTGGTGGAAAGAAGTTTTTGTACAGACTTCTCCGCCCTGCTATGGGAGCAGAAGGAGAGTCACTTAGTGTTAGTGCAATACCTAGAGGGGAGGCTCCAGGGAGTGGACATAGGTTAAGTTGATTGAACTACTATAAAATCTAGTGTGTTCTTTTTGATTATTTTTTGCACTTAATTTTCTATTGATGAATGTGTGATTGTGATTATTATTTTATTATTGTTGAACATCTACACATCATCATGAAACTGTAAACATTTTAAAATATTTAAAAAGATTTTCTAAATTATTTTTGCTCATGAATTTTTAAAATTTCCAATTTACCCCCCTCTTGGTTAGCCTCGGGCTAGTTCATAAGGGCTTAACATTCCTAATGAACTTTCAAGTGGTATCAGAGCAGGATTCATAAAATCAAGTTTTAAAAAACTTTTAAATTTGATCCATGGGTAACTTTGGTAATAGAAATACTGCTGAAGGTTATTCTATTACTCATTTACCTTTGTTTGATAACATACCATTTGATTTCTGAAAAACTCGTATGTCCACCTTTTTGCAATCAATTGATTATTGCATGTGGATGCTTGTTAAAGATGGTAATGAAGAACCTTTTAGACTTGTCAATAATATTAAAACTGAAATTCATTTTATCGAATGGACTTTTGATGATATGGATCTAGCACAACTAAATACTAAATGTTTGAACTATTTTTTCTATGCATGAAAATCTGAATATTACATGCGTGTGTTAACCTGTACAACTAGCAAAGAAATCTGGATAAATTGTGTATCACTTATGAGGGCATAACTAAAGTTAAACAGTCAAGATTGAACATTCTACTTCATGACTACGAACTTTTTTGCATGAAACCTAGTGAGTCAATATCTGAAATGTACACTAGGTTCACTCAAATTGTCACCTCCCTGCATGCCTTAGGAAGAGAACTCACCAACTATGAAAAAGTTAACAAAATCTTGAGATGTTTGCATTCTTCCTATGACGCCAAGATAACTGCTATCACTGAAACAAAAGATTTGAACAATTATTCTATTGATCACTTACTAGGATCACTAATTGCTTACAAGCAAGGAGTGAACCAAAGACAGCTTGATATAGGTGAGAAAAAGAAAGAGAGAACTGTGGCATTGAAGGCCAGTGATACGGATATTGATACTTCTGAGTCTGATAGTGATGATGTTGCCTTAATCACTAGGCAATTCAAAAGCTTTCTAAGGAAGATATACAAGAACTTTCAGAAGTGGAACAAATGTAAGAGTAGCAGAAATTTTAAAGGTTATTCTGATACAGTTTGTTTTGAATGCAAGAAGCCTGGATATATAATGGCTGATTGTCCTACACTTAAGGCTTACCCAAGCAAGGAGAAGGGTGAGGAGAAACCTAAGTTCAGGAAGGACAAGAAGAAGATCCAAAAGGATTTCTACGTGGATTCTGCATCTGACTCCTCAGAGACTGAAGCTGAAGAGGAGACTACAAACTTGTGTTTGATGGCAGATGAACATCATGATCAGTCTAATTAAGAAGAGGTATGTGAACTGACCTACAATCAATTACATGATATTTCTGAGAAAATTCATTCGTCATATAGAAAATTTAAGAAAACTCATACTAGTTTAAAATTAGAATTCCTGAATCTGCAAAAGAGCATGAAGTGTTACTTAAGCATCATTCTACACTTGATAGCAATTATATGTCACTACTTGATGAATTCGATGAGTTGAATAAAAAGCATTCTGAATTGATAATTGAGCATGATTCATTCAAAGCATCGCATGTTGAATTAGAAACTGTATTTAAAGAATTAGAAACTCATGCGTCTGATTTAGATAGTAGTGAGCATTATTTAAAATTTAAAATTATAAGTCTTAAAAAAGATAATAAATTTTTAAGTATAAAAATTAGTGCATTTGAGAAAAATGAAACACCTCTTACATTTGCACAATTTTATAAACCTCCATCACTTGAAGAATCTCATTTAAAGTCATCAAAGCATACATCATTCAAATCTAGGAAGAGGCATAATCACCCCTATAAATTAGTTAATCCTTTTTCGGGTGTTAGATGTTTCTCATGTGGCATGTTAGGATATATCTCTCACACCTACAATGTTCATCATAGTACACATTGGGTGAGGAGGCCCAAATTGCATGTTTCACAGTATAGCACACATGTATTGCATTCTTCTTTTCATAAGAAGGGACCCAAACCTATTTGGGTTCCTAAATCTGACGTTTGATGATTTTGTAGGTGTGTTCTCACATAAGACCTCGTCAGAGCATGTGATACGTAGACAGGGGATGCTCAAGAAATATGATTGGAAATGCAAAATAATTCATTTCGCTGGAGGCCAAGGCTGGAGTCAAGGTCACTCTTGGAGACAACACCACCAGGAAAGTGGTGGGTGCAGGTATAATCAGAAACTCTAAGAACCTTTTGATTGAAAATATTTTACTTGCAGATGGATTGAAACAAAACCTGCTCAGCATCAGTCAACTCTATGACAAAGGGTTCAGCATCAAGTTCCTGGCAAACACATGCATTATAAGCTTAAATAATAACACTAATTTTGTAGGACAAGAGGATCAACAATGTCTACATACTTGATTTAAATAATATTGAATGTGTTGCTTCATTTTGCTTAAAAACTACTGTTGATGAGTCTTAGTTGTGGCACAGGAGATTATGTCATGCCAACAGGAAAACCCTTAGAAGAGTCACCCCAAAAGGACTTAGTTAGAGGTGTCCTCAAGCTTAAGTTCACTAAGGACCATCTGTGTTATGCCTGTCAGCTAGAGAAGCAAGTCCAATCCTCTTTCTACTCCATTAAGGACATCAGCACCTCTAGACCTTTAGAAGTCCTTCATATGGATCTCTTTGGACCCATTAGCACTACCAGCTTAGGGGGAAAAGTCTATGGATTTGTGATTATCGATGATTACTCGAGGTTCACTTGGATTAAATTTCTGTCATATAAATCTGAGTCATTTGATGAATTTAAATCTTTCTTCACTTGGATTTAGAAGAAGTTAGGCTGTGAGATCTTGACCATCCATTGTGATTATGGTGGAGAGTTTGAAAATATAAGATTTGGAACCTTCTATGAGGAGCAAGGGACTAGCCACAACTTTTCAGCTCCTAGGACCCCTCAGCAGAATAGGGTAGTTGAACGAAAGAACAAGACCTTAGTGGAAGGCGCTAGAGCCATGCTTGCTGAGTATTCACTTCCAAAATACTTTTGGGCAGAAGCGATGAACACAGCCTGTTATGTGTTGCATAGGGTAAATGTTAGATCCAATCTGAATAAGACACCCTATGAGATCATTAAGGGTAGAACTCCAAACTTGTCCCACCTCCATATCTTTGGCTATAAGGTATTCATTCTTAACAATGGGAAATCATTCTTAGGAAAATTGGACCCAAAATCTGATGAAGGAGTGTTCTTAGGATATTCAAGTGTGGGGAAATCTTTTAGGGTGTTTAATAAGAGGATATTGGTGGTGGAGGAGACTACTCATATAGTGTTTGATGAATTTGATCCTAAGGAGGTTAGAGCTAATGAAGAAGAGGAAGTACAAGAGATTACCCAATGAGTAGAAAATATAAATCTGGAGGAAAGGGTAGAACCTAAAAACAATTTGCCTAGAGATTGGAGATATTCTTCGAGTCATCCTAAAGAACTGATTTCAGGAGACCCTTTTGAAGGTGTTAGAACTAGGCATGGACTTAGAAAGAAAGTAAATCATTCTGCCTTTATATCAATGACTGAACGCACCAACATCAATCAAGCCCTTTCTAATGAATTCTGGATCCTAGCTATGTAAGAAGAACTTAATCAATTTGTAAGAAATGATGTTTGGGAGTAGGTAGAAAGACCTAAGAATCAAAGTGTAGTAGGAACAAAGTGGGTCTTCAAGAATAAAATAAATGATTTTGGTGTGGTGGTTAGGAATAAGGCAAGATTGGTGGCTAAGGGGTACAACTAAATAGAAGGGATTAATTTTAAGGAGACCTTTGCCCTTGTAGCAAGATTAGAAACCATTAGGGTGCTACTAGCCTTTGCCTGTTATAAGGGATTTAAGCTTTTTCAAATGGATATCAAGAGTGCCTTTTTAAATGGGTAATAAAAGAAGATATCTTTGTAGAGCAATACCCAGGTTTTAAGAGTTCCCAATATCCTAATCATGTTTAAAATTAAAAAAGGCCATATATCGTTTGAAACAGGCACCCAGAGCTTGGTATGAGAGGCTTTACACATTCCTATTAGAAAGAGAGTTTGTTAAAGGGAGTGTAGACACCACTCTTTTTTTTAAGAAAAGTAGGAGATGATTTACTCATTGTCCAAATCTATGTTGATGATATACTTTTTGGATCTTCTGATAAAAATCTATGTGATGATTTTTCTAAAATAATGAGTAAGGAGTTTGAGATGAATATGATGGGAGAATTGTCTTACTTTTAAGGATTTAGCATAAGACAAATGGATGATGGAACTTTTATCAATCAATCAAAGTATATTAAGGACATCTTGAAGAAATATAAAATAGATAAAGCCAAGACAATAAACAGTCTCATGAGTTCTACTAACCAGTTAGAGAAGGATTAAAATGGAAAATTTGTTGATCAGAAAAAGTTCAGAGGAATAATTGGATCATTGCTTTACCTGATTGCTGGCTGACATGATATTATGTTTAGTGTTTGTCTTTGTGCTAGCTTTCAAGCTGATCTTAAGGAATCCCACATGACTGCAGTTAAGAGAATCCTTAGTTATCTCTTAGGGACCCTAACCTTAAGAATCTGGTATCCTAGGTACAACACTTCTTTTGAGATTATTAGATATTCTGATTCTAATTTTGTAGGGTGTAGGGTGGATAGAAAGAGTACTTCAGGAACGTACTAATTTATAGGACAGTCTTTAGTCTCCTAGTCTAGTAGAAAATAAAACTCTGTAGCACTTTTCACTAATGAAGTTGAGTACAATACCTTAAGAAGTTGTGTAGCCCAAGTCCTTTGGTTGAAGTAACAAGTTCTGGATCTAGGATTACCTGTTAGCATAATTTTAGTTCTATGTGATAACACTAACACCATCTACATCTCTAAGAATCCTATCTAACATTCAAGAACCAAACACATTGCCATAAGACATCACTTTATTAGGGACCATGTTACAAAAGGGGACATTGAGCTACACCATGTAGCAACTGAAAATTAACTGGCTGACATCTTTACTAAACCACTAGCCTTTGACTCATTCAATATTTTAAGGACCAGATTAGGTGTGATTGACATAAATGCATGAATCTGATGATTGCTAATTTCTGAATTTTTTATTTTTTTCATTTTTGTTTATTTTTTTGTTTGATTTGATGGTCTTTTTCATTTTAGAATTTCTTTTCTTCTCTGTTGATTTTCATTTGTTTGTTTTGCTTATTGGATTTGGTAATTTCCTGCTAATTTTTATTTGTTGATTTTTATTTATTTTTGTTTTTCTTCTTATTATTTATTTATTAGTTACTCTTTTCAGAATCAAATCACTGCTCACTACTGCAGATAAACTAGATTTCTGACTGAAAGTTTTGCCTTATTTTATTTGGAAGCTTGTAAGCAGTGATTGACTCCTCTGAATCTATTAAAGGGAAGAAACATTAATGATTGTTTATCTTCCTCTAACTCCTTTAATGGTGTATTATTTCTTTTGGATAAAAATCTTCTTTCAAATTAAAAAGTTGCTTTTTGAAAAAGAGATTTATTTTATCTTCCTACAGTAATCTACCTCATATGAATTGTGTTTTTAAAGCTTCGAATCATTATTATGCTTTTCTTAATCAGGTGATTACACTTATCATATGCAGTATGATTTTATTCTATGAGTTAATCCTCCTTACTGAAGAGAGCGAGTTTTCTCTGCTCTTATGTCTAGAAGGTAATTCCACAATTGAGATTATTTAGAGATTATGAAAGGAAGCAAGCTTGCAAGAAAAGAAGGCACAAAATGAGCCCAAATTTGAAAAGATGCGCAATGCCACCAAATTGAAAAGATACATAAAGTGTATCAAAAATCAAATGACGCGCAAAGAGCACTAAATAAATTGAAAAGGAAGCACAAAATAAGCCCATAAAGAAATAAGCTTTCTTCCCTTTCAGATCTTTAAATATCTTAGAAAAATCCATGTGCCACTTCATACTTTCAAAAGCTTAAGATGGAAAATCATGATTTCTGATTCCTTACTTTGCAATACTATTTTATCAGATATTTTTTTGGAACAAGGTGTAAGAGGATCTCTTTTCAAATCTAATTTCTTTTCTTCTAAATTAGACTTTTGTGTGAAAGGAATTTTAACCTATAAGGTGTCCGAGGTAAGAGTTATGAAATTTAATTTTTCAACTTTTTCTAGATTTCAGCATTGTCGATTTTCTTCTTATTGGCTTTTGAATTGAAAATTAAGAAAAAATTCTAAATTACTAGAGCGAATCGATTCAAAAAAGGAGTTTTTTAAAGTTGTTTTTCTCATTTAAGTCTCTTTTCATCTTTATTTTGGTTGGATTTTATTTTTTATGTTTTGGGATCTCTGATCATTCCTCTCCATCTTTCATCATTTTTTAATTTTTTGTCACATCATCCTAGACGATCCCTACATCGTTCTAGATGATATAATCAAATCATCCCCATCTTGATCCAACGACTGATATGAACCAATTATTAGTGATCGTCCTGGATGATCCACCTCATCAACCTAGACGATTCACATGGCAGCAGTAAGACGATTCAAATTTGGCCTGTCCAATTCATTTATTGTATATCATCCTGGACGATCCACCTAATCGTCCTGGATGAAACTTTTCGTCAAAGGTCATCCAGCTTGACTCCTCGGGACGATCGCCTGTGTCTAATCGTCATGGACGATATCTGATTGTCCTAGACGATCCGACCACCTTTTTAACCAATCATCCTAAATGTAATTATTTCCCCTATCATAGATCGTCTTGGACGATCTGGATGAATTCTATTGAAACAGCCATTTTCTCCACCATTTCTCACCACTCTTCTTTCAATCCTTAATCCAATCATGTTCTAATGGCTGGTGGTAAATGATCTAGGTATCAGGGTGCTAGTTCCTCCTAGGGAAGTGTCGATCCCCGCTTTCCTAAAGCAGCTGATCAAGCTGCCTTCCTGTGCTACCTTGACGTGGGGATTACTCAATCAAAAATTGTCAACCCCCGCATCCTCACATATCAGGTACTTAACCTTTTTGCCCACACTTCCCTCACCTTCATTCTGACTCTCGCTTTCCCATTTAGCTTTGAGCATCTCCGCATTTTCTTTACAAATCTTCGCATTGACTCTTCTTACTCCGCTCTTCACTCCTATGTTAACCGCCGTCATGTCGAACTAACAACCCAAGATTTTTATGATATTCTCCAACTTTTCATTATTGGTGATAAACTCCATCTTATGTCCTCTGATTCTGATTTTAACTGGAGTGTCGCCAATCATTTTCTTAGAAACACTAATGCCCCTTACCATGACAATGCCTGTTCTTTCCTAGTCAAGGATGCAAAGACAATCCAGCATGTCCTTTGCTTCTCTATGAATCCAAAGGCTGGAAACCGCATCCACATCACCCCCTTGCTCTCCATGACTACCTATTACATTGTGATCCATTGCGACATCAATGTAATTAACCTCATCTTTCGCTATATCAAATTCATCACTAGTATTGGGGATCCGGGCCATAGGAGACGCCTAAATCTAGCCTTAGGACACATCATTGCCTATGCTCTCGAAACAAGTATAATCTATAATATCCAATTTTAACTGATATCAATCCTTCCTTCTACTCTAATAACTCCTTCCATGTTCTTCATAGTACACATCTTCATCTGGAGCCCAGCACGGATGTTGAGGAAGAAGAGGAAGAAGCTGCTCCTATACCTACTGCACCTGCTCCTCTCAGTATAGATTCACCTCTTGATCACCTAATACAT
Organism: Dendrobium chrysotoxum; assembly: GCA_019925795.1. Classification (NCBI taxonomy): domain Eukaryota; kingdom Viridiplantae; phylum Streptophyta; class Magnoliopsida; order Asparagales; family Orchidaceae; genus Dendrobium; species Dendrobium chrysotoxum. Next base: position 26,138,836 of record CM034315.1, on the reverse strand, counting down.
CGGTTTAACTAGTGGGAGGCATGCTTTGACTCCTACGTCGTTGCCCAGGAGCAGTAGTATGCTGAGGATGTCAATCGCTTCAATGCCTTCGTAGCCCAGCAGTAGCATCAGCACGACCAAGACATGGCCTGGTTTGGAGAACAGTTTGCCACTCTTCACAACCTATTTCAGCCACCACCACCTCCTCCATCTGATCAGGATCCCCATTTCTACTAGTTTGTTGATTTTTGCTAATGTTTTATGTTATTTTTTGCACTATTTTCTTTTCTTCTATGTTTATGTTGTGTTTTCCCTTTTTAAGATGTAAAAAGGGGGAGTAGTTTATATTGTGGGTCATTGTAAATATTCAGATCAGTTCAGTTCAGTATTTTGAATTATCAATGTTCAAATGATCGGTATTTTGGATCATAGTTATTCATAATGTTTATTTACTAATTTTGGAATTACTAACAGATGTTTGCCATCATCAAAAAGCGGGAGATTATTATGAATCTGGATTCAAGGATTATAATTTTGATGATAGCAAACTTTTTCATTTCTGTTTAAGTGTCTAACATTTTAGGTACATAAGATCAATTGCAATTTAAGCCAGCTCAAGATCGAGTCAATCCATTTATATTTTCAGGTTCAATATAATTTTTCATCTTTTTTGAGTCAAGACTAATGTAATGGATCCCCAAGTTAAGTAACCTTGCACACACACACACTCAGGGAGAGAGTTCTAGTGAGTTTGAGTTTCTGTTCAAATTTTGCTCAAATCATCATGAACGATATTCACATCGTTCTGGACGATCCATTAAAAATAGAAACCCAAATTAGGATAACCATGCTAAGTCGGTCTGATTAAGTAGATCATCCTGGACGATACACCCATCGTAGAGGATGATATGCTCAAACTAGAAATTCTCAGCCGCCAGATTAAGTTGGGCAAATTTTTATTTTTAGAGATTTGGTCTAATCATCCCGGATGATACGTGTATCATCCTAGATGATCCATTATAATCATGCCTAAATTAGTTAGGTGATTAAGGAAAGTAATTAAGGTTTGAGTGATTCGATTATATCATCCTGGATGACCACAAGATCGTCCTGGACGATCAATTAAAATCCTGACCGTCAGAGCATTTCACCTGGACGACCTGAACAATCCTCTGGATGATATTCTCGATTTTGAACTAATCGTATGGGATGATCAGGTTATTTTTTAATCATCGAGCATGGTTTGGCTGTATGACCCAAGGAATCTGCTAGACGATTTTGGTCTTTTTGAACTAATCGTACATGATGATATACGTATTGTCCTGGACGATCAAGTCTTTTTCTTCAGATCATCCAGGCTTTTCTCCTGGACATCCTGAGCTGTCTTATGAATGATATTCCTGGTTCGAACTAATCATCCCATACAATCTCAGAATCATCCCGGACGATCACAAAATTATCCCGGATGATATGAACAGAATTGTCTTCTAATCGTCCAGAAGAACCAGATCATCTAAGCCAAAAGGGGTTTATTTACACTGATTGTACAGGATGATCTAAGGATCATCTTGGACGATATTTGACGACTAGTTGAAATTTAGGGCAATTTTTTAGCCCTACTATTTAAGATCTCTTATCTTCTATCGTTGAGATCTTTTGTCGCTGTCCTTTCCTGTGAGAGACTTGAGAAGGAGAGAGAGAGAACTTGGGAGAGAGAGAGAAGATCTTGAGAGGGGGAGTTTGTGAGGTGTTCATAAAGGTTTCTCCAAGCAAGGATCTGAGTTGTCTTCTTCGGTCATCGTCTCTTGTCCTTGGTGTCTCTGTGGAAGGATCGTCAACAAGAAGATCAAGGTTCTCTGCCTGCTGTAGGAGGAAGCAAAAGGAGTCTAGGTTCTCTGCCTGCTTCAGGAGGAAGCGAAAGGAGTCCGAGTTCTCTGCCTCACCGGGTTGGTGGAAAGGAGTTTTTGTACAGGCTTCTCCGCCTTGCTGTGGGAGCAGAAGGAGAGTTAGTTAGTGTTAGTACAATACTCAGAGAGGAGGCTCTTGGGAGTGGGCATGGGTCAAGTTGATCGAATCACTATAAAATATGGTGTATTCTTTCTGATTATTTTTCGCGCTTATTTTTTTGTTGATGATTGTATGATTGTGATTATTATTTTGTTATTGTTGAACATTTGCACATCATCATGAAACTGGAAATATTTTAAAACATTCAAAAAGATTTTCTAAATCATTTTTACTCATGAATTCTTCAAATTACCAATTCGCCCCCCCTGTTGGATAGCCTTGGGCTAGTTCATAAGGGCTTAACATCCCTAATGAACTTTCAAGATCAATACGAGAGTTTGATAAATTAGACAAGGTTAAGCTAGCTCAACTAGGTCAAATGGGTCAGACACTAACTTAGGGAACTAGTGTTGACAAATTTGATGCATAAAGCTCTTGATGGTGAAGTTTGAATAATGTTTGAAGTAAAGGAGTTAGCGTACTGCAAAGAATAATGCACTGAGAGAATCAATTTTGATTTAGGGTTTGAGTATTTGATTGAGCTCAGGAAAAAGAGAGGTCAACACATACCTCTCTGGAAAAATAAATGCACCACTATTTTTCTTTATGTTTCTTCAGTCAAATTTATATAGCCAATATTATACCACCTCGAGAGATAGACTAATATTTTACTATCGACTTAAAAAAAATTATTTTCATAAATAAATCCATCATAGGGAATGTTTAATTCATTCTGAAGGATAAAAGAAACATTCACGTATCATTTTGAGAATAAACTAACCAAGGATTAGTTTTAATCTACATCTAAAGATTTTTCTACTATCTTAGCGAATAAAATATGGTTTATTTTAATTTAGGTTCTTAGGTTCCCATAGAGGAAAGCCCCTATAATTAATTACATCTTCAAAAAGAAAACTTTTAATTTAAAGTGGAGATTAGACTTATTTTAGAATTAAAAAAAATTATTATGTTTTATTTAAAGATTTAGAGGTCCAAATCAATCATTTTTTAATTACTTTAAAATTTATAAAATTTATTTGAAAGATGGGATAATCCTCATGGAAGAACATTTGAGGGGTGCAAATGTATATGGACTTGCACTCTCTTGGAGTGCACTACCACCTAACCACCTAACACACAATTTGAAAACTATGATTTCTAGGTCTAAGGCATGCAGGTAAGATAGCTAATTTAGCATTGGAATCAAGGATTATTATTCAAATTTATAATTAGAGTTTAGTAACATGAATTGGATCAAATGCACCAAACTAATACAGTTTTGATACATCCTTAGGTCAATCAGCGTAATCCCGTATTTTTAACTAAAACTAAATTTTCTAAAAAAATTTAAGTCAAGATTTTTTAAGAAAATCTGGCAACACAATGCCCTAACCCATAGAAAAACTATGGAAGCCTCATCTCTCAGACTCCTCATTCCTAGCCGATGGGTTGTGTGCTACGTTGCAGAAAGTAAAATGCATTTATGTATGCATGACTGGGTAAAGGTTTTTGTGTATACAATATCACTATCGTATTATCCTAAAACTAGCATACATGCTCCTACAAAGTCTAGAATATATACACTAAAAGAAACCTATGAAAAGGGTACCCTCTAATTCTATCTAGCACCCATATGATGCATGTATTATGAAGCAGTATGAAAAGTAGTGTCTAAAAGTAAAAAATTTAAAATAAGAATTTCATTTCATTTATAAAAGACTTATATACAACCTAAGTTCAGCAAGAAAGAAAGGTGGCAAGGCTCCACCACAAGAAACCTGATTTTATATGCCTATAACATATTGATTTAAAAGTATTTATTTATCATCTTTTGGCTCTGAGAGTTCTATAGAATTCCAAAAGTGAATATCCTCCAAAGTAGAGGGACTTGTCTTTTTCGAATCCTATATGTATACATAAGCAAGTACTTTTAAACATTTACAACTCATTAATGCTTTACAACCCGGTCTATATACAAGCTAAATTTACAATGAATCTTTACATTTATATCAAATCTTAAGTATCTTTTACACTAACTCTTATAAATAATAAAAGCGGTAAAGCGAGTAAGAAAAGAGTGCAATGCATGTGCATAACAATTTAATAAAGCTAATGCATCCTAGTAAAGACTAAGGTGTACCAACATAAATTAAACTTATATGATATTTTGAGTGCTGAAAATAAGTAAACAAACACAAGATGCCCACCAAGCAAGACATATACTAGTAAGCTAAAATAATCAGTAGCTTAGCCTAGACTAGAGTTAGTTATCCTAGCAAACCATATATAATATATAAAAAAGATTGTGTAGCTTTGATATGCCCTAAGGGATTTTACTATTTAAGTTGTGTGATTTGAAATTATTCGTTTATTAAAGGCCAAAGGGCTCTTGATTCAAATTTAAGTTTGAGTGATTTGGTATTTTATTATTTATATTTTAGAAATTTTAAATTGATTATTTAATTTTAATGAACCCCGTTGTTGACCTCATTTTTGTATGAGGTCAGTAGGACCAATCCAGACCTTAGGATCTTTCCAATACTTAGGATCAATCTTAACCCTAGGATCAATCTGATCTTAGATCAATCCAGACTTTAAGATCAATCCAAATTCGAATCAATCCTGACCCCAGATCAATACAATTTAAGACAAATCTAGATTCTAGGATTCTCCTAGACTTTAGACCCTAGGATCTATTCTAGACCCTAGGATTCTACCTGACTCTAGATCATATGATCCTCTTAGACCCTAGGATTCTCCTAGACTTCAGACCCTAGGATCTATTCTAGACCCTAGGATTCTACCTGATTCTAGATCATATGATCTATTCTAGACCCTAGGATTTCCTTAAGCTGATTTGGACCCTAGGACCTATTCTAAACCCTAGGATTCCTCTAGATCAGTCCAAACTTCAATTCAATCTAGACTTAATTCAAACCATATCATTCAAACTCAAAATCCAATTCAAAACCAGATTTCCAGATTCAAATCCAAGGCCAAAGGTCTAAGTCCTAAAAGCCTTTTCCAGCAAATCTTTGAACATTTCAAAACCCTATCAAATGACCTCTGATTCAAGATCTGTCAGTTCCACACTGATGTGACATGTCTCTAGAGGTAACTCTCCAAATTTGAGCTCATTCTGAGATCTCTAATCCCAGAAACTGAATTAAAATCCAAAGGCTGTAAAACCTTCAAATATTTACAGTCTATGCCACTGGACCTGCCATCTAGTGGATCTTGACCCAGGAGCCTTCTACAAAGCCTCCAATCACCTCCAGACCCTTGATTATGATTCATTGAGCAATAAACTGTATTTTGTTGGACTCAATTTGACCCCCAGTTGACCAAGGGTCAAAATGACCAAAATGCCCCTATGGGGTGTAACTGGTCACTTGAACCAAATGAGCTCCAAATCAAATGCAGTCACTTCCAGCAAATTTCAAACGTCAAACCAAATCCATTGAACCCAGAACCAGCCCCTGTGTCAACCTGGTTGACCAAGTCAACCAGGGTTGACCTAGAAGGCTCCTTTAAGGTCAAAACAGGTCATTTTGACCAAATGACCTCCCCAGACCTCGGGACCACTTCCATTAGTCTCCAAATGTTATTTCAAATCTGTTGAACTCATTTCCAGACCCTAGACCCACCTGGTTGACCAAGTCAACCAGGGTTGACCTAAAGGCCCATTAAGGGCCCAAATAGGTCATTTTGACCAAATGACCTCCTCAGACCTTGAGACCACCACCAGTAGACTCAGAATGTCATTCTGAACTGGTCAGACCCATTCCCTGACCCTGGGTCAACCTGGTTGACCAAGTCAACCTAGTTGACCCATGTAGCCCATTAAGAGCCCAAATAGGTGATTTGACCCAAATGACCTATTCAAACCCTCAAACCACTTCTACCAGACTTTAAATATTATTTGAAATTGATTTAGTCCAGACCCTGGCTCTGGGTCAGCCTGGTTGACCAAGTCAACCTAGGTTGACTAGTTCAAGCCCTTGAGCTTTTCCACTTTAAATCAAACATCAAATGCATTCAAATCTCATTCAAATTTCATTCAAATGTACCCTTGATGATTTGGGTTGAATTGAACACCTTGACCCAATCACTAGTTGACTTGGTCAACCATACTCATATATGGTCAAATCTAGTCAACATAAAATCCAAGCACCACATATATTCAAATCCCATTTAAGTAAACTTCAAAACCCTTCAATTTTAGTCTAATGCAAATTTTAAATATCCATGAACATACCATGACTCATATCATGGTCAATTTGACCAAGTCAAACCTTTAAAAATCTTGGTCAAATGTTTATGATTTTGGTTTAATCACTCAAACTACTTATAGGCTGCCTTAGAATCCTTCCAATTAGCATTTAAGACTCCCCTACTGCCACCTCAGCTTCCCTTTTGACTATTGACTAGTCAACCTAGTCAACAAAAGGGTTTTAAGGGCTTTAAATGATCAATTAACCTCTTAAAGCAAATCTCCTCCATTCCAAATCATTCCAGCAACTCTAATCAATTTCCAGAAAGCCCTGAAATTCTTTCTAATCCATAGATTAGAAGTTAACCAGCCCAAACGGTCCCAAAGTGATTATGCAAGGACAAATTCCCCTTTACACCTAATGTTCTTGTTGTCCTTTGATTCTCCTGCTCCCTAACCGTTTGGGGACAGATGGCAATATCCTAGCAGCACCCCAAAGCTATCCTAGCCGTCTATTCAAGCAGAGAATAATAGAATAGGGCAAAAGGTCCTTTGGAGCTATCATTCTTGATCTAACCCTCTCTCACTACTTCAACATCCTCAAGCCTATCTAAGATTTCGTTCAAGCTACCTAGAGTTTCTTCAAGCCCTCCCGACCAAAACTCAGCCGTCAGAAGCCGCCGCCGGTGAGTTTCCGGCCACCTCAAGCCCAAATCCGCCCAAGGAGATGTATAGCTCGATCTAGACGTTCTTAAGGCTCGATTTCTTCTACAAACCTAAGCGTGGACAGTCAACAAGCTCAGAAATGTCTTAAACGGGTTAAACCGTCCATTAAATTGAGGTAAATCCCTAAACCTAGCTTAGGACACCTAGGTTTAATTAGCGACTTATTAAGCCTGTTTTAAGTTATAAATTTAATTGCACATTAATTCTGTTCATGAGTACAACTCATGTTTAAAATTTCATATGATTTGATTACCTGAGTAAAGAGAACGAGCGTTTTATCTGATTTCTAGGGTTTTGGTTAATCCGTATGAACTAGGCTTAATCTGAACTGTTGATCTCTCGATTAACGGTCCAGATCAAGTCATTTAATCGTCAGATCAACCCCGCGGTTCGCCCTTCCGTTTATTTCATCATCCGGCTTGATCAGAGCCCTCTAGTCCAGACGGCGGACGATCGAACGGACGGAGTTGGTTGCTGACGCGGATAAGTAAAGCCGCGTGGGACCCACACGCCTTTATCATCCACGGGTAATGATTGGCGACGGCGCCAATCATTGCCAATGATTGGGCGCCGCCGCTGCGGTTTGCAGCGCCCAATCAAAGGGCGCCGCGTGGCGCCACCGTTTTTTTTTTTTTTTTTTCTTAATTTCTAATTATTATTTTTTTTAAATTAGATTTTAATTAATAGAAATTAAAAAAAAAATTTTAATTTAATTTCAAACTTAAGATTAATATATTATGTATATTATAATCTTTAAAAATAAAATAAAATAATCTAATTTAAGTTTATTATTAATTTAAAATATTTTATGTTATTTCAAATATGAATTATTAATTATCTCAAATTAATATTTAATTTAATTAAATAAAATATCTTCAAAATTTCAGAAATCTGATTTTGAATTTTTTTTTATTTAAATTATAATATGAATTTCAAATGTTTTAAAATCAAAACCAAAATTAACATATTTAATATTGTTTAAATGATCTTTGTCATTTAAATAATTAAATAATTAACTAATATTTGATTAATTCAATGTTAAATCACTAAATAAATTTTTTTATTTTATTTCAAAAGGTTTAATGATTAAAGAACTATTTTAAAATATTACTATTTTGAAACTAAGTCAATTTAAAATATACTTTATATTTTAATTAATTAAGTAATTAAATACTAATTAGTATTTAATTAAAGTTAAATAATTTAAAATTTTAAATATATATATATATATATTGAAATTCTACTTTAAAAATTTTAATTTAAACTTTAAAATTCAAAACTTAAATTATTTCAAATCATTTGAATCATTTTAATTTTTTTTCAATATTTACATAATAGTTAATTAATATTATATTAAATATTTTTCAAAAAAATTATTATTTTCAAATTACATTTAAGGTCAGTGGATCTCTCAAACTATTTAAACTTAAAATATTTTTAATTATCTTATTTTAAAACTTATATTATTATATATAGGTTTTATATATAAGTATATTTTAAAACCCATTTTAAAATTATATGTATTTAAATCCTTAAACCTTGAGAGATCACATGAAAGTTTGAGCATAGATTGAGCTTGATTGAATAGAATTTATGTGGAGTGATGATTAATCAATGAATAATTACATAATTAATTATTCATTGATTAATCTTTCAATTAATCAAATTTTAACTTGATTTGTATGTGTAGGTGCACACACCACTTAGTCTTAGGGCTCTCTTAGATCTAGGAGTGATTGTGTTTATATGTGTGCATATCATGCATGTTATGTCAAGGGTTAGTGAAACCTTGATTCAAACCCAATTAAACTTAGTGCCATCCTTAAGGACAATAATTAAGGACTTTTCTTAGAGAATTTAGAAAAATTCCAATAATTAGGATTGACCCCCTATTGACTTGAAACTCAAACCATTTGAATTTAGTGACACTCTAACCCTTAGAAAAATTTCCCACTGACTTTTGAGATCATTAAGCCCCCTAATTAACCTAATCAAGTTTAAACCTTAATTAAGCCCTTAAACCTTCCAGAAATTCTAATAAATCAAAATTAAATCCAAAAAATACAATCATCCCCTCTAACTGACCAGAATTAAGCCCTTAATCAATAAAAAATAAAAGCCCCTTGACTGGACTTCAAAATTGAGTTTAATTTAAGTTTAATTAAAATTCAATAGTTAATTAATTTAATTAATTAAAAATAATTAAAAATTCCAGAAAATTTCCAAACACTTGGAAATCACTCCTTAGGTCATTCCTGACCTTTGGAGTTGATTTCAAGAAGTTTGGAGGTCATTTGGATTCAAATCATAAAAATGGTCTCTAATTAAACAATTTAAATAATTCGATAAATAGTCAAAACTTCAAAATATCATAACTAATTCAAATGAACTCCAAATTGAACAAACTCAAAGGCATACAACTCATCTTAAGCTCTAATATTTGTTAAAAATGTTAAGTTTCCAGAAATCAATCAAATTTGAAAAAGTCAACTTTTGGTCAAACTTAGTTCAAAATCAAGTCAAAACTTCAAACCTTCATAATAAAATGTAGAAAAATCTAATTTCAGTGTACTTACTGTCTAACTGATCGTATTAAGGTCTAGTATTTTAATAAAATATTAACTTTCCAAAAAATATCTTAAATCAAAAAGTCATTTTTTAACCCCTTAATTAAATGATTAAAATAATCCAGAAAATACCAAAATTCAATAAATCATTTAAAATTCCAGAAAACATTAATTTGAACTTAAAACCAGCAACCAACTAATTCTAATTAAAATTTAATCAACCTTTAAACCTTAATCAAACTCAAATCATTTAATTATATCGGGTACCACTGGGTAACTCAGGCCTACGAGGCTATTAAATTAGCCCCAAGGAAGGTGAAATAAACTTCACGGCCTCGGTGTGAAACAAAGGTGATATCCAACAAACAATTAAAATCAAATTTAAAAATCAATTTCAAGTCACTAATATTTAAATTTAAATTAAATCTTCCCTTAAACCTTCAACCAACTAGAACTTTAAACAACTTCAATCAAATCATCCTATTTAGGATATATCAAAGCCACACAGCCTACTTCACACACTTTAGATGGTTTGCTAGGACAACCAACTTTAGTCTTAGGTTAGGCCGGTGTTTACTTTTCTGCTACTTGCGTGTACCGGGTTTTCCGTGGTTTTCATTGCATGCTGGTTGCTAGATTTAAGTAATTAATGTTGATGTGATTGTTTATTTATTTACTGCACTCTGAGTTGATTGATTGTACGTTAGATCTACCCTTAGGTTAGGAACGATTTGTACTAATTTAATCTTATGCAGGTGGCCATGCTCATACAGGGCATAAATTAAAGGGGGCAAAATTATAATTATTAAATTGCACAGGTGCTCCAGAAAATTGCTTAAGTCCCCCTTTAAATCAAAAAGAGCATGGCCAAGCGTGGCTGTGATTGAGTATTTTAAATTTTAATATATTAACTGCTTGGGATGTCAAATATAAACTGTTGATTATTAGGATAACCCTGCAGGTTGTTGAGTCTAGATTTTTAATTTCAATTTATGTAATTTGATTTAAATTGAGTTGTAATGTTTAAAGTGATTTGAGATTGAGATATTTAAACATCCAATTTGGAATCCAAAGAGGAAGGAACATCCCTTAGGGGAGAGTTCCTATCCATTTGGAGATCCAAAATTAGGATGAAGTTCAAGTATCCAAAGAGAAAAGATAACACCCCTATCTAGGGGGAGTTTCTTTTCATTTGGATATCCAGACCCGACGATCCAAGGAGTTCTAAGGAAACGAAGAAGTGAAGAACGAGAAGAATCTCAAATCTCAAAGTCACTTGAGTCTTAGGAGTAGAATCCGGGTTGTAGTCAGTGGTACCCGGCCACTTTACTTTACTGCAGACCCTGGGTTGTATTATTAAGGGCACTTGCCTATGGACTTTCAGTTTGAGCATTTATTTAATTAATTTAATTAAATGTTGATTTGATTACTTGATGTTGATTGCGATTAAGGACTTGCATGCTTTTAGTAGTTTTTTTTTGCGTTCATTGCATGTCGATTTTGATTTAGCCTGGAACCCGATCGGAGGCTCGTGAGGGTACGGTCATTAACCTTTTCTACTTAAACAAAATTTAAAATTTTAAGCTCAGATAGAAACTCTAACGCTCTTAAGAAGTAAGGCGGACTCGCCGGGAGTTTTTCATGCATACATATTGACTTTTCTCATCCGTGTTAGGCACCTCCCCGCCTGCGGGTTCTGGCAGACCACCTGACCTATTAGGGTGCAGTTCTGTCCAAGGGGATGTTGTGCAATCTTTAGGATAAAACCTATTTTTAAGCCTATTTTAAAACTTCTTCATTTTGATTTAAGCATTTCATCGAGTCAACTAGCATGCATTGCATTAGATACAAATTAAAAATTGAGTCTAAATCTTTAATTGCATTTCTAGCTTAAGCATTTAACCCAAAATATGTTAAGGGGTCAATTAGGATCTGCTCTAGATGTCGACCCTAACTCTTTAAACCAATCTTAATTAATGTCCCTAACCACTCTACATTTAAAGACTTTGACTCATGGTTTTAAAGCGTTTAGGTGGTTTAGCTGGCTCCCCAATCCAGGCCGGGGTAAGTCCAGGATTACATTTGCATTAGCTAGGTTCTGGGTCACTGATTCTCAGCACCCATTTTAGACTTAGGTTCTGAGGCAAATGTTCAATCTTAAGACCTCAATCTTCCGGGAATCTAATTCCCACTTTCTAATAAAATTGATCACTTAAACATTAAATATCTTTCAATCTAATTCAAGCCCAACACTTAGGATAGGTTGGGGTGTTTCTGAAGCAATTCAGAATCTCAAAACACCTCCTACTCTTCTTCCTTTGACTCCAGAAATAACTGCTCAAATTTGATCCAATCCCATTTGAAAATTCAAGTCCTTAACCTTCTTTGATATCAATCTTTGAAATCTTAAAGAAAATTCGTATCGCTATTTTAATCGAGAGTATTCGTAGGAAATTTTTGGTTTCCTACGATGTATTTAACTACGAGGGCTTGCGCTCGTAGGAGATTTAGAAACCCAGACCAGATTTTCAAAATCAAGTTTTCAAAACCCTCAATTAACTTTCTTTGGGAAAATCAAACTCGACGATCATTATTGTCATTTTCAAACTATCAATAGTGATTGATAACTTCTTTCTACGGAAGGATATATCAATTACTATCGTAGACTTGATTGTGAGATCAATGATCTTCTTATCCAAATTATTGTAGTTAAATATCTGATTGAATACTCATTTTGACCCTTTGGGGTCATATGTAGTTCTTTCTTAAATTTGACTACGATAATCAGGATAAATCAAGATTTATAATCTGAACCTATTAGGGAACGATATGTTCAGCTTTCGAGGTGATATATCATTCATAATAAGTGTTCGATTATAAAATTTAAATTCCAGAAATTTAACTTTCCCAAAGAAAATTAAATACTTTTCAAAACAATATATTTTTTCAATCAAACAAAAAATGGCGACTCCACTGGGGACTATCTCTCTCTCCATCTTTAATAGCGGTATGAGTTTTGTTGCATCGGTAGTCTTGACTACCTTTCTTCCGTTGGTCCCTCTCCCATTTCTCCCTTGGGTGAGTGTGGTCAACTCAATTAAGACATGTGAAAAGAGAGGTGAGTGTAGGAAACCTCCCTCCAAGTTGGGCTTTGACATTTTGCCTCCAAATTTATTGGTAGAGCAAAAGAGTCAAGCCAAGCTTGTCAAAATCTTTTTGCATATGTTACAAACTCGCATGCGAATAGATCCCTGCATGCTAAGTTTCATATTTTACAAAAAATTCCTCAATCTCAAAATTTAGATTCAAAATTTCTTTAATTCAACCTAGATTCTGACATTTCACCCTAAGCTAGTCAGTGTGGCGAAAGAGTCAAGTCAAGGTTTCAAGATTTTCCTTTGAATTTTGTTAACCATTATGTTGAAAATAAAACTCAACATTTTTGAGTTTCAAAAGTCAAGGAAAATCTTTCAAATCAACTTCATTCGTCGTTGCTATGTGTCTTCTACAATATTCTATTGTAGTTGAACACATGCAATTCAAATTTAAAAATTCTCCAGTCAATTCTGGGCTTTGACATTTCACCCCTAAATTGCTTGGTGGGGTGCAAAGAGTCAAGCCTTAGGATCTTCAGGCTAATTTGGCACACCTACATATTTGAACAAAATTCAATATGTTGAGTTCCAAATTTTGAAGAGGATCCGTTCAATTCCAACCTTGAGTTTAAATCCGGATTCAAATTCAAATTCAATTTCAATTTAAATCCAACTTCAAGCTTGAATTTGAATTCAAGATTTAAATTTTAATTCAACCTCAAAACTGAATTCAATCTTAAGTTCAAATTCAATTTCAAACTTGAACTCAAATTTGATTCCAAACTTAAATTCAAACTTCATATTTGATTTCAAGGTCAAATTCGGGACTTTGACATTTTGACCCAAGTTAATTGGAGAAACGAAAAGAGTCAAGCCCGATCCCCAGATCTTTCATATCAATTTTATGCACCTACATGATTGAGTGAAACTCAGTCTGTTGAGTCATAAAATTTGAAGAAAGACACATTTGACTTGAGCCTCAAATTCAAATTTAACTTTGAATCCAAACATAATTTCAACCTGAAATTTGAATTCGATTTTCAACTTAAAGTCGATTCAATTTTCATCGGGACTTTGACATTTCGACCCAAGTCAATTGGTGAAATGAAAAGAGTCAAGCTCGATCCCTGGATCTTTCATATCAATTCTGTGTACCTATATGATTGAGCGAAACTCGATCTGTTGAGTCACAGAATTTGAAGAAAGGTCCATTCGACTTCAACCTTAGGTTCAAATTCAAATTCAACTTTAAATCAAAATATAATCTCAACTTTAAGTTTGAATTTGATTGTCACCTCAAATTTTAAATTTAATTTTGAATTCAAGTTCGAGTTTGAACTTTGACATTTTGCCCAAAGTTAATTGGTGTAGCGAAAGGGTCGGGTTCATCCCTTAAGTCCTTGTCAATTCTACGAACCACTATTTTGAATTTAAGCTTAACATGATTGAATTATCAAGTTTTGAATAACATTAATCAAGTTTAAAATTCAAGTTCAATTCAAGATTAACTAATTCGAATCATTGTTCATTAATTTTAGGATTTAAGCACTCAAATGGCTGGGAAACTCATTTTCTCTCTAGATAAAAACTTGATAGTCGAAGGAATCACTTCAGGTAATTTCATTCAGTTTGAAATGCAATTCCAAGACTTTAAGTTATCAGTCGATGGAGAAGAAATGATTGATCTGTCTGCTGGAATACGAAGGAATATCCCTTTGGTTGAGATTACTTTAGGGTCAGGAGTTGACTCCCCCATCTCTGAGATGGAGGCTGTTGTCACCCCTTTACCCACTGTATCTTTTACTGAGAAGGATAACAACCAGAAGTCAATAACGATAGAAGAGCTACCATCTCAACCTGAGATCGGGTCAAGTTCTAGTACCCCTACCGTCAGCAAGGCTAGCAAGAATAAAATGAAGAACTACCTTCGTAGAGTCAGAAAGAAGGTTGTCAAGGCCAGGAAGACTGCTGAGGCGAAAGCCTTAAAGCACGTCAAGTCCGAGGCTAATCAAAAGTTCGTTGCTCCTTCTACAAACCCCTTCCCTGGTGGAAATCATTTCCACCCTTCTCCTGTTACTCAAAGGAGGGAGGTTGTAGAGATGAGAGCACGATCTTCAATACATCTTCTTGACTACTACATGGCGAGAATCAATCAAGCCAGAACTGAACAAACTCCAGCACCAGGCCCTAGGCCCCCAGTTGAAGGTTATGACCCATCCACTCTACTAGATGATGTTAGGTCACGTTTCTATACGTGTCCCACTACATCAACTAGAGAGGAGGAGGTGTAGAAACCACTCGGGGTGCCACTCTCCTAATTACTAGACCACTAGTAATAAGAAAGGGGAAATAATTTAGGATTATATCAGATAGTGATACCGTTAAAATTCAACTTTCAACGAGGTCCTATCGAGATAAATCTTTTGATTAAAGTGATGCAATGACTTCTAACGATAGTGCAGACCCAATAATAGTCTCTCCCTCCAAGGAGATCGTAGGAATTTAATTTCGTACTATTAGGGTCTTGCCACCTAGATTTGTAATTCCTTTTTAAGGAGAGCTTCCAATTTCTCAAGTGTATTAATTTCAAATTTCAAGATAATTGAATCATCTTTTTAATGAGAATTGACCTCTATTTGAAGTCTTAAGCAGGAGTTGACTCCAAATGTTTGAATACACCTCCCTCCCATCTCTTTTGTGGGATTGATTCAACTGTTGAGTTAAATCGATATCGAACTTAAGTTGATATCTGAAATGAAAATCTTTTTAATCATCTCGCAATTTTCAATCTTAGATAGATATCTCTTGCGTGTTTAAAATCTGTTCAATGATTTTCAAAAGTTAAGCCAATATTCATTTTAAAAGACCGGGTCCTACCCTGAGGATTATTCGTCCTTGCATAAGAGAATGAGTTTTCTTCTCTTATACTCGAGATGTAATCTCGGTATTGAAATAGAGAAGGTGTAACCTCTTCTTAAATTCAATTGAATTCAAAAGATGCGCAAAATGCGTCAACAATCAAGAAATGCACAAAGTGCACCAAAAATCAAAAAGATGCGCAATTGGCGCCACAAGTTAAGAAATAGTGCAAAATGTACTATAAATCAAAAGATGTGCAAAGTGCGCCACCAAGAAAAGAAAGAATGAAAGAGGCTCCCTTCTGCTAAATTCTTCAATCTCAAAAGACCCAGTTAAATTTAAATTGCTTGATTTTGAAAGTCTTGAATCCAAAATTTTCACCAGGCATCGATATTCTATCAAGATACAAAAATCTCTCGTGCTAAAGAATTGAAAAGAAAAAATTTCTATATTCAACTTAAACCTCTTTGAAATTGATTTTAATTCAAAATATTTAAGGGAGACCCCAGTTTAGTTTCTACGAAACTTGGTCTGGGTCAACAAAACCTAAATCCTCAAATCTTTTCAGGTTTATTTGAGTCACTCAAACTTTTCACTGTACTTCTGAATTTGTTCCCGTTTGTCGTTCCGACAGGGTCCAAATACTTAGAGGAAGTTTTCTGATAAGAAGAATGAATCTTCTACTCTTGATAAAAATTCAAAATCTGGTCCTTGAGAAGTGTGTGTAAGCCCTTCTGCATAGGCATTTTTTTTTTCTTTTTTTTTTCTACTAGGCCTTCTTTATAAAATTACACTCTATGCTGGGTCCGAGCTTAATCCCACTGGAGGAGTATTTTATAATGCTGGAAATTGTTGTTCAAAATCAAACCACACCCTGTGCTGGGTCCTAGATCATTCTGATCTAGAGGCGTAGTTCCCTTTGTTGGGACTTGCTATCCAAAATCAAACTATAGTTGAGCAAAGTGCCCGACTCCAATTCGAGGAGCTCAAGGGCATCAAATAAAAATTAATACATGCTCAACAAAGTTTGAAAGTTCATAAGTCACGTTTGATTTAAGTTATTGATAAGTTGTGTCACTTTAGAACTCCCCAAGTAGGAGACTTGGTCGTAGTCTTTTGTAGACCACTTCTAATCCATTATAAATTTAATGGAAAGCTTGAGTCAATGTTGACTGGATCGTTCATGACGATCTTTGAGGAAATTTTTCCTTTAACTGATCAATCCTGAAGAATGCCACCCAATATTTTAAACATCGGGGAGGCTCTTCAGGAAGTACCATGCCAGATGAGTGTCAAACTTAAAATTAAATTCAAAACATTTCAAATTCAAAATCAAATTCAAACAATTCAAAATCAAATTCAAACAAATCAAAATTGAGCCAAACACAATCGAAATTCAAAATTCAAAATCAAATTCAAGATGAATCAAAATCAAATCAACTTTCAAATTCAAATTTTAAAATTCAAAATAATTCAAATCAAATTCAAAACACATCACAAATTCAAAACCTTTCAAACTCAAATTCATCAAATCAAGTTTTAAATTTAAACATCTTCAGATTCAAAAAAATTTTAATCAAATTCAAGTTCAAACATCATTCAAATTTCAAATTCCAGAATTCAAATATCAAATTCCAGAATTCAAATCCGATCCTCTATATAGAGCAAGTTTCCTCTATATACGATCAATCCAGACCCGATCCTCTATGTGGAGCAAGTTTCCTTCACATATGATCATTCTAGACTCGATCCTCTGTATAGAGCAAGTTTCCTCTATACATGATCATTCCAGATCCGATCCTCTGTATAGAGCAAGTTTCCTCTATATACGATCATTCCAGACTCGATCCTCTGTATAGAGCAAGTTTCCTCTATACATGATCATTCCAGATCCGATCCTCTGTATAGAGCAAGTTTCCTCTATATACGATCATTCCAGACCCGATCCTCTGTATAGAGCAAGTTTCCTCTATATACGATCATCCTGACCCGATCCTCTGTATAGAGCAAGTTTCCTCTATACACGATCATCCAGACTTGATCCTCTGTGTGAAGCAAGTTTCCTTCACATACGATCAATCCAGACTCGATCCTCTATATAGAGCAAGTTTCCTCTATATACGATCAATCCAGACCCGATCCTCTATATAGAGCAAGTTTCCTCTGTATACGATCAATCCAGACCCGATCCTCTATATAGAGCAAGTTTCCTCTGTATACGATCATTCCAGATCCAATTCTGTGCGAAGCAATGCTTCCATCTCACAAGATCATCCAGTTTGCTTTTCCTTAAGGTTAGATGTGAGTCATCGTGCTTTCTATCCTTAGGATTAGATCCGCTAGTGGTGGAGTACGCCCTTCGTGGCACCATCGTAGTGTCTTCCAGTTTCCTTTTCCCTTAAGGTTAGATGTGAGTCATCGTGCTTTCTTTCCTTAGGATTAGATCTTCTAGTGGTGGAGTACGCCCTCTGTGGCACCATCCTAGGTTCAAAATTCAAATCTGACCTTCTGTGGAAGCAAAGCTTCCTTCCCTCAGGGTCCTCCAGTCTTCTTTTCCTTAAGGACAGATGTGAGTCATCTTGCTTTCTTTCCTTAGGATTATATTTACTAGTGATGGATAACGCCCTCTGCGGCACCATTCTAGTTTCAAAATTTTAAATCTTTAAGTCTAATCTCCTATATGAAGCAATATTACCTTCCTATGAGATCATCCAGCTCTTCTCTTCCTTAGAGTAAGTATTCTCCTTCTCTTAGGATTTGACTTCCTAGTGATGGAGTAAGTCCTCTATGGCACCGTCCTGGAATCAATCTCAATCAAGCTTTCTTTTCTTTAGGGCTAGGTATTTCTCCCTTCCCTTAGGATTAGATCTACTAGTGGTAGAGTACGCCCTTTGTGGCACTGCCCTAGTATCAAAATTCAAACTTGATCCTCTGTAGTTAGGAATTCTTCCCTTCTATATGATCATCCAGATTTTTCTTTTCCTGTAAGAATAGGATTCTTTCCCTTCCTTAGGATTAGATCCACTAGTGGTAGAGTACGCTATTTCCAGCACTACCTTAGTATCCTTTCAAATCTAGTTTTCTAAGGTTAGGATTTTCCTTTCCCTTAGAATCAAATTCATACTTGATCCTCTATAGTTAGGAGTTCTTCCTTTCTATACGATCATCCAAGCCTTCTTTTCCTTAGGGATAGGTTTTCTTCCTTCTCCTAGGACTAGATCTACTAGTGGTAGAGTACGCTGTCTCCAGCACTACCCTAGTATCATTTCAAATTTAATTTTCTGAGGTTAGGATTTCCTTTCCCTTAGAATCAAATTCAGATTTAATCCTTTATAGTTAGGAGTTCTTCCTTCCTATAGGATCACCTAGACTTCCTTCTCCTTTAGGGATAGATTCTTCCTTCCCCTTAGGATTAGACCCACTAGTGGTAGAATATGCTTTTTCTAGCACTATCCTAGTATCTATTCAAACTCTGATTCCCCAGGGATAAATTTATTTTTCCCTTAGGATCAAAACTCCAGACTTGGCCATTCTATTCGGTCAACACCAATATGTGCAATAGAACTACATTCTATTACACATATTGGGGGTCCATTTGTTGACCTCATTTTTGTATGAGGTCAGTAGGACCAATCCAGACCTTAGGATCTTTCCAATACTTAGGATCAATCTTAACCCTAGGATCAATCTGATCTTAGATCAATCCAAACTTTAAGATCAATACAAATTCGAATCAATCCTGACCCCAGATCAATACAATTTAAGACAAATCTAGATTCTAGGATTCTCCTAGATATTTAGACCCTAGGATCTATTCTAGACCCTAGGATTCTACCTGACTCTAGATCATATGATCCTCTTAGACCCTAGGATTCTCCTAGACTTCAGACCCTAGGATCTATTCTAGACCCTAGGATTCTACCTGATTCTAGATTATATGATCTATTCTAGACCCTAGGATTTCCTTAAGCTGATTTGGACCCTAGGACCTATTCTAAACCCTAGGATTCCTCTAGATCAGTCCAAACTTCAATTCAATCTAGACTTAATTCAAACCATATCATTCAAACTCAAAATCCAATTCAAAACCAGATTTCCAGATTCAAATCCAAGGCCAAAGGTCTAAGTCCTAAAAGCCTTTTCCAGCAAATCTTTGAACATTTCAAAACCCTATCAAATGACCTCTGATTCAAGATCTGTCAGTTCCACACTGATGTGACATGTCTCTAGAGGTAACTCTCCAAATTTGAGCTCATTCTGAGATCTCTAATCCCGGAAACTGAATTGAAATCCAAAGGCTGTAAAACCTTCAAATATTTACAGTCTATGCCACTGGACCTGCCATCTAGTGGATCTTGACCCAGGAGCCTTCTACAAAGCCTCCAATCACCTCCAGACCCTTGATTATGATTCATTGAGCAATAAACTGTATTTTTTTGGACTCAATTTGACCCCCAGTTGACCAAGGGTCAAAATGACCAAAATGCCCCTATGGGGTGTAACTGGTCACTTGAACCAAATGAGCTCCAAATCAAATGCAGTCACTTCCAGCAAATTTCAAACGTCAAACCAAATCCATTGAACCCAGAACCAGCCCCTGTGTCAACCTGGTTGACCAAGTCAACCAGGGTTGACCTAGAAGGCTCCTTTAAGGTCAAAACAGGTCATTTTGACCAAATGACCTCCCCAGACCTCGGGACCACTTCCATTAGTCTCCAAATGTTATTTCAAATCTGTTGAACTCATTTCTAGACCCTAGACCCACCTTGTTGACCAAGTCAATCAGGGTTGACCTAAAGGCCCATTAAGGGCCCAAATAGGTCATTTTGACCAAATGACCTCCTCAGACCTTGAGACCACCACCAGTAGACTCAGAATGTCATTCTGAACTGGTCAGACCCATTCCCTGACCCTGGGTCAACCTGGTTGACCAAGTCAACCTAGTTGACCCATGTAGCCCATTAAGAGCCCAAATAGGTGATTTGACCCAAATGACCTATTCAAACCCTCAAACCACTTCTACCAGACTTTAAATATTATTTGAAATTGATTTAGTCCAGACCCTGGCTCTGGGTCAGCCTGGTTGACCAAGTCAACCTAGGTTGACCAGTTCAAGCCCTTGAGCTTTTCCACTTTAAATCAAACATCAAATGCATTCAAATCTCATTCAAATTTCATTCAAATGTACCCTTGATGATTTGGGTTGAATTGAACACCTTGACCCAATCACTAGTTGACTTGGTCAACCATACTCATATATGGTCAAATCTAGTCAACATAAAATCCAAGCACCACATATATTCAAATCCCATTTAAGTAAACTTCAAAACCCTTCAATTTTAGTCTAATGCAAATTTTAAATATCCATGAACATACCATGACTCATATCATGGTCAATTTGACCAAGTCAAACCTTTAAAAATCTTGGTCAAATGTTTATGATTTTGGTTTAATCACTCAAACTACTTATAGGCTGCCTTAGAATCCTTCCAATTAGCATTTAAGACTCCCCTACTGCCACCTCAGCTTCCCTTTTGACTATTGACTAGTCAACCTAGTCAACAAAAGGGTTTTAAGGGCTTTAAATGATCAATTAACCTCTTAAAGCAAATCTCCTCCATTCCAAATCATTCCAGCAACTCTAATCAATTTCCAGAAAGCCCTGAAATTCTTTCTAATCCATAGATTAGAAGTTAACCAGCCCAAACGGTCCCAAAGTGATTATGCAAGGACAAATTCCCCTTTACACCTAATGTCCTTGTTGTCCTTTGATTCTCCTGCTCCCTAACCGTTTGGGGACAGATGGCAATATCCTAGCAGCACCCCAAAGCTATCCTAGCCGTCTATTCAAGCAGAGAATAATAGAATAGGGCAAAAGGTCCTTTGGAGCTATCATTCTTGATCTAACCCTCTCTCACTACTTCAACATCCTCAAGCCTATCTAAGATTTCGTTCAAGCTCCCTAGAGTTTCTTCAAGCCCTCCCGACCAAAACTCAGCCGTCAGAAGCCACCGCCGGTGAGTTTCCGGCCACCTCAAGCCCAAATCCGCCCAAGGAGATGTATAGCTCGATCTAGACGTTCTTAAGGCTCGATTTCTTCTACAAACCTAAGCGTGGACAGTCAACAAGCTCAGAAATGTCTTAAACGGGTTAAACCGTCCATTAAATTGAGGTAAATCCCTAAACCTAGCTTAGGACACCTAGGTTTAATTAGCGACTTATTAAGCCTGTTTTAAGTTATAAATTTAATTCCACATTAATTCTGTTCATGAGTACAACTCATGTTTAAAATTTCATATGATTTGATTACCTGAGTAAAGAGAACGAGCGTTTTATCTGATTTCTAGGGTTTTGGTTAATCCGCATGAACTAGGCTTAATCTGAACTGTTGATCTCTCGATTAACGGTCCAGATCAAGTCATTTAATCGTCAGATCAACCCCGCGGTCCGCCCTTCCGTTTATTTCATCATCCGGCTTGATCAGAGCCGTCTAATCCAGACGGCGGATTATCGAACGGACAGAGTTGGTTGCTGACGCGGATAAGTAAAGCCGCGTGGGACCCACACGCCTTTATCATCCGCGGGTAATGATTGGCGGCGGTGCCAATCATTGCCAATGATTGGGCGCCGCCGCTGCGGTTTGCAGCGCCCAATCAAAGGGCGCCGCGTGGCGCCACCGTTTTTTTTTTTTTTTTTTTTCTTAATTTCTAATTATTATTTTTTTTAAATTAGATTTTAATTAACAGAAATTAAAAAAAAATTTTAATTTAATTTCAGACTTAAGATTAATATATTATGTATATTATAATCTTTAAAAATAAAATAAAATAATCTAATTTAAGTTTATTATTAATTTAAAATATTTTATGTTATTTCAAATATGAATTATTAATTATCTCAAATTAATATTTAATTTAATTAAATAAAATATCTTCAAAATTTTAGAAATTTGATTTTGAATTTTTTTTTATTTAAATTATAATATGAATTTCAAATGTTTTAAAATCAAAACCAAAATTAACATATTTAATATTGTTTAAATGATCTTTGTCATTTAAATAATTAAATAATTAACTAATATTTGATTAATTCAATGTTAAATCACTAAATAAATTTTTTTTTTTATTTCAAAAGGTTTAATGATTAAAGAACTATTTTAAAACATTACTATTTTGAAACTAAGTCAATTTAAAATATACTTTATATTTTAATTAATTAAGTAATTAAATACTAATTAGTATTTAATTAAAGTTAAATAATTTAAAATTTTAAATATATATATATATATATATTGAAATTCTACTTTAAAAATTTTAATTTAAACTTTAAGATTCAAAACTTTAATTATTTCAAATCATTTGAATCATTTTAATTTTTTTTCAATATTTACATAATAGTTAATTAATATTATATTAAATATTTTTCAAAAAATTTATTATTTTCAAATTACATTTAAGGTCAGTGGATCTCTCAAACTATTTAAACTTAAAATATTTTTAATTATCTTATTTTAAAACTTATATTATTATATATAGGTTTTATATATAAGTATATTTTAAAACCCATTTTAAAATTATATGTATTTAAATCCTTAAACCTTGAGAGATCACATGAAAGTTTGAGCATAGATTGAGCTTGATTGAATAGAATTTATGTGGAGTGATGATTAATCAATGAATAATTACATAATTAATTATTCATTGATTAATCTTTCAATTAATCAAATTTTAACTTGATTTGTATGTGTAGGTGCACACACCACTTAGTCTTAGGGCTCTCTTAGATCTAGGAATGATTGTGTTTATATGTGTGCATATCATGCATGTTATGTCAAGGGTTAGTGAAACCTTGATTCAAACCCAATTAAACTTAGTGCCATCCTTAAGGACAATAATCAAGGACTTTGCTTAGAGAATTTAGAAAAATTTCAATAATTAGGATTGACCCCCTATTGACTTGAAACTCAAACCATTTGAATTTAGTGACACTCTAACCCTTAGAAAAATTTCCCACTGACTTTTGAGATCATTAAGCCTCCTAATTAACCTAATCAAGTTTAAACCTTAATTAAGCCCTTAAACCTTCCAGAAATTCTAATAAATCAAAATTAAATCCAAAAAATACAATCATCCCCTCTAACTGACCAGAATTAAGCCCTTAATCAATGAAAAATAAAAGCCCCTTGACTGGACTTCAAAATTGAGTTTAATTTAAGTTTAATTGAAATTCAATAGTTAATTAATTTAATTAATTAAAAATAATTAAAAATTCCAGAAAATTTCCAAACACTTGGAAATCACTCCTTAGGTCATTCCTGACCTTTGGAGTTGATTTCAAGAAGTTTGGAGGTCATTTGGATTCAAATCATAAAAATGGTCTCTAATTAAACAATTTAAATAATTCGATAAATAGTAAAAACTTCAAAATATCATAACTAATTCAAATGAACTCCAAATTGAACAAACTCAAAGGCATACAACTCATCTTAAGCTCTAATATTTGTTAAAAATGTTAAGTTTCCAGAAATCAATCAAATTTGAAAAAGTCAACTTTTGGTCAAACTTAGTTCAAAATCAAGTCAAAACTTCAAACCTTCATAATAAAATGTAGAAAAATCCAATTTCAGTGTACTTACTGTCTAACTGATCGTATTAAGGTCTAGTATTTTAATAAAATATTAACTTTCCAAAAAATATCTTAAATCAAAAAGTCATTTTTTAACCCCTTAATTAAATGATTAAAATAATCCAGAAAATACCAAAATTCAATAAATCATTCAAAATTCCAGAAAACATTAATTTGAACTTAAAACCAGCAACCAACTAATTCTAATTAAAATTTAATCAACCTTTAAACCTTAATCAAACTCAAATCATTTAATTATATCGGGTACCACTGGGTAACCCAGGCCTACGAGGCTATTAAATTAGCCCCAAGGAAGGTGAAATAAACTTCACGGCCTCGGTGTGAAACAAAGGTGATATCCAACAAACAATTAAAATCAAATTTAAAAATCAATTTCAAGTCACTAATATTTAAATTTAAATTAAATCTTCCCTTAAACCTTCAACCAACTAGAACTTTAAACAACTTCAATCAAATCATCCTATTTAGGATATATCAAAGCCACACAGCCTACTTCACACACTTTAGATGGTTTGCTAGGACAACCAACTTTAGTCTTAGGTTAGGCCGGTGTTTACTTTTCTGCTACTTGCGTGTACCGAGTTTTCCGTGGTTTTCATTGCATGCTGGTTGCTAGATTTAAGTAATTAATGTTGATGTGATTGTTTATTTATTTACTGCACTCTGAGTTGATTGATTGTACGTTAGATCTACCCTTAGGTTAGGAACGATTTGTACTAATTTAATCTTATGCAGGTGGCCATGCTCATACAGGGCATAAATTAAAGGGGGCAAAATTATAATTATTAAATTGCACAGGTGCTCCAGAAAATTGCTTAAGTCCCCCTTTAAATCAAAACGAGCATGGCCAAGCGTGGCTGTGATTGAGTATTTTAAATTTTAATATATTAACTGCTTGGGATGTCAAATATAAACTGTTGATTATTAGGATAACCCTGCAGGTTGTTGAGTCTAGATTTTTAATTTCAATTTATGTAATTTGATTTAAATTGAGTTGTAATGTTTAAAGTGATTTGAGATTGAGATATTTAAACATCCAATTTGGAATCCAAAGAGGAAGGAACATCCCTTAGGGGAGAGTTCCTATCCATTTGGAGATCCAAAATTAGGATGAAGTTCAAGTATCCAAAGAGAAAAGATAACACCCCTATCTAGGGGGAGTTTCTTTTCATTTGGATATCCAGACTCGACGATCCAAGGAGTTCTAAGGAAATGAAGAAGTGAAGAATGAGAAGAATCTCAAATCTCAAAGTCACTTGAGTCTTAGGAGTAGAATCCGGGTTGTAGTCAGTGGTACCCGGCCACTTTACTTTACTGCAGACCCTGGGTTGTATTATTAAGGGCACTTGCCTATGGACTTTCAGTTTGAGCATTTATTTAATTAATTTAATTAAATGTTGATTTGATTACTTGATGTTGATTGCGATTAAGGACTTGCATGCTTTTAGTAGTTTTTTTTGGCGTTCATTGCATGTCGATTTTGATTTAGCCTGGAACCCGATCGGAGGCTCGTGAGGGTACGGTCATTAACCTTTTCTACTTAAATAAAATTTAAAATTTTAAGCTCAGATAGAAACTCTAACGCTCTTAAGAAGTAAGCCCGGACTCGCCGGGAGTTTTTCATGCATACATATTGACTTTTCTCATCCGTGTTAGGCACCTCCCCGCCTGCGGGTTCTGGCAGACCACCTGACCTATTAGGGTGCAGTTCTGTCCAAGGGGATGTTGTGCAATCTTTAGGATAAAACCTATTTTTAAGCCTATTTTAAAACTGCTTCATTTTGATTTAAGCATTTCATCGAGTCAACTAGCATGCATTGCATTAGATACAAATTAAAAATTGAGTCTAAATCTTTAATTGCATTTCTAGCTTAAGCATTTAACCCAAAATATGTTAAGGGGTCAATTAGGATCTGCTCTAGATGTCGACCCTAACTCTTTAAACCAATCTTAATCAATGTCCCTAACCACTCTACATTTAAAGACTTTGACTCATGGTTTTAAAGCGTTTAGGTGGTTTAGCTGGCTCCCCAATCCCGGCCGGGGTAAGTCCAGGATTACATTTGCATTAGCTAGGTTCTGGGTCACTGATTCTCAGCACCCATTTTAGACTTAGGTTCTGAGGCAAATGTTCAATCTTAAGACCTCAATCTTCCGGGAATCTAATTCCCACTTTCTAATAAAATTGATCACTTAAACATTAAATATCTTTCAATCTAATTCAAGCCCAACACTTAGGATAGGTTGGGGTGTTTCTGAAGCAATTCAGAATCTCAAAACACCTCCTACTCTTCTTCCTTTGACTCCAGAAATAACTGCTCAAATTTGATCCAATCCCATTTGAAAATTCAAGTCCTTAACCTTCTTTGATATCAATCTTTGAAATCTTAAAGAAAATTCGTATCGCTATTTTAATCGAGAGTATTCGTAGGAAATTTTTGGTTTCCTACGATGTAATTAACTACGAGGGCTTGCGCTCGTAGGAGATTTAGAAACCCAGACCAGATTTTCAAAATCAAGTTTTCAAAACCCTCAATTAACTTTCTTTGGGAAAATCAAACTCGACGATCATTATTGTCATTTTCAAACTATCAATAGTCATTGATAACTTCTTTCTACGGAAGGATATATCAATTACTATCGTAGACTTGATTGTGAGATCAATGATCTTCTTATCCAAATTATTGTAGTTAAATATCTGATTGAATACTCATTTTGACCCTTTGGGGTCATATGTAGTTCTTTCTTAAATTTGACTACGATAATCAGGATAAATCAAGATTTATAATCTGAACCTATTAGGGAACGATATGTTCAGCTTTCGAGGTGATATATCATTCATAATAAGTGTTCGATTATAAAATTTAAATTCCAGAAATTTAACTTTCCCAAAGAAAATTAAATACTTTTCAAAACAATATATTTTTTCAATCAAACACCCGTAAGTTAATAACTTCAAAGTGTGGAAGCCAGTAACCTACAAGTCCTAAGGTTCATAATTATAATACTACCATTCTCTCATATAGTATATATTGGTTACATATTAATCATTTATTAAGTGATTTAAAATATAGTTGTTATGAAGAATGTGTTAGTTTTAATACCCCAAATTCTTTTGAAGTATTTAAACCCACATCTTAAGTCTTATAAATCAAATACATGTATACTCTCCAAAAGGAATCAAGCATAATATATAAAGCTTTTGCTTATAAAGAATTTATTAAAGACCTATCAATCCAATGTTATTATGCCTTCCAAAAGGAGATAAACATAATCTATAAAGGCCTTTGATTTAATTATTTAATATTTACTTAAAGAATTCATTTAATTAAATTGGATTTAATAAAGTGAATTATTAAATTTTATTTGGTTTAGTTGATTAAAATTTTTTTAATGTTCACTAAGTTTCATTTGATTTATTTAATTTTTTAATGATTTATTCAAATTTGTAATAAACTTAAATTAATTTATTTTAATCATTAAGTTTAATTATTTTATTTAAATTTCACTATATAAATTCTTATTATGACTTTACAAGAGTCTTTTCGTAGTCAAGGGTTTCTATTTCTTCTATAAGAGAGCTTAGAGAGAGAGCATTAACAAAGGGAGAGAGAGGGTGAGGTTGTGTAAGAGGAAAAAAATCCTTGAGGGAGTTAAGGGGGTATGATAGGGGTTTTCACATGGTTTCTCTGGCTGACCTACACTTGAGGTCATATGGTTGTGTTGGTATGTCTCTTGAGTAGTGTTATGTGAAGCAAAAACTTTGAAGGCCAAAGATCATCGATGACTTCACCGACTGAGGAGGTGAAAGAATGACTTGATGACTCTGCCAGATCAAGGAGGTGAAAGGAGGATACAATGACTCTGTCAAAATGAGGAGGTGAAAGAAGGACTCGACAAATCTGTTGTCTAAAGAGGTGAAAGGAGTACACGGCAGATCTGCTGTATCGAGGAGGTGAAAAGACGGATTCTTTGGGTGTCAAGAGTTTGTAAATGTGCATTCTTTGCCTATGGAAAGGGAGGAGGGCTTCCCCGCCAAGCTATAGGCTGAAGGAGAGTCACTTTGTTAGTGCAATACCCGAAGAGAAGACAATCAAGGAGTGGATGTAGGTCAGGTTAACCGAACCACTATAAAAATTAGTTTGCATCTCCTTACTTTTTTGCATTAAAATTCTATATTTTATTTCCTTACAATTTAATATTCGACACTCTGGTTTGATTGTGATTTCACTTGTGATAGTAGGTTTTCATGATTGACTGTGATTCATATTAGTTTTAAAAGAAACAAAAAATAAAAAAGAAAAATAAAATAAAAAATTTGTATTAGTTTTCTACAAAATCTAAAAATACAAAAATCAAATTTATTTTGAGTTATGTGGTGAGTTAATCTATTTCATTTATTCAAACGCTTCCACATGAAATCTGAATTTGGTATTTAATTTAAAAGATTTTTAAAGAAATTTTTAAATTACCAATTCACCTCCCCTCTTGGTGTGCCATTTTATGTTCAACTGGTGTTATAACTACTTATTGAAATTTTAGTTCCCATGAGAATAAAATAATCTTAATATCACTCTAGTACTACTCCTATGAATTGCTCAATTTAACTTATTGCAAAATTCAAAAGGTGGTTCTAATTTAGGTAAACAATTAAGATTATTAAAAGAAGTTTCTATATTCAAAGTACTCTGAACTTATGATAGTTAAGAGTTCATGCTAACAAAAGTTAATCGCTTTTTTTTTGTGTGGACTAAAGCGTATGTAACTCCTTGTCACTGTCAAGCTCATTGGAGCTTTTAACAAAGATTCACTTTACTATAATTATTCTATCTTCTTAATGATCCAAAATTTTTATACACCATATGTCTATGCATGGTAGAAACTTATTCTAGTTCCCTAATTAATTACACTATACTTTTGTTAAGGTAGATCACACTAAGTTTCAAATTTGTGTATAGCCTATACACAAACTAAATTAAGTATGAAGAAACTAGAAACAATATTGCATTAGTCAAAGTTCTGAGATATAACCTATGCAAACATGATTCTCAACTTATCATAAGCATAGATAGGAATCTTAGCCAAACATTACAATAAAAATAAACAAAGTAAATTCCATTTCAATTCAAACACAAGTAAAAGATTTTATAAAAAAAAAGGAAAGATAGAACTAGGACTATCTTGCAAACTCAATTACAGACTCCCCTTACCATGGATCCTACTTCCCTTAACATACATACACTTTCTCACCTCCACTGACTATTCCTAGGACTAAATACAAGTGTAAAATATGCTAGCCCCCCATAAAATATTTGTCCAAGCTAATTATATTTAATATTCATAACTAGCACTTGCACCACAATGCTTCTAATATTAGCATTATGGCACTCTCATTTTGAACTAAAGTTGCAAAAATGTTACTTCAGTCTACTATGGCACTCTGACTGAATTAATGTGTTGCTTCCTAATTGTAACTGAATTAATTGCTACATTGTAACATTCAAGCAATTTACCACTTGTATGCCCATGTTAGCGACATGATGTGTAATAATTTTTTTAAATGATTTTTTAAATGAAAAATCTGAATTTCAACATCGTTCCTTGTCGTAGAGGAGAGAGTGAAGAGAGAGAAGGTTATTCGGGGCTTTTTCATCTATCAAATTTGTTCAGAGATTTCTTTAATTTATTGTAAGTAACTCAAATCTCATTTTAGTTTTCAATGACTTTGATTATTATATAGATTTTTTTGTATTAAACAAAATAATTATTTCCTACTGTATCTTGATTGTGGCATTTGCATAAGCAAGAAAGGCTAACTGTTAACACTATAAAATGGGTTGGTTATTAAAATATATTATCTTGCGTGGGAGAGTGGGCTGATGGGATTTCTTTTAAAAATGGTTTATGGTGTTATCCCAATTGTAGCATGTAATAGATGACCAATTACACCGACGGGCAGAGAGTGATGACTCTTTATTTATTTAATGAAGCCACCTATAATGGTAATTAATTAACTGGATAAGTGATATTTGATATGACTGATGACCAACTGAGAATGAGTTAGGGTGAAAGATGTTGAAAACATCATATTAAAGCTGGATGTCCTACCTTGTTAAATCATATATTAATTCATGCATATATTGATAGTGCTGATGACATTGATAGATACATTAATATCATTGATAGAATTGGATTTATTGATAATACATAAATATATGATGTATATGAATACATAATATAGATTTCTTTAGTGATTTACGAATGGTTATTGTATCATTATTTTATCGATTTATTGAATTTTATATAAAATATTAATTTTTAGATTCATTGTAATGATTACCTACTTTTATTATTGATCATTTTAAATTTTATTGATAATATTTAGTCATTAACTACTATTGATTATATTAGACATAGCATATCATATTGATTCTTTAGTCCTTGCATTGAAAGCTTTAGTGAGTTTTGGATTGTTGCTAGGCTTTTGAGCTCATTATATGGAATGTAATGATTTCAGGTCAGGGAAGGGGTCAGGACTAGTTGGAGTGAGGTTGACAGAGATCCTTAAGTTTTCTTTAGATTTTATTTTGCATTTTTATTTTATTCTTTTGTAGTCAGGAGCTTATGATAGATTAGTGATTGGACTAATCTGCTGACTATTGAATATTGATTATAGGAGAATGAAAATAGTGTAATATTTTGAGGTATGTAATTATTAGTTGCTTTCATTAGTTATTATTTATATTAATGATTTATAGAAGCTGTGGTATATTCTTAAAGTGATAAATATATAATTCTTTCAAATTTTATTGTAGGGTGTTACATGGTGCTGATGGAGATCTTGCATTGCGGAGCCTAGATGGCATTGTGGAACTGCTAAGATGCACATTGCAACCCCTTACTCTCTATCTTAATCTAAATTTTATGCTCAAATGCGATGACACTTTAAAAGTTTGGCACCATGATGCTTGGTATTTTTCTTCAAATTTTTAGCCCTTTACGTAAGTTCTTCATAAATTCTTCATGTGAGGCCATTCTAAAGCAATATAAGATAATGTAACACACAAAAAAAAATTCTCTAACACCAGGGCTTTCTTGCAAACTCACCAAAAGTATACTCACCGCTTCCAAGTTCATCCCAATAGAGTTCACTCGCTGACTTCATTCACCTACATCTTATCAAGAGGTAATATTTGTTAGATTAACATGTTGCATTGAATGAGTATTCTATATAGCTTGTATTTTTTTCTTTACTTTTTCCATGAGTAAATTTTTCTGTATCTCTGAGAATCCTATAAATAGGGGGGTGATGAGAAACAGCTAGAGGATTTGGATCTTGAACTTGGGTGCTCTGACATTGAATCTTTGACCTTGGATCTTCTCTAATAATAAACATTCCACTAATTTGAAATTATATACCCATGATCACCATCTTAAGTGTTTGGCATGTAGTGACTGGTTCATGATGAGAGTCTTCCCTCTTAAGCATATATCCCTGCAAGGACTCACTCGAGACTAGAGAGGAACTCTCCTAAGGATACCATAGGCATCACACACATACATTAGGTTAGTAGTTCACCTTATGCTGAGTGACTATGAAGTTCCTTATCAAGCAAATGTTACCACTAATGCAAATAAATCCTCTTCCTCCAAGCTTGCCAAACTCAAATTACAAAAAAGAACCTATCTTATAAGATTCATGCTCCATTCAATAAATGTTATCAAGCTTAGCAACTCTTCATCTCTACAAATTCCACTGCTCGCCTTTCATGATTAGTTAACCTCAAGCTCCCTATACCATTTGCTGACCTAGTCCAATGGCTTGCTAACTATGAGTCCATCACCTCCCTTACTCATCCACAAACTCACCATATGCCTACTCACCCTTCTCAAATTTAGTAGAAGATAGACATCTCTCACGACCATTGAATTTGCCCTCATATAACTAATCAGTAAGTAACATGTGTCTTATATTAGCTCTATATGTGTCATAGATTAGTGTGCAACATTTTACATATATTTTGAGTAACTTATATTTTTATTTTTCTCTATATAGATTTTTTATATCCCTAAAACCCTATAAATAAGTGGTGATGAGGAAGTGTTTGGGGTCATTTTTTATTAACTTTTTCTCACCTTTGGTTGAAGACTTTGGATCTCTTACCTTTTCGTTATATTTTATAATTGAGATTGAGAAGATTATGCTAGCTTACTCTCCCTCTCTTTATTCTCTCCACTCTAAATTCTCACTAATAGGTTCTCATCTCACCATACTGATTTGTAAGTAATGTCGGGAATCATCCACTAAAAAATTTGGATTCAACATTCTCTTAGGTGCGATGGATATATATCGATGCCAAGGTCTAGAAAACAAACTAAGTTGACAAGAAATCTTAGAAAGAATTCTCTGTGAACATGGAGGATAATGAATATACAACTCGCTATGACCTACAAGAAATGGAGGAGTGAATAATGAAGATAATCTAGGATGCCCATCAATTCGGTGAGCTTGGCGAAGAGAACTAGAACTAGCTAATACCTTCTCTAAGGAAATCACTAAGGCCAGTGCTCCTATTAAGTTAGATGCCTCATATGGAGTCTTATAGAGGAAAAACTGATCCCATAAACTATGTGGAAACTCTTAAGTATATGACCTCCATGCTAGACATAGATAATTCCCTTAAGTGTCATTTCTTCTTCATGACACTTAGGAGTCAGCGTTGAGGAGGTTCACTCACTGCCACTGGGAGTAATCAACTCCTTTTCTGAATTTAAGATAATTTTGAACACATAATTCATTAGTGCTTAAGGACCCCAAAAGACATCATAAGCTTTAGGTAGGAGTCTGGGGGGAGTTGTTAAGGAGCTCCAGATTAAGGTTTTGAAGGGTGTTGCAGGATGTGAAGGACTTAGAGCTTGTAGTCACCATGCTAACTTGATCCAAGGACTAAGGGAATGTCCTTCTAGGTTTATGCTAGATTTACAATAACCAAGGACACTAGCTTGAACTATTGGAGTTGGCCAATGGTCATGTCAATGCTTAGGGGTACAATAGGGTGGATAACTCCTCCTCAGACTCATGTTCTAGAGGTCACCGAAAGGAGATATCATCACTAGAGAAGAGAGAAAAAAAAGGATTTGTGCCAGGGATAGGACATATAGGAGACAAACCCACTACATGATCATCATGAGCAATAGAGGGTACCCATACAACCAAGGCCCTCCAGGATAGTAGGGCAACTAGCACTATGGGTAGAGGGCTTCCTTGTGCTACTCACCCATATCATCAAGAGGCCACTAAAAAACCTCAAACTTATCACACCTACACTCCATAGAGAGTGTCCATGGCCGAGCTTATATAGGCCATTTAGAATAAGGAGTTCTTCAGGTGCACACTACATATGAAAGCAACCAACACCCATGATACCTCAAGGTATTGTGCCTTCTACAAAGACCATTGCCATGAAATGAAGGAGTGCCATCCCCTATGAGGTATCATGGAAGAACTTATAAAGTCTGGAAATCTAAGATATTTCTTGCTTGCTGATCCAAGATAGTGATTAGGAAATATTCTAGCTTGCTTGAGGATAGATGCTGTAATAGCTCACTTGAGGACACAAATTATTGGCTCCCTCATAGTAGGTACCTTTTTTCCTAGCATTATAATATTTAAATAACTATACTTATCTTTTTGGGTTTAGCATCTCCAGGACGTGCTTACTATGAACTCATTTGTTACTAGGGAAATCTCCCTACACCCTCCAATTTTGATCTTCGAAAGGCCACATCCCTTTTAACACTGGTCAGCTAGGATTTGTTTTCCTCATCTTCTACTATGATTAACTCCACAAGGATAATAAGGTCAACATCAATTAGAAACACAACGAGAGTTATAGGAGTCAGCTGCTCTATGATAGTGGTCACCTCCCTAACTTTAGTTCTAGCTTTCTTTATAGGGGGATTTGATGAGTTCCACTGGCTTAGCTAGCTACCGAGCCTCCTCATTGTCAACCTCTTTTCTTGAAGAGGCTATCATAGAGTTAGCAACCTTCAGTTGGGATGGGTCAGTTTGCCCTTGGTGAAATGTTGTATTCCTAACTACTTGTTGTGGGAGTGAGCTGTAGCGATAAGATCTTTCTCTCAAAGCACGCACTAGTTATCTGGTTATAATAAATGGAAAAAATAAATCTCCTTCAACACATGCTTCAAATATTTTAGAGAAACCTCAGTAGAGTGTGATGTCATGTCAATGTCATTATTGCAAGGTCAACTTGGGCCTCGATACTATAGCAAAAATAGAGTAATTATTTTATATTATGTAGTTGCATTTAAGATTCATTCACTTATCTTTTTTTCCACTCTCCTGTCAAAGGTTTGAGTGAATCAGAAAACCAAATGTATACCCATGATTGTCTTCTTAGATGTTTTGTTAGGTAGTGATTGGGTCATGATGAGGTTCTTCCCTCACAAGAGTAGATTCTTCCAAGGACTCATTTGAGACTAGAGAGGAACTTGCCCACTTCCAATAGGAAGCTCCCCTACACTGGGTGACCATGAAGTTCCTCACCAAGCAAATAGATCATAACTCATCTCAATGAAATCCTCTTCCAGTAAGCTTGCTAAACTCAGTTATAGGAATGTGCCTATCTTAGGAGTTGCATGCTCCATTTGGTTACAACTTTCATGATCAAGGACATTTCATCCATTTAAATTTCACTACTTTCCTTTCATGATAAGACAACCTCATGATCCTTACGCCATTCGACAACCTGCTCAAATGATTCACCAGCTACAAATTCATCTTCTCTCAGACTAGCCCATTAACACATCTTATGCCTATTTGACCCTCTCGAGCTTACCTGACAATAATAGCTCGCTCGACCGTCTACTTTTCTCTCCTACAGTTAATCAAGAGGTGATATCTTAGATAATGTGTAATGTTATATAGGTATTATGTGTAGCATATTTTTTTATGTTTCTTTGTAAATCCTTTTTTATAGCCCTTAAAATCCTTAAAATAAGGGGTGATGAAGAACAATTTGGGGCTTATTTTCTATCTTTTCTCTCACCTTTGGCTAGATACTTCGAATTTTTGATATTTTCTTTGTATTTTTTTGATTGAGATAGTAGAGATTCTGTTAGCGTACTCTTCATTTCTCTATTCTCTCCACTCTCCATTATCACTAACAGGTTATTAAATCATCAGACCAATCTACTAGTAAAGTCGAGC
Source organism: Dendrobium chrysotoxum (assembly GCA_019925795.1). Taxonomy (NCBI): domain Eukaryota; kingdom Viridiplantae; phylum Streptophyta; class Magnoliopsida; order Asparagales; family Orchidaceae; genus Dendrobium; species Dendrobium chrysotoxum. The sequence continues at coordinate 26,103,514 of CM034315.1, read as the reverse complement.
ATCATTTACAAGACAAATTTAGATTCAACTGAGATCTTTAGTCTTCTACTCTCTCTCTCTGTACTCTCTATTCTTGTTCCAAAATTTTTAATTTATTAGATTGACCTACTAATAGGGTCGGACATCATCCATGGATAAATTTTGATTTAATTTAATATATTTTAGTTTAATTTTGCAAAAATAATAGGAGTGTTAATGAATGACCCGACCTTCCAACTCAACTAGAAAGTGACCCAAAAAATATTGGTTGGGTTGACCCGTTTGATAAATGGGCTAGATCTAGCTTATGCATTCTGACCTATTTATTAAATGGACTAGGTTCGGGTTCACACGAAAATAACCCACTGAATATTTTTTATTAATTCTTTTATTTATTAGCATAATTTTTGTTTTAATTAATTTACTTAAAATTTATGATTCATAAGCTTGTAAAAATAGTTTTTTTATTAAAACTAGTTATTGCGTAAGATTCGGGTTGCTAGTGGATCAGGTTTAATTTAATTTTTTGACCCATTTATTAAACGGATCAAGTTTGAGTTAACCTGATTCAAATTGAATTAATTTTAGATCAAACTTGATCCAATATGTTGACTCATTCTAACATCTAAAAAATACAATGAAAATGCATAGAGGGAAAAAATACCTTCATTGATCTCCAGGGGCGAACCTATGCTCATCTTAGGGTGGGCAAGCCCACCCTAAAAATTTTAATAAATTAAGTATAGTAAGGATATTTTAGGTACCCCCTAGTAGGCCTCATTTCACCCTATTACAAAAAAAACTTATGGAGCCCTTCTATTCAAATGAAGAAAGAGCCATTGAGCCTGCTCCTGTTTTAGTCGACTTTAAGCCTTGCTCCCACGCTCGCTGAGCCTCTCCCTGGTGTCTTGTCTAGGCTGATGGGCTGCCTTCTACCTGCATTCATTGAGCCTTGCTCTCAGCATTCTGCACCCCACCCTGTCAGCCTAGCTCGACCAGGAGCTTGCAATCATCTCTAGCATCCAAGCTTAAAAAGGAGGCTAAATTTCTTTAGGCAAAATTGAGGTTTGACAACCCTATTTATCCATGTTTCAATCATTGCCCTTTCATTTTTTTAGGTTATTAGTTATATTATATTTTCACCATATTCTATTATGGCTATTAGCGTGTTATCAAATATCTATGGTGTCATGGTACTTGACTTCTTGTAGATTTTATTTTTACCAAATAGTAAACAACATAATTTACATATTATACAAAAGTGCTTTCTTAATTTCTTTGGGATATGTTAATTTTAGTGAGAATTGATGGGATGCAATAACTTAGGAATGTGATTTTGGATATGGGGTTTGGTTTTACTGATTAAATAAATTAGTGATTTTTTTCTTTTATTGCCAAAGCTTGATCAGATTGTCTTTTTTCACATTTTTAGTACATCCATCTGATATCATAGGGATTTCCTTTACTATCAATACTGAGACTAAATTCCTCAATTTTAGATTAGTTTCCTCTCAACGCCAAACCTCGCCCGTCGATGCTTGCTCTTCTATGATTTTTTTCTTCAGTTTTAGACTAAATTCCTCATTTTGTTAATCACTATATCAGATATATTTAGTGTTATCACTAAAGCAAAAATCACATGTTTATGATGTCTTTGTAATCTTTAAAACATTAGGGGAAAAATGCTTTGATTGCAAAAAAAAAACAACCTTATACTCTAATAATGGTAGGTATCAAACATATTATCGAAATTAGTCTTTTCTATATCATGCATCTATTCCACCTTCTAATTAAACTCATGATTTTTTCCATTTTGGTATATCAAACAAACTAGTTGAACACAACCACACTTAATGTTTACTGTGTTTAGATTTCAGGAGATTAACTTAATGTTTATTATATTAAACTTATAGTAAATGGATCGATATTTGAAGAGGAAGGAACATGTTGAGGTTAATGTTGATAATTATCCTGTCAACCCTAGGCTTTGACCTTCAATATGGAGTTATGATGTAAATGAAAGGGCGGAGTTTGACGAGCATATTTAGTGAAGGGACCTTACCAGCCGAAGAATCATAATTTCCCCCAAACAATAATAAGAAATATTGCTCAGAGGTTTAATTCTAAATAATTTGATGAACATTCGAAATAGTTGGAGTATTGTGTCCACAAAGATGCTGCATTTTGTTTATAATTTTATCTATTCAAAACTCAAGAATAGACAATTATAAGTCAATGTGGTGGTGATTCATTCGTTAGTGAAAGATTTAAAAATTGGAAGAGAAAAGAGAAATTATTAGCTCATGTTGGCGATTATAGTAGTGCTCACAACAAAGCAAGACATAAATTTGAAGATTTAATAAATCTTAAACTATATAATGTTCCTACTTTATGGCTCTGTAAGAATGATAGGAATAAAAAAATATTGAATCCTATTGTCTGCAACTAATGATTGTGTTAGATTCATTTTATGCTAAGGTTTGTCATTTCATGGCCACGATGAGGCAAATAATTCAGATAATAAAGATAATTATTTAGAGTTATTTCATTTTCTTGCTAATCATAATGATGAAATCAAGAAGGTTACTTTTGAAAATGCTAGTGCAAAATTGAAGCTGATTTCACCAAAATTTCAAAAAGAAATTTATTATGCAACAGCTACTGAAACATTAGTTTCTATCATGAATGACATTAATAATTCTTACTTCTCCACTCTTGTAGATGAGACTCATGATGTGTCAACAAAGGAACAATTGGCAGTGTCTATGAGATATGTGGATAAGAAAGAATAAGTTATTGAAAGAAAACATATTTATTCAACTAATACACTTACACTTAAAGCAGCAGTTGAAGTAATGCTTGCAAAGCATTCATTGAACCTACATATGATACATGGTCAAAGTTACAATGGGCATCCAATATGCGAGGCGAATTAATGGCTTGAAGGCACTTATTCTTAATGATAATAATTAAGCATTTTATGTTCATTATTTTGCCCATCAACTCTAATTATGCTTAGTAGCTATAGGGAAGAATCATTGGCAAGTAAAACATTTGTTTGAGTTTACTTCTAGAATTATAAATACAGTTGGGGCTTCTAGTAAGAGATCAGATGTTTTTAAAGATATTCAATATGATAAAATACTTTTACATCTTATAGCTGGCAATCTAATCAACAGTCAATGTTTAATAATTTAATTAGTCTCATAAGAATGCATGCTTATATACTCGAGGTGCTTGAGATTGTTAAGGATGACGGGTACATGATCAACAGTTGGTTGAAGCTGGTGTTTTAGTTGATGTAATGGAGTCTTTTGATTTTATTTTCACAATGCACTTAATGATTGATATTTTAGGTATTACAAATGAGTTATCATAGTCATTACAAAGAAAAGACCAAGATATTGAAAATGTGATGAAATTAGTGCAATTATCTAAATAATGGCTACCGATACTAAAGGGAGAATGGATGGAGTGCTTTATTAGAAGAAGTGTCACATTTTTTATAGTATTTTTGAAGTTGATTTCCAAATATGAATGACACATATAAAACTCGTCGTCGATTAGTGCGAAGAGATGAAGAAATAACAAACCTACATCATTATTATGTTATTGTGTTGAGCTATTCTATACTATTGTTGAAATGCAACATCAAGAGCTAAATAATCACTTTTCTGAATTTACTATAGAGTTACTTCTTTATACGACATGTTTAAACCCAAGTGATTCTTTCTTTACTTATGATGAGAGAAAATTGATTTGTCTAGCAGAGTTATATCCAAGTGATATTTCCACAATTGAACTTATTGTACTTAAAAGTCAGTTATCAACTTATATTATTAATATGCGTACCAGTGATGGGTTCTCATGTCTAAACAATATTGCTGATCATGCAAAGCAAATTATTAAGATAAAGAATGATTGTGTGTATCCTCTCGTTTACAAACTTATTACTTTAACATTAACTTTACCTGTTGCTACTGCTACACTGAAGATAACATTTTCGACAATGAGGATTATCAAACATCAATTACATAGTAAGATGGATGATGATTGACTCAATGACTGTTTAATGCCTTACATTAAAAAAGATGTGCTCGACTTGATTACCAATGAAGTTACAATACAATATTATCAAAAGAAGGCAAAACAGAATGATAAGCTTGTAATAATTTTTCAATTTATCAATCATAATGAAATAAAAAATTTTACTTTTAAATTATATATTAATTTTATTTTTTAAATATTAATTCATTTATATAAAAATTTTGACTACCTATATCAAGCCCTGGTTCATCTCCGTTTGCACGGGAGCTTAGGCCTTGTTTGGTTGGTCAATATTTTAGAAAAAGTTTGTTTTAAAGCTCTTGTACAGAGAATGGAGTTTCAGAAATAACGTTCTATATAATGGAGTTATTACATAATATTGTTTGGCTAAATTACTTTTTGTGTGCTTATTCAAACTTTAAAATAGATAATTCATGTTTGGTATGATTGATAATTTCAGCTTTTTCATCATAAATGACGAAACTATCCATATATTAAATTCAAATATACTTAATATTTTTACTACTTACATAAATGAAAATATACATAGAATTAAAATATAATTTTTTTTATTATCATAAATTTTGACATTAAACAATAAATGCGATTACATTTAAAATAAACAACTTCTTGATTAATATAAATTAAATTTATATTCTTTTAACAGATGAAGCATAGTCGACTAAAGTTTCCCGAGAAGAGAAAAGCAACCTATTACATAATTGACGAGAATATCTCATAAAAAAAACTTAAACAATCTGTTGAACTACAATTGTCAAAGTCAACTTGGGCAATTACTACAGATGCAATTTTTGGCCTCTTAATTCCTGCAGCTAGTAGGTTGTCCGATCATCTCTTCTCACTACACGAAACTTCAGTAAATGGTAAAGTTGGTTGCAGGCGAGGGGATACTGATAATGTTGATGAATGTGGGCTTCAAGCATTAACAAATTCAAGTATAGACATACACATATCCTCAAGTTCAAAAGCTGTTTTGAATTTAGCTGAACTAGAGAGCTAATGTCAAAGAATTTGCTGAAGCATATATGTTGTGGATTTAACTGTGTTACTGTCAAATAAAATTTTTGTCAAAGAACCAATGTTGCTTACTAAACAAAACAATATGAATCCAACTTTTCTCATTTGAACACTTTTTATACTCCTATTATTTTGTTAAGTTCACTAAATTTACAATACATACGAAGTTCACTAAATTTACAACGCATACAAATAAAATTGTCGATATCAACTTTCTGCTCAAATAATAATAGTTTTGTTATACAGTTACACGTGCACCTTGCAATGCTACAATTTGTTTATTTCAATCCTGACACTAATAATAATAAGCAAATATTGAACAGCATTAAAAGAGAAAAGATATGCAAAGGAAATATAATCATCATACTAGCTTAAAGTCATCATAAAACAGGAAACACCAATAATGATAATATTTAAACAACTAGAACAGGAGACAATTCTGACTGATGCTGGTCCGCTCAAAACATGGAAAACAAAAACTTAGCAAAACTCTAGTATCTTTCAAAAAAAACTAAAATAGATGATGCTAAAAGGCCGCCTAAATCTAGTTCATGCGCCTGATTAGCTCATTGATGTAATCTTCATGATTTCCAGCATCTCCACCTTCAACATAATGATTCCTCATGTCCTCGTGCTTTCCTAGCCCCTCCTAGCCCCTGAAAAAAAATAGAAAAAAGAGTTGTTAAAAATATATAAACAAGTTAGAAATGTTATTTTACAGAGCCTTTATATAGAATTTATAAATCGTTACCTGCTCCATGATGTCATTGTTAATGGAATCCTTTGCTTGTTCAGTTTACCATTTCCCCTCTTCTATATCAATTCCCTTACGCTTTTAAGGTTTGGATAACTGAATAATTAGATAAAAAATGATCACATATCTACTAGACAAATAAATACTAAGACCTTTCAACATAAACAAATGAAATTGATCAATGAGACAAATAAAAGATACCCATACGTGACATAAGGCTCCACCCTGCGGAGCATATTAATAGTAGCTTTGTTCACTTTCAAGAAAACTTCATTAAAAATATGAGGAATATGGAATATAATAGATAAATCACATTGGATTAATGTGTCTTGGAAGTGAAACTACTTTCATGTTTTTTGCATATGAACCTGTTTCAGGCGCAAAAGCTGCAGGATCTTCTTAGTTTTCTGATGCATGGCATTGATCCTACATAGCAACAATTACAAAAAATAAAGTTCTAACAACAAATGCATAGCCAATTAATCAGCCTTTGACATTTAACAGTAACAAAACAACAACTTACATCATTTAAACACTCAATTCATTACAAGTAAAGTCAAACAAATAAGTCAAAGTCAAAAGAACAAATTCTAACAAACAACAAAACTAAACTATTGTCGTCTCATTCTTTACTTCGGAGTAACTAATATTTGATGAAACTCAATTTTCATCAGGAAACCTGAAATAAAAGAAGAATTTATGATAAGTATATCATTAATCATTTACTATTATTTTTATACTTGCTTTACAAATAATTATTTATAGTATATTTAAAGAATAAAAACTTTAAGGTAAATGTACTACCTATTACAACTATATAATTGTATTGCAATAGTCTCTCTAACTGCAGCCATGTCGTTCGCACCTTCGCCATCAAGCAACTCTATAGAACAATTTGTACTCCCTAAGGGTTCGACTTCTTCTTCAACTCAAAAATCCTGTGCCTCTGGATGAAAAAAATTTTCATCGGCATCACATTCATCAAATTCTGGATCACTCCTTGAGTGATGTCTTCTTATGTAGTTATGTAGTGCCATTGTAGCCACTACAATAAGCCGCTGTTTTTTAAAAGAATAATTTGGCATATCTCGTAGAATTCTCCATTTCTTTTTCCATACATCAAATGCCCATTCTATTACAGTTCTTAATGAGGAATGCCTCTTATTAAATACTTCTCGATGCCCTGTAGTTTGATGACTTCCTCTTCAAAAATCTGGTATATGATATCGCGTCTCTGGATATGGCTTAAGAAAACTTCGTTGAAGTGGGTATCCAGCGTCAACTAAATAAAATTTACCTGCTACCAGATATGTTAATTTTGTCATCAAGTTTAATATAAAATATCCTTACTAAAATTAGTCTTACTTAATGATTCAAAATTACCTGATGGTGGTGCAGGAAAATTGTATATCAGACTCCTCAAAACATGTTGGAATATACGAGCATCGTGAGCTGATCCCTCCCATCCTGCTGCCACAAATGTAAAGCACATATTAAAATCACAGACTGCCATCACATTTTGTGTAGGTGAATGATGTCGCCCTATATATGGAATTTGATCTTCAACAGGAATACGGACGTCTACATGAGTACCGTCAATGGCCCCAATATAATCCTTAAAATATGGCATGTACCGTGAATCATTTCTAATATGTAAAGGGATGTCATGAAATTCCTTATCGTCTGGTACAATATTATCCATTGCTAAATTATGCTTGAACCCCTATAGCAAAATATCTGTATATTGTTTCTGTAGAATGCTGAAATCTTTCTGAGGTTGCTCTAACGGATTCATTGTGACTCAAGATGAACAAAGTTATTCCAAGAACTTATGTAGTACTTATTCTATGTGAACCACTTAAACCATAAACTGATTCTAGCTTACAAAGTAAGTCAATAAATATAACTTGGGACATCCTAAATATATTATAAAACCTAACGGGATGTCCACGAATTAAAATCCTGAACCCATCTATCTCCACTTTCACTTGATATCATGCAAGGCCTTTTGTTCAAGTATAGTGAGAAGTAATCATTTTGCAACAAACTTGAGGCTACCATAATATTCGTAAATTGAGTAATTGCAATTTTGTCATTATTTTGCAATTTTCCACATTAAAATCATCACTGGAGCAACTTTCATTATCATCCAACATTTTATTTGCAAAAAAATAAGTATAACAATATTTAATTAAATATAGATTATTGTCCTATCTCCACTTTCCCAAATTTCAGGTTTAGCACAAGAGAAAGGTTAAAAGGACATAATGTTAACACAACAGAAAAAATAAATAGAAATTAATGCATCGTATAACCATTGCATGAGCATATATACATTATGATGGTGGGAACTAAGAATTGCAACAGGTCAAACAAACTACTTCAGTAAAAGATGACGAGTATAAACAAACAACTCTTTGAAAGCAGCTGGCAGAAAACAAGAAAAGCAGAGGAATAGGACGAGACACAGAGGAGAGAAAGGAAAAGTAAACAGTATTTTTAATTACAATTATGGGTATAGGAAATAAGGTATATATATAAACGAAAGGAAAAATCATTGCATAACTAAATAAATTGATTAAGAAAGACTAAACTAGGTTATAAGACCAGTTGCGCAATATGCATTTTTTTGTTAAGAATTGGTTTGGTTTGTTCCAACTCTTGCTAAAAATTTACATGCTTGCATGTTTTGAGCAACACATATTTTAGCAGAAGTAGATAAGATTAGAGGGAACCGACATAAGTAGAAATTAGCTGCTTCACAAAAATAAGGAATGAAATATAGCTTCACAGCTACCCCTTTGGCAAAAATGTTGTCTTAATGCTTGGAGGAAGCTGCGATTAACAAAAAAAAAGAGGATATAGAATTAACGAATTAAGATAATAGTATAACACATTAACAAGAACAATTAATAATGTTTACATAAATGAAATACACAAGACATTTTATCATGTTATGAGGCACCAAATTGTCTGAATGACATTACCTAAAACATTTAGCTTCCAGAACAAAATAAGTAGGTAACAAATTGCACTTCTTCTTGCAAAGACTAGAATGGCTTGTCGAAGCATGACTAAATAATGTGGCACTCCGTGCTTACACTGTTTAAATTCTATGTCAAAGGCTCTCCGTTGCTCAAGTGTTCTAAAACCTAGCTCAAAAGCTTTTGAAAAGGATAAATTCTGGTATATCAAACAATAAAAAAGGTTAGATAAGCTAACAACCCTATCAGTTCTAAGATCCCAGGAAGTCTAAGGTACAGTAGAAATAAAATGGAGTGCAATCATTAGATAACTGAATTTGCAATTGAATAAAAGAACACAAGCTAGAAACGTTGCTGATAAAAGCTTTATGCTTGGCCAATCCAGAGATGATGATGAATAATAAACTATAATACACATATTATGAACTCAAGCAGATTACAACTGTAGCATCTTCTACTTAAGTTGTACCTTATTAAAAAATAAAACTCACTCAAATAACTCTATTACCTCAATCTATCAATTAAACTGACCGAACAGAATAAATAAGTCCGAGAAGATTAATTTAACATCTTAAATTAACCAATGAATATTGTAACAGTAGTTGAAGTAGGCAAAGTAAAATTACTTAAATGTGAAACTCAGGAACAACTTCATCTTAGACAAACAAAAATTCATTACACATCACTTCATTGATTAACATTACTAGTTGTGATTGAGCACAACTATTGGCCATACTAAAAGCACGTACACATATTTTTTTGCACAATCTACGCAAAATACTAAATACACTTGAGAAATTTCAAATTTAACAACAAATTGTGATCTACAATAACGATGTGAAACTCCTGCTGTATCGTCTTTTTAAAAACCAAACTTTTCTATCATTTGGAAGTCCCATGAAAGCCTCCCTTTGATTCTGATCTTGTATATACAGCACGGCAAAGTCATAAAAATCTGGATCATCAAATATCTCAGGCATTTTCGATATTTCTTCCAATGCATCTACAATTGTCAGACATTTCCTTGAAGCAGTTGATGATGATAGTGCAGAACTAATAGATTTAGCAGCGCCTACGAGCTCCCCAATATGATCAATGAACATTTGTTTTCCACCTGGTTTGGTTGTTCTAATTCTTTATTTTTTATGTGTAATTGGTCGAGTATTATGTGATCTTTGTGAATCACCTATAATAGGATCCTCATGGTTGTCCGAATTTAATGTATTTGCCTCATCATCTTGTTGTTCTTCGTCAGAAGATACAACTTCATCAACATCTCTGAGTTCAGGAGGCAATACACCTGAGTTTGGGACCCATACATCAGCACCAGTAGCAACAACACGACCAAACATAATATCTAATTTTTCTCAAGTTCAGGCATTATTCCATTATACCGAAACTTCTTCGCTGAAGGAAAAGCCTATAATATAAGAGGACAAGTTGATTGGTAAGTGCGTTCTATTTTTTTGAATAATATAACTTAACATAAATATACATGCTACTGTACCTTTAATTTCTCGAGCCACCACTCATTTGAAGCATCAATTGTTTTCTTCAAAGGGTTCCATCCTATTCCAGTTTCACTGCGCATTAAATCTTTCCAAAGCTTCCATTCCTTCTTCAATTGATCCCATTTATTTTTTAGTTGAGTACGATCATAGGTTCGACCGGTACGTTCAGTAAAAGTTTTGCTTAAGTTTTGCCAACCTTCCTTACTAAAGTGAGTAGTTGGTCTATTTCCCAATTCTATCTCCTTAATACAGATGTCACAGTAGATTAAAGTAGTTTCCATCTCCCATGTTGCTAGGGCACCTCCTTCTTTCTGCTTTCCCATTTTTTTGTTAAGTGACCTATGTATTAGTAAGTTAGTTAAGTGTGTTAACCCTAAAATTCCAATAATAATACACATAAATAATATAAAATTAATTGGTACTAGTGTAGTCTTATAAATTGGCTAATCCAACGTTATTTTTTCATTATTTTATTTCATTTTGTGAGATATTAAACTCTTTAAGAATTTTTAACAATTAATTCAGCATATAGTTGTATAAAACATTTGAGCTAATGCAAAGTAAAGGATGGCACATGAACATGAGAAGGATAAGAAAGTATAAAGTTGAATGAGTTAGTGCAAATCAAACGCTAATGTACAGTAAGATAATATTTTCGAATTAGATTTTTTCACTCAAACAAACATCTATGAAGTCAAGGATTTGGCTAAACTAGAGAAAAAAAAATTTGTTGAAATGCTAACTGTTGGCCAAACTCATTCAGGGCCTTCTCCAATAATTATAGACACAATAATATACTAACTGTTGAAATGCCAGCCCACCATCCTAACTGCATTTTTCCAATTTAAGAAAAAAACCATTAGTCCTACAGCAAACTAAAAACACCATGCTTATGCTTAGGAGAAAAACATATATTCACAAATAGCCAATTATGCAGACTTTGTAATCCCTTTGACCATCCTTTTAGCATCCGGAAGTCACAATTTTTGCATCCCAACATAGAGAACGATGCACTTCCAGAAATGCATAGAACAAAAACACATCGTCAACCCTAGGAGTATTGGGATAAGAAGAATACCATTTAGCATCACGATGTTTAGTATTTGCATTTACTAAAGCTAAACTTCTTTGATTCATCATTTACGTGATTAAGTTTCAAATAACTGTAGTCCCAGTTAACAAATTGTTTAGTAAACTGCAAATCATTTAAGGTTTTCCAAGCTATCATTTTTGTAAATTAGATAAATTGCTCACATGTAGACAATCTATAATTTTAGGAACACTGAGATGGCTACTCAACAACACAAAAGATGACGTTCTCTGTAAAAATGCTTCCATAAGAAAATATCCTTAACACGTACAACAGCCAGAATATTTATATTTCTCCAAATAAACAAGAAAAATAAACAGAAACATACTCTTAGAATTGTGAATAGATCAAAAAGTTTGCAATTATAATTAAGCACACAATGAAAAATATGTAAACAGCAAAATGCCACCATGATCAGCATCATCGTCAAAATTTTTTGTTGGTGCAGCAACAACTCATGATAGGGAGGTGTTCAGTTGCTTCATGGCGATCACTCTCCTTGTCAAGGCGTAGATAAAACGAGCAATTCCATGGGAAATAAACAACTAGTAGAAAGGGAGATGGTTACCTTCGCAATCAAGCAACTTCCCTTCTTTAATTCCGATCCACAGCCAAAACGTCGTTGAAAGAGGCGGACGTTTCGGCTAGGCCGCTAGGGCAAGGAGATCGAAGCCCTTACGTGCAAATGGCAGTCGGTTCGTGGAAGTATCGGCTAGGGCTCTTCAATCAGGAGGCTATGCAATGGCAGGAGGCGGTGGAAGGTGTTGTAGCTGATTTGTGTCCGTGCGAATGGGATGTTCGTGATGTTGAGCTCTCGTTGAAGCTTCATCTCTATTTGTTGGTTTGTGAGGCGGACTTGTACCGGCGAAGAGGAAGACGCGTCGTGGGTAAAGGGTAGAACAGAAAAATCGGAGAGGAGATCGCGGACCGCTCTGAAAAAGGCGCTCGGTTATAGCTTTCGCATTTCCGCCTAAAACGATAATTCTGCAAACCTGTGAAGAAAAAATAGTTTAACCAAACAATAAATAAAATTTAATTCTATAATTTTAAAGATGAACAAGCAGTAAAATCACCGAATCAAACGAAGCCTCAGAATCGACCGATAGGTCAGGCAGCAGGCATGCGGGACTACATTTGCACGCATGCGTTGCCACTTATTCCACCGTCGGTCGCACGTGTGAACCGTCTCGTGAGCGCTACAACGTCTGCCCCCCCTCCTGTCTCTCTCCCCTTCATTTCAGTCTACAACCGAGGGAAGTCGCTCTCTCTCTCTCTCTCTCTCTCCCCCCCCCCCCCCCCCCCCCCAAAATCCGGTGAATACACGTCTCATCTGCTCCACTCTTATTACTTTATCTTCTGGCCGCGTAAATCTAGGGCTCTACCGACCTTGCTTCCACATTCCTGCATTTCATTGTTCGTCGCGTTTTTTCTGAACCACTACACACATCGGATGCAGGGCAAACTGCTGTGAGCATTCTCGAACAGTTTTCAGCCTATGCTGCTGAGGTTTCTCGCAGATTGCGTCGAATTAGTAGAGTAGAATGATTAACTTTGCTGGTTTTGTTCATCTGTACTATCCATTGCTCCTGTTGCGTAGATTGTTCTGTACAGGATTGAAATTCGGTCAATTCATGTCCTGTGTGACAACGTTGGGTGTGTTTAAGATTTGTCCGAGTTATCGTGCGGCGTGACTGTGTTGTTTGTTGGTGGACGCAAGTTTATTGTTGGGAGAGAGGGTATTCAGGGCTTATTGATTTTTTATGGGTTCTCCTCGTAAACTGTAATTAAATTTATACAGGTAAGTGGGAGTTTCTTGTGAAAAACCGGGTCAATGGTTCAGTTAAGTAGCAGGGGTTTTCAGGCTATTTCCATACATTTCGTGAAAAACATGTTAGCATTATTCCTGAATCCTACAAGGTTATCTAAGTCCAGTTAAAGATACTTTTTTCTTGTTTGAACTTTGTTCCTCTACCTTATGCCATCTTCTGAAGTGACAAGTTGAAGATAATGTTTTCTTGTTTTCCTCTACCTAATGCCATCTTCTGAAGTAACAAGCTGATCATCAAAACAGCTTAAAACAGTTTGGACTGTTAGATGTACTTGCAATGCTTACTTGAAGGGGTCGAATACAATTTTTATAGTTGCAAACTGAAAATTTTCTTAGCATCAGCCAGAAGGGAACAAGTTTATTGGTGCAAATAAAAAATTTCTTTAGTATCAGCCAAAAGTGTAGAGGTGGTCAACCTTCTCAGGCTTCCCTAAAAAATACAGGAAATGATTCTAGTCGTAAAGATAAGTGCAGTGAAAGCATGAAAAAACATTTAATTTATGATCTAATTATGGTATTTGGATTTCTTTGTAAAAATTTTATGAATCATTATTATCCACCAGAACGTCACAATTATTTGAAGGTTAAAAGAGTGCATAATTGGTATCAATCACTAAATCTTGAATGTATTCTTCTTTTGATTCCTTTGGCACTCTTAGCTCAGCTTGTACAATTGCGAGGTAATTGTGTTGAAACCTATCATGAGAAGGAGAGCTCTAATTTTATTTCAACTGAGTTTGAACTGATCTTGATGAATCAGAGATATCTGTGTCCATCCATGAGGAGCTGCTTATATGCTTCATGACATTGAACGGAAATAAAGCTAGTCATATCACTTAGGATAATGCTAATGTTGATGATGATGATATGAGCTTATGTTATCATAATTATTGCATGTTAAGGTGAACTTTTGCATCTTAAAGACTAAATTTTTTTCAGAATGGAAAGAAAGCATTCTGCTTTTATTAGATTAAATGAGAATTTGATTCTTAATAGGACACAATGTGGTAAAAGGATACATGTAGCCGACCCTACGTAGTGGGGTAAAGGCTTTTTGTTGTTGGAAAGCAAGCAATCTGCGGACCGCATTTTAATATTTAACAACTTGGAAATAAGGCTCCCTCCATCAGAAAGAAATTAAAAAATTGAGTCATATCTTCTTGCTTTTGGATCTTCACACAAATTAAAATGATTGTTAAATTTATGTTATCTAGTCTTTTATTTCCATTAATTTTTCAATGCATTTGATGAAGAAATTTTTTATGTAAAACCTTCTGTAATCTATGTTCGAACTTTGAAGATGAAGTTGTAGGGATGGATGAAGCCCTGATGAGCTCTTTTACTGAGATTTTATTATATTATTTAGCTTGACATGCTTGATTGTACTAGGGTTTTGCACAAAATGACTGAAAACTATCCAATTGTGGTAATTTTTAAGATTGTAATGGTAAAATATCATATTTTTGTGCAAACTAATGCATCAGAGGGAGTTTTTTTAAAGGCAAAGTACTATTGTTAGTTATAATTTACCTTGAGGCACATTCTTTTTATTGTTGTGTGCTGCCTTGATACAATGTTTTTTTATTCATTTAAATCTTGTCTCCAATTTCCACTTAAATCGATTCTTGTATGGTTATGGTAGCTTTTGCATGAATTAGAATAATTATTTGGGTATTAAGCAGTAGAAGCTTATAATCTTTTTGATTATATGCTTAGTAATTGTCTCATCGTTTATTTATTTTTCTTTTCTTTTCCTCATGTAAAGTTTCTTTCTTGAGCAGTTGGATGGAGATCATGACTATGATGGGTAATAACTATCTGCTGGCCACACACTACAATCTTTTTTTGGAGGATTAATTTCAATTGCCTGTTGCATTTGACATGCATCTTGATGGGCTTGCATATGATCAACTATTGGAAACAGCAACTTGGTTCTATATTACTAGTTTATTTTGCAGTCAGGATAAACTGTGCTATCAATTCAGATGGTAAGAGAAGGTGGAATTGAAGTTAAAACCCTCATAGACATTTTCTTACTCCTTTCCAGCCATGTGTGAGAATTAGATACGTGTAACATTTTTTTTACAGGTGCAGCACTTCTTAGTTTTAAGTCAGCAATTGTTGGTTCTGATGGTATCTTTCTCCAATGGAATCAAGAGGATCCTGATCCTTGCAAGTGGAGAGGAGTGACATGCGACTCACATTCAAAGAGAGTAACTCATTTGTAAGTGCGTCAGTAAACATACCTATCTCTGGGATAAACATAACCTTTTCACAGTGATTGTCCTTTCGATTGTGTATGTTTGTGTGCATGTGGGACTTTTTTGCTCTTTTTCTTTATGATTATGTTTATAAACTGTTCTTTTCCTTGGAATACACAAATCTTTATACTCATTATATTGGGTAATTTACATGCATGACACTTACATGTTATGGATTTACATATATGTCCTCCTTATTTGAAGAATAGAAGGTAAAAACCTTTAATGTAGATTTAGCTAACATTACCATCTCCATCTAGTTGAGATGCCTTTACCTCATTTTTAATTGCCGATGGATGCTAATGGTGTTGTCACAGCCACATCCTAGCCTTGGTTTCTCTATGCTCTACAATGATGCCTCCTTGTCTATGTTGTTGCTCAATGATCTTCTATGGTGAGTGTGGAGAAAAAAGATGTAGACTATGATAGGAAAATAAATAGAATTTCAACTTACTGGCCTTGTTGATGTCTTGTTGTCAGTGTCAACCAAACCATAACCTCCTACCATTTTTCATGCTAGGAGGCAAATTTTTACTAGTTTTGATTATTTTGCTAGGCATTGACCATCTAAAAATTTGCAGCCTATGAAGGTACTTCAGTTTGCCACATTTTGCCAATATCAAACTTTGTTGTCTGTAAAGCATCGCAAAACTTTCTTCGCACCTTTAGTGACAAGCTACATAAGATTGAATGTGCCACCTCCATTATTTTAATTATTAGTCTAACCCACTGAGGTTAAACCAAGGTTAGGCACTATACGATTGAATATCCAGCCCGTGTCAATTATTAGTCTAACTTATTGAGATTGAACCAAGGGTCAATCAATCACAATGATAGGGTGTTATATTTGAAAGATGGAGCAAATTATGTGTTTTTACTTTTTTTATCAAAACATGGTTGCTATTTAGGTAAATAACATAGCTTAATGTTGCAACTGATTAAAAAACTCTTAGTGTATTGCTTTTTAGAGAAGTTAGTTGCTATGCGGTTAGACTAATACATTTGAATTGTTTGTATTATATTTATTTCGAAAAGTATCATTAAAATAAACCTAAATTTAAGTATTAAATTAAACCACATCATATATTTGGGTTAGACATAATTGATTCACTTAAAATGCCTAAAAAATACAATAGTCTAAAAAATAAATAGATTAATGATAATTGTGGTTAGACAAATGATATGCAATTTGATTATGATACTTATATATAGAAACTTAAAGTATATCCTTGAGGTATTTAAATAAGTATCATTATTGTGGTTTCTAGAGTCCATTGGAGGTAATTAAATGAAAATTTCCCCTCTTTTTTTAAAAAATGTTTTTCTATTTCTTGCTACCCAAATAATACTTATTCAAATACCTTAAGGGTCCACCATCTTTTTGTGACAAAGATACTTTTAATGTTTTATTTCTTTGTATAAAAATATTTGAATTATCTGTTTCGAATAGATTTTGGATATGGATAGGATTAGAATTGATTTTAAATTATTTGATGTTATCTTTGTAGTCTTACAAATTTTAATAGGGATTCATGGCTTTTATTTGGGTTATTACTTAATTGAAATATTAGCTTTCTTTCCCTCTCTATATATTGTTGGACTCCATATTATTTGTTCTCATTCTTCTTTCATTACTAGCCATCCATCATTTGATGCCTCCCTAATGGTGATCTAGCTCCTCATCCTGATTACCTATGGTCATGATTGAAAGTATCGAATTGGGCGCTAAGCTTTCAAAAGCATACTATTCATAGTGTATGCGCACTTGTCCATTAGCACAATTGCCTACCCATGCGTTTGCATGGCTTGCTTTCATCCACTTGTATGATCACCTGATTGTACATTTGCCTACCTTTGCATTTGCTCGCTCGCTCATTTGCCCACCCATGCATTCGCTACTTCACTCTATCGCTCGCTTTCATGGTTGTTTGCTTGGGTGCTTGCTCACCAACATGCTTACATGTTGCGTCGTTGCTTCTGTTTCTATTTCTTTCATTTTGTTTGTGTCCTCGATCCACTCACAACCATTGATCTCTTCATATGATTCATCCACTCGGTACCTCATTTGACCTCGCTCACATGCAACAGGTCCTGTACCCACCCCTTTTTGAACACATGTCCGCTTTAGCAGACCCTTACCTCTTTATTATTTGTTCAGTACCCATACATAATGTTAATTCCAACTATTACCTGCTTATTCATTATTACGAGTTCTTGATACCAATGTTGCCACTGCATGTGATTATGTGATTTTTTATTGTCATGATAAAATAAAGATGTTAGATGCATTATGAAATCTGAAATTTAAGCCTCTCGATTTACTTTATTTGTTTAGAAAAGTTCTACGGAAGATTTTATGGATCTTCATGAAGCAGTTCATTTGCCATCACCATGAAAACTAGACTGAGACTCTTTAGGAGAAGAGTTCCACTGGCCCAAGGAGAATTGATGCATTATAAGACATAAATTTAGATTACTTTATTAAATTTTATAATCTATTCTAGTTTTATTATGATTTTTAGGTTTGTCAGGTTTATTTCAACTTAAATGAGGATAAATTATGCTTTCGGATAATTTATTGTTTAAATTTGAATTAACTATTAGGATCGTATTTTGAATATGATTAGATTTAGTTTAAAATTATTTTTTCTTATCTTTATAACCTTATGTCTAAAAATGATTTATGGCTTGTATTTAGATTATTATTAAGGAGCTGTTCTGTTGTAAGTATTGACAATTGAAGAGTATTCAAAATAATTATGTGTAAATTAAATATAATATATTCGACTTTCAAGAGATTATTTTTTTGTTTGGATAGAGCTAATAAATAATAAAAAAAAAAAAAAAAAATCATCTAGACTGAGAGGAAATCATGATGAAAGATTGCTAGGGTAGGGATCAATGATCTGTGATGGAGACAAAGACATTTTGATGGGAACTTGTTGGGGTAGGCACTAATGGGCTTAGTAGGTTGTGATGGAGACGTGGACATCAGAACGGGACTTTGCTGCGGTGGGATTAGCGAATCGTAATGGGAGCTGATTGGGATGTGTTGGTGTGTGAAGGAGAAGATGACTTCATGATGAGAGCTAGTTGGGATAAGATCGCCAATGTGTAAAGGACTAGGACATCATGTGTAAGTGTTCTCAAGTAATTGCCTGGGTCATGTTATTCAGGTATATGAATGAGATTCGTTATTTCTTATGCTTTCAAGCTGCTGGCAGCATTCCGCACAACCTTTTCTGGGATTTGTGAGGTGACAGTTTTCTTAGAGTCAGTAGTTTTTTGTAATTGCTAATATCTTCTCTGCTTAGAATTACCTCATTTAAAACCGCTTCAGCCTTCCTATACCTCAAAACCATCGGAAACTGCCTGTAAGACCTATTGTTTTCCCCTGCACTACATCAATTTGACATTAGAGCAGGATCAGAAAGTTCTTTGTGTTTCTTGTAGTTTCTGCACAATACTGCACTGAAGATTTTTTGGTTTATTTCCGTTTCTTCTCATTCATTACTGTTACTGTTTCATTTCATTACCACACTACTTTGCCCAGTACAGTTTCCTGAATTCTCCATCGACTGTTTGCTTTCTCTGCAATTTTCCAGCCATCTGCCTTCTATTCCACCACTTCATCTTTTGAACGTTCAAATTTCCTTGTTTTATTATTCTTTTCCCTGAACTTATGTCGTCTTCCATTGGCCTGAATACAACGAGAAGTGTACAAGAACCGCTGTACCGACGCCCGGGTGCATTGTTAAATAAGCAAGAGTTCTCACATCATGGACGGATGTGGGCAAAGAAGCTAGTCCATGAAATTAGAATTATGATAGGAATTTGGAATATATACTCTCTTAAAGACA